>CM061280.1:14031165-14634801 GCA_030848825.1 Tadarida brasiliensis
ATGAACATCTAATGCTGATTTTGTTTTAATGACCCAAAATAGCAGTGATGTCTGCTGTCAAAACCTCTTAAATCCACAAAGGCACCAAGAAGGTGTCTTGCTGATGATATTACAAATACCTAAGACCCCTCAGGTCACTGATGTCATGTTATTTTCTATGATAAAAGGGAGATCATTCTTTTCTTCTATCTTTTTTTTAATCATACTGGTCCCAATGTGGCAGTAACTTTTGTTCATGGATATCTATGTGCAAATATGTATTTCAAATTTTTTTAGGCCCCTCTCCATAGGCTTTGGTGGCTGGATAGGAAATTATATAAATGACATACACCTGCTCTATTCAAAATATATCCCTGCATTCATTGCCAGGACTGTGATATTGATGAAATCTGTATACCTGGTTCTTCTCTTTTCTAATAACAATAGCATCCTAGGTTACAATTTTAGTGCTTCTTATTTGTCAAGCAACATATAAAATGCTTTTCATATATCACCTTTAATTCTCTCAAGGCCTCTAAGAGTTGGATGTATATATATATATATATATATATATATAGGGAGAGAGAGAGAGAGAGAGAGAGAGAGAGAGAGAGAGAGAGAGGAGAGAGAAACATTGATGTGAGAGAGACACATCAATTGGTTGCCTCCTGCATGACCCTGACCAGGGCTAGAGATTGAACCTGCAACCCAGGTATGTGCCCTTGACCAGGAATCAAACCCACAGCCCTTTGGACCTCAGGCCGAAGCTCCACCACTGAGCCAAACTGGCCAGGGCTGTGCTTGCATTTTTTAAAGGAAAGCAATTCAACATTGAGGAAGTTTCTCTTGCTTACTTCTTTTCTCATAAGCCTTGTACTTTTTAAAATCACAATTATGAAGTAAGCTACAACCTAATTTAAATTCTACTGTTACTCAGTGCTAAAAATATCTAAGTAATAAAATAGTTTTTCTTTGTTTGTTTTTCATTTACTAATTGCTTCCTTGACAATTTATTGAGTTTATGTATGCCCAGAGCTTTAAATGAAGATTTATTTGTCCTCTTGTTAATCATGAATCAAGCTTTAGATCAATTAAGCAAATCACTTTGGAGCCAGTCTACTGCATTCTTTATAGATGAAAATCTTTGTTCTTTATATTCTATGAAACATCTCTCTTCCCCAAAAATGCAATTAGTAGCCTATTAGTCTCTAGAGTGAGTAGCTTTCAAATGTTTGTGGGAGTGAGCAATTAATTTCTTGCAGTTTGCTAACAGATACTTAAGTAAAACATCAATAGTAATATGTGCTTATAACCCTGTTGCTATTCTTTAAAATATTTCTAGTGAACACAGATAATTTCTAAACAAAATTCCTCAGGGCACTCTAAATACTAAATGCCTGAAGTTAAAAGAAAATATTTCATCTATCATTGATGCCATGCCACGGCATGGTTTTTCATGTCACACAAGCACAAAATTCTGGAAATGAAGATTTTCAGGTGAGCTACAATTTCCCAACACCTGACTTAAAATAGTTAGTGGGTGGTACAGAAATATTAGACCATCCTTATTTGTGAAACTATTTACCCAGCCCAGCTGGTGTGGCTCAGTGGATTGAGCATCCAGGTTCGATTCCCGGTCAGGGCACATGCCTGGGTCTCGGGCTCGATCCCCAGTAGGGGGCGTGCAAGAGGCAGTCAATCAATGTTTCTCTCTCACATGGATGTTTCTGTCTCTCCCTTCCTCTTTCTGTAAAAAATCAATAAAAACATATTTTAAGACAAACATACAAAAAAAACACACACAAACAAACAATTTACCCAGACAACTTCTGATTGATTTAGAACTTTAAATCTGGTATTTTGAGTAATTAATTCATATAGACATGTTTAAGCAATAGACAAGAACAAAAGACTCATTCTAGTATGTGCTCTAACATTTCAAATTCAAGCTCTGTCTGTGATGCAAATATATTGCCTTATAACAGGAATTATCTGTAGTTGAAGGGCATTAATAAAAGTGTCTGATTATTCATTAGTATTTTGGGCTTTTAAATATTCACCTAATAATAAGTTTTACTATAATGTGGAAAATGAATAAACATCCAATAGAAAACAACAGCATGAGTTGAATGAAAACAAACAGTCCGGGATGCACAGAAGAGTAATTACCCTTGTAAGTAATGTCTATTCATTAAAGGTAAAGTATCAAAACAAAGAAGTTTGACACTAGCAAAATTGTCAATTTCATCAACAAAATTATATTCAAATTTATCAGATTATTCCAAAAAGAACAATAAAGAGAACACTTTTATTCTTATTGCTATAAGTAGGTTCAGTACGATTGTTACTCATTTAATCTCTAAAATTGGACCCTGCTAGCTATGACCTTGGAAATTTAACTTCTTCATCATTAGTTTTTAGAGGGAGAGAAAGATAGAAATACTGATGTGAGAGACATCGATTTGCTGCCTCCCACATGCCTCCTACTGGGGATCGAGCCCACAACCCAGGCATGTGCCCTGACTGGGAATCGAACCGTGACCTCTTGGCCCATGGGATGATGCTAACCAACTGAGCCACACCAACCGGGCTCATTTTTATTATTGATTAGATATAGGACATGAGAGAAAGAGAAAAGTTAAAAATGAGCAACTGGAACAATAGAATTTTTATTTAATTAAATAGAAACTAATTTGAAAAGGTTTAAGGACAAGATCAGGTGATCAGTTTTTGACATGTTAAGTTAGAGAAGTGTATTAGACATCCTAAAGTTTGATGAAGTCTTCAAAGGAGTGAGAAGAGAAAGGAAAGAAAGTAAATTATAGCATTGAACTTCCCAGGCTTTCAATGTTCAGAGGTAGGGAAGATGGTAAAATACTAATAGCTAACTGAAAAGAAGCTACATGGTAGAGCAGAGACCAGGACAGTAGTGTGCTTGAAGCCAAATAAAGTGTTTCAATGTGCAGAGTCATAAATTGGGTGATACGGTCCTTGATACATCAAGATGAAGACTGAGAACTGATTACCGGATTTTGCAATGTGGAGGTCATTAATAATTTTGACAAAATATTTTTCATCAGATCTGTGAGGATAAAACCAAAATGAAGCATATTCAAGATATAATGGGTGACAGGATTTGAAGAGATCAGACTCCTCTTTGGAAGTTTTATGTTGTAAAGGGGGACATAGAAATGAGGGAGTAGCTATAGAGTGAAGTGAAATCAAGAGAGGATTTTGAAAATCTTTTTTAAGATGGGAGAAATTACAAAATCAGTGTTTAATAGAAATAGACATGCAACACAAGATAGGGATAGAGAGAGAAATAATGAGGGACAGATGGTATCAATATTACACAGAATAACTCCACCTGCCTATCTTACTGTACACAGGGAACCATCTATTCCACTGCTTTAAGAAAACAATACCTTTCTAACACATACCCATTTTTTTATTACCCCAAGGGCAGTCTATGATTTTTCCTCCATGACTTTCTCCTCATTGTTCATGTTAATTTTCATTGAAAATATTTTCCCTTTATTTTACTCATATAAAAGAATCCCTGTCCTTCACGGTCTATTCCAAGTTCCACCCTTCAATGAAGCCTTCTCTGACTACTCCTGTCATCCATAAAGCATTTGTGACCTCTAACCACATAATTTATGACTTAACTATATACTCACTCTCTAGCATCATTCAACTTTGCTTGATGTATGTCTTTTCTACACAGCCAGAACATAAGCTCCTTAAGGGCAGAGTCCATGTTACACTAAAAAGCTATGGATTTTTCAATACCAAAGTCTGTAGTGTTATAAATATCTAGGTAGATATTTATTGAATTATTAACATTAGTTTACTATCTTATTTCAGGCATGAGGATTTTAAAATAAGTGAGAGAAAAAAATTTATAAATGGTTCCAATTGGTTAATAAAATACCACCCCTCTGTTTACTAGTACTGGATAGCATACTGAGGAGAACACTTAAATAGGAGTTGGTAGTCAAGAATTTTAATCTTAATTATACCAATGACTAGTGCCTTTCTTTGTGAAAAACACTGCCCATCCTACCCCACCCCCCTTTTTTTGGTAGAATTAGTGGTACTCACCAGATGGTCTCTAAGGCCTTTTAGATATATTTAAGGGGATCATTGGGGGGGGCATCTATAATACTTTTAACAATAAAGATAAATTAAAGAAAGAAAATACTAACTCCATCTACATAAATGGTTCTGCTTTTTGAAGTCAAGAAATAAATATTTATTTTCTTCTAAAAAATAAAACTAATCCTCGATACATTTATGACTTTATTTTCTCCTCACTCTTATACGCTGTTGGAAGTTTTCTTCAATAGCTTCATTATCAGATATGGTCTATAAAGCAAGTGATATAGGGACTTAAAATAATGAAATAAAGGACCAGTGTGCTTCAAAGGGTACAAGATAGCAGGAAATATCTGATGTTTTGAAAATTAAATGATATATTAATTAGGATAGGCTAAGTACTATACCAAATAGATCCCACAATTCATAATAGTACCAAAACAGTATAAGTTTATTTCTCACTAATATAAGACTTTAACATTTTTTTTTCTGGTTGTAGGCATATCTGCTGTATGTATTGATTCAGAGAGCAACGTTCCTTCTATTTTCTGTCTTTGGCCGTTTCTTAAATGTAAAGAACTATGAAAGGTCTGAGATTTTACCTGACTTGCAAGCTAATAAATTAGCCTGCCACAGTTTCATGGATGCTGGTAGAAGGCACATGACTCCAAGATCAGAGAAGAAGGAAATGTTGCAATTCACATCAATAAGAGTAGTCAAAGTACCAGCATTTTTGCACTGGTTCCTCGAGCCCCAAATTCTAGAGGGTGACACAAAGTGGGCTGAAAGGTACCTGCACATTTTCTGGGTTGGGTCCCTTAGCTCAGGGAATCTGAATCTCAGGTATAACATTGCCTGATTTTTGCTAAGAAGGGATAAATTATCTTCATTGTACTGAACAATGGGCATGCCAAAAGAAGACTCAATATTGTCTAAGGTTGTTGGATATAAAACATCTTTGAAAAGATAGAGCATTCAGTCCCTCATTCACAAGACATACAGAAGTGTCAGTGACCCTTGGAGAATGTTTCCCTACTCTAAGGTCCCATTGTTGTCTGTATTTATTGGTAAAATATAAAGGACAGCATGAAGAATGAATATTTACTTCTTAAAATTCTTGGCCCAAAAGTCATAGTTTAGACCACATCCACACACATGCAATTGGTGAAAACTAATTACAGGTATAGCCAACTGTAAGGGAGGCTAGATTATATAATCTGCATACACCTTCCTTTTAGAGAAGAATTTACTTCCTAGAGAAGAATGCATATTTGTGACAGGCTACTATTATCTGCAACGAATGGAATACTATCCAAACTCATAAAGCACTTAACAGTGTGCCATGCACTATTTCATTACTTCCTCATAACAATTCTATGTGGTTGATACTATTATTATATGTCAGTTTTTCAAATGAGAAAAATAAAATAGAGAAAGCATAGGGAACTTGCTAAAGCTCATACATCTGAGAAGTAGATTTCATCCAGGTTATCTAATTACAGAGCACAAGCATGTTCCATAATGCTAATCCAGTTTCCCATAGAACAGCTGTCTTGTCAAATAACTCCATAGATTCTCTGAACCACCACACAAGGTAGTAAGGCGAATACCACTGTAATGATTAATTTTATGTACCAACTTGGCTAGGTCACGGTGCCCAATAGTTTGGACAATACCAGTCTGGATGTTGTCATAAAGGTATTTTTTAGATTTGATTAACATTTAAATCAGTTGACTTTGACTTAAGCAGATTATCCTTGATAATGTTGGTGAGCCTTGCCTAACAGAATAAAGACTGAGGTCCCCTGAGGAAAAAGTATTTCTGCCTCCAGACTGCAATATAGAAATTCTGCCCAAGCTTCCATCTTCTGGACTTAAGACTACACCATTAATTTTTGTCAAAATTTTCAGTCTGCTGATCTGTGCTGCAGATTTTGGACTTGCCTGTCCCCAAAATAACAAGAGTCAATCCTTCAAAATATCTCTCTTTCCTGCTATATATCTTGGTTCTGTTTTCTCTAAAGAACGATACTAACATGTATTTTGGTACCAAGAAAGATTCTAGAGCAACAGAATCTTAAGAATAAGTTTTATAAATAGGTTCTGGAGTTTCTGGAATCGATTTTTCAATCTCATTCTATTTAAAGGTGCTAATAACTATTTCCAATGTTAAAGAGAACAGTGACAGCCCATGCTGTGATGTGGCAATAGAAATATAACCCAAAATGTCACTATTGGATAAATCTAATGAAATATTTTTAAAAAGCATTATAGATTGTCATTATTTGATAGTATAGAAATCTTTGGCCATTCTAATGAGTATAATAAACTTTACTGGTTGCTCCTAATTGTGCTGGAAAAGTGAGGAAGAAAAGGACAAACTTAGGATAAATTCCCATCTCAGGTGCCACATAAGTAACCTGAAAGTTTCTGTATCTGCTCAGATAAAAATACTTTTCTCCTGTAGTCATAGAGCCAAAATTACTCAAAACCAAAACCAGAAACTCATTCTGAATTACAACACAAGTTAAATTTCCAACATTGAAGGATATCTGCTATTAAAGTAAGGGCATATGGGAAGATACTGATCAACCGAGACACTGAAACCCTAAATTCTGATGTATTCTTTGCTGGTAGAAGCAGACATTCCACCCTTGTTGGAGGAAATTAACAATGAAGAAACTATAACAGCTTCTCATGAGTCAGTTACCCAGTAAGACCAACCTACACCACCCTTCTTTGCTTCTGGAACAATAACTAGACTTAAGTCTCATTAGATACTTAAATGTAAGGTACAAAGTATGATCCATTAGGAGTTATGCTAATCTCTTAAAGAACTAGATGATTTTTCTAATTTATACAGAATTGTATATACTTTTAATATATAATTCAGACAGAAATTCTATGAATATGTTTGAGTTTGAATATTAAAGATGTAAAAAATGGTAGAATGAGCATAAAGTTGGATCAGGCTGAATTGATGGGCCCACAAAACAGAGATTCTGGATATAATTTTGCACTTCAGAGGATTATAAAATGATGTACCAGTTTAGTTGGTTGGATAGGTGGCTGAAAGATGGAACAAAAGGTGGCCTACATGAAATGAAGTTGAAAGATCAGAACTGCCGTGGTATATTGTAGAGAAAAGCATCTAAAGGTTCAGAGTATTTGGCATGTTAGAGTTGATTTATCATTTAAGAGCTGCTCGTTTACCCCATGAGGATTCAAAGGACACACTTTTTATCACGACTGTGAGAAATAAATTTGTGAGGTAATCTGCATCATCCATTAAGAGCTTGTCATTCCTCTCTTCTGTAAGTCACAAATTACAACAGGAACTGATGCCACTGAATTGGAAATACTAAACACAATGGAGATGATTCTATCCTAGGGTGATAGCAGCCAAGTGCCAGAATATAACTGCCAAAGGTGAGCATTATTACTACAAATGGATAGGAGAGTCAAAGCAGTAATCATAAGTCTGACTCACAGAAATCTATTGTATAGGTTTGTTAATCATACTGTCCCTAGAAGAGAAGTAAATGGCCCAGCAGGTGCGACTCAGTGGTTGAGAGTCGACCCATGCACCAAGAGGTCACCAGTTTGATTCCTGGTCAGGGCACATGCCCAGGTTGTGGGCCCGATCCCCAGTGGGAGGCATGCAGGAAGTGGCCAATTGATGTTCTCTCTCATCGATGTTTCTCTCTCTCTCTCCCTCTCCCTTCCTCTCTCTCTAAAATCAATAAAGAAAAAAAAAACCTAAAAAAAAAAACACGAAGTGAAGTAGATGAACAGTCTACCACATTCTTATTTGATTATATAAACAGAAGAGTTCCAAACTGAGTGAACCTATCTATCCTGAATCAAAAACAAGAGAGTCACAGCCCCTCAATCAACTCCCAGTCTTGAGCCAATTTACGTAATCAAAATCTCTGAAATGAAGGGCAATTGGGTCCCTTTTAGGAAGGACTCAAGTATGCTGTCAAAAATATATATTGTTAATCTTTCTCTCAGCCCTCCCAAATGGCATCTAAGGCCATTTATCAGGGTGAGTATGCATCGGGGAAAAATAAATAAGATATTTTGAAGATTATTAGACACTAGCTTTGAAATTACACTGTAATTAGAAAGGACTCAAAATATCATTATTGTCCACCAACAAGAGAGGCAGCTTATGGAGGTCAGGTGATCAGTGGAGTTTTTTTTTTTTTTTTTAATTAATTTACTTTTGTTACAGATGTTTCTCCTTTTTTCCCCCATTGACACCCTCCTCCGATCAGTGGAGTTTTACGTCAAGCTCATCATACAGTAGGTCCCCAAACCCATCCTGTGGTCATTTTCCTAGCTCTTTACAAAGGATAAGACAGATTCCTACATTGGTTCCTTGACATATGGAATGAGTGCTATTAGTATGGGAAAGGCCAAGTGGAAGCCACTAGAACTACACCTACTTAGAAAAAATGTAAACCAAAGCAATTCTAGAGGGATTGCAGACAATGGTGCCACCATCAAGACCTTGAAAAAATGCAAGAATGATCATTCCCACCATGACCACATTCAACTGGTTTATATGGTCTGTGCAGGAAACAAATGGCTCTTAAAAAATGACAGGAGATCATCATAAGCTTAACCAGGTAGTGACTCCAATTTCAACTGGTATACCAGATACATATTATTTTGCTTAAACAAATTAACACAACTCCTGGTACCTGGTATGCAGCTATTTATCTGGCAAACACTTTTGTCTTCATACCTTTTAGTAATGACCACCAGAATCAGATTGTTTTCAGCGGGCAAGGTCAGCAATACTTCTCTGTCCCACTTTGGGGGACTATCAACTTTTATCCTATGCTATACTATAGTTTGCAGAGATCTTGATTGCTTTTTCCTTCCACAAGATATTACATTGGTCCATTTTATTGATGGCATTGTGCTGGCTGAACTTAGTGAGCAAGCAGTCGTTGCTACTCTAGAATTATGGGTAAGACATATGTGTGTCAGAGGGTGGTAAATAAATGTAAGCAAAATTCAGGGGCCTTCTACCTCACTGAACTCTCCAGGAGTGCAATGGCGTGAGGCTTGTGAAAATATCTCTTCTAAGGTAAAGGATAAGTCATTGCATCTGGCCCTTTCTACAAAAGGTGAAGAAGGAGGGGAAGGGGGACAGTGAAAGGAAGGGGAGAAGAGGCAGGGGAGGGGGAGGGGGAGGGGAAAGGGCAGAGGGAGAGGGAGGGGTGGGGAGGAGGAAGAGGAATACCTAGTGGGTCTATTTGAATTTTGGAGGCAAATATTCCTTATCTGAATACACCACTGTGATCCATTTACCACGTGACTGGGAAAGTCACTAGTTTTAAGTGTGACCCAGAATACGAGAAGGCTCTGCAACAGGTCTATACTGTTGTGCCAGCTGCTCTGCCACATGGGCCATTTTATTCAGCAATCCAGTGGTGCTTGAAATGTCAGTGAGAGAGATAGGGATTCTTTTTGGAGCACTAGCAGACACTTATAGGCAATTTGAAGCACAGACCCTTAGCAATGTATAGCAAATTTCTGTCATCCTCTGTGGATAGCTATTTTCCTTTTAAGAAACAGCTTTTTGCTTATTACTGGGTCTTTACAGAGATTGAAGGCTTAACCATGGGCCAAACCATCAAGTTGGGCACGGAAGGAAAACATCTATCATAAAGTGGAAGTGATATGCATGAGATTGGACTGAAGTTGGCCCCCTAAAGGCACAAGTAAGTTACATGAAGTCTAAATTCCTATGGTTCCCCTTCTTGCTACATTACCCTATTTTTCCCAGCCAGCACCTATGGCCTCATGAAGAGTTAGTTCCCTATGATCAGTTTAAAGAGGAAGCTAAAATTTAGGCCTGGTTTACAGATGGGTGTGCACAATGTGCAGATACCACCTTAAGGCAGACAGCTTATAGCAATACAGCCCCTTCCTGGGACACACTTGAAGGACAGTGAAGGGAAATCTACCCAGTATTCAGAAATTTCAGCAGTGCACCTGGTTGTTTATTTTGCTTAGGAGGATAAATGGTAATTATATGCTGATTTATAGTCTAAGACCAATGGTATGGAAAATTATCAGGGACTTTAAAGAAACATGATTGTGTGATATAAAATTCAATCTAAGCCTGGCCAGTGTGGCTCAGTGGCTGAGCATCAACCCATGCACCAAGAGGTCGCCGGTTCGATTCCTGGTCAGGGCACATGCCCAGGCTGTGGGCCCGATCCCCAGTGGGGGGCATGCAGGAGGCAGCCAATCGATGTTCTCTCTCATGGATGTTTCTATCTCTCTCCCTCTACCTTCCTCTCTCTAAAAAAAAAAAAAAAAAAATCCAATCTAAAACAAAAGTCAGACATTAAACCACTCAGAAATAATATGATAAGCAAGCTTATTTTCCCCCCAGTATTTCTCAAGTACCATTTTTTATTTTTACTTTTTGCCTGTATGATTTTATTCATTGTTCTTATTATTTTTCTTATTCTTTCACATATGCACAATGCACATTCATACTTAATCTAAGGCAGCAACTTTGGATCCTTGTAAAAAAAATCCTTTTAATATTACAGATAAATCCACATACCTTGTCCTAAAATAAAAATATATAAAACTCTGAAAAAAAAAAAAAAAAGAAAAGAAAGAAACGTGATTGGAAAATTGGTGACAAGAAGGTCTGGGGAATAAATATGTAAATAGATCTTTCCAAATGGGTGAAACACTAAAATATCTGTGAGCCATGTCAATGCTCAGCAATCAGCAGAGGAATATTTTGATAATCAAGTGGCTAGGATGATCCAGCCTGTGACTAGCAGTCAGTTTGTTTCCCAGCCACCCCTGTCATCACGCAATGAGATCATGAACAAGTCGGTCATTATGGTGTAGGTAAAGGTTATGGATGAGCTCAGGGCCATGGACTTCTGCCCATGGCCAACCTAGCTGTGGCCACTGCTGAATGCCCAGTCTGTGGTAGCAGAGATCAACACTGAGTCCCTGATACAGACCATTCCCTGAGGTGATCAGCCAGCTACCAGGTATTGCACCTTTTTCATCATGGAACAGGCAACATTTTGTTGTCACTGCACTAAACACTTACTCTAGATATAAATTTGCCTTTTCTGCACATGAAACTTCTGCCAATATGACCACCTACGGACTTACATCCACCATAACGGTATGCCACACAGCATTGCTTCTGATCAAGAAAATCACTTCAGATTTTCTAAAAGTGCAGAAATGAGCTTATGCTCATAAAATTCACTGGCTTTACCATGCTCCCCACGATCGGTCGATCCTGAAGCAGCTAGTTTGCTAACAGTGGAGTGGCATTTGGAAGACACAGTTACTGCACCAGCTAGGAGGCCATATCTTGCAAGTCCTGGGAAAAGTCTCCAGAAGGCTGCAAATGCTTTGAATCAGAGTCAAGTATGTGGTGTTATTTCTCCCATAGCCAGATCTCATGGTTCCAGGAATCAAGCGGTGGAAATGTGAGTGGCATCACTCACGATTATTTCTAGTGACTCACTAACAATTTTTTTCTTCCAGTTTACACAAATTTATGATCTGCTGGCCCAGAATTTTAATTCCAAGGGAAGAAATGCTTCCACTAGGAGAAACAACCATGATTCCACTAAATTGGAAGTTAAGATTTTCCTGCAGGTACTTTGGGCTCCTAATGCCTCAATCAAACAAAGAAAGCAGTTCCTATAGTGGCTGGGATGATTGAAGTTGATAACTAAGAGGAAACTGAACTGTTACTGCATAACAGAGGTAAGGAAAAGTATATCTAAAATACAGAAGAAACCTTAGGGTATATCTTAGTATTACTGTGCTTTTAGATTAACATCAATGGAAACCTACAAAACACAATTCAGACTAGACAGCTTACGATATACATTCTTCAGGAACGAAGGTTTGGGTCACTCCAGCAATTAAATAAACCATGACCAGCCGAAGTGCTTGCCAAGAACAAGGGAAATACAGAACTGGCAGGGGGAGGGGGAAAGGGAATTATAAATACCAGCTACAACCATGTGACCTGCTGCTGAAATGAGGATTATAATTAATATTAAATTTACTCCCTTATTTTTTCTGACTACGCGTGTGTGTATGTACTTCAAACATATTTGTTTCCTTCTTCTCTTATTCTTTTATCATATAATGGTCTGCAAGTTTTCTGGTGAAAATCCACTGATTGTCTTAGGGAAGTTATCTTGTATGTAATGAGTTGCTTTTTACCTGATGGTGTAAAGATTCTGTCCTTGACTTTTGTCAGTTTGATGTGTGTCAGCCTGGATCTCTCTGGGTTTATTTTGGTTGGAGATTTTTAAATGTGTACATATATTTCTTTCATCAAATTTTGAATTTGGGGACCACTATTTCTTCAAATAAGTTTTCTGCTCCTTTCTCTCTTTCTTCTTCTTCTTGGACTTCTCTAATGCCTAGATTGGTCCATTTGATGGTGTCTCATAAGTCCATTCAGTTTTCTTTATTGTATTTTTCTGTTTGCTCCTCTGACTCAATGATTTGAAACAACCTTTCTTTAAAATTTCTGATTCTTTCTTCTTCCTGATCAAGACTGTGGTTAAACCCTTCTGGTGATATTTTCAGCTTAGATATTGTAGTTTTCAGTTCTAGAGTTTCCATTAGGTCCTTTTTATTTTACTTTCTATCTCTGTGTCTTTGTTCAGACATTGTTTTCCTGACTTTGTTTAGTTGTCTGTCTGTGTTTTCTTTTAGCTTGTTGACCATTTTTCTAACAGATATCTTATTTATTTACTTATTTTTTTTTTTGGTCAGCCAGCTCATACAGCTGCGTTTCTTTAGGATTGGTTTCTGGAGTTTTGTTCCTTTGATTTGACCATATTTCACACTTTCTTTGTATGCTTTGTAATTTGGGGCTGGGATTTTGGAATTTGAAAAAAACAAGCCCTCTCTCAGTTTTTACAGACTTTCTCTTTAAAAAGGAAGACCTTTATCAATCGGACCTGCTAGAGGTTCTCAGACCTCTCAAATATTCTCTGCGAATATGTCTTCTCTTGGCTTGTGCATGTGCTTATAGTCATTTCAAATTCACTAAAGTTCTCAGAAAACTCTAATCTCTTCTCTCTGTCTGCCTGCAGAATCTGTTTTCAGTGGCTTGCAAGAAAAGCTTCTAGGTCTGTCAGCACTCTGAGTCAGGTGAGGCAGTAAACAGTCCCTCAGGCAGCCCCCAAATATGCAGTACATTGGATACATGGTCCACTCTTGTTTCCATCCTGAGGGAGGATCCCTGGTATTGGAGGGGTTTTCTATTTTTCTTGTTTTTATATGTTTATTTAAAATATGTTTTTATTGATTTTTTTTAGGGAGAGAGAGATAGAAACATTGATGTGAGAGAGATCCATCGATTGGCTGCCTCCTGCACGCCCCCTACTCGGGATCGAACCTGCAACCCGGGCATGTGCCCTGACCGAGAATTGAACCGGAACCTCTCAGTCCACGAGATGACATTCTCTCTCACACTTCGATGTTTCTTTCTCTCCCTTCATCTCTCTCTAAAAAATCAATATAAACATATTTTTAAAAAAGACACTAACTTTATGTCCAACAATTTTTTAAAAATGACATTACCCCTCCCACAAACACAGACCCTGGAATATAGCCCCAGAGTCACAAGTAAATGTAAATTCCAGATGTGATTTCCCCAGCGATACTGGTGATAAACTCTCCTGCATTCCCTTTATGTGACCCTTAGATAAGACCCTGGTGGAGCTTACTAAAACCCCACTCTTTCTGGTTTGAATTGTTTAATCTGACCTTAGCCTGGAAAACCCAAAGCATTGTACCCACAGACTCTAACAAAGACTTGTGCCCCAGGTCCTGTCACTTTCTTTGGCCAGTATCCTGACTTGACACCCCCTTGAGTGTGGCCCCTCAAAGACAAGCACTGTATTTCCTCCAGTACCTGGAAAAAAATTAGCTTCTCTATTTTAATTCCCTCGTGGCCTTTTATTGACTCTTGGTTTACCATCAGACGCCCTGGAGTTCTAATTAACAAATGTTAATTAAACAAAGGCACAACACCCAGAAAATTGACTCATAGGTCAAAGTTGAAAGAAGACTTCTGATATACAACTTTTTAGTTACAGTGTACTTGCCATTTTACCCTATTGCTTCAGTATGTATATTTTTGCTATAACAGTGCTTCTTCCATCACTTGTTTTTACCCTGTAAATGTGCTCCAGAGTTATTTGCACTTGTACCAACACTTAGGGATTCTTGCCGGAACCTGCAACTTTCTTAAGAAACTCTTACTTTTAGTACCAAGAGAGAAAATTCTAGGAATTTTTCAAAGGAGGTCAAATAAAAACCATTGCAAATTTTATTCAACTCTATCCATTCCTTTTCAAACCAGTCCCAAGTTTTCATAGTTATTATGAAGAACAGTTTTGATCACTGAAGCAGTTGCTATCTAATTGCTTTTTGGTAAAAAGTTCTAAGATATTTCTTTCTAAAAGTAGCTTCCTCTCAGCTAAGATTTAGAAGTTCTTTGGAGCTTTCATTAATATTTTTATATTTTTAGAATCGATTCTATAGTAGATAGAAACAAAAAGATTAAGATGTGTCTCTTTTTGGGTCATCTTGTTTTGGCTGTGGCTTCGCTGACCTTACTTTATTCTCTCCTGTATGTGCTAAAGTAGATTAGTTTGTTTATACATGTAAAGCTAAATTGTTCTAAAGAAAAATGTAAATGACCAATTTTTTTTTTTCTGGCCAGATTATAAATTTCAGTGCTAATGTTTAGGATAATTTAGACTACATTAAATGTTAATATAAGGAAATCAATTCTGATTACTACATAAACACCAGTTAGATAAAAAATATACATTTGTTGTTAGATAGATAGCTAGGCAATTAAAGCTGAAAGGCATTTTATCATTATCATTAAAAACAACTAGAGTAGAATATACAAGGTTAATAAGTGAAACAAAAAAAATCTAGATTATTCTGGTTACTCTTTGGTTGGCTTTATATGAGTTGGCAGCTTAATATATTTATAGTAATATAGTAATCATAATACAAATAAATCTGATTTACAAATGTGCATTAATACATACCTATCAGCTAATATTCCCACAAAATTAGTTACATAGCTTGCTAGTGTTATAATTTTGGAGCCGATAAATCTTTTGAAAAACATTGTCTTTATAACCCTAAATGAAGTGTAAGTGCATCATTACCTAACAAAAATTTAAATTTTTTGAGTAAAAATTTAAGGATTCAGCAAATATTTATTAAATGTTTATAGATTATCTATAATGTACCAGACAATCTTTTAAGATAAACATATATGTATGGGCACCTTTAACCCATCCTTTCACATTAAAAAATATATTACATCACAGACTTGCAAATGAAATATTTTACATTGTAATTGAGTATCAAACAGTATATATTTATTGAATTACTACCAAATGCCTAGAACTAGTATTATATACTACAATAGATATAGGCAAATATAAGATACAGTTTCTAAGTACATGGGATTTAAAATACAGTTGGAAAAAAATGAAAAATTTATATCCCCAAATAAGTCACAGTTCAAGGCAGGTTGTCTAGCAAAGTCTACATTAAGCTTCACAGCTTAGTGAGGTTTGGGATAAAATGGGGAGTCATAGCTTCATTTATGGAAGTGTTCAATAGATTTTGTTAAACGAATGAGTGAAAAATATGTGAGTACTTAAATTATTAGGTATTCACAGGTGTGCCCTGTTAATGTACCCTATTAGATATAATTTTCATACTAATGTGCAAGGACATATTATCTGTTAGTAAGCTATTCATTATGCCAACAACCCTCTTTAATGTGAATAGCATTCTGAAACTTTTAAGAGGCATCCTGGTTGAATGCAACAGTACTTCATAACCTCAACTCTGAGTGAGCACTCCCTGAATTCAGAAATGCATAGACATGTTTAAAGGGTAGAAGGAATATAAATTTATTTGCATAAGAGATAAGTGCCTTTTTTAAAGACAGAGGTTAGAGAGAATCTAGACTGATAAACTTGATCTAAGTTAAATGAGTTTTAGTCAAAGCAGAAGAACTGTGCTTCTCAATTTGTGCTTACCTTTGTGTTCTTCCACAGACAATGTCAAAGAGCCCTAGAATGCAAGAAGAGATGTATATTAAATATCAAAGGGGACACTCAATTTTAGCCTAGTAATCTCCAAGGAATCCCAATGAACAATGTAAGAAGTGATGGGTAAACCAAAGAAATCTGAACATGAGTAACACAAGTTAGGATCATTCTAAGACCACAGTGAACTTGATGCATATACGGGCTGTTTTCATACTCACTCCATCTCCAGCATCTAGCACAGCGATTTTCAACCTTTTCCATCTCATGAAACACATAAACTAATTACTAAAATTCTGCAGCATACCAAGAAATATGTTTTCTGCTGATCTGACAAAAAAAATAGGTATAATTTTGGTTCATTCACACCAGATGGCTATTGTTGTGTTGGTTGTTGTCATTTTTTTATTTGACAATCTAAGGGAAAAGAGGTCAGTGCCCCTGACTAAATAGTCAGGTATTGCATGTTTTAAAAATTCTTGCGGCACACCAGTTGAAAATCACTGGTCTAGGGAAATGTCTGGTGCTTGGTAGGCATCGCTCAATAGCTATTTGTGGAATAGATGTCCTGAGACCTTTATGATCAACATTGGAAGCAACTGAGGAAGATGCTGTCCTATGAAAAAACAGCTGCAATCACAGATAAATGTGAGACATTCTTATCAGAAAGAAGAAATTGGGGCTGCAGTTCCCACAACCTGTGTGTAAGAGCTGAGCCTGAGAGAATATTATTTATAACAACGTTTTATGACCTATTAATTCCTTAAGGCAATATGAATTAGGAAGACATTTGCATTTCCATATGTGAATGAGGCATTTCAGCTAAGGTTTGTATGGATATCTATAAATTGGCCTGAATGAATTCAATACTAAAAATACTACTTTTAATCTAAAATCATGTTTTAGATTTAAATAATGAATATTTAATAAAAAATGTATTTTTAAAGAACTGCATTTTGCAGAGGTTGACTTTTTTTCCCTATAAAGAGCTGGAGAGTAAATATTTTCAGGGCCTCTGTCACATCCACTCACCATGGCCTCTGCAATGCGAAAGAAGCTACAGACAATACACAAACAAATGCGTGTGCATAAATAATATTTCATTCATGCTGTGTAAAAGTTGGATTTCATACTATTTTCATATGTTTTAAAATATTATTTTGACTTAGTTCAAACACTTAATCAGTTGGCCTGTGGGGCATAATATGACAACTCCTAATATGGACCATAGCTGTCAATATAAGAAAACTACAAAGTATTTTGAATGTGACAATGTAAATTTAAGATTCATGATTATTCTACCCCTTTTCCATCCATGAGTCTTAATTTTTATTTTATTTTAAAATGCTTATTCCCTATATATTTTCTCCCTTCCCTCTTTCCTTCCTTCCTTTCTTCCTTCCTTCCTTCCTTCCTTCCTTCCTTCCTTCCTTCCTTCCTTCCCTTCCTTCCCTTCCTTCCTTTGTTTTCTTTTAAGCCACATTAATTGAATGGAAGAAATAGGATGACTTATTTGCTATTTTGGGGAAAAAGTGAAGCAAAAAAAAAAAAGGCACTTGATACCTAGATAGTTTTTAGAACTGACCTCCATTATCTTCTGGAATTCAGGATATTTTTGAACCCAGAAAAAACAGTTTCCCAAATACAATTCAATGAAGGCTTTATACTGAGCACGCAGTGGCTCATTGGTTAGATTCTGAAACTTGAGATAATGCTTTGCTAAGTATTAAATGCAGATGAGGAAAGAAAGTATTTGGAATACAATAATAATTATTGTATGTGTCATAAATTGTTAGTTACTTTATTTAGGCATGTATATAGTACAGGTCAGCATGCTTTAATCTTCTGAACAAGTTAAGAGGACATGAGATTTTTTTGAACTGTCATTTCACCATCAATTGGTCAGAAATTTATATATTTAATGAGATTAATGAGTAGCTTTATGGCATCTTATTCACAGATACTTAGCTGGAGAAAAAAACTTTGGTATTATATTTATGCAATGTATTTCAATCCTTTAAAATGAAAGTATTGCTCTCAAAGAACTTATATGCATACATGCATAGCCCATGGACACAGACAATAGTGTGGTGAAGGCCTGGGGTTGGGCGGGATCTGGGTGGAGGGGTGGAAAGGTGGGGGAATGGGGGACATCTGTAATATGATTAAGAATAAAAACAAATTTAAGAAAAACTGGGGATACTATTCTAGTTCTATATATTTTTTATTTTATTTTTCAATTCCTAGTTATATTTGAGTTCAAAAACTATTGGAAAGAGAGTACAGATTTCAATAGAAGGTTTTATGGTGTGATTGAGCAAACATGCCTATATAGTTTGAAATAATATTAATATTATTAAATAAGTAGAATGTATTTATCTTCTTTAAATAATCTAAATATTGTATGCTAAATTATTTTTTAAATACGGATTCCTTAAATTTCATTTGCCTTATTACATTAGTTTAAATAATATTTAACCTGGTGTTCACAGGTCTATTTATATAATTCAGTCTGTTTATGCACTTGGACTGGAAAATAATTACCTTTTTATTTTCAATAAACTCTAACTAAAATTTAGCATTTCCTTTATCTATAAATGTAAGCAAGAAGACATAATGATATTAACATCTGTGTCACCATAAGAAATGACAAATATTTCTAAATTGTAGTATGTTGTTGCAGTTATCTAACAATATAATTTATATTAATCACTACTTTTAAACTATAGTAATAATAATAGTTGATGCTAAATATTACTAAGTGAGCACATGTATTGCTTTGCTGTAAAATTAAAAATATTTTATAACTTCATTTCAATATAACTGGTTCATTTTGTAACCTTATGTGTTTCATTTTATGCATTTAAAAATAGTATTCTTAAGGGATAGACTGCAAAACGATTCCATGGCACAAAAAAATGTTACATATCAGCAATGGTTCAAATTCTGAGTCAGCTAAAATTTGTGTAGGTAAAAGCCCTGTCTAGCAGCATATTTTCTAAAATTAGAATGATACAGAGTCAATTACCATACATTTTTACTGTGTTCTATTGATTTCAAACTATTCTGAGTTAATACCCTCCTAAATCAAGGCAATTTACAATTGTTAGAATTCAAAAAACCCCCCACACATGAATATTCAAATCCATTGTCCCAGCCTGCATAACATATTTTAGATAAATATGTGATCTCCTTAAATATGAAAGTTCTCATGAAATAAAAGTCAGGTGTCTCCAAGCAGTCAAAAAATGGAATATGTAGCTGTTTGAGATTCTACAGTCAGCATTTTATCTAACTTTCTAAAACTGGGTCTTGATTTTATTATTTATAAAATGAGAAAATTGGGATAGATAATCTTTAAAGATGTATTCAGCTTAAGAAGTACATGATTCTTTAGTTACAATATTCGTGTGAGTGGTAAGAGGCTTCTGAAATAAATTCAGAATAATCAATAATCTATGGTCATTTTGGTTTCTCAAATTTGATGAGAATATCAATGCTAGAGAATCAGTTTAATTTAAAACTGACCTGTTAGCAGCTTAAGTTACCAGCAACAATGGGCCCTACTTCAATTTCCAAGCTTCTCATGATGGTAGGAAATACTGCCAAGCCGCAAAGACAGAAATCCTCTGTGTGGAAATCCGTATAATCACCTTCTACTGACAGGTGATAATGAAACACTCTGGAGGGCTCCTTTTCAAGTTTTACAAAACTAAAGATGCACATTTTCTTGAGTCCTGGAGGTAGAAATATATTGTCCTACAGTGAATGGGAGTAGTCCTACAGGAGGGAGCCAGAAGGAGGCCATTCAATTAGCTCGAAAGGCTGAATATGAGGAAGGCAGCAAAAAGAGGCTATTCTCTGATGAAAATGGCAGAAGGGAGCTTGTAAAAACATGTACTTCTCTGTTAGAAATTGTCTTAAGCAATTTAATGACAAGTTTCCCTTCTATGACTTTAAAATCCAAAATGTTTGACATTAACGAACATATTTTAAAGGATGTTCATAAAACAAATGAATAAAGTAATGGAACTCATTATTGATGTTTACTAAATATTTCCTGCACTAGTCAGTGTGGCTCAGTTGGTTGGAGCATGCTCCTATGCATCAAAAGGTGTTGGGTTTGATTCCTGATAGAGGCTCATAACCAGGTTGCAGGTTCCATCCCTGGTTGGGGCATGTGTGGGAGGGAATCAATAGATGTTTCTCTCTCACGTCGATGTTGCTCTCTCTCAAATCAATTTTTAAAAATGTTTTAATATTTCCAGTTTATTGACTCCAAGATGTATGGTAGAATTGTAATTCCTGCTATTATTGTTATTGAGTGGGACCTTGTTACTGGTCTTGGCAAATGAGTTGCTGTAACCATAAGACCAGAGTATTTTATAGAAGAGTGTATTCTTTCCAAGTTCTCTTTCCCTATGGTATAGAAACCATCAATATTCAAAAAGTTAAGGAAGTGGTTGCTTTGTCAGCCTGGAAAATGTACAACAGAGTGCTCAGGCAATCTTTGGAAACAAACAATTGTTTTTACAAACCACTAAAATGTTGGGGTTGTTGGAAACTGTAGCATAGTCTATCATAGTCTGACTTACATACTAAGAAAATATTAAACCAGCTGCACAGACTCTCAAGAGATGTTCACTTTATTAGTTTTTTCATATCTATAAATATTTTAATGTAAATTAAACAATAAAATCTTTATTGATACCTTTAAAGAGGCTTCTGGTGCAAAAGAGCCTGAGCATTATAATTTATTATCATATTTTCATATTAATAATTTAACATTAGCTTTTTTAGCAGGTAGAGGGAGGCAGAGAAACAGTGACACATTAATTTAAAGATGCATCTTGATTTGATAAACATTAAAATGACAAAACAACACATCTTATTCCTTAAAGAACTATAGTAAATAAGAGAAGTGTTAAAATACCTACCTAGCAGCTTAGACAAAAACTTTTTGTTAGAGACTGACATCACCAAAAGCTATGCTCACAAAAATCCATGTTTCCCTCTGGGAATTTTTATTGTTATTATACTGTCCTTGTTTCATCATTATATATTGGGTGGATATTGGGTTAGATAATCTGGCTTTTGAAACCACAGGCACAAAACCACGAGGTACAACATGTCGACCAATGAGAAACACATTTTATTTCCAAAATGGATTAGAACTGGATGAAGTAACTGAATGTGGCTTGGAATTGACTCCATTGGGGAAGGAAATAGATAACATGAGGCCTCTGAGTGGTTTACAGTAGAAAATACTAACCACATAGTAACTGCTTTTGAGGTTGATGATTCTGCAACCAAAGACAGAAACAGAAGATTAGAGAAAAAGAGAAGTGTCTAGTCAGCAATGGGTGGGGAAAGAATACTGCCAGTGAGGGAAATATGTAAGGCCTTCGGATGTAAGGATTTGCTAAAATCTTAGGGAATGGGCATTATTGTGACATCTTTAACTCAAGATAATCCATTTTTTCTATTACATGACATTGTAAGAAATGATGATCTAGTTAAGAGGGAAGGATGAACATTAATGCAGAGATTAAAAGTATGTAGTAGTCTTGCTATCCCCAGTGGATTACAAAGCGGTGTTGTGTGAATTAGGATGGGCAAACACTGCTGTTGTGGAGGTTTTCTTTGACATTTTGTATGTGTTCTCATTCTCTTGAATTGAGGTAGATATAAAAACTGTATCTGGACAAACCCACAACTAAGTAGCCTAAAGCATTCTGTGATTGATTCAGTGAAGTTAATTCCAACTATGTAACGAGTTTGAGGAGAATGATTGACAGCCAAGATCAGGTTAGGGACAAGAAACTTATGCAAAAATGACAAAAAAGGGCAAACCCTCATAATGATATGTGTGTATATACATTAATTATATGAAAGAGGACAGCTACATCCATTGAAGAAGATATTCATATTCCTAGCACAAAAGAATGGCAAAAACCTTATTAAGCATGTGTAAATCTGAGACATACTAAATCCCCCAATTTTGATGCATGATTCCCCATCAGAAGGAGTGAGTATTTAGGTAAAGAGGAGGAGTCATTTATGAGAGGGCAATGGGGTAGGCTCTGAGCTTACTGCCTCAGTATTGGGTTGAGTAAATTTTTATAGGATAGTTGCCCTCTAACTGGGCATCTTTATACATGCTATTATAGATAAGGTAGTTTATAATGCTAATCTTGATTTTCATATTCATGTTGAAATCATTTGCACATCTGTATGTGAATATGTGCAGTTGAAAGCATGAGGACTAGAGTAAGAGCAGTGTTGGCACTGATAGTGGGGGAAATACTTAGAAAGTAAGGGAAGAGGTTATGGAGACTAAAAACACTTCTATAGTTGTGAGGAGTGTGTCCTGAGTTGCAGGCTTTCATGAAGTTGCTTCTGATGTAACCGGCTGGAATGGCCTGAGAAGCCACTCTGGGACACCTGGTTCCTTCTCTTGTACGGTAGAAAACCGAGTGAGAGTCAAAGCTGTTTTGAGACGGTGGATTCCTGCTTCAGGTTTTTATACTCTGCAGAACACATGAGAGTCAGTGACAAGAAAGGAATCTGAGCTGTACACAATCCTCATATCTCATCTATTGATGCCTTTCTCCTCTGTAACATGCAGCCCAAATGGTATCTACTTGAAGACTTTCTAGATCTGGGTGATATTAGTAACCACTCCTACCTATTAGTTGTATGTATCATTTAAAGATGTCTTACATTGCCCGGCTGGTGTGGCTCAGTGGTTGAGCATCGATTCATGCAGCAAGAGGTCGCCGGTTCGATTTCTGCCAGGGTACATGTCCAGGTTGTGGGCCCAATCCCCAGCGGGGGACATGCAGGAAGTGGCCAGTCGATGTTCTCTCTCATCGATATTTTTATCTTTCTCCCTCTCCTTTCCTCTCTCTTTAAAATCAATAAATAAAAAATATTAAATAAAAATAATAAAATAAAGACGTCTTACATTTCATCTGTATTATTACATATGCATATCTCATTTTATATTCTTGTTATACTGTAAGACTATTTGATTCATTTTTTTTCCCCTTTCAAAGGGAGCCTAATTCTATGTTATAGTAACCCATTTATTTATTTATTCATCCCATTTGTTTATTATTATTTTTTATTTATTTTTGCCTTTACTTCTTTTGCCTTTGGGGTCAAATTGTAGCATTATTCATGGTGGCCAAGACATGGAGACAACCAAAGTGTCCTTCAATAGAGAACTGAATAAAGAAGATGTGGATATATACTATGGAATACTATTCAGACATAAGAAAAGATGAAATTCTGCCATTTGCAACAATATGGATGGAACTTGAGATTATTCTAAGTGAAATAAGTTAGTCAGATAAAGCTAAGAACCATATGGTGTCACTCATAAATAAACTGAAACTCATAGACATAGACAGCAGTATGGTGCTTACCAGAGGGAGGGAGCTGGGGGTAGTAAAGGGTAAATGGGGCTAAATATATGATGATGGAAAATGATTTGACTTTGGGTGGTGGGCACACAATGCAATAGATAGATCATGTATCACAAAGATGTACACTTGAAACCTATATGATCTTATTAACCAATGTCACCTCAATAAATATAATAAATAAACAAGAAACTCAAAATATATTTACATTATTATTTTCAGGTTCAAGGTGACAAAGGAGGCAGATCTTTAGCTGAGTTGAATATGCAGGTGATAGATTTTTGAATTTATTATCCAAAAGAAGAACTAACTTTTTGACCACATAGCTGAGTTTTACAGGTATTAAAATGTTTCCCTATTTTCTTCATGTTCGACACAAAGAGATTCTCCCTTAGCCCACCCAGGTACTTATTTCTGAAGGAAGATTAGGTAGCAGTAGTCTACATTAACTGCTTCTCTTTTAAGAGGAAGCAGAAAATCTGTCCTGATGGAACTACTTTTCATGATCCTTTGGAGGCAATGTTAAGAAAATGAAATCTAATTATTGTCAGGATTATTTTACTGAAGTGTTCAATTATGTGTGTTCAGAAACTCAAAAGCTGTATTGAACATCAAAGTTCATTGCAAGTATTAAAAACCCCTTTCCAGAGTGGCAAAAAATGATCATTGCTTCCTTAGGTATACTGAGAAGTGCAAAAGGCAACACAATGAGTAGAATCAGCATCCTTTCCTCATCATGTAGAGAAATTTTGATTGACCCCAGGCTGGTGGCTATTTCCAAACATGTGACATTTGACTCGTGATTATTTTCAAGCCTGAATTTCTCTGCTGTTCTCATTATCATGTAGTCAGTTCAGGAAGCTAGGGGATTTTCTGGGAAACATTCAAATTTTCAGCTGCATTTTTTATTACATGAGTGTCCTACTTGCCAAAATTATTCAACTAGGTTAAAGAAAAAGTTTGAAATGATTTAAGGTTGCATTACTTTTATTGTATTCAAGAAACATTTGAAATGCAGTAATTTAAATGGGTAGGGTGGTGGGACTAACAATGATCACATTTTCAGCTGGTGCCCATCAGTGTGCTACATACTGTATTAGCATATTTGTTTTTAATGGACTCCATCTGCCCTGGCCAGTTTTCTCAGTGGTTAGAGCATCGGCCCACGGACCAAAGAGTCTCGGGTTTGATTCCAGTCGAGGGCATGTGCCTCGGTTGCAGTTTGTCCCCGGCTCTGGTAGGGGTCATGCGGGAGGCAACCAGTCGATGTGTCTGCCTCACGTCAATGCTTCTCTCTCTCTCTCTCCCTCTCCCTCCCTCCCACTCTATCTGAAGATAAAATAGAAAAATATCCTCGGGTGAGGATTTAAAAATAAATAAATAAATAATGGACTCCATCTAACTACTTTGCATGATGTGTGGTATTTTCCAAGATCTGGCCTTGATTCTCCCATTGCACTTGAAGTTTTGGCCATCCAGAAGTCAGTTTTGGGGCAAGTAAGTTTCCTTCCTTACATCCCTGCATTTACTTCTGATGACTCCCCTGAATGGAATGGCAAAACTTTCAACTTTCAAGATTCTGCTGAAGTTTAATCACTTTGGAGCTCTATCTGATCCCTTCTTCACCCCAACACTATACTCTTTGCTTTCTTCTACCTTAGTGCCTATGAATTTTATTGAGCATGTGTTTTTTATATATCTGTCTCTACGTAGATGGTGATCTTTTTGAAAGCAAACTTGTGTCATATTTATCTCTGTATTTGTCCTCTCAGTGCCCAATGGTGTTTATCATAAAATAAGCAATTAATGAATCAATTAATAGATGACCATTAACAGGAATGAAATCATAACTATAACTAAATTCTATAAGAGTATTTTTTCTGTTCAATA
Organism: Tadarida brasiliensis; assembly: GCA_030848825.1. NCBI lineage: Eukaryota > Metazoa > Chordata > Mammalia > Chiroptera > Molossidae > Tadarida > Tadarida brasiliensis. The sequence goes on from CM061280.1 coordinate 14,056,688, forward strand.
ATTATATTTAATGTAGCCTTAAATACATATTATGGTGTTACAAATTTAACTTTTTTAAATAAAAAATAGTTATCTTATTTTTCTAGACTATATTAGTCTATGCTAACTTCCTTTATTTGCCCATAAATTAAGCACTTTTGTGTCATTAGCCCAGTAAAAAAAGTGGTAGGAGAGTAAAGCAAAAATTCTGGCAGATTGCTATCTTATGATATTTTATAAGGTTTCACTGAACAGGAACACCATCATTTGAATTTTGAACACATGGAATTGTATATACTCTACTTTCAAAGAAGCTTACTATCAATGTTTACAGTTTGGTATTTCTCTCTATCTATAAAAATACTTTAACTTTATACCTGGTTGTAAAATTCTTCATAATTCTATAATTATATTTTATTAAATATGAGCTATTTTGATGGCAATATTTTTTCAAAAAGATGATGCAATGAATAGTTTGAATCTCTGAGAGCATAAAATTTCACTGTAGCATAATTGAATACTACATGGCCGAAAAAAAGAAGGAACTCTTACCTTTTGCAACAGCATGGATGGACCTGGAGATTTTTATGCTGAGTGAAATAAGCCACTCAAAGAAAGACAAATACCATATGATTTCACTTATATGTGGAATCTAATGAACAAAATAAACTGACGAACGAAATGGAAACAGAGTCATGGATATGTGGAACAGACTGACACTGTCAGAGGGGAAGGAGGAAGGCGGGACTGGATGAAAGAAGGTGAAGGGATTAGCCAAAGAACATATGTACATAACCCATAGATACAGACAACAGTGTGGTGATGGCCAGAGGGAAAGGGGTAAGGGTTGGTAGGGTGCAAGTGGGAGGAAAATGGGGACATCTGTAATAGTGTCAACAATAACAATAAAGTTAAAAAAAAAAACAAAAAACTTCACTGTAATAATGTGGATACTAGGAAGATGGAAAAAGCCAATCAATAGTGAAGGTAACCAACAACAGAAAGCCAAAGTCCTGAGTGCTGTGACATTGTTAATGGAATTAAAGGAAAAGGTGCTTTTCTTCTTACCAATGACAATTGAAGTAAATACATGGCTCTAGAAGATTTTTGAGTTAGTTCGGGCAAAGCAAAATATCTTAACAGAAAATAAATCTTCTCTGTTGTTCACATCTATGAGTCATGTTTACCAGAGGAGAGGGGGCTTGGGGGGCCTGGTGAAAGAGGTGAAGGGATTAATAAGCACAAATTGGTAGTTACAAAATAATCACGGGGATGTAAAGTGCAGCATAGTGAATGTAGTTAATAATATTGTAATAACTATGTATGGTACCAGGTGGGTACTTGAAATGTTGGGGGAGGGGCCATCACTTTGTAAAGGATGTGATTGTTTAACCACTATGCTGTACACCTGAAACTAATACAAAATATATCAAATGTATGCAAGTGACAACCACTGTAACGGAAGCATGGCAGAGAGAGAAAATAGAGAAAGAACAGAGACAGCCTGAAGACAGAGCACTGGAGAGTATCTATAGCTAGGGGAAGATAAGGGAAGAACTAGGAATGGAGTCTGAAAAAGAAGAGCATGAGAAATAGGTCGAGACCCCAGAATCGTGAGAAGTAGGAGAAGATAGAGTTTCAACAAGGAAGAGAGTGCAAGTAGAGTGACAAAAGCAGCAGAAAGCCTAGGTACATGGGGCTAAGGAGAGAGAGAAAGGTGGATAAAATATATTGAGTGCCTACTACTCTGTGCCAGGCATTCTGCTAAAGGGTTGAACAAGTCTTATTTCTCTTCATTATAACAGCTATCCTATGAGATACATAGAAAGATTTCTATTTTCAAAATTAAGAGACTGAGGCTCAGTGAGGTTAACTAATTAGTCCAAGGGCACAGAGCTAGAATTTAAATATTGGTCTGTCTAGTTACAGAGTCTATGCTCTCTCCACAATTCCACAGTGCCTCCCTGTTAACAGCTAAGAAGTTTTTGGTACATGCCAGCTTTCAGTGATGTGGTAGAACCACAAACCCAATGACAATGGAGCAGTGGCTATGTGTGTGGTAAAGACAATAGTGTAACTTGTTCTTGGAGACGTGAATCTAGAGAGAGAGAGAGAGAGAGAGAGAGAGAGAGAGAGAGAGAGAGAGAAAGAGAGAGAGAGAGATTGAGCAGTACCTAGAAGTGAAGCAGGATCAAAGTCGTGATTGTAGGGATGTGTGTGTGCACGTGCATTCATAGAGTAGACATGAACATAATTGGGAGTCTGAAAATTAGATACAATTGGAAGCAGAGATTGAAGGTACAAAAAAGCATGGGAAAAAATGAAAGAGGAACACCATCAGCTGAAGTGGAAGTTGATTTCTTCAGTTAAGGAGTATATGTTATACACAGGTCAATGAGTATAGATACAAGGGTCTGGGGCTACAAAGATAAATTAAGTGTATCCCTATCCACAGAAATGGGGCATCAAACCAGGTAATTAAATTCTATAGTAAAGGTTTCATAGAGTACTGTGGAGTCCATAAAAGAGGTACCTCATGAGACCGGGAGTTGAGGTTGGAGGGGTTTGTCAATACTTCCCAGAGAAAGTGGTACATGGAGCTGAGTGTGGCGAAACAAAATAGGATTTGATCAGCAAAGAAAAGAAGGAAAGGTGTTTGTTCCAAGCAGAGGCAACCACAAGACCTTAAGGGAAACTGCAGATGTGTTAAAAATAAACATGGAAAGCCTGGCCGGTGTGGCTCACTGGTTGAGCATCAACCCATGCACCAAGTGGTTGCTGTTTCAATTCCCGGTCAGGACACATGCCCAGGTTGTGGGCCCGATCCCCAATGGGGGGCATGCGAGTGGTGTTCAATAGATGTTCTCTCTCATCGATGTTTCTATCTCTCTCTCCCTCTCCCTTCCTCTATCTCCAAAATCAATAAAGAAAAAGTAAATAAATAAACATGGAGAGAGGGGGAAGTGTGGAGAGAGTTGAGACTTTGTCATAGAGGGCTAGATATGCATGTGAGGAATTGGGCTTCATCTTGTAGCAAGGACCCTGAAGGACTAAACGAGGTAGTGACATAGAGAAGGGATGTAGTGAAGATGCTGGAGAGAGAGAGAGAGTGAGTCATTTAAAGGCAGATGTAATCTAATCTAATAACCATTGGAGTTTACACAAAAAAGTTCATCGGTAAGCTTTGCCTGAGTAGTTTCAGAATGATGACCTTCCTGTTTTCTTTGATTGTATGCAACAAAAATAAACTCAAGCTGATTTAAGCCAATGGGAAATTTATTGGACAAAAATTAGGACTTGAGAGTGTTATGAAAAATAAGGCTTGCAAAAAGCAGGGGAAAAAACATCAACTCCAGAGGGCCAGCGAGTGGAGGGGCCTCTCAGCCAGACAGTCTGGTCATGGTGCTGGTGCTGAGATGAGCACCAAAAATTTCCAGGCTTTTTGCACTGTGTTCAGGATTCAGAGAACAAGGACAGAGCATCTGACTCCCCTACGTTGGTTCATGTGCTCATCCCTTACTGTCCAGGTCCCCTAACTGAGAAGGCACACCATGGGGAAGAAGTAATTCCCCAAAAGAAAGTCAAGCATATTTTATGAAGGATGAAAGAATATAAGTTGTAGTTGAAAAATAATATTAAAAAATAGAGTAAATCTTATCTATATGAGCCCCAAAAATGTGCTAACTTTAGATTGCAAAACTTTGGTTTTAATCCACAATCGGTTCTTCCATTGTCTTTCTGCAAATCCCAATGAATTCTTCGGCAATTGTCAGGGAACTTCCTAAATTTAGATAACAGAGAGGAGGAATAAAAATTGTTTTGTGTTAAAGTTTATAATACTATTTTAAGTAGTACAAGCATTTGACAGTATTTATGGTCCTGGTTTTTGTTTCTTGTTTTATCTTTTATACTGATTATCACAAATTTTATTTATAAATGAAAGAGAAACAGTAACTGATACAGTAAATAAAATGAATATTGTTAATTGTCATTTATTTTATTGATTTGCCTCTTAGACAATTTCTTTTATGTTTAATAAACACAATGATTTCTTCTATAGAGGAAATTGTGAAACCATTCTTTCAAAAATAGACAAATACAACAAAAAATATATGAAACTTTTTTCATAAAAAGACATAAGATGCTAAACAATTATTGAGCAGTTACTATGATTCAGTCATAATGCTAAGAGCCCTACATTTATTATTTTTTACATTCTCGAACCAATATTATGAATTTTGCACCTTTACTCCTAAAAGATCTCCAGAAAGATAAAGGACTTAAAAAATTATGTCAAAAAACTCATAGACACAGACAATGGTATGGTGATTACCTGAGGGAAGGGGGGTGTGGGAAGGTAGAAGAGGGTAAAGAGGGGATAAATGGTGACGGAAGGAGACTTAACTTTGAGTGGTAAACACATAATACATTATACAGATGATATGTTATAGCATTGTACACTTGAAGCCTATATAATTTTATTAACCAATATCACCCTAATAAATTCAATAAAAATGTTTAAAAATGTAAAAGTGGAATAATAATAATCATAATAATACCTACCTCAAATATTTTGTTGGGTGTATTAAATGAGATAAAGTATGTAACATGCTTAGCACAGTGCCTGGGAAATTGTGAGAACTCTATTTTGATAATGAGTTATCAGTGGTAGAAGTATTAGTATTATTACTATGTAATCATTCAATTTCCTCATAGATTAAAATGGGTTAAAGTAAATATCAAGGAGAGTTTAAAGGTTTGGAAAGTCATAGTCTGTGGGCTAGATCTTGCCTATGCGTGTATTTGTTTGGTTAATGTAGTAGTTTGCAAAAATCAAAACAGCATTAAAAAAAAAAAGAGGTGTTACATAAAAATCCCGATTTCTGAATTCTCATGAAAAATAACATCTGATAATATAGGTCCATATTCTTTTATGGTAAGAATTAAGAGTTAAGTAGTGGCTTAGTTGTCATCTCTAATTTGCCATACTCTCTGCCCTTCCTTCTTACTTCATGACGATTTGTTATCTTTAGGATCCCTATAGATATTTGAATTTATGACCTCTGGTTTAGATCAATGGAAACAAGACCCATGTTCTACTTTTCAGTTGTTGCCTGAGGTAATCTTTAGTACTTGTATTGTTGCTTGATTCTCAATGTATAACAGTGTCTAGGTCAAACTGTCTGGGAGATAGTCCTGAAAAAAGTGAATGGAGAAAGGTGTTAAGGAGGTAGAAAGGGAGAAATAGAGTCTACCGCTATGTATAAAATAGCCACGAGAACTTGTATCTCTCTAGAGTTGGTTTCTTGTCAACTGAATTTGCAAACAAAGGTAGTTTACCAGACTCTCAATCTACCACTCTTTATGAAATGTCTTCAAAATATACTTGACATGATAAAAGAACTGTGTGAACAGGTAGATAACAGAAAAAGTAATAGAAAGGATATATAGATTCAAAATATTATGCTCAATGTGACTCATATGCATATTAAAACATGAGTAAGATACACTTTTAACCTATCATGTTGGCAGAAAACAGAAGACAGGTTTGAATGAAAACACTGTTCTGGTGAGGGAGGGAGCAAACAGGCAATTATACAATGTTAATGTGAATTTAGATTTCCCAACCTCTTTATAAGGCAATTTTGCAATACATATAAAAATGAAAATGAATATATCATTTAACTCAGCGATTCTACCTGTGCATAACTTACGCAGGTGCATAACTACACATACACAAATACATACACCCATAATATTAAGAATGGTGGTCTGTCAAGCTAAAACACATTTCCCAGCTTTAAAGCTAAGAAGTAGCCAGGAACTGAAATTCAGATTTAAAAAATAGGGGGTGAGCCCGGCTAATGTGGCTCAGGGGTGGAGTGTTGACCCACGCACCAAGGGGTGGCCTGTTCCCGGTCAGGGCACATGCCCAGGTCGTGGGCCCAGTCCCCAGTGGGGGGCATGCAGGAGGCGGCCAATTGATGTTCTCTCTTGTTGATGTTTCTATCTCTCTCTCCTTCTCCCTTCTTCTCTCTCTAAAATCAATAAAGAAAAAAATATTTTATTTTATTTTATTTTTTTATTAATTTATTTTTGTTACAGATGTTTCTCCTTTTTTCCCCATTGACACCCTCCTCCCCATCCCCCCACCCCGTCCCCAGCTTTGTTGTCCATGTCCATCAGTTACGCATACATGCGTAAAAGTTCTGTGGTTTATCTCTTCCCTCCCCCACACCCCCTCTTCTGAGGGTTGTCAGTCTGTACCCTACTTCCACATCTCTGGGTCTACCCTGTTCCTCAGACTGTTATGTTTATTATATTCCACAAATAAGTGAGATCATGTGATATTTGTCTTTCTCTGCTTGGCTTGTTTCGCTTAGGATAGTACTCTCCAGGTCCCTCCATGTCGTCTCAAAGGATAAAAGATCTTTCTTTCTTACAGCTGCATAGTACTCCATTGTGTATATGTACCACAGCTTTTTTTTATCCATTCATTCACTGATGGACACCTGGGCTGTTTCCAGATCTTAGCTATTGTAAATAGTGCTGCTATGAACATGGGGGTACATTTTTCTTTCTGATTGGTGTTTCAGGCTTTGTAGGGTATAGTCCTAGAAGTGGGATAACTGGGTCAAATGGCAATTCAATTTTTTAATTTTTTGAGGTAACACCATACTGTTTTCCACAGTGGCTACACCAGTCTGCATTCCCACCAGCAGTGTACTAGAGTCCCCTTTTCTCCACACCCTCGCCAACACTTGTTGTTTGATGATTTGTTGATGGCGGCCATTCTGACAGGTATGAGGTGATACCTCATTGTTGTTTTAATTTGCATCTCTCTGATGATTAGTGATGTTGAGCATTTCTTCATATGTCTCTTAGCCATTTGTATGTCCTTTTTGGAGAGGTGTCTATTTAGTTCCTCTGCCCATTTTTTATTTGGGTTCTTTGTCTTCCTTTTGTTGAGTTGTATGAGCACTCTATATATTTTGGAGATTAACCCCTTATCTGATGTATCATTGGCAATTATGCTCTCCCATACAGCGGGTTCCCTTTCCGTTTTGATGATTGTTTCTTTTGCTGTGCAGAAGCTTTTGATATCTTGAAAAAGAAGGGCAAAGTAGGTGTGATCACAATACTGGATATCAGGTTATACTACAAAGCTACTGTAATCAAAACAGCCTGGTACTGGCACAAGAACAGGCATATAGATCTGTGGAACAGCACAGAGAATCCGGAAATTGACCCAAGACATTATGCTCAATTAATATTTGACAAAGATGTCAAGAGCATACAATGGAGTAAAGACAGCCTCTTTAATAAATGGTGTTGGGAAAATTGGACAGCTACATGCAAAAAAATGAAACTAGACTCTCAACTTACACCATACACAAGAATAAACTCAAAATGGATAAAAGACTTAAATGTGACTCGTGAATCCATGAAAATCCTAGAAGAAAATATAGGCAACAAAATTTTGGACATCATACACAGCAGAATCCTCACTGATACATCACCTAAGGCAACAGAAACAAAGGAAAAAATGAAGAAAAAATATTAAAAAAAAATAGAGGGTAAGCAGAATTTTGGAAAAGGGCAGTCAGAAACTTTATTAATAGGAAAACAGGTAATTGGAGAAGCCTCTTTATTATGTTTTCTCACAATATTATTCCTTTAACTTTTAATGTACATATACATAATAACTAGGGCACTAAGAGGTATCATAGAACATGAGGTGACCTTGAGAATAAAAATAATGGATGAATGTTGAAGCAAAAGTATCCTAAATTCCTTGGGATTGTGCAGATGCCATAACTACTCTGAAAATAAACTTCTGGTTTTAATTCACAGGCTAGAGAAATAAACTTCAGTCATGTTTAAGCCACAATTATTGAGGTGTTCTATTATATACAATCAAACATTATCCTAACTGAAATAATACAAAAATTCGTCAAAATGTTACTTTAAGAATGCTCACTAAAATACTGACAGTGGTTCCTTTTGAAAACGGAAATGATGTTGGGGGTCGTGAAAAGAGAGATCGTCATACTTTGCTCCTGACAAATGTATATTTTAAAAATAGTTTACAAAGAACGTATATCCATACATTATTTTGAAAATGAGAAATTTTAATAAAATAAAATAATAATGTATTACTAAAAAGGTTATTCATAATTTTGTAGATATTTTATAGGGGGTATAGACATTTAATTTCAGGATAAAGGAAAGTAAATATAAATTGTGAGCATATTTATCTCAAAATATAAAGTGACATAAATAATAAGTTTTCTCTGTTTAGATATACTAAAAGAAAATATACTAATTACAAATTATAACAGTTAAAAAGTTCTTTACATACTCTTGATTCAAGTCATTTTTCAGATATATGTTGTGCATATACTTTCTTTAGTCTTTGGTTTGCCTTTTTGTTTCCTTATTAATATTTTAAACAGCAAACTTTACTAACTCTGATGAAGTCAAATTTGTAATTTTATTATCTTGTAGATTATGCTTCTAGTGCCCTAGTTAAGATATATTTGCCATTCTGGGAATGCAAAGTTGGTACAATATTTGAAATCAATAAATGTGATATAGCACAGAAACAAAATGAGGGGTAAAACTCACATAATCATATCAATAGATGCAGTAAAAGCATTTGATAAAATCAAAAATCCATGTATGATAAAAACTCTTAGCAAAGTGGGAATAGAGGTAACATACCTCAACATAATGAAGGCGATATATGACAAACACACAGACAGAATCATACTCAATGGGCAAAAACTAAAAGCATTTCTCTTAAGATCAGGAACAATACAGGCATGTCCACTTTTACCACTCATATTCAACATACTACTGATGTCCTAGCCACACTATTAATACAAGAAGAAGAAATAAAAAGCATCCAAATTGGAAAGGTAGAAATAAAACTGTCATTATTTTCAGAAAATCCTTAAGACTCCACCAAAAAACTACTAGAACTGATAAATGAATTCAGTAAATTAGTAAGATACAAAATTAATATTCACAAATTAATGGCATTTTTATACACCAATAATGAACTATCAGAAAGAGAAACTGCAGAAGCAATCCCATTTACAATTGCAACCAAAATAAAATAAGTTACCTAGGAACAAATTTAACCAAGGAGATAAAAGACCTGTACTCAGAAAATTATAAGATACTGAAGAAAGAAATTGAGGAGATAGAAATAAGTGGAAGCATATACCATGTTCATGGATAGGAAAAATTAACATTATTAAAATGTTTACATTACCCAAAGCAATGTATAGATTCAATACAATTTCTATTAAAATACCAATTGCATATCTCACAGAACTAAAACAAATATTCCAAAAATATATGTGGAACCATAAAAGACCCCGAATAGCCTCAGCCATCTTGAGAAAGAAGAAAAAGATTGGATGTATCATGCTATCTGATATCAAACTATACTACAAAGCCATAGTAATCAAAACAGCATGGTACTGGCATAAAAATGACAGAATAAAGAACCCAGAAATAAACCCACAACTTTATGGTCAATTAATATTTGACAAAGGAAGCAGGAACATACAATGGGGTAAAGACCATCTATTCAATAAATTGTGTTGGGAAAATTGGACACATGCATGCAAAAAAAAAAAAAATGAAACTTAACGACCTCCTTACACCATGGAAAGTAATATGGTGTTTCCTCAAGAATTTAAAAACAGAGCTGCCTTTTGACCCAGTGATCTCACTTCTAGGAATATACCCTAAGAATCCTGAAACACCAATCAGAAAGAATATATGTACCCCTATGTTCATAGCAGCATTATTTATAGTAGCTAAGATCTGGAAACAGCTCAAGTGCCCATCAGTAGATGAATGGATAAAAAGCTGTGGTACAGTTACACAATGGAATAGTATGCAGCTATAAAAAAGGAGAAGCTCTTACCCTTTGAGGTAGCATGGATGGACCTGGAAACTACTATGCTAAGTGAAATAAGCCAGTTAGAGAAAGAGAAATATCACATGATCTCACTTATATGTGGAATCTAATGAACAAAATAAACTGACAAACAAAATAGGATCAGAGATATCGATGCATGGAACAGAATAACAGATTTCAGTGGGGGGTGTGGTGGGAGAGGACAGGAAGAGACAAAGAACATATATGCATAGCCCATGGACACAGACAATAGTATGGGCAAGGCCTGAGGTGGCGCAGGGGTTGGGTGGAGGGGGAGGGTGATGGAGAAAATGGGAGACATCTGTAATACTGTCAACAACTTTTAGAAAGCACAAGTTTCTTCTCAGGAAAAATAAATAAAATAAAAAATAATTCAATGGCATAGTAAAATTATTGTACAACATGACCAACTGTGATTCATCCCAGGAATAGAAGCTTATTTCAACATAAAAATCAATCAATAGATTATACCACATTAATACAATGAAGGGAAAAACAAATGATCATCTCAATTGATGCAGAAAAGGTATTTTAAAAAAACAGCACATTTTAATGATAGTGACACTCAATATATTAGTTGTAGATGAGAAGGTCCTCAATATGATAAAAGCAATATATGAAAACCCCAAAGCTAATTTATACTCATTAATAAAAGACTGAAATATTTTCTTCTAAGTTGAAATACAAACATATATGCCCACTCTCAATATTTCTTTTCCACATAGTACTAGGAGTCTCAGCCAGAACAATTAGATGAGGAAGACAAAATTGTCCAGATTGGGAAAGAAGTAAAACTATCTCTATTCACAGATGGCATAATCTTACATGTAGAAAACCCAAAAGGATTCACACAAACACACACAAAAAACTGTTAGTGCTAATAAACAATATCAGCCAGGTTTCAGGATATAAAGCAAACACTCAAAAAGTAGTTGTATTTGCCCTGGCTGGTGTGGCTCGGTTGGTTGGGCATTGTCCCTTGCACCGACAGGTTGCTGGTTCGATTCTTGATCAGGGCACATGCTTGGGTTTCAGACTCGATCCCTGGTACGGGGTGTGCAGGAGGCAGCCTGCTGATGTTTCCCTCCCACGAGGATCGATGTTTTGCTCTCATATAGGCATTTCTCTCTCTCTCTCCCTTTCCCTCTCCCTTCCTCTCTGTCTAAAAATCAATAAAAAAAATCTTTAAAAAATTAAATGTATTTCTCTACACTAGCAATGAATGATGCAAAAAGGAAATTAAGGAAACATACATTTGCAATAGCGTCAAAAGAGGAATATAGTTAGGAGCAAATTTAATCATGGAAGTACAAGTTTTCTACATAGAAGGCTACAAAGGATTGCTGAAATAAATTAGAGAAAACCTTAATAATTAGAAAAATCACCCAGTGTTCATGGATTAAAAGACAATATTTTTAAGATGACAATAATTTCAGTTATGTACAGATTCAATATGATTCTTATTAAAATTCCAATGACATTTTTTTTTAAAGAAACAGCCAAGCTGATTGTATTAGTCAAAGTTCTTGAGGAAAACAAAATTGTGGACACTGGAAAGTCAAAAATCTGCCTGGAGACCCACAGAAATATTGATGCTGCAGTTCTAGTCCAAAGGAAGTGGGCCGATTTTTTTTTCTTAAGGAAAAGTCCGTCTTTTCCCATTAAGAGCTTCAATTGATTGAATGAGGACTGCCCACATTATGAAGGGAAATTTACTTTACTCAAAGTCTTCTGGTTTAAATGCTAAACTCACCTAAAAAAAAATCCTTCACAGAAACATCTAGAATAACATATAACCAAATAAATGTGAAGAAAAATGCAAAGAGGAGACTGAAAATTCAGTGGAAGTAAAAACTCAGAGCTACAGATTAAGACGAATATTGTATCAATGAGCCTCACTGCACACGGGTCTACTCACACGGCTTCCCCCATCCACCAGCTTCTCGCTGGCATGCACTCTGTAAGTAAAATTTTTAAATAAGGAAAATTTTGACACCAGAACCCCAAAAGGATTAAAAGATGTTGAACGTATGTGTCATTAACAAGTAAGTGAAATGAATCTCTTTGGAGGAGGATGTCATCAATGCAATGTCATGTCTGTGTTTCCGGAGAAAGATGAATGTATTCAAGGTTGGGTCTGCAAAGATTTTGTGTGATAGCAAAGCTAGTGTGGTACCCCATGGGTGGGCCAGAAAAGGTAGATTTTATTCCTTTGGAGGTGGAAGCAAATTTTAGGCCTACCTATTTTTTATTTTTTTCCTTTATTGATTTTAGAGAGAGAGGAAGGGAGAGGGAGAGAGAGAGAGAAACATTGATGAGAGAGAACATCGACTGGCCACCTCCTGCATGCCCCCCACTGGGGATCGGGCCCACAACCTGGGCATGTGCCCTGACTGGGAATCGAACCGGTGACCTCTTGGTGCATGGGTCGATGCTCAATCGCTGAGCCACACCGGCCGGACTAGGCCTATCTATTAAGAGGTGTTAAAGAAGTTATTCAGAGAAAAAGAAAAGTATATGTCAGAAACACAGACCTACATAAATAAAGGAAGAACATTAGAGAAGGAGTAAATGAAAGCAAGATAAAACCTTTTATTTCTCTTTTAACTGATCTAACATATAACAGTTTGTTCAACATAATAGTAACAGTATATTCAGTGGATAGCTTATGGATAAATGAATTGAAAGACAACAATGTTATAAAAGATGAGAGAGAGAAATTGAGAATATTGTGTCATAAAGTTCTTTTTTTTTAAAGTATAATAAATTCTTCAACCTGTCACAATTGTATAACACTGAAATAATTATGAAATTACTAATTTTTTTTCTCAAATAAATCATACATAAAACATTTTACCCCTCCCAAAAAAGGGGGGGACATTAGTCCTGGCTCTGTCTCAACCTATAAATTTCTTTTGCTACCTGTGTACTGGTACAGTGTGCTGTGAAAATGGACTGGATTAGTTGTAAATGTATATTGCAAATGCAAAATCGACCCCCCTTTCCCTCTTGTAATCGCCATACTGTTGTCTATGACGTTGTTTTGTTTGTTTGTTTTGCTTAATCTCTTCTCCTTTGGGAGCTGGGTGAAAAAGGTGATGATCACTTTAAATGTCAATGGTTTATAGAAATCAATTTAAAGCCACAGACTATCAGAGTGGATCAAGAAACAAGGTCCAACTGTATGTTGCCTACAAGAAACCCACTTTAAATATAAATATACATGTAGATTAACAGTAAAAGAATGAAAAAAGACATACCATGCTAACACTAATCAAAAAAGCTGGAGTAGCTATATTAATTTCGGACAGAGCCAACTTTAGAGCAAGGAAAATTATCAGATAGAAGGGGACATTACACAATGATAAAGGGGTCAATTCTCCAAGAAGACATATCTGTCATTAATATGTATGTCCCTAACAATGGATTGTCAAAATATGTGAGGCAGAAACTAATAAAGCTGCAGGAGAAATAGATTAATTCACTATTATTGCTGGAGATTTTGACATCCCTCTATCAATAACTGACAGATTCAGCAGGCAGAAAATCAGTCAGGACTAAACAGTATTGCTACTAGCTCCTTTTTAAAAACTAATATACTGCACTCAATTTCTTAAACATCTAAGTTAAAAATAGCAGTAGTCTGGCTCTCTTTTCCCACTGGAAAAGGAAGGAATTTTATTCTATATAATACTTCTTGTTAGTGATAACTCCTCAATCTCTAGCTGGTGTTCAAAGGTTTCTCCCTCCTCTAACCCCTTCCCACTTCATTTCATTCTTCTCAAGGAGGTGTTGTGATACACCTTAGAAGATACCCTCAATATGGGGCAAAATTTTGGGGTGCATAAAGAAAAGAGGTTAAAACTCCTTGAATGAAAGAGAATAGGTTCAAACTTCTTGCATCAGCGTCTTTTTATGTTTGTATTGTACCCTGTGAGCATATAGTTTGCAATGCCTAGAGCAAATGCTTTCCTGGATTCAGGAATAAGAGAGTCATATGATTGAAAGAGTCAGTATTTCTCTTTTTATTAGAGAAGTAATATGTTAAAAAATACTCAATTCTGTAACTGGGGAATGTGAGACCTAATTGATTATTCCCCGCATTATCAAGGTGCTTTTGTTATCACATTGGAGACAATTTCGGTTTAAGCTTGGTATAATTTTCTAGTACCAAAGAAAGGCTATGAAAGTTAGCAACGCTTTTTAAAATGTAAATAAAGTGAATATAAATAAAATAAATGTACTCTGCAAATAGAATTTGTTTTACTTCTTTTTCTTCCAATGTGGATACCATGTATTTATTTTTTATCTAATTACCCTGGATAGAACTCCTGGTACCATGTCGAATAGAAGTGTGAAGACTGGACATCCTTGTCTTTTTGCTGATCTCAGTGGAACAGTATTCAATCTTTACTTCTAAGCTGTTTGGTTAGTCTATTGATTGCCACAACAATTATCCATGGTCTCAGGCTGCAAAGATTAAACTATTTTCCTATAAAGGCTTTCAGCAAATGCTCACTAGGTAGCAGCATTAGGGATGGTAAAGTTCTGAGTCAGGTGAGATAACACCAATGTTTTGAGTAGGTCTTCTAGGAACCCACCTGACAGAATAACCAAGGATAAATCTTGGTAAAGGAAGTTCTTTCTGCTCCCTCCAGATACTGGCACCAGAAAAGCAAGCTGTTGTTTTTAAGGAAGAAGAAAGGAACTAGCACAAGTTAAAATACCAGAAAGCTAGCTTTTCTTACTGATATGCAGCCATTTTTATTGAATGAATTCTCCCTGAGTTGCTTCAAGCTTTTAGTTAGTATCCAGAATTCTGAAACAGTTGATTTAAAATTTTTTTGTTGTTGTTAATCCTCACCTGAGGATATTTTTCCATTGATTCTTAGACAGAGTGGAAGGGAGGGAGGGAGGGGTGGAGAGAGAGAGGAACATTGATGTGAGAGAGACACATCAACTGCTTGCCTCCCGAACAACCCCGATAGGGGCCGGAGATTGAACATGCAACCCAGGTACGTGCCCTTGACTGGAATTGAACCCAAGACCCTTTAGTCCGGGGATGCATGCTCCAACCGCTGAGCCAAACTGGCCAGGGCTAAATTTCTTTTTAATACTTAATTGATTGATTTTGTTTTAAATTACAGATGTCCCTCCTTTTTCCCTCATTGACACCCTCCTTCCTGATCCCATCCCGCCCCCACCTTCACAGTATTGTCTGTGCCCATTGGCTGTGCATATATGCATATCAGTTCTTTGGTTTATCTCCCCCCACCCCACCACCCCCCTTCCCTCTGAGATTTGTCAGTCTGTTCTCTACTTCCATGTCTCTGGATCTCTTTTGATTGTCAGCTTATTTTGTTCATTATATTCCATAAATAAGTGAAATCATGTGGTACTTGTCTTTCTCTGTCTGGCTTATTTCGCTTAGCATAATACTCTCCAGGTCCCTCCATGTCATCTCAAAGGATAAGAGATCTTTCTTTCTTACAGCTGCATAGTACTCCATTGTGTATATGTACCACAGCTTTTTTATCCATTTGTCTACTGATGGACACTTAGGCTGTTTCCAGATCTTAGCTATTGTAAATAGTGCAGCTATAGTGATTTTGATGGTGTTGGGAGTTTCTTTTGTTGCTTTTATACAGGATCAGACTTTAAGACTTTTTTACTTCATTTTCACTGATGTTCCAGACAGCAGCTCTTAATTATCGAAAACGTAGAAGAGTAATTTAGGTAAGCAAAAGTAACCATTAAGTTTTTAGAAATAATAATAAAAAAAAAGTCCTCTTTAAAAACATATCTGGAAGCTAAGTCTTGAAAAAAAAATGTCTTGCATCACACAGCTAGTTCATAAAAGAACTGTGACTACTATACTGTTCTCAGGGAAGGAAGTAATCACTACGGGCACACACACACACACAATTTGTTTTCATCTACAAGTGCCAGGCAGTGCATAGGAATGCAAAATTGACAAGATCATCCTTAAGTTGAAGGATGTCATATTATATTTGAGGAAATAAACTGTGAGTCACATAGAAGAGAATTTCATATAAATTGCAGGACTCTCTGATATGTGAATAATGAGATGCAGAAGAATAAAATAGCAATTTAGGTGTGGAAAAAATAGGTTATGTGCCTTGCTACATAGGGAAATGTAACGTTTGGATTCGATTTGAGAACTACCACTGTGAAAAGCTAACTACCTTATTTAGTTCTCAAAACAGCTATTTGAGAAAAGTATAGTTATTCATATGTTTAAGTGGGTTCATATAAAGTAATCCTTTAGATATCACTTTAGTTTGTCTCACAAATTTTAATATCAATTACATGTGTTATTAGTTAGTTATCTAAATAGTTTTCAATTTCCATTGTTAATTTCTCTTTAATCCCTTAGTTATTTTATTTTTCTGTCCATTATTTTAACTGCCAATGTACTGTTTATTCTAGTGTAATTGCAGAGTTGATATTTGGTTTCATTTATTCTATTAGAATTATGGAGCTGAATACCCATCTGAGAACTCATGTCTTTCTTCAAATTTATTTTCATTGTTGAAAGTATTATAGATGTCCTCCCTTTTTTCCTCCATTGACCCCTTCCACCCCACTCCTGACCCTCCCCCTGGCCTTCATGGCACTAATGAACTTATGTCTTTTATTCTCATCTGAGAATCACATTTTTATTCAATTGTGAAAAATTCTCATATACTACCTCTTTTAGTAATGTTTGTCTCTTTCGACCCCTGACATTTACCAGTGCTTAAAACATAATCTGGCACATAACTGACATCCAGTAAATGCTTATAGCAGGAGCAAATTTGCTCATTCTCATTGCTTCCAGCTATACTGGCCTTCTTTCTTTTCTCTTAATGAGTTAACTTCAGGACAGCTTCAGATAGTTTATCTTTCATTTTCTTTCTGTTTGGAATATTATTTTCTGAGATCTTCTTATGGCTGATGTCTGGTTCCTTCACATCACTCAGTTCTTAGCTCAAATACTACCTTTGCAGAGAGGCCTTGCCTCACCTTTCTTTCCTCTTTTTTTTTTTTCTTTCTATTTATCGTTAGATAGAGTGGGAGGGAAGAAGGGAGAGACGGAGAGAAACATGAATGTGATAGAGACACATCGACTGGTTGCCTCTTGCACGACCCGACCAGGGCTGGGGACAAACCACAACCGAGGTAGTGCCCTTGACCAGAATCGAACCCATGACTCATTGGTCCATGGGCCGACGCTCTAACCACTGAGCAAACCCACCAGGGCTGATCTCTCAATATAAAGTATATCACCTTTCTCCAAGCATTCTCTATTTCTTTACATTAATTTATTTTTTTAAGCTCTTTGTACATTTAATTGCTTTTTTCCCCCTTGTCTGCCTCTAGTAGGTTGGAAGCAATTCCATAAAAATAGAGATATAGCCCTGGCCAGTTTGGCTCAGCAGTTAGAGCGTTGGCCTGCGGTCCAGAGAGACCCGGGTTCGATTCCTGCTAGGGGCATGTACCTCGGTTGCAGTTTGTCCCCGGCCCTGGTTAGGTCATGCGGGTGGCAACTAGTCAATGTGTGTCTCTCACATCGAAGTTTCTCTCTCTCTCTTCCTCTCTCTGTCTCCCACTCTAACTGAACAAAAAATGGAAAAATGTCCTCGAGTGAGGATAAAAAAAAGAGCGATACAGAGATAATGTTTGTCTTTGTCACCACCATACCACCAACGTCTATTGTACTGCTTGTCACAGAGTTGCTGCTCGATAAGTTTTGAATGAATGAAATTCCCTTCCCCCATATTATATAAGTTTTTTAAACACTGACTTAAACATTTAGGAGCCTTTAATATGTTCATATATATTGTGTACTTTAAAGAGAGTGCTACAGTATGTAATGCTTAAATGCATGTATATATATGTGTGTGTATATATATATATATATATATATACACACACATATATGTGTGTGTGTGTGTGTGTGTGTGTGTATGCACACACACAAAGTCGGGCACAAGTAAATTTACAGTTGTGAGCATGAGAAACAGAATTTATTCTTGTATTATTATTCATTAATTGTTGTATTGTTTTCCATACAAACAACTGTAAACCTACTTGCCCTTCCCTGTATATATATATAATCTTCTACAAGTGTCTGGCTTATAATGAGGGCTAAAGAAATATTAGTTCTTGGCCGGCCAGTGTGGCTCAGTGGTTGAACATTGAGCTATGCAACAAGAGGTGGCCAGTTCAATTCCCGGTCAGGGCACATGCCCAGGTTTTGGGCCTGATCCCCTGTGGGGGGCATGCAGGAGGTGGCCAATCAATGTTCTCTCTCATTGATGTTTCTATCTCTCTCTCCCTCTCCCTTCCTCTCTCTCTAAAATGAATAAAGAAAAAAAAAAAAAAGAAACGTTACTTCTTGTTATTATCATTACCATCTTCATTCAAGACCCTGTATTTTGCACAGTACCCTTTGGGAAGTACTTTACATCATGGAGCCTTAGAGGAAAGGCAGCAAGAAATCAGCAATTTATAAATAGTAATTTCACCAAAGCAGCTTTGATCAGGTTTAAGGTCAGATGAAGAGAGACTTGATGATGAGTATATCATTTTAAAATTGCACTTGGTTATAAGTAACAGACAAAATTAAAATAAAGACAAAGAAATTAGGAGCGTTATGTCTGCCACATAATAGGAAGAGTAGCCAGTGGTTATTAAGCACTTTTTATGTGCTAGATATTATTATATGTGCTTTACGTTAATTGACTTCACAAATATTATCGATAATTCTGAGGTAAGTGTACTTTTTCTTTCCAATTTTGTGGAGGAAACTGAGGAACAGAGAGTTTAAGTAACTTTCCCAGGGTCCTGTAGCTAATAAACAGCAGAGCCCGGCTTCAAAGCTAGAGAGCATGACTTCAGAGTCTGTGCTCAAAACCATGTGATACGCTGCTCTTTATAATGTGAGGTCTGGAGGTAAGCAGCCCTAGGCCGAAATAGTAACTCCCCAACGCCATCAAGGATACTGGCACCTTCTTAACTTTCTGTTACTCATCTTTAGAAGCAGCTTTTCATTTTGTGGTCACTAGATGGCTGATCGATCTCCAGCATATAGCCATGTTCCAAAAAATGAGGAGAACAGAGAAAGAAGGGCATGTCAGTAGAGTCAGCTTTACAGACTGACTTTATATAACGACGGACACAACTGAGCCACGAGAGAGACTGGAATAGTGCAGAGCCATCATAAGAGAGAGTTTCGGTCTTAGACACTAACTACAGAATATACTGGATCTTGAAAAATGCCAATGTCCCTTTAGATGTTGTGACATGGGCATAACTTGTAAGTGTTGTTCATTCAATACCGTAATTTTTGCCGTGATGCAGCATTTTCTTAGTCATTCATTTCGTATTTTATCTCCCCACCTACAGTGATATTCTTGGCCTAAATATATAGCCATATGTTACAAAGTTTGTTACTTGAAAAAAATACTTTTGAGTGACAGGTGATATAGTCAATAATAGTGTGATAACTTTGCACAGTGACACATAATTACTGCCAGTATGGTGATCACATTGTAAGGTATATTAAATGTTGAATCCCTATATTGCACACCTGAAACTAATATAATATTGTATACCAACTATACTTGAATAAAAATATAAAAGTAGCCTAGGCTGGTATGGCTCAGTTGGTTGGGTGTAATCCAGTGCACCGAAAGTTGCTGGTTCGATTCCCAGTCAGGGCACATGCCTGGGTTGCAGGCTCGATCCCTGGTCAGCCAATCTATGTTTGTCTCTCACATCGATGTTTCTCTTTCTCTCTCCCTCTCACTTCCTCTATTTCTAAAAATCAATAAACTATTCTCTAAAAAAAGAGTAAATAAATAAGAATGAGATCATGTTAAAACAAAAAATGCATTTGAAAAGCAATATATTTTTCCTTCATTGACATCCCTTCACATTTTTCACCACTTATTTTATCAAAGATATAGATCTACATATGAATCTTGATTTCAACCTTACTATTGACCATTGACTTAATTTTTTCAAGTTTATATTTGCTTTACCTGAAAATGGGGTTAATGATACTTATTTAATAAAGTATTTGTGAAGATTAAATAAGAAAATTAATATCTATAAAACACTAAATATAATCTATCATATACTATATATTCAATAAATAGTCACTATATCCTTAGGTCCCAATATATATTAATAAATTGCTTGAAAAATATCAAATTTATAAAAACCAACAAACTAATCAATGAGGTGACTCTAACTACATTATTAATATCAGTTTTTATCTTATTATAAAGTATCAGAGTTATGAACACCTCCATTTTTTAAATTTTTCAGAAAAGGTTAATGATAATAGCCCCTAGTCAAGAAGCATAGAAGTTCAGAGGTATCTTAAGAAGTAATATAAACATTACATTAAAATTGCCTAGAAATGGTCATAAAGCCTAAAGATATTTGGCCAAAATGAACTAAATGCTTAGGGACAAAATAAATTTTCCAATACATGTCGGCTTAACCGCTTGTCTGAGCATGTTGTTCATTTAATGGTACATGTAGTTTTATGTATGTGAAAGACAGTATGACATTCCTCAGAAACTTGAAAGTAAGAGAAAAAAAATTGCCTCATAGTGTTAAACTTAACCCATAATATATAAAAACAGAAAAGTGCATTGTAACTTTTCAGGAATAGAATGGCTTCCAGAACAGTAAAATTGTTATTAACATATCTGAGGGCAGAGGTTAGTTTCAGTAGGAAGCATGGGGGAAGTAATCTGCAATAAAACATACTGCAAAGGCAGATAGCAAGTACCCCTGAACTCCAGAGAGCAACGATGCACAGAAATCTAGCTGGACTGCAGGTCAGATTTGGGGAAATGACCCCAACTCTTAGACTACGGGAATTCTTAGACAAGCAATGAAGCAGAAACGCCTAGTGTGATCAGGAGCTGATATTCAATAACCATGCAATGTGGCAGAACTTGGCTCCTCCCCTATTCTGATATAGAATAGTCCCATCTCCTCCTCTGATATTATAGTAGGTAGGATCCAAGCCTTGAAATTGTCTGGGACTTGAAGTCAACTTCTTTTCTGAATGGCCAACCTGCAGGGACTCATTCTTTAAAAACTTGACACTCTCACAATGGCAAAATGTGTCCATATACCTCAAGTACTAGGAGGTATTAAAAGTTCCCTGTTCCAAGATCTTGACCTATACAGTCTCCACAGTCTCTTCATCAAGTGTCTTAATTCCACTCAAGAGAACGACTCCTTCAGGCTATTTAAATTTGACACCGCTATATATTTTCAATTATCACACTGAAAGTCATGCTCTGATTCCATGATCACTAAATAGTTTTCTGATTACATTTTGACTTCCCATTAAGGCAGAGAATGTGCTGCTGTCTCAGATGCTATGTGGAAATCTGTGGGACAAAAGAGTAAAGATTAGCTGAGAAAATCAATGTTGATTAATTTTACTTGGAGAATCAATAGTAACATGATTTTATTAATGCATAGTTTATAGCCTTTAAAAGATCTATTTTAAAATCCCCTTTAGTAGAGTTGGGATGCAAAAAGTCTGGCTGAAATAGTCTAATCTCATTAATTTGTATGAATGAGAGAGGGAAGGAAGGCAAATCAATATTACTAAAATATCCAATGTGTAGAAATTTTAAAATTAGAATAATTTCTAAAGTACTTGCAATATTTCTGAGGGCAGGTTCTGTGTACATTTTTCTCAATATTGTATACCCAGCATCGTGCATAGTGTGTGGCATATAGTAGGTATTCTATAACAAAGTCAAAGGAATATAAAAATAAAAATATTAATAAACATGCGCACCAAGAAGACATTTTAATTAATATATAATGAACTTATAGTGACTCATTGTTAATTTTAGAATTATAAAGGTTTAAGCACTTGAAAACATGTTTGCTCTCCAAGTGACTAATTATTAATTGCTTAAATAATTAATGTGATTCATAACCAATTTATAATTAATGAAGTTTTCCCACTTATATAGACAATTCATAAATGAATATCCACACAAACTGTTTAAATTGTCACAAATTCCATCTTAGAAATTCAAATTATTGAGGAGTTACTGGATCTGTCTATTGATAACTTACAGGAAGTAGAACTAAAACTATGCCATTTGCAACTCCCTTTAATAAGAGTCTTTCTTCTGTTTGATCAAGAGTATGTCAAAAAATAGTTCTTGTCAGAACTGATTATTACTGATCAAAGATAGATGCATCAAGTCTGTGCATAGAAAATCATTTGCCTTTTACCTTCTTGGATGAAAGAATTTAGAGTGATATCTATATGACAAAGATAGGATAGTATGTAGTGCCCTGCTTGTCAAAAAATTATTGTGACCAAAGCTATCTGCTCTTTGACTTCTTTTTGCACATCCGTTTTCTTTATTTTTCTTTTTAAATATTTTTTTCTTTATTGATTTTAGAGAGAGAGGAAGAAAGAGGGAGAGGGAGAGAGAAACATCTCTCTCAACTGGCCGCCTCCTGTGTGACCCCGCACTGGGGAGCAGGCCCACAACCTGGGCATGTGCCCTGACTGGGAATCGAACTGGCGACCTCTTGGTGCATGGGTCGATGCTCAATCACTGAGCGACATACCAGCTGGGCTTCTTTATTTTTCAATATGGATGTCTTTTACTTATTTATTTATTTATTTATTTTGGGGTCTGATTGTTTTGGCTAGGGCTTCCAATACTATGTTGAATAAAAATGACGGGTGTGGGCATCCTTGTATTTTTCCCGATCTTAAATAAAAAGCTTTTAGCCTTTTATTGTTAAGTATGTTAGCTGTGGGTTTGTCCTATATCACCTTTATTATGTTGAGGTACATTACTCCTATCTCCATTTTGCTGGGAATTTTTATCATAAATAGATATTTGAATGTTTTATTTATTGTTGAGATTATTACAAATATCTCCCACTTTCCCCCTTTTCCCCCCTCCACCCAGCCTCTGCCCCACCCCAGGCCTTCCCCACACTATTGTCTGTGTCCATGGGCTATGCATATATGCATATATGTTCTTTGATTTTGTCAAATGCTTTCTCTGCTTCTACTGATATTATTATATGATTTTTATCCTTTATTTTGTTGATGTGGTGTATCTTGTTGATTGATTTGCAGATACTGAACCAGTCTTGCATTCCAAAAATACATTCCACTTGATCATAGTGTATGATCTTTTTAATGTATTGCTGAATTCGGTTTAGAATTTTTTGAGGATATTTGCATCTATATTTATCAGGAATATTGGCCTGCAATTTTATTTTTTGTAGTGTCTTTGTTTTGTTTTGGTGTCAGAGTAATGCTGGCTTTGTAGAATGAGTCTGAGAGCTTTGCCTCTTCAATTTTTTGCCAAAATTTGAAAAGGGTATTAATGCTTCTTTGAATGTGTGGTGGAATACACCTGTGGAGCTGTCTTGTACAAGATATTTGTTTGTTGGGAGGTTTTTGGGTTTTTTTAAATTATTATTACTGATTCTATTTCATTACTAGTAATTGGTCTGTTCAGATATTGTTTTTCTTTCTGCTCTAGTCTTAGAAGATCCTATATTTCAAATGATTTATTAATTTCTTCTACGTTATCCAAAATGTTGCCATTTAATTGGCACAGTATTTCCTTATAACTGTTTGCATTTGTGTGGTGTCAATTTACCCTTCTTTTCTTTCATTTCTGATTTTATTTATTTTGGCTCTCTTTGTTTCTTTGATGAACCTGATTAAATGCTTATCAATTTTGTTTATCTTTTAAAAGAACCAGCTTTTAATTTTATTGTATATTTCTATTGTCTTTTGTACTATTTCATTTATTTCCTGTCTGATCTTTATTTTTTATACTACTTTGTGTTTTATCTATTCTTTTATTTTCTAGTTTCTTTAGGTGTAAGGGGGGATTGTTTACTGATAATGTTCTTGTTTCTTGAAATAATCCTGTATCACTATGAATTTCCCTCTTAGAATTGCTTTTGCTGTATCTTATGTTATTTTTCATTTTTATTTGTCGCAAGACATTTTTTTTTATTTTCTCCTGATTTCTTTGTTAACCATTGATTAATTAGTAGAATGTTGTTTAGCTTCCCTGTGTTGTTTTTTTTGTTTCATTTTCTTTTTGTTATTGATTTCTAGTTTTATAAAATTATAATCAGAGAAAGA
The DNA here is from genome assembly GCA_030848825.1 of Tadarida brasiliensis. Lineage (NCBI taxonomy): Eukaryota > Metazoa > Chordata > Mammalia > Chiroptera > Molossidae > Tadarida > Tadarida brasiliensis. The sequence continues at coordinate 14,080,813 of CM061280.1, forward strand.
TGCTTGATATGATTTCAAACTTTTAATTTTACTAACACTTGCTTTGTAGCCTAATATGTGGTCTATCCTAGAAAATGTTCCATGCACTTGAAATGAATGTGTATTCTTCTCTTTTGAGGTGTAATGTGTTGACATATTGATTACACCCACCTGATCTAATGTGTCCTTTAAGACCACGGTTTTCCTGTTGATTTTTCTACTGGAGGATCGATTCTTGGATGTAAGTGGGGCATCAGTTTTTTTTATGCCTATTAATATTTGCTTTACGTATTTAGTTACTCCTCTATTGGACTGATGCATGTTTACAAGAGGTATATCTTCTTGTTTTGCTCCCTTTATAATTATGTAATGTCCTTCTTTGTCTCTTGTTTCAGTCTTTGTTTTAAAGACTACTTTTTTGTGATGTAAGTATTGCTACCACCACTTTTTTTCACTTCTGTTTGCATGAAATATTTTTTTCCATCCTTCCGTTTTTAATATGTGTATCTTTTATCTGAAGTGAGTCTCTTATAGGCAACATATGTTTAGCTCTTTTTTTTTTTTTTTACCCATTAGCCACCTAATGTCTTTGAATCACTTAGTCCACGCACAGTTAAAGTTTTTCTCTTTCTTGAAGTTCATCTATTTTTCTTACAAGTTCACTGAGCCTTTTTATAACCATTGTTTTGAACTCTCTGTTTGGTAGATTGCTTGTGTCCATTTTGTTTAGTTTTTGTGTGTGGAGTTTTTCAATGTTCTTTCATTTGAGATGTATTTTTATTTCTTCTCATTTTGTCTGTCTCTCTGTGTTTGTGTTTATGTATTAGGCAGTCCACTATATCTCCCAGTCTTGAAAGCATTGCTTTTTGTAGAAGGTGTTTGGTTTGGTCCCCTGGCACTGTTCCCCCAGTCTCCAGAGCCAAGTGTTCCAGTGATTTACCTTGTGTAGGTGGCATGTGTCCTTCTGTTGTATTTGGGCCATGATTGATTGCTAAGGGCATATCAATGGATGGGGTTTTCCCAAAGGCTGGCTTGCTGTGAGGACTGTCCGTGACTAACTACAACAGAGAAGATTTTGTATAAGAGCCGGCCCCATGAAGTGAGAGTTGTTTTAACATGGCTCTGGTGCTGGTGAGGCTGCCCATTCTGTGGAACAGCTTGAGTGGGGCTCTGGTGCCGTCCAAGACTGGCAGTCAGGTGTGTCAAGTCTGAAGCCTCTTCAGAAGTTCTAAGGTGTGAGTTGAGGCTGGCAACTACTTGTGACATGCTTGGGGCCACTTGGTAAAAAATACAATGTGAGCTACAGCTGGTTACTAATTGTGTTGAGTTTGGGGGCACTTGGAAAAGGCCATGATGAGTTCCTAGTCTTGCTGTCTCTTACGCCAGGTTTGGGGCCACTTCATAGGGATCATGATACAAACTGCAGTCAGCCACTGCATATACTAGGCTTGGAGGCACTTAGGAAAGTCTGTGATGCAAGCCAAGCCTGGCTGCTACTTGTGCTGGGATTGGAGCCAGCTGGTAGGAGCTAGAAGGCAAGCTGAGACTAGCTGACACTTATGCAGAGCTTGAGGACATTTGGGAAAAACTGATGTGTGCTGAGGCTGGCTGCCCCTCATGTGCAGGGTCTGGAGCTACTGGATGTCTTCTGGCCAGGTGAGCAGGTTGGGTGGGGTGGAGTTGCAGGGAAACACAGGGGCAGGGTGAACAATGTTAGCCAGGTTAATGGAGAGCAACAGATTTTGTGCTCAACTGTGCCAGGCTAGCTAGATGGAAGATGAGTTCAACAAAAGGAACAATGACACTTGCCAGGTCTATCACCCCCAGAGAGAGTTTCCACTGATCCATGTTCCTTCAGCCCTTGCACTAAAGTTAGTCAATTCTTCCCCAAATGACCCAGGTTGATTTTGAACTGCTGTCTCTGTGCTGGAGCTTGGAGCAAGTGAATTTGTGCATGAGCCCTTTAAGTACAGCATCTCTGTCTCCCATTGCCCTTCATCTCTTTCAGGCATAATTTCCACTGGTGTTCAAAGCCAGATGTATGGGGACACCTATTCCCAGCACAGGTGCCTGGGTTAGGGAGCCCAGTGTGGAACTCAAGCTCTTAGATTGTCAGGGGGAACCTCTGCCACTGAGATAATCCCTCTTATTTATTAACTGGCACACTGTGGATGTAGGACCTGACCTGACCACATCTCTACCCCTCCTGCCTGTCTCAACGTGATTTCTTTTTTATATCCTTAATTATAGGAATTGTATTCGGCTACTTTCAGGTGGTTCTCAGTGCTGATTGTTTTGTATTAAGTAGTAATTGTGATGTGTTTGTGGGAGGAGGTGAGTTCAATAATTACCCACTTTACCATATTGACTCCATCTTCTCTGTACATCATTGTTAAATTGGTGTTGCTGAGATCAATCGGCTTCTGGATTTTTTTGTTTAAGGTATTTGTTAACTTTAAAAATGTGTTCTTTATTTTCTCTTTCTGAATAAATATTAACTTTCATACTCAGTTTTGTATTTATAATTTTGAGTTGACTTTTAGGGAGCTCCTCATATTGTATAAGCTTCAAGTCTCACACAAAGTGGATTGTTTTCAAACTACAATTAAAACCTCTCTGGATCACCCCTACTCCAAACCCAAGCTTTACCCCAAGTTCGTAGGTCTTAGTCCCACCACGTAGGATTCTCCTTTTGTTGGCCAGCTGAAAATCTGAGAAGAAAACTGTTTTTTGCATTTATTGAAAGACTGGGGCTTTGAAGATTACTAGAAAATAGAGGAAACCTGGTACTTGGTAACAGATGATATTTTAGGAAATACTCTGTTTCAAAGATTCAAGAAAGGTGAAAAGTTTAAAGGGAGAAGTACAAACAGCAGAATAGAGGTGGAACATTAAAAAAAAGAGGAAAACCTGCCCAGCCAGTGTGGCTCAGTGGTTGAGCATCAACCCATGCACCAAGAGGTCGCCAGTTTGATTCCCAGTCAGGGCATATGCCCAGGTTGTGGGTCAAATCCCCAGTGGGGGGCATGCAGGAGGTGGCCAATCGATGTTCTCTCTCATCGATGTTTCTATCTCTCCCTCTCCCTTCCTCTCTCTCCCTAAAGTCAATAAAGTAAAAAAGAAAAAGAGGAAAACCTGATGTGAGCAACACAAAATCCATGAAAGTTAGGCATCGCTTTTTAAGATCTTGCAGTGATTCAATGAGGCAGGGTAATCAGAATAAGGAAGGGAAAGCAGATTTTCTTTCAAATCCTACTCAGTAGATATGTATCACAAATGTGCACATAGTTTGAATTTATCTCTTGCCATTTGAGTAAATCACTATTTACAACATTTTTGAAGTCATTTTTTCCATGTCTATTTTGACGAAGTTTGGCTCAAAGAAGTCCAAATAATATCAGGTATCAGTATCTGGAATATCTGAACAGTTCATCCGCATGGTTACTGATGGCATAAAAAATTCATTCATTGTGGGATTATTATATAGGCTTTACAAATTATTGGTGATCCCCTTTCTTATCTCATGTATCAGTTATCCTATCTGTAGATATCACTACTACTTCAGGTGATAGGTTTAAGGAAGGCAAAACAAAAAAACAAAAAACCACCCAAAAACTAACTCTGGTTAAAATTCAGGTTATAGGTAAAATAGTAACATATATAAGGAAGGTCTTTTAAATTATTTATCCTATCTTATTGTAGTATTACAAGTTAATACAAATTATATTTTATTGAGATAAGAATAAACTCTAAAATTACTTCCCATTTATTTTTACAACTTAGGTTTATTCATATTTGTAACCAAGAGGTATCATAAATATGAAACTCCACACACAAAAATAGCACACACTAGGATAGTGATACAAGTTTGTGTATGGTGAGAATTAGATATTCTTATCCATTTTAAAGATGACAATATTAAGAACACTGAAGTATATTGTTTCAAATAACACTCAGTTTTATTAGGTAATCTTTATCATCGCCAACAATATGTGCATTATCATCCTATGACAGGAACTTTTTCTACTGTTGCCTGACTACAATAATGACTCTTTAATTGAGAGGTCAAAGTAAGAAAGCTCTCAGATGCATCAACTTTAAATGTTATTTACTTTTCTGTGTTGTATATCTACATGCAACAGAACTTGGGTGCAAACTGCTGTGTGTACAAAAGACCTACTAAAATTAATGGAGGTTTTGTCATCGATACAGAATAAGAGGTAGAATATGGCACAGAATCTGGATATCCTTTGTTGAGTTCTAGCTCTAACTCTAGCTATGTGGTTGGGATTTTTTGTTGTTGTTTATATTGCTTTCCTTTGTTGCTTTGTTTTTCCTTTTTGGCATTCAATTTTCTGATCTGAAAATGATTGGATTTGTATAAAATCATTTCAGAAGAAGGTCATTTCCAATAATACTATTTAACGAGGATAAACCAGCCTTGTAAATAATATTAAATTTAGTGCTGTATTATTCTTCTAACATAAGTTTCTTGAACATTTCAGTTATAAAATGTACGTAGCTGAATCGTTTGGGTAGTGCCTTCTGAAAATGTTGGCTTTCTGGAACAAGCTCTCACAGTATTCACATTAAACAAGTGGGTATTTTGCTTGTGAACTTTTCTAGAAGTTTGAAAAAGTAAGGAAACAAGTTAAAAAGCAGGAATATAGTCAAGGTCCTAAAATGATTTGAGCATGAAGGCAAAGTTGGGCAGTGGGATTTGAAGTTCAAGCATCAAGAGAGTAAGGAATGAGGTAAAAAGCCCTATAGCTGAAGAAGCAGAGGCAACTGAGTTTCCATTTATATAAACACATTTCTTGAAGGATCCTGCGCTGGTTGGGTTGAAAGAATCTATGTATTTTAGGGGTCAGTCATAAGGCTCTCTGGGAAGCATTCTCAACTGCAAGCTCCAAATCCTTGTTTTGCTTTGATCATGTGATACTCTTCAAATAGCCAGACTATGTAGTGTTGAGTCATGAAATGTCCGTGTCCATGCCTCAGCTCACTATTATGATAAAAAGCAAGATGCCACTAATAGTTATGCATCCCTGAAGAAAATATTTTCAGTGGACACTGGAATTATACCATCTAATATTCTCTCAGTTATTCAAAGTGGAATGTTGATATTTCTTGGGTTCCAGTAGTTTCTATTCATGAAGCATTTCTGGGTTACAGGAAACCGTGTTTTGTTTTTTATTTGTTTATTTTGCTTTTTGGTTTTGTTTTTCTGCTACTAATGAGTTGTTTTATATTGGGAACACGTTGATTTTCCAATTTATCTTCGAATTAGACCATTGGGAATGTAAGTGTGCATGTTTGGCTTCAGTATATAAGAAATATTTTTATACTGAAGAATTTATTTTATGTTATTATTTCCATATCTTGACATAGCCTTTAGAAAAATACATAATTCCCTATTTTTACAATATTTTAAATTCTCCATGATAAATTGAAATAAAATATGCTGAGATAACTAATAATATATTGTAGCCATTAAATTACTGAACCACAGGGAAATTGAGAAGTTATAAGAGAAAACATTTAGGGGGCAATGTTCCTAAAACAAAGATTTTTTCTGGCTGCAGATTACCAAAAACTCATTTTACTAAATAATACCTTCACCAAGACAAAGTGGATTAGTGTTCAAGACTCTAATGAAGATAATTTTGTCAAGTTCATTAGATGCTTAATAGTGTTGGGGAAGAGCTGTAAAAGAATCACACCTGGCTGATCTCATAATGGTTTATATATCAGGAAATGGGAAATGGTGTGCAGATTGGTTACCAATTATTTTAGGAGATTAGTTACAGCATTTGCAGATGCTTTTGAGGCACAATACCAGGCAGAGAACAGGTTCAGAGTAATCTATTATAAATTCTATTTTCACAACAGGCACAGGCCCATCAATTTGTGTCTAATTATACTCTTCCATGTGAGATATAAAATACCTCAGGGTTTCTATAATAAAAGCTCATTAAAGTGGATGAGAAATAATTTTGAAACCTTTCTGCCAAGGCTGATGTTAACACAGATGCTAATTGCTCTTTAGCCTTTGAGGGCCCCATTTACCAAAGTGCCTTTCTGTTTGGATGGCCTGGCTTCTGTAGCCACAACAGCCTTCTGACAATGCGACTCATTTGAGAAAGTTGTTTGTTTTACATTTGAGAATGGACTTGGACAGCTGTCATAAGAAATAAGAATAATTACATGGGATTCCTAGTTTACATGAAAAACAGAAAATATGAGTCCATTTACAGAAATTCTAAGATATAGATAATTAAACTCAATGCCAAATTCATCAGCAAACCCAGCCAATCCAAGACTCTCACAAATTGATATAATTAATTTTAATCTACTCATCTGAAACTTTGTATTTCATATTCTTCAGTTCGACTTATTTAATATTTATCAAGTGCCTATTATGTGTCATGTTCTCTGATAGAGATATTTAAAGATGAATAAAATGTAAGCTTGCCCTCCTGTCATAAATGGAACTTCCAAAAAAGAAGAGGCAGGTAGGTGCATAAGTAACTAATACCAGACAAACTATAGTAAAAGTTATAATATAGCTCTAAGCAAAATGCAACAGGTGAACATGCAGGGAGATGTAGACTGGGAATGTAGAAAGGCCTCATGGATGAGATGACATCTGAATAGCTCTACGGGATATGTATAAAACTTTAATATATGGAAATTGGCAGAAAGGAAAAGAGATCAAACTGAGTAAAAGCATGAGCAGAAAGAGCGTGCATGCCTGCCATAGAGAGTGGCTGCAGTGGTGATGTGTATGGGAAGCTATGGATTAGACAGACAAAATGATGCCAGATCATGAGTGTCAAGCTGAAAAATTTAGATTTTCTTTTGCTTACAATGAAGCATATCATTGCAGATTTTTGCTGAGAAGTGTAGCAAGTTATCTTCTTTAGTGACAATGTGGAAGATGTAAGGATGAAAGAAACAACTGGAGATGCGGAGACCAGTTAAATGACTATTTAAAGAAGTGTTTAAATTAAATGAAAGCAACATAATTAGAGTAAAAACATTTTGGGATTAACACACACTATCCATTCAGGACCTCCTTATAGGCTTGCAAATAACTAATAAATATTGTCATATTCATCTGTGTTCATGTTTAGCATCATATTACACCATTAAAATGATCATGAGTTTTCACCACAAAATCTTAGAAAAAGATGTGATTGGTCTTCAGAAACAAGGAACCCAAGCCAAATTCTAAGGAAGAAAGACAAAAAACAACACACAGTAACTACCTATTTTACCTTAACCTAGATTTTAAAGCTACATTTACCTTCTGCCTAAAGCAAAGCAAGTTATTTGATGGAAATGTTTATGGACTGAATTGTGTCCCACCAAAAATTCACATATTGAAGTTCTTACTCCCATTTCCTCAGAATGTGACTGTATTTAAAGTAAGGGTCTTTAAAAAGGTGATTAAGTTAAAGTGCGGTTTTTAGGTTGAGTTGTAATCCAATAGGACTGGTACTCTTTAAAGAAGAGGATATTCAGGCACAGACAAGTGCGGAGCAAAGATGACATGAAGACACAGGAAGATGACCACTTTTTTTCTTTATTGATTTTTAGACAGAGAGGGAGAGAGAGATAGAAAAATTGATGAGAGAGAATGTCGATTGGCCACCTCCTGCATGCCCCCCACTGGGGATCGGACCCACAACCTGGGCATGTGGCCTGACCGGGAATCAAACCGGTGACCTCTTGGTGCATGTGTCAATGCTCAACCACTGAGCCACACCGGGCAAGATGACCATTTTTAAGATAAGGAGAGACACCTGGAACATATCCTTCCCTCACAGGTTTTCAGAAGGAAGGAAATCTACCAACACCTTGATTTTGGAAAAATAAATTTCTGTTGTTTAAGTCACCCAGTCTGTGGTGCCTTGTTATGCAGTCCTACCAAATTAATACAGAAATAAATAGTTTGCTGTGGTTAATCCAGAAAAGGTCACCTTAAGTAAAAATCATTGCAGGTCAATAATAATAATAGAAAATCTGGCTGGAAATTTGTGTCAGCAACTAGAACAAAGTATGAACACAAATGAACACTGTACCACCTTGGCTACAGTGCATTTCACCAAAAACTAAATATTAATAAATGATATACAAAGATGTATAATAATTATGTGGAATTCTTATGTACATAGTGCATGCAATTATACTTCGAACTTGGTTTGATGAAGGAATTATAACAAAGGCATACATACAATATAACAATAGTTTACAGCATAACTACCGCATAATTATTAGAATAAAATATTTCACCTCGTCTCCAAACGTACATTCTCTCACATATCCAGCCTTTTTTTTAAAAGTTATTGTAGTACATGCCAGATAAACATTTTTTAAATATGTTTTTATTGATTTTTTAGAGAGAGGAAGAGAGAAAGAGATAGAGACATCTATGTGAGAGAAGCATTGACTGGCTGCCTCCAGCACACCCCCTACTGGAGATTGAGCCTGCAACCCGGGCATGTGCCCTGACTGGGAATCAAACCAAAACTTCTCAGTCCATGGGATGACACTCAATCCACTGAGCCACGTAGGCAGGGCCCGATAAACATTTAAAACCACAGTTCTGATTGTATCCTTTCTCTACATCTTTCACACATCATCCACTGCTTCCCTTACTAGGGTATTCAGCATGTTATAGGCAAACTTTAGTCACTCAGCCACAAGGTTGAGTATTCTTTATTGCCTATCTTCTTTCTTCCCAGGCTTATGTTGACCAGATTTTTAATACTGCGCTGTCTGGTTCTCCCACCTGAGTTTTAATCAATCAGCAATCTGTCCTAATGTTCTGGCCTTCTATTTTAGGACTGGCTACTATATGTCATTTAGATTTTTCCCAAATACTGTCCTCTCATGCCTAGTCCATCAGTCAGGATCTAAATACATATAAGAAAATGCAAACTAATGATAATTTTCCTGCCTGGGTCCAGCTTATCTGGAGGATTTCCCTCTTTTTCTCACTCTTTTGATTAGATATTTTGGTACCAATCTCTTTTGAAATTAGAATTGAGGCTTCTCCAGGTGTTTTTCCTGGAACATCTAACTGGACTTTTTTGCCTAACTTAGAATCCTTCCCACTGATGTACACTGCAAAACATAAAATTCTATTTATATGCCGCACTTTTAGTGGGAATTGGCGTTAGTGAAATAGTAGTACACTAGTAGTGACAAGAGTCATTGCAACATCAGAGCAGTGCTTGAGAGAAGAAAATCTGCAGGTACTAACTACATATTAACTGGGGAGACTATTTGACTTAGTGCAAAGGCAACACGTCTAGGGAACTGTCAAAACTCTGGGAGGAATTTGAGGGAAGTTGAAGTCTTCAAAAAGCACGAAGAGGTAGATTTATATAAACAGAGGTTTGTAGTGATAATTATCACACTCATTCACTCCAATGTTTAGGGGGCCTAGAAAACATAGGATATACTATATTTGGGGGGAATACCACTCTTAAAAAAATCAAAAATATTGATTCTAATACAATAAGGTACCTAAATAACAATAACTTTAAATCAATATATGTTATCAAGAAAAATAGAAATATAATCTTCTTTATTAAATAAATTCAAGTAACAATATTCTTAAACTCTGAAATCTAAACAAAGAACATTTTATATTTACCTTGCAATTCTCTTACTTTCTTAATTTTATTTCTTGATGAAGAATATAATGCAGCTGTGTTTGTGACCAATCAAATGACTACCGATCCAGGAACAACTATGACATAAATCCCAAATTCTGCTCTGCTTTTGTATTTCACAAATGTTAATATCAAGAGAGTTAAAGTGTAGAATAGAAAATAATTCCAATATAATCAGTTTTTTTTCAGTTTCCAACCTCTCTACTCTTTTATTTTTTTACATTAAATGATTTTTTTAATTTTCCAATTACAGTTGACATACGTTATTATATTAGTTTCAGGTGTACAACCCAGTGATTAGACATTACATAACTTACTAAGTACTCATCCTGATAAATCTCGTACCCATCTGACACCCTACACAGTTATTACAAAATATTATTGATTATATCCCCTATGCTGTATTTTACATCCCTGAGATTATTCTGTAACTACCAATTTGTTTTCTTAATCCCTTCACCATTTCACCCATTTACCCAACCCCCCGCCCATCTGGCAGCCCTCAAAGTGTTCTTTGTACCTATGAGTCTATTTCTGTTCTGCTTCTTCATTTATTTTGTTGGTTTTTAAGATTCAATTGTTGATAGGTATATATTTATTGCCATTTTATTGTTCATATTTTTTCATCTTAAAGAAGATCCTTTAACATCTTATGTAGTACTCGGTTGGTGGTGTTGAACTCCTTTAGCTTTTCCTTGTCTTGGAAGCTTCATCTGTCCTTTGATTCTAAATGATAGCTTTGCTGGGTAGAGTAATCTTGGTTGTGGGTCCTTGCATTTCATCACTTAGAATATTTCATGCCAATCCCTTCTGGCCTGCAAAGTTTCTGTTGAGGAATCAGCTGACAGTTTTATGGAAGCTTCCTTGTATGTAACTAATTGCTTTTCTTTTGCTGCTTTTAAGAATTTTTTTTTTTTTTTTTTTTTTTTGTCTTTAACCTTTGGCATTTTAATTGTGATGTGGCACGGTGTGGGCCTCTTTGGGTTCATCTTGTTTGGAACTCTCTGTGCTTCCTGGACTTGGATGTCTATTTCCTTCCCCAGGTTAGGAAAATTTTCTGTCATTGTTTTTTTTTTTTACATAAGTTTGCAGTTCCTTGCTCCCTCTTCTTCTTCTGGCACTCCCATGATGCAAACGTTGGTATGCTTGAAGGTGTCCCAGAGGCTGCTTGTACTATCCTCATTTTTTGGGATTCTTTTTTCTTTTTGCTGTTCTGATTGGATGTTTTATGTTGTCCTTATCTTCCAAATTTCTGATTTGATCCTTTTCATTTACTCCACTGTTGATTCCCTGTAATGTATTCTTCATTTCAGTTAATGTATTTTTCATTTCTGACTGGTTCTTTTCTATGTTTTCTATTTCTGTTTTTATGTTTTCTATCTCTATGTTGAAGTTCTCACTAAGTTCATCTGCTCTTCCCCTAAGTTCATTAAACATCCTTATTACCAGTGGTTTGATCTACTCTGCATCTAGTAGATTGCTTGTCTCCATTTTGTTTAGTTCTTTTTCTGGCATTTTGTTCTGTTCTTTCATTTGGGACAGGTTTCTTTGTCTCCTCATTTTGGCTGCTTCCCTATGTTTGTTTCTATGTATTAGGTAGAGCTGCTATGTTTCCTGGGCTTGGTAGAGTGGCCTTGTAGTAGGTGTCCTGTAAGGTACAGTGGCACAGCCTCCCTGATCACCCAAGCTGGACATTACAGGTCTCCTCCCAATGTGGGCTGTATAAACACTCCTGTTGTAGTTGAGCCTTGATTTTTTTATTGGCATGTCAGTGGGAAAGATTTAACCCCAGGCCAATTGGCTACAAAGACTGGCTGTTACCGCCATGGAGGATAAGCTGTGCAGGGGTCCAACCCCATGGAGCAGGACATACTTCAGTGTGGCTCTGGTGCCTGCTGAGTCTGTCCCTTAAGTATGTGGCTTGTGGAGATGGTTGGGTGATGCTTTGATTTGTTCTAAAACTCTCTACCAGGTGAGCTGGCTCTGGAGTCTCCCAGGAGGTTCAGGTCAAGGTCAGCTGCTGCCTGTGTTCTGCTCAGGGCCACCCAGCATAAGCTTCAAAGTAATCTGTAGATGGCTGCTACTTGTGCTGGGCTTTGAGGTGCCCAGTAGATGCCAAGCTGCAAACCAGGGCCAGCTGCCATGGGGTCACTTAGTGAGAGTTACAGGGCTCGCCAAGGCCATATGCTCCTTGTTTGAGAGATTTTAAGAATACCTGAAGGATGAACCAAGACAAGCCATTCCTATGGAAAAGCCCCTGGAAATATCTTGAGTTGCCCTGAAAGCTGGTTACCATGAGGCCTCAGGGAATCACCAGGGCAGGGCAAACAGTGTGAGCCAGGTTGATGAAGACTGAAGCTCTGTGGCGGAAGGGCTCAGCAAAGGAACAGTGGTATCTGCCAGCACTTCTGTCTGGGAGAAAGCTGCCCCTCCAGCTCTTGTTCTCATGCAACACAATTCAGTTCCTCCCCATATGTCCCTGGCGCCTTTTGAGCTGCTACCCCAGTGCTGGAGCTCAAAGGGAAGGAATCCAAATAAGTCCCTGTGTGGGCCCTTTAAGAGGAATGCCTGGGGCTCCAGAAGCCCTCCAGTTTACTCAGCTGAAGTTATGGGGACTTCTCTTCTGGCACTGGAACCCTGGGCTGGGGGATCTGATGTGGGGCTGGGACCCCTGGTTCCTCATGGTGGACCTCTGCAGCCAAAATATCCCTCCTGATTTTTATTTGCCACACATAGGTGTGGAACCAGCCCATCCCACGTCTCCATCCATCCCACCAGTCTCAACGTGGCTTCTTCTTTATATCCTTAGTTGTAGGACTTCTGTTCAACTGGACTTCAGATGGTTCTGAATGATGATTATTCTGTAGTTTAGTTATAATTTTGATGTGATTGTGGGAGGATGTGATTACCACATTTACCTATGCTGAATCATTGACCAGTCCTCAGGATACACTATATTAAAGTAATGCATACTATTCAAACAATAGAAAGAAATCTCAACCTAATCAGAAATCTTCAAAAGTTACAAATTGCAGTGGTTTCTATAACTTTCCATTGGTGTGAACTACGCTGCCCATAAGGTGGTATAGTAAGACTATTGAAGATGCAGCAATTACAGAGCTCACAGAAGGAGCTAGTTGCCAGATAAGAATATCAATGGCCTAATCATCAGTTAAATGCATTTTATCATTAACATATAATGTATTTGTATGCATCATTACTTTTCCAGTTCAGAGACCTAGTTTCAAATGGAATGGTTTAAACATTTCCCACTCAAAAAAGAGCAAAGAATAGAGAATATTGCAAAAGTATGAATTTCTTTGCTAAAAGAAGAGATGAATACTTATGTATCATCATCTAAACAGTGATCTTCATCAAAAAGAGTAACATATCATTCTTTATGGAAATTGGTAAAATATTAAGTTCTGATCACCAATATTGGGCTTATTCAAAACTGGAATAAAGTTCTTGAATTTTATCAGTGGATATTAATGACAATGTTGAAAATATATATGTTGTCTTAGCTTTCATTACACAGCAAGTTAAAAAAAATGAGTTTCAAAATACTTAAGAGGACTAAAAAAAATACTATCACATGTGTTTTAATCTTGTGTAATTAATTGCATAAATATTTATGAAGCACCTACCATATGACAGATACTATGATTGACACTGGATAGATGATGGCAAAGAAAGAGCTAACAGTTTTTTTCTCATGGTGTAAAAAGATTAAAATGTTGAGCTCTTTTCTTATTTAATACTGTGTTGATCTACCCTTCAAATTCCATATCTCTCTATTGCATAAACTATTTGACTCTTTATTTTAGGCCCAGAATCTCCCCAATATCTTAGACAAATCTTGTAGTGGCTCGGCCAAAATGAAGTAAATAATAGGTCACAGGATTGACTCCATTGGAATCATCTTGAGGAGTCTTTTAAAATACCAATTTTGCCCAGCCAGTGTGGCTCAGTGGATTGAGCATTGTCTCATGGACTGAGAGGTCCCAGTTCGATTCCCGGTCAGGGCACGTGCTCGGGTTGTGGGCTTGATCTCCAGTGGGGGGCATGCATGAGACAGCCGATCAATGTTTTTCTCTCACATCAATGTTTCTCTCTTACATCAGTGTTTCTATCTCTCTCTCCCTTCCTCTCTCTAAAAAAATCAATAAAAACATTAAAGAAAAGAGTAATATCTGATTTATGTTTCAAAAAAATAATTCTGGCCATTAGTTGATAATAAACTATAGAAAAGCAAAGGTGGGAGCAGAGACCAGTTATGAAGCTAAGCAATAATTCAGGTAAGGAATAGCTATGGAAGTCATCAGATTGTGAATATTAAGGAAAGAGTCAACAATAAGCCTGATACTTTTGGCCTGAGTAGTTTGACGGCTGAAGTTGCCACTAACAGATATGGAGAAGACAGTGAGTAGATTAGATTATGGGAATTGGCGATAAAGGATTCAGTTTTGAGATGGATATTGGAATAAAAGGATAAAATAATAGTTCAATGTTTCTAGTTTTAGTAACTGGGTAAATGGTCATTCACTAAAATAAGGGACTCAGAGGGGATACAACCAGATTGCAATAGACTGAGGAATAAATAGGAATTAACAAAAAAGAGAAAACTGAATTATATTTTAAAATTATGGCTGTGATATTAAAAATAAGTTAATATTTTTTAACTTTTAATTTTTGTTTTCTTTTAATAATGCAGAATAAAAGAGAATGATTATCTGTGGAGGCAAAGGATTCATTCTTTTTCTTTACTGTATCATTTTTGAACTTGCACATTTTAAGAAAATGTGTTTGGATTAGTTTTATTTTCCATGGCAGTGGGGTTGTTAGAGATGAGGGTCTAAGAGTAAATTGTTCATATATGTAAATTGTTCATAAGTTGAAGTCTGCCTGTATCTGCATATGTGATTAAAGTTGGACCACATTTTAGAAACAGTTTCCACCCAGACTAAAAAATAGTCTAATTGTTTAATTTAAAAGCAATGATACAACCTTAAGGAGGAGCATTTTATTTATCCAACTTTTTTTACTAGCCATTGAAATAATATTTAATTTCATCAGATACTTAGTAAAACTCATACAAATGCAGCTTCTAGCTGAGTATACACCTGTGATGCCTAGATATTTTGTGATAATTGGTTTACTATTAACTAAGAGTTAATAACAGAAATTACAAGGTTACAAAAGCATTCTGGTATAAGAAAAAAAAATAAGCTTCTGCAAATGGGGCTACCATCAATCTTCGGAAATGAGATTCTCTGCATCTCACTGTCATCAAATAAGTTCATAGTGAACTTTGGACATTCAAGTGCTAATTTTGTGGATAATTTAAAATGATAGAGTACCTAACATAGCACTGAACACCGTATAATGTGGCTGTCATGGCAGGATTTAAGAGTTCCCCCTCCCCCAGCACTTCAAATCACAGGAAACAGATGCAGGTGATATTATTTTGTAGACAAGGTCCTTCAACATACTTAGATCATGCTATATAGGCACTCATTTTTTCTGTCTCTGTGCCAGGTTGATCTTGGGGTTACATAATGAGAAGTGAACATTCTGACAATGGATGTAATTGGTGTAGAAAACTATTGAATTTTTTATTAGACACAGTGTCAAGTAGTGATCATTATCTCTATTTTTCCATATGAGGACAGTAAGGCTGAGAATTTAAATAGTTTGTTCAGTTGAAAATGCAAGAACAAATATCCAAATCCAGAGTTTCTAAATTCATGTTCAGCATTCTTTTCATTATACAATGCTTCTTCTGATTTAATTCAGTTATTTTTATTTGCTAATTTATTAAAGGTATAAAATTACATAAGCTTATGATTAAAAATTCAAACTTTAAAATATAAATAAATATAAAACAAAAATTAGAAAACCCTAAATCCTCCCATCCACATTGTACTCCCTTGAGGCAAATGATCAGTTTCTATTTTATCTTTCCAGAATTTTTGTAAACATTTCTTTTCCTGATACATATCAGATCTGTATCAGTTTGGATTTTGTAAGAAACAGATGCATAGATGATATATGTGAAAGAGATTTACTGGGGGAAACACCTGTGAAGCATGAAGGGAGAGAGAGGAAGAGTAGGCAAAGAGAGCCTTTAGTCTGAAATGTATGTCTGACATCTGTGAAATAAGAGAAAGAAGGAGGAGAGATTGGGAAGAAGGAGTCTCAAACCATGCAACACAGTTCTGAAAATTTGTCGGTTAAAGTGATGATGATTTTCCAAACAAGAGTTGCCTATAAGAAGAATCCCAGCTTAGAAATGGTCCAAATCTAGCAGGCCCCCACCTTGTCAATCATCACCTGGGAAAATCCCAAGGGAAGTAAAACCTCAGCATGAGCACCACAGTGAATCCAAAAGTTTGCAGCTGGAAGCTGTAGGTCAACTGTGCCGACAACAGCAGGTTATTTTGAATGGAGATCTGAGTGGGAGACCGCCATGGCCTGCAAAGATCATATTACACATAACATTTTGCAACTTAGTTTTTCCTTAATAATGGTTAACGGTAACCAACTTTTATGTGATGGATCATGTTTTAAGCACTTCACATAAGTGTATGCATTTACTCTTTACAGTGACCCTTTGAGGTCAACACTGTGATCATTGTGATCCTAATTTTACAGATGGAGATACCGAGAATAGAGAGATTAAATAAGTAGCCCAAGATGGTACAACTACTAATGGCTCTTCTGACTAATGAGATGTGACATTTCCTCAGTATCCAAACCTAGAAGATTGGGGTTTTATCATTAAAAGATGAGGAAATTTGTATCATTTACTTACTGCTAAAGTAAGAGTATGAAAGTGGTAGTAGTGTTTATTTCAAAAGCATATATTTACTACTTACTCTATGCCAAAAATGATCACAAGTGACTTAAAACAAGAGCATGTGTAATGCAATGATGTTACTTTATCATTAAGAGTAAAGAATCATGATCATTTAAATTTAAAGAACACAATGGAAAATCTAGACTAGACATTCTGTTCAATATAGCAGGTTGATCATACATTTTTGTTAATTTAAAAAATTTTTCAATTACAGTTGACATCCAATATTATCTTAGTTTCAGGGACACAGCAAACTGATTAGACATTTTTATAACTTACAAAGCAATCACCTGGATAAGTCTAGTACCCATGTGACACCATACATATTCCCTATGCCATACTTTACATCCCATGACTGATTTTATAACTGGCAACTGGTACATCTAAATTCCTTCCTCTTTTTCACCCATCCTCTAACCTGTTTCCAATCTGGCAACCATCAAAATATTCTCTGTATCTATGAGTTTTTTTTTTTCTGTTTTGTTTGGTCATTTATTTTGTGTTTTTTTTTTTTTTTTTTTTTTAGATTCCACATATAAGTGAAATCATACATCATGTATTTTTTATTTCTGCCTTACAAACTCTAACTAAAATTATAGAAAAAATAAATAAATATGTGTTTTGTTTACAAGGACAATGAGTGTGAGATACAGAGGACAATGGGCAAGAGATCTCATTAAAGTTATAGAAGATGTGATTGAAACAGTGGCAAATTATTTATTAGAGGAAAACTCAAGTTTCTGCACAGAGGGATTCTGGCAAGAAACATGCCAATTTGCCCAGTAGAACCCTTCAGAATCTCAGCCCTTAAAGGCATCAGATATCATGAAAAGCAGGAGTAGAATGCAGGCTGAAAATAAATTGGTGGCAAGTCTCTTTACAGGACTGGAGGAGCACAGCTCTCTCTAATACAAATATCTAAACTCATTGATTTGTATAAGAATGTTGATGAAGAACTTATATATTATCGAAAATGCATTAACATAGTTCATATGCCTATTTCTTTTAGAAAACTTTTAGAAATTTTAGTAGTTTGTTATAAAAATACAACTCAGTGAGAGTAATTAGTGGTGATTGGAAGGGGAGTTGCATTATATAACTGTGCTATATAGTCTTCTGATGCATTAGTTTATAACAAGGATAACATTTTAAATATACAGAAAAGAACAGATATACTACATCAGAAAGTTCCCTAGTATATCATTTATTTAAGCTAAGCTTTTGATAAACAGCATGTATATTTAAAGCCCATTAGTCCATTGACTACTTTCAAAGCCTTACATCTCCACTGAAACCAAATATAATGTATCTATTAAAACAGAGATTCATATAACAGTTTCTTGAAGAGTTGTTTAGTATATTATTTTTTGCCTTGTTAATACATCATATTTGCCACTTATATCAAAGTGAATAGCCCTATCTGTAACTAAACATTGTCTTCATTTATTAAAGTTCTACAAATAGTCAGTGTGGTATATTAGAAATAAAACTCTGGACTAAGATAAAGAGCCCTGGGTTTGGGTCATAACATTGTTACTAACTATGTAACTTGTGTGAATCACCTTGAAAAATTACTTAATTTTCATTTAAGTCAGTTTGATTACAAGTCACTAATCACCTAGCATAGCAAGGGGATTTTTAAGATCATTACTAACTAAAATATTCTGTAGTTCAAACATTTATCTACTTAATGTCATGTGTGTCTATTTGCAAATGAGAAAATTTCAGCACATGTTAACACATAATATCATAACTTTGGTTCTCAATTCCTCAATTATCTAACATATTTAAATGTAAGGTCTAATTTTAAATAAACAACTACTGTCAATGTTTCAAGATAATCTTTTATTTATTTTTCTTGAAAAAAGAGGAGAGATGGAAATGCCTTCTTTAGTTTGTACCAATATGTTTTGTCCAATATTACTCTTACATATGGGTATGTAACAAAATAATCTTATTTTACTTTAATAGATATTATGTACAATGATATTTCTTTATGTTCAAGCTCTTTTTGTTTGCCAAACTATAACTCTAAAAGTCCATTTGCTTAAGGAATATAAAATACTTCAATGAGTCACTCAAGGGGCCCTGTCAGAGTAGGTAACAAACACACTCAGAAGGTAGCTTACTCATTTTTCTCAAATTAGGTCAACCATTTAGTCTTTGCAAATGGGCTGTAAACTAGCCCTGGCTTTTGGTTCAGAAATAAAACTATTGTTATTTGAAGCAGAAAAAAGACATCAGAATAGGCTCCATAATGCAAATATGGCCAAACTGATTGCTTGGAAAGATAAAAGATGTAGTAGCTATTAGAGCCAAGTGACTTTCAAAGAATTTAAACACAGACTTAAACTTGTAACAATAAGAAGTTGAACTTCACTCATGGATAGAAAGAAATTGGTAATTACGCTGCCAGCCATCAACAGAGTCCATGAACAAGAGGGTTATGGAAGGGGTGGAACTTTCAGGGTTAAGATATAAAAGGTTTCTATAAAATATGAAGGTGACAAAAACTATTTAGGACAGGATATTCTGAATCACAGTCTCTGGTAGCATGCATGGGTCTGGTAAAACAAGAATGGTAATAGAACTTTTTAGGGCAAAAACCGAAAGGGTGTCTATAAGAAAGTGAAAACCCCTAAAAAAAAAAAGTTAGTAGTTGCATCTTTAAGTGTAGACCTATTATTGATTGTATATCATCCATGTGTCAGGTACTATGCTAAATATTTATAAAAGTTATACTATTCAATTATAATAACAACATAGTGAAACCAAGTGGCGGTGATCGGGTTTGTTGTCTAGAGAAATCAAACAATGATTTCACATACCAAGGGTAAGCAAAGAAAGTTTATTTGAAAGATAGACAGACTCCCCGTAGTGGGGAGGGGACCCAAGTGGGTTGCTGATGAAGCTCCTGTGTCTAGGGGTAGATAGATGCCTTGCTAGCCTCTGATTGGTCCTTTCAAGGAATTCTGCCTTAGCAACACCCATACATTTTAATGCTTGTGTTTCCCGCCTGACTGGGTTCAGTCCCAGGTGTCTACAGGGGCCTTAGTGGCTTCCTTTTTTATGATAATTTCAACTTCTCCCTGGCTATTAGTGAGGAGGAGGGGAAACGCCCTTGGAGCAACCCTATGCTTGCTTTTGGTTTCTTTTCTAAGTCCAATTTTGCTTTCCTATAATCCTTTTAAAGGAGACCTTGCTTTCTGCAATAGAAATACACTCTATAGTTTCGCAGAACTCATTCAGCAATCCTGTTGCCTTGCTTGAAACCAGTAGGTATATTCACTGGAATGGGTCAGAATCTCCAGCACTATATTCTTTAACAGTAAATAAAATTCCTTTGCAAACCCATTAGGGTCCCAGAAAAATGAATGGCTACAATTGCTATTCCTCTCTTGCATGAAACCAGCCCTTCTCTTTTATTGTTGTTGTTGTTGTTATGTAATAGACCTGTGCTCCTTCCAGGAGCTTCTAATATGTATTTCTATAAATGGGGGCTGGGAGTTTCTGGCCTTGGGGGCACAATGCCCATGTTGATTTTAGTTTTATTTTGAGATAGAGAGTCCGAATAAACCTCCAGATATACTGTGTACTGAGCTCCAACTGATCTCAAACTTCCCCCGAGTCTCAGCCTTCCCTTCCCATGGTCCCATCCCTCACTGGCTAACCTGCCTCTGTCTCCTCAATAGGAGGCACTATATATGTTTTACATTTAAGAAAACTAAGTTGCCCCCAACCCAAAGGGACAGGGTTCAAGGAGCTTTGAATTCAAAGCCTTTCACCACCTTTTCTGCCATCGAGATAAAATGGATCCTTTGAGCATATGGAAACAAAGAAAGGAGACATAGAAACTCTTTGGGCCTCACCAGACAGAAAACAGATGAAGTCTCTTAATAGAAAATTTAATAGTTTTATACTATCCATTTAGATGTAGGAAACAATATTATTCAAAAGATGTTTTGGACTTGAGAATTAGGGAAAGCCGTATTTTTGTGGCAGTGTTACAGATAAACCTCAATTATACCCACTGAGGTGTACCTGTGGTAAATCTCAAATTGTTTGTAGTCAGCATCAGCCCTTGGGATTGTCTGTTTTGTTAACATCCTCAAAATTTGAAAGCTTTGTGGAGTCTAGAAGGAAAATCTTTGAAATGTACACATTAACACTTCCTTAGTGTTGTGGATGATTTCAGGGGAGGTACCTTGACACTTTGCATGGTACCTAACATCAGTCTGAGAAAGCAGCATTCCATGTTCATCTTGAAAAATCTTGTAGGCAATATCATTGGGAGAATATGAATAGGGAAACTGGATAAACTTCCCCAGAACACTCTAAATCAAACTTTCACAATGTTATTTCAAATTTGAAATTAATTATTAGAAATGTAGGCTATTATAATGAAAGGACAAAAGCTATAATACATGCGAGAGTCAATTAGAAATTTTCTTTAGATTATTTACACCTCAGTTGTTCTTCATTAACAGAGATTCTTACCCAATTTCAGCCTTTCAAGTTTTCTTTTGATTCCAACACTATTCAGTTAAATCTGGCAAAGGTTTTTTTGTTGTTGTTGTTCTAATGTAAATTCTAAGACAGCAGAAATAAAAATCTAAACAGAAATAAGAAAAATTAGCACTCTGTAATAGGGCAATTATGAATATGTTGATTAAACACAGTGTAATTATAGAAAAAGCACACATTACTTGTGACTTTGGATGATATGGCTAAATTGTTTAAGCTTCAGTTTTCTCATCTGTACAACTGGGTCGCCTCACAAATGGTTTAATATTAAATGAGATAATGCCTGTGAAAGGGCCTACGTCATGATAGGTGTTCAATGCATGTTCATTTATCCCTTTCATGTAATTTACCCCATCGTTGAATCAAGGTGAGAAGTAGGTGGAATAAAAGACAATTGCATTAATATATCCTTTCAGGGACTGACTGATCATGGATCATTGTAAGTACTTCACCTCCATACACACCTTGGGAACTCCGATATATAAAAATATCACTTGGAGCTCTGTATCAGAAAACACCCTGGGTGTTTCCAGGTAAACAGAGAGCTCACTCTTAAGTAGAAGCAAAAAAAATCACATTCTTAGGTTTAAAGCATAGGTTGATCCCAGCAAGTAAAAACATGTTTCAAGGCATCTCTGGATGTTCCCCAAATGTCCTCTGGCCTAGCCCTTTATAAACTAGTCCTAAAGTCCTAGGCCATAAATGTGAAGGGACCAGCATGCCTATGGAGGGCCTAAACGCTACAATCCTTGTGGCCAAATCATTGTTCAGAGAATAGCGAAAAATGAAGTGATGATGAGAGTCTGTAATTTAATAATCTAAAGCAGGGGTTGCTAACAGATGACCTGTGGAACACATCTGGTTTTCAAACGTGCTCCCTTTGGCCCACATAAAAGGTTAAAAACACGAGTTAAATGTAAGGCTGAGAACTATAAAAATACAGCAATACTTCCCAAACAGTGTTATATAGAACTTGTTTCTCTTGAAAGGTAAATATTTTTTTTTCTGAGAAAAACAAATTAACCCAGCGTTAAAAAATAATGGGCCCCAAAACTGAATATTATCCTTTAATTTGTAGATTCAACATGTATAACAGTGTTATTAAGGGACCTAATAATTTTCATTAAAATATCTCTATCTCTGTTTAAATCAGTGTTTCCAAGTTATAGTTGATGCTGAAAGCCTTTTCAATGAATATTTGATAACATGGATACTACACAGTTTGGGAAAATCTCAACTGATAATTTGGAGATGAACTCAGGTGTGGCAAAGTAATCGAATAAGACATAGGCAACACGTAGTCAACTGCTTCTGCAGCAGCAATTAGAGGAATGAGGGTGCTTGAAAGACCCATTGTAAGCATTGGTAATGGTGGCAGTAAAAGTGATGGTAGAAACATCTAAACCTGCCAGAGTATAAAAGAATTCGGAGGATTTTGCCATCCCAGTAATACAACTGATTGGGAACTGACAAACAAGTAGCACTGTGATTGCTACCCAAAGACATGATAGTTGTTTAGGATTTATGCTCCTGGGAAATGACGGTGCATGACACTAGTGCTTGACATTGTACCACCATATTCTAGGAAAGCAGTATAACACACTGATAAAAAGCATGGCCTCTGGAGGCATATTGTATGGCTGCAAGTCCTGGCTCTACAAGTTACATACTGTGTGAATTTTGTCAAATTATTAAAATTCCCTATACTGCCCAGCTTGTTTGGCTCAGTGGACTGAAAGGTCCTGGTTGGACTCCTGGTCAGGGCACATGCCCGGGTTGCAGGCTCGTTCCCCAGTAGGGGGAGTGCAGGAGGCAGTCGATTGATGTTTCACTCTCACATAGATGTTTCTATCTCTCTCTGCCTTTCCTCTCTCTCTAAAAAATAAATAAAAACATATTTTAAAAAATTAAAATTCCCTATACTTATTTAACAATTTTTTATATTTTTATTTGTTTTGGAGAGAGAGAAAGGGAGAGGGAGAGAGAGATAGAGAAACATTGCTGTGAGAGAGAAACATCAATAGGTGGCCTCCTGTATGCGCCTGGTCCTGACCAGGAATCAAACCAGTGACCTTTCAGTGCACAGGACGATTCTCAACCAACTGAGCCACACTGGCCAGGGCAAATTCCCTATACTTCTATTTTCTCTTTTGTAAAATAGAGATAACTGTATAAAGTAATTCACTAAGAGTTAAATGATATGATACATGAAAATGTCTTAAAACAATGTCTAGTATATAGATATCCATCAGTGAAAGTTAACTGTTGTTACTATTAATAATATTATTATTATGATTAATATTATTTCAGTGTGTGTTTATGTTTTTAAATGAAAAAAAGTGACTGAGAAAGATAATCAAAAGTTTCCATCACAAATTTTTGTTTTGTGATGAGTAATAAATTTTATCACAAAATTTGTTTGACCTTGGCTTCCAAAACTGCTTATCATATCTACTTTCAAGCTCTTACTGACATGTAAAGACTGGGATAAGAAAGTTCAGGTGTGAAGGATCAGTCCTGAAGTCTAATAAAACAAGGTGGTACAATTTCTTTAGTCCGTGTGCATTTTTGTGTTTTCTCTACATACTGGAAATTGACATTATTTTGCCAATTATTCTAGATAGACCTGGGCTTTCCCCTCAAGGGAAAGTTATATTTCTTATACTGTTACATGACAGTAAAAAAAAGTCTACTGCAAGAATAATTTTAAAAATCAATATAAAAACAGTAGTAGTTCTACCACACCATAGACTGCACATTTAGCTCTTTTACTTAATCAGTTTTATTTATAAATATTCTTAATTATGCCCTATGAGAGATTTCAGCAAAAACACTTGAAAACTTATGCAAATTGGTAGTACTAGGTACCCTTTATATTGCATGAATTTATTTCAAGTACTCTGTTTTTGGAGTATACTTATCTTTGTTGGTTTACTTCTTTTTTAAAAAATTATTTTTCTTTATTGATTTTAGAGAGAGAGGAAGGGAGAGGGAGAGAGAGAGACAGAACATCGATGAGAGAGAACATTGATTGGCCACCTCCTGCATGCCCCCCACTGGGGATTGGGCCCACAACCTGGGCATGTGCCCTGACTGGGAATCGAACCAGCGACCTCTTGGTGCATGGGTCGATTCTCAACCACTGAGCCACAACGGCAGGGTGGTTGGTTTACTTTAAATGCCTCATTCTAAGGAAGTAGTAATGGAAATGTATGACTTATTGGGTTACTCTCCGGATGTTGTTATATATTCTAAGAGACACTGCCAATAAGATAGTAATATCCTCATGAGAACAGTTAAAAACATCACCCCCCCTCCACCCCCGATACACACACAAATGCACACACTTCCCTCTGAGATTTGTCAGTCTGTTCCATGTTTCCATGCCTCTGGTTCTATTTTACTTGTCAGTTTATTTTGTTCATTAGATTTCACGTATAAGTAAGACCATGTGATATTTGTGTTTCTCTGACTGGCTTATTTTGCTTAGCATAATACACTTCAGGTCCCTCCATGTTGTCTCAGAGAGTAAGAGGTCCTTTTTTATAGCTGCATAGTATTCCACTGTGTAAATGTACCACAGCTTTTTTATCCACTCATCTACTGATGGACACTTGGGCTGTTTCCAGATCTTAGCTATTGTAAATAGTGCTGCTATGAACATAGGGGTGCATATTTTTTTTCTGATTGGTGTTTCAGGCTTCTTAGGGAATATTCCTAGAAGTGAGATCACTGGGTCAAAAGGCAGTTCTGTTTTTAAATTCTTGAGGAAACACCATATTGTTTTCCATAGTGGCTGCACCAGGCTGCATTCCCACCAGCAGTACTAGAGTCCCCTTTTCTCCACTTCCTCGCCAGCACTTATTGTTTGTTGATGTATTGATGGCGGCCATTCTGGCAGGTGTGAGGTGATACCTCATAGTCGTTTTAATTTGCATCTCTCTCATGATTAGTGACACTGAGCATTTTTTCATTTGTCTCTTGGCCATTTCTATGTCCTCTTGGGAGAAGTGTCTATTTAGGTCCTCTGCCCATTTTTAAATTAGATTGTTTGTCTTCCTTTTGTTGAGTTGTATTAGTTCTTTATGTATTTTGGAAATTAACCCCTTATCAGATGTATCATTGGTAAATATGTTCTCTCATATAGTGGGTTCCTTTTTCATTTTGATGCTGATTTCTTTTGCTGTGCAGAAACATTTTTGTTTGATATAGCCCCATTTGTTTATTTTTTCCTTTGTTTCTCTTTCCCTAGGCAATGTATGAGTAAAAATTCTGCTATGTGAAATATCTGCGATTTTGCTGCCTATGTTTTCTTCTAAGATTTTTATGGATTCACGAGTCACATTTAAGTCTTTTATCCATTTTGGGTTTATTCTTGTGTATGGTGTAAGTTGGTGGTCTAGTTTCATATTTTGCATGTAACTGTCCAGTTTTCCCAACACCATTTATTAAAGAGCCTGTCTTTACTCCATTGTATTCTCTTGCCTCCTTTATCAAATATTAATTGGGTGTAACTGCTTAGGTGAATTTCTGGGTTCTCTGCTCTATTCCATTGATCTATATGCCTGTTCTTGTGCCAGTACCAGGCTTTTTTATTACAATGGCTTTGTAGTATAATTTGATATCTAGTATTATGATTCCTCCAATTATATTCTTCTTTCTCAAGTTTGCTGTGGCAATTTAGGGTCTTTTAGTGGTTCCATACACATTTCTAGAGTACTTGTTCTAGATCTGTGAAATATTCCATTGGTATATTGACAGGAATCGTGTTGAATCTGTGGATTGCTTTGGGTAGTATGGTCATTTTAATGATGTTAATTCTTCCTATCCATGAATATAGTATATGCTTCCACTTTTTTGTACCTTCATCTCTTTTTTCAATGTCCTATAGTTTTCTAAGTACAGGTCTTTTATCTCCTTGGTTAAATTTATTCCTAAGTATCTTAAATTTGTTGTTGCAATGGTAAATGTGATTCTTTTTTCAATTCCTCTTTCTGAGAGTTCATTATTGATGTATATAAATGCCATCAAATTCTGGATGTTAATTTTGTATCCTGCTACTTTGCTGAATTCATTTATTAAATCTAGTGATTTTTTTTTATGGATTCTTTATTTTCTTTTTAACCAATGTCATAGTAACTCTGTAGAAAGCTCCACTTTAACATTTTAACAATAAAATCTAATTTTTAAATAATTTATTTCCACTGGGCACTTTACATACGTTGTTTTATTCAATTCTTAAATAACATTATGAGACTATAGATGTCATCTTTGACTTGTCTGTTTTTTTAAATTAACTCTCACACTATAGATCATCAAGTCATGTCAGTTCTAATTACCAAATTTATCCCTTATCCAATTCACTTCATCTCCCTGTACCACCCCAGTAGCAGACATCATAATCTGACACTTGAACTATAATAGCCGTTTTTTTCTTACAGTCATTTTTTTATAGGATAAGCAAAATTCACTTGTGTTTGGTAGAATAAGATTTAGAGTAGGCTGATTGAAAAGCTAAGGTGAAAGATAGCAAGCATATATTTGGTTAATAATGACATTATCAATGTATTAATGTAGACTATCTTTGACGCCACACCATTTTTAATGATATAAGCAGCCCTTCATTTTCCCTGGATTATTTTAACATGTAGTTTCCATTCTAGTATGAAGCTATCTATAAGCAGAACTCAACTCTTTTAAGTGTGCAAGAAGATGAGAAATTTGTTGTTTAAATGTGCTTAGCCTCCCAGAAGAAACTGATTGCAATTGATCCATTGCTATTGTCATAAATCTATTTGCTGACAAGGACCATTAAGTTTTGATGGTTTTATCAGGCATCTGTAGTGACATCTATGCTAATGTGTTCCTATACTGTCCCCTATCTAGTCTTTCTGTTTCTGTCACATAGATCAAAATGTACAAGTGAAGCACTAAATAATAACCTAGTAATCGGAGAGCAACAATAAGAAAAGATAATCCATAAAATGAAAGAAACCACTCTTGGAATATTGGAGTAAGACAATTTTCCTTCCTTCCTTCCTTCATTCCTCCCTCCCTCCCTTCTTTCCTTCCTTCCTTTTTATCTTTTTTTTTTCTTGTTCTACACTTCTGAGGAGCTGCTCTTAGTATGGCCTCTTTTTGAAGTTAATGGGAATCGTAGGCTTGCTTCAGCTCCATGAGATATAAAACAAAATGAAAATCAGAGTCTTAGTCTCATAACAGAAAACACCACAACAACCCTCGCTGTACTATTAAGGACTGCTTTCCTTTTTGTTGCTTATTTTGAAGTGATGACACAAACCTTCAAGGAAGAGATTCTGTTACCAGCAGCTATTCAACATGGAGTCTAGAGGAAAAACACTGTTGTATGATTGTGTCTGTGGGTGAATGAAAGGGCACAAAGGTTATTTAAGCTAATCCATATTTCAAAGTATATTTTCAAATGAGAATTAGATAATTTATTTGAACTATGAGATAAATTAAGTATTGGGCCAGACTTTGTAAAGCTCAATGGCAAACTACTTACAATTATTTAATTCTTAACTTTTTTTTGGCCTTAACTCCCTCTTTTAAAAGCTAAGCTTTTTTAGGGCAATAATTTTATATATTGCCAGTGTGCCTAAGTACAGTCCCATCAAATACCCTAGTGAACCCTTTACCTAATCCCCTATGAAGCTACTTTAATCCTTTACCACCCTTCCCAAATCCCTTAAGTCCTTCATCTCCCTTCTTAACATTTTCCAAGTGATCTCTCCTATTACTTCACAAAGAAAATTAAAAAATACTTGTACAATCTCTCTCTCTCTCTCTCTCTCTCTCTCTCTCTCTCTCTCTCTCTCTCCCTGCCCCCTATCCCCCACCACCTCTTTCTCTCTACTTGTATGTGGCACAAGATCAAGAATCTTTTCTTTCTGTTTCTTATAAATTTAAATATGGCATTTGAAAGAGTAATGAACTTGGACTCATGCATGGGTATCCATTGTCTTTTCTATTATAGAAAGTCTAACTGTGAGGCTGAAACTGTTGTTTCTAGGGTAGTTGAGTAATTGCTTAGCATTAAATATCACAAATCTGGCTCTATAATTGGATCTTGCTCTATAAAAAGACAAAAATTCCCTTTTACCATTACCCAAAAGTGTCTTTTGATTTCAAGAGGTGGTAGCTGAGCATTTTATAAAGTGATATTTAGTTACCGAATGTACTGATATTTCTAAATGCATGATATTCAATATTAGAATTTCCAAAGAGAAAATTTTCATTTTTTATTTGTTTGTTTTGTTTTTTCTTTCTTTTTCTTTAGGGGATGGTATTTAACATGTTTTCACTGTGCACCTTATTTCTTCCAACCAGCATGTAATTTTTTAAAGTGATTTTTATGCTCTTTTCCTGGTAAAAATCAGTATGTTTTCTAATCCAAAAGTATATAATTTAAAATTTCAAGGGGAAAAGTGATGTAAGTTAAACTGCAACTCTCACAATGGAACTAATGAGAAGTAGGGTTAAAAAAGCAAAAGATGTTACGGTGTAAACCTTAGGTAATAAAATAGCAGTGTTAGAAGAGAATTTAGAGATCATCGAATCCAAGCTTTCAATTTGCAGATGAAGACACCTATACACTAGAGGTGCCTTAGGATGGTTAGAAAGAAAAACACATTGTAGAATCAAACCTTTGTTTCCCCTTTGATTATCTTTGCCCCATCACATGATAGCTGAAAGATGTGATTTCCAAAACATAGTTATTGTGGGATCATTAAATAAATAGGATTTATCAATTCTTAGTAAACAAAAGCTCCAAATCACACATTAAAAGTTTACCTAATGTGTGCCTTATGTGTATTTCTGACTAATATTAATATTTAAATAATGAGAATTGTAAAAACACTAATAACATTAAATTTTTTTTTCTTTATTGATTTTAGAGAGAGAGAAAGGGAGAAGGAGAAAGAGATAGAAACACTGATGAGAGAGAACATTGATTGGCTGCCTCCTGCATGCCCCCCGTTGGGGATCAGGCCCACAACCTGGGCATGTGCCCTGACCGGGAATTGAACCGGTGACCTCTTGGTGCATGGGTCGATGCTCAAACACTGAGCCACACTGGCCAGGCTCATTAATAACAATTTTTAAGATCATATGAACATTGAGTAACAGAAAAAAATAGAACTTAACAGTGAGTTATTTTTTAAAAATAAAATAGGGACTACATCAAAGAAGATTTGTTGTGTGGTTGTGTTTTGTTTTGTTTGTTTTGTTTTTTGTTTTCTTTTTCTTTTGCTATAAATTCACCTCAAA
The DNA here is from genome assembly GCA_030848825.1 of Tadarida brasiliensis. Classification (NCBI taxonomy): domain Eukaryota; kingdom Metazoa; phylum Chordata; class Mammalia; order Chiroptera; family Molossidae; genus Tadarida; species Tadarida brasiliensis. The sequence continues at coordinate 14,110,153 of CM061280.1, forward strand.
AATGAGTTGCCTGCTCAACAAAATATGATATATGACTTGAAATAGCTAAAATAGTAGAAATAAATTAATCACATTTATGCCTCTCACATGTTGTAACAATGATGAATGGCAGCCCACGGAATGTTGCTGAATCATCCAGCACATTATTTGTGATAGTGTAGGTCTCATCCATAGACTCACTGACCTTCACTCTGCTCCTGACGAGTTTGGTTATCAAATTCTAGCTTTTGAGCATTCATTCCAATCTTTTAAAGTCATTACTTATTTTATTTTATTTTTTAAGTACAGGCTGAGCATGCCAACAATTCTGTCATCTTTATTTCTTCATGAAACACAGGCAGGAAATACGTTCTTGAATCTTAGTTATATTTTAAATAGAATAAATGATTTATTTGAGAGATATAAAGGAATGCTTCTGTGGAAATGCTGAAAGCTGCAATAGTAAACCTAGATGTGTTCATTCATTCATTCATTCATTCATTCATTCATAAATTCATTCAAGAACTATTTATCCAGTATTTATTAGGACACTGAGATAGGACACTGACTGGGGATATGGTGATGAAGAAAACAGGTACAGGCCCAGCACACTAGTGCATACATTCTAGTTGTCACGGGGAATATAGGAGTCTTGCATTGGGAATAAAGAACAGTTGGCAAAAAAAAAAAAAAAAAAAAAATGGAAGAGGGGAAAGAGCCCTGTGTGTTGGAGTTTGGTCTGAAATATTTGGTGGCTTAGCTCCTAGTCATATTTCCACATCAAGCTTTAATATTTCCTTTAGGAAGCCTTTTTCGGTAAGCATTTGAGACACTAGTACATAGTAAAAGTGTCTGAGAAGGTGAAGATGTCATTAATTTTCATTTAGACTCCATACAATTTCCTCTTTTCTCCACTCTGTGCCCAACTTGCTTGTTAATATCCCTTTAGAATGGATCAACTCTGCAGCATGCTGAGAGACTGCTTCTCCAGTGTACTAACTGGAGATACCTTAAAAAATGGCAGCTCCCAGAGAATCCAGAAATTAACCCAAGACAATATGCTCAATTGATATTTGACAAAGGTGACAAGAGCATACAGTGGAGTCAAGACAGTCTCTTCAATAAATGGTGTTGGGAAAATTGGACAGCTACTTGCAAAAATAATGAAGCTAGACCACCAACTTACACCATACACAAGAATAAACTCAAAATGGATAAAAGACTTAAATGTAACTCGTGAATCCATAAAAATTCTAGAAGAAAATGCAGTCAACAAAATTTCAGACATCATATGCAGCAGAATTTTCACTGATACAATATCTAAGGCAAGAGAAACAAAGGAAAAAATGAACACATGGGACTGCATCAAACTAAAAAGCTTCTGCACAGCAAAAGAAACAACCATCAAAATGGAAAGGGAGCCTATTATATGGGAGACCATAATTGCCAATGATGCATCAGATAAGGGGTTAATTTCCAAAATATATGGAGTGCTCATACAACTCAACAAAAGAAAGACAAAGAACCCAAATAAAAAATGGGCAGAGCACATAAATAGACACCTCTCCAAACAGGACATACAAATGGCCAAGAGACATATGAAAAAATGCTCAAAGTCACTAATCATCAGAGAGATGCAAATTAAAACAACTATGAGGTATCACCTCACTCCTGTCAGAATGGCTGCCATCAACAAATCATCAAACAACAAGTGTTGGCGAGGGTATGGAGAAAAGGGGTCTCTAGTACACTGCTAGTGGGAATGCAGACTGGTGCAGCCACTATGGGAAACACTATGGTTTTACCTCAAAAAGTTAAAAATTGAACTGCCATTTGACCCAGTGATCCCGCTTCTAGGAATATACCCTAAAAAGCCTGAAACACCAATCAGAAAGAGTATATGTAGCCCCATGTTCATAGCAGCACTATTTACAATAGCTAAGATCTGGAAACAACCCAAGTGTCCATCAGTAGATGAGTGGATAAAAAAGCTGTGGTACGTGTACACAATGGAATACTATGCAGCTGTAAGAAAGAAAGATCGCTTAACCTTTGAGATGACATGGAGGGACCTGGAGAGTATTATGATAAGCAAAACAAGCCAAATAGAGAAAGACAAATATCATATGATCTCACTTATTTGTGGAATATAATGAACTAAACAAACTGATGAACAAAATTGATCCAGAGACATAGAGGTGGGGTACAGACTGACAAACTTCAGAGGAGGGGTGTTGGGGGGGGAAGAGATAAACCACAGACCTTATATGCATGTACGCATGACCAATGGACATGGACAACAAAGCTGGGGATGGGGCGGGGGGGATGGAGAGGAGGGTGTCAATGGGGGGAAAAGGAGAAACATCTGTAACAAAAACAAATTAACAAAACAAACAAACAAACAAACAAAAATGGCAGCTCCCAGTAGAAAGAAGTATACAATAGCTTCCACCATCTTATTTGCCAATAAAGCCTGGGAGGGCAAGTAGAATAACCAGAAAGTGGACACAGGATCATCCGGTCAAAAGCAGCTGGTGTTGTCAGAGTTAGAAACTTCCAATGTTAATAGAAAGAAGTTAGAAGGCATGTTCCTACTGATTTAGAACTGAGTTTTTAGATCTGGGGTCAAATTGTTCCAACCAGAGTGAAAAGCAACAGTTCTGAAGGTAAGAACAAGCTTGGTGTGTTAGAGAAACACAAAGAAGGTTGAGGGCAGCTGTGAGTAAAAGGAAGAATGTAACCAGAGGATGCTAAATAGAACCCATTTTGTAGGTAAAGGGGAACTTTGAAAAGCCTTTCCCTTTTTCTGTAAAACAAAACTAGCTGGTATCCAAGATGGCTACAGAGTAGGTTAAAACTACACACACCATCTCCTAGGACCAAACTGGAATTACAACTAAATTATGGAACAATCATCTTGAATAACCAACTGAAGACTAGCTGAACAGAAGTCTTGTAACTAAAGATTTATAGAAGAACACATATAGAGACTGGAAGGAAGGGTGGTGATGTGAAAAGAGCTGGCCCTACTCACATAGGCTGCGGCTGAGATTCTGGAGGGATTCCTTTGCATTGAAGATTCCCCCTGAGGAGCTGGAGTCCAAACCCCAAGTCAGGCTCCCCAGCACAAAGCACCAGAGCCAGGAAGAGGCACTCACATAACCTCTGACTGTGAAAGTCAGCAGGGATTCTGTCTGCCAGGGAGAGACAGTCTGCTAGAGACACAGGCTCCCTATTGAAGGGTCAATATACAAAATCTCTTTTGCAGCCACTCACCCTGGGCTCCAGTGGAGGGAAGAAGAAGTGGACTAGAGTTGTGTGAGGAGAGACTGGGGTTTGTGGTTCTGGGGAGAGAGCTGAAGAGACAACAGCCAGGATCCCTGTGCTGGGTCCCTCTCCCACACTGCAGATGCCATCTTTCTTGGGTGGAACAATTCCCTCCTTAAGGCATCAACTTGGGAGAATGCAATAGGCCCAACCTCTGGACTCCCTGTAGTCTCACCCTACAGAGCTCATACCCTGCTCAGGCATCAGCTGCCTGAACTGTGGTGTACAGGTCCAGGCAGACTCAGGGGGTGACAGTGACTGAGTTGTGGGACTCTGGCGAAGGGGCCATTCCCGCCACTTTCCCGTGAACCTGACCTGAGCTTTCCCTTCATGGGAGGTTCAGTAGCCCCACCCCGGGCTCCCTGCAGCACCAACCTCCCAACTCCTGGTAGCCCTGCCCTTCCTGGGAGATCTGGGCAAAATCTGGGACAGATAGAGTTGTGTGGCTCTCTGGTGAGGGCCACTGCCCAAACCTTCCCCCAAGCATGACCAGCATCTCACCATCACCAGAGATCCACTTGCCCCATGGTCCCAATACCCAGTGGCCTTGCCCTGCTGAACTCAAGCTCCAGGCAGAATCTGGGACAGACTGAATTGTGTGATGCTAAGATGGAGTCCATTTTTCCTTCGTATACCCAACCAGTACAGAGCCTTATCTTCACACAAAAGTACCATTTTTCAATGTGAGGGAGATACACTGATCGGCTGCCTTGTGCATACCCCTAACTAGGGGTCGAGCCTGCATCCTGGGCATGTGCCCTGACCAGGAATCGAACCGGCAACCTTTTGGTGCATGGAACAACGCTCAACCAACAATGTAATATGTAATTTGAATGCACATATTACATCCCAAGCTGTCAGCTACTGACCTGTATATAGAGGAGCCTGTCCCTTCCTGTCAATGCTACATATGCAGAGTATATGCAAATCTAGTTTGATGATCTTCAGAGTACATAGCTATAAATTCTTTTTTTAGGACCAAAGATCTTATACAAGGACACAGGTTCACGGGAGTTGTCCACAAGTATTAAGTACCACAGACACTTTAGTAAAAGCTATCTGTGGTAGTGTAGAGCCAGCCTGTCGCTGTACTTGGGAAATATTTTCAGGTTATAATGATATAAAGCATAGATAAGTTTTATTTCTTCTATCAATCCAATGCAAGAGAGAGCTTTTTGTGCCAGATAGGGTCAATGGAACCAAATACAAATTTCTAAAGTCAAAATGTTGACTCCTCATTTCTATACCTTCTCTATGTTAAACAACCCCTTTTTAAATAAATACCATAAAGTTTCTTAAACTGACCAGTGTGCCCACACGCAATAGCAAGAACCAAATGGCCATGAAAATCCCCTATGTTTCATTATCTCTCCATCTTGATTTCTTATTCCTACAGATCCTCTGGCCACCTTTCGCTCTCTCCTGTTACTGTTACAGTGATCTATGCCTTGCTCAACCAATTTCTTCTCAATATTTCTAACCAATCTAGCCCATATCCTTGTTCCTGAAGCAACAGTGACTGCTTCGATGTTCTATTTCCTAACCTGTCAGAAGGCCGGAAGGGGCAAGCTTCTGGGGCAGTGTTGTACAGTGATGTCCTGGGCCTTCACATTCACTCATCACTCACTCACAGTCTCACCCCATGTACCTGTCAGTCCTACAAGCTCCATTCATGGTAAGTGGCCTATACAGCTGTACCATTTATCATCTTTCATACTATATTTTTACTGTAGCTTTTGTATGCTCAGATAAGATTAGCTACACAAATACCACAATATGCCGTACAGATTTGTAGCTTAAGAACAGTAGGCTATACCACATAGCAAAGGTGTGTAGAAGGTTACACCATCTAAGTTTGTGTAAATACACTGTATGATGTTCTCACGATGAATATTGCCTAATGACACATTTCTCAGAAAGTATCCCTGTCAGGGATGCATGAATACATATGTTTAGAATATATCACCTAGAAAATTCAAATAATCCATGGGCATGATGGAGTATAGTGGAATGGTAGGCAGAAAAGTAGAATCCTTTTAGTCAAAGATTAGTACTTGGTGTTCTTGCTAACCACCAAAAATCATCAGTGTTTCCCTTTTTTAAAAATATGTTTCTATTGATTTTTTTAGAGAGAGAGGAAGGGAGAGAGAAACATTGATGTGGGAGAGAAACATCAATCACTACTTCCTGCACGCCCCCTACTGGGGATCAAGCCTGCAGCCCAGGCATGTGCTCTGACCAGGAATTGAACCGGGACCTCTCAGTCTGTGGGGCAATGCTCAATTCACTGAGCCACACTGGCCAGACTCCCTTTATTCTATTAAATGTATTGGGGTGACATTGGTTAACAAAATAATTTTTTTTCTATTTAAAAAAAAATGTGTTTGGGTGACATTGGTTCATAAAACACAGGTTTCAAGTGCACAACTCAACAAAACATCACCTACATACTTTTTTAAAAATGGGAAATATCAGCGAATTCCAGGTGAGAAGCTAACTAAAATGCTGTGTGAAAATTGTCACTTCAGTTCCCTGAGGGCAAGGTCCCCATGTGTTTAACTTTCTTAATTTCTTATTTTAGTTAGATCGATGTGGCTTGCCAGGATTTGATTGCCAAAGAAATGTCTTTGAAAATCTGGCTTTAAGAAGGTAGAGAAAATGACATATCAAGGGCTCAAGTTTGGAAATCTGAGACAAAATAGAAAATCTGGTCTCCAAATCTCTTTATCCCCTTTACTCTCTTAATCTATTTAAATCTTTTTCTCACTGGGAATTGATCCAGTTTGGTGGATCCTCTTCACTAGTTACTGTGAGTACAGCCTCATTAATCTAGTTTGTTATCATATTCTTGACCCCTACCTGTAACAGAATTTATTTTAAACATGCTTCAAGCATAAAACTCAAGCATAGAGAGTGGATAAGCATTAAAAGCATTGATAGTGAAGAAACTGAATAAAAATGTTTTTGTGGGTATTTTCTTTTAATCTCATAATAGGCAATGACCACTTGTAAATACTATTTTCTTTTTGACATGAAGTTATTTTATTAATTATAAGTTTAAATAAAGTTATATATACACATATCTATAGCTCTCTTTAATATATATTCATTTTTCAATTGCAGTTGACATTCTATATTGTTTTACCTTCAAGTGTAAAACATAGTGATTAAACATTTATATTCCGTATGAAGTGATCAGCCTTATAAATCTAGCACCCATCTGACACCATACATAGTTGTTACAATATTCTTGACCATATTCCCTGTGCTATACTTTACATCCCCATAAATATTTTGTAACTATCAATTTTTACTCCTTAATCCCTTCACCTTTTTTACTCCAACCCCCTTCCCATCTGGCAACCATCAAAATATTCTCTGTATCTATGAGTATTTTCTCTTTGGTTTGGTTGTTTTATTTTTAGGTTCCATATGTAAGTGAAATCATATGGTATTTGTCTTTCTCTGTCTGACTTATTTCACTTAGCATAATAACCTCTAGGTCCATCCATGTTGCAGATGGCATGATTTTATTCTTTTTATGACTGAGTAATATTCCGTTGTGTATATGTACCACTTCTTCTTTATCCACTTATCTACTGATAGACAGTTAGGTTGCTGCCCTATCTTGACTATTGTAAGTAATACAGCAGTGATCATATGAGTGCATATGTCTTGTCAAATTAGTGTTTCATTCAAATAAGTAGACAGAAGTGGAATTGCTGGGTTCTTCTTTGACTCTTGTTATAGCCTTTGTTCTAAAGTATATTTTGTCTGGTATAAACATTGTTGCCCCAGTTTTTTGTTTGTTCCTTTACATTTTCATGAAATCTCTTTTTCATCCCTTTACTTTCAGTCTGTGTGTGTCTTTCTATCTGAAAGAAGTCTCTTGTAGGCAGCATATGTAAGTGTCTTGGTTTCTTATTCATTCAGCCACCTTGTCTTTTGATTGGAGTATTTAATCCATTTGCATTTAAAGTAATTGTTGATAAATATGTACATATCATTCATAATTTTTATCTTTTTTCTTCTTCTTTATAAAGAAGTCCCTTTTAACAGTGGTTCTCAACCTTCCTAATGCTGTGACCCTTTAATTACAGTTCCTCATGTTGTGGTCACCCCCAACCATAAAATTATTTTTGTTGCTACTTCATAACTGTAATTTTGCTACTGTTATGTCTTAGGCGACCCCTGTGAAAGGGTCGTTCAACCCCCAAAGGGATTGCGACCCATAGGTTGAGAACCGAACATTTCTTGTAATACCAGTTTGGTGGTGATGAATTCCTTTAGCCTTTTGTTGTCTGGGAAGCTCTTTATTTGTCCTTCAATTCTAAATAATAGCTTTGTTGGGTAGAGTAACTTGGTTACAGGTTCTTGCTTTTCATTACTTTGAATATTTTGTGCTATCCCTTCTGGCCTGCAAAGTGTCTGTTGAGAAATCAGCTGACAGTCTTATGGGAGCTCCCTTGTAGGTAACTAACTGCTTTTCTCTTGCTGCTTTTAACATTCTCTCTTTGTCTTTAACCCAAGGTCATTTTAAATATGATGTGTCTTGGTGTGGGCCTCTTTGGGTTCATCTTGTTTGGAACTCTGTTTCCTGGGCTTGTAGGTCCATTTCCTTAACAGGTTAGGGAAGTTTTCCATCATTATTTCTTCAAAGAGGTTTTCAATTCCTTGCTCTCTCTCTTCTCCTTCTGGAACCCCTATGATACAAATGTTGGTATACTTGATGTCCCAGAGGCCCCTTAAATTATCCTCATTTATTGAGGTTTTTTTTTTTTTTTTTGCTCTTCTCATTGTTTTATGCTGCCTTAACTTCCAAATCACTGATCTGATCCTCTGCTTTATCTAATCTACTATTGATTATCTCTAATTTATTCTTTATTTCAGTTATTATATTCTTTATTTCTGACTGGATCTTTTTAAGTTTTTCTATCTCAATTTTTATGTTTCTTATCTCTTGGCTGAACTTCTCACTGAGATAATCTATTCTTCCCCTAAATCTATTGAGCATCCTTATAACCAGTGTTTTGAACTCTGCATCTGATAGATTGCTTGTCTCCATTTCGTTTAGTTATTTTTTCCCTAAGTTTTGTTCTGTTCTTTCATTTGGAACATGCTTCTTTGTCTCCTCATTTTGGCTGCCTCCCTGTATTTGTTTCTATATACTAAGTAGAGTTGCTATGTCTCCTGGTCTTGGTAGAGTGGCCTAATGTAGTAGGTGTCCTGTGGGACCCATTAGTGTAAGTCTCCCTGGTCACCTGAGCTGGGTGTTCCTCTTGTGTCTTTTGTATAGGATGTGTAAACCGTCCTGTTGCAGTTGATCCTTGATTATTGTTGGCATGTCAGTGAGTGGGATTGACCCTCAGGCCATGACTACAGTGGTGGAGCTGCTGAGCAGAGGCTGTCCCTATGAAGCAGGATTTGTTTTAGCACAGCTCTGGTACCTGCTAAGTGTGCTCTTCAGGCATGTAATTTGTGGAGGTGGTTGTATGGTGCTCTGGTGTGGCACACCAAGGTCAGATTCTGCTTGTTTGGGGTTTGGGAACTGGAGAGATTTTAGAAAAGTACACAGGGTGTGCCAAGATAGGCTGTTTGTATGGCAAAGCCACTAGAATTGGCTTGGGTGGGACTACAAGTTGGTTGGGGCAATGTCTTAAGAAATCACCAGAGCAAGGCAAATGATGTTAGCCAGGTAGATGGAGACTCAGATATGGTGCTGAACTGTCAGCTTTGTGGGAGGAGGGCTCAGGAAAGGAAAAATGGCCTCTGCCTGCACTTCTGTCTGGGAGAAAACTGCCCTCCAGCCCTTGCCCTGATGCCAGACAATTCAGTTCCTGCCCGTATGTCCCTGGCACCTTTCTAGCTGCTGCTCCAGCTCTGGAGTTCAGAGGGAGTGAGTCTTTCAGTGAGTAAGTCTGTGCTCAAACCTTTTAAGTGGAATGCCTGGGACTTCAGCAGCCCTGAGTCTTACTCAGTCTTAGTCTTTGATGGCTTTCATAGCCAGGAGTTATGGGGACTTGGGCTGAGAAACCTGGTGTGAGGCTGAGGCCCCTTGTTCTTCAGATGGTGCTTCCATAACCGAGATATCCCTCTTGACATTTAACTCCACAGGTGGATGTGGAACCAGCCAGTTCTGTGTCTCTGCCCCTCCTACCAGTCTCCATGTGGTTTCTTCTTTATTTGCAAGTAGTAAGTAGTATTTCTTTTTTTTTTTTACCTTGTGCTAAAAAATGTTTTATTCTGAATACTGTAAGTAGTATTTTCTTACTTATTGAACTGATTTGAACTGAAATAATACTTTATTGGCAATTTTTACCAAATAATAGTAAATGATTAGTGAAAAGATGAGTGAATAACTACATGCATGTTTTCATATGAACTATGGATTTTATACTAGTTAATTATTGACCTTTACCTTGCACAGCATTAATTGAGATGTTTACCTTCAAGAGTTAGGTATAAATAGAGTTAAAGTTTAAGTTAACTTGAGCCATAGAGTACTACAAGTGGTAGACCAATAGTTTTTCCTGGATATCTTGCTTAATCGGAGGACTAGTTATACCTATCAATCATTACTTGCCCTGGTCTGCTTGTCCAGTAAGTTGATGACTATTGTGTAAAATATTTTATAATCATATAGATTATAAACTATGTTTTATGCTAATTTCAGCCCACTTGCAGCTTCCTTACATGGAGACTAGTCCATTTTTTCCTGGCTTATTTTTTATTTCTCCACAATCAAAACCATGTGCCATAGACCACAAAGCTTCCTAGTATAGGATCTAGATGAAGTGTCATTGGTTATAGTGACCTTGGATACATGAGGATGATGCAAGTACCTGATGAATTTAGAGGTAGTAACTGCTGCTTTACTAAAAAGCAGTGAAAGGAATTCTCCTGTGGTTTTAGAACAAAGCTGTTAAGTTCTAGGGTCAAGTTGTCCCAACTAGAACAAAAAACAAGAGTTCAGAAGGTGAGAACAAGCTTGGAATGTCAAAGAAACAGGAGGAAGTTGGACTGGAAAAGAGATGAGGCTCAAACCTAGAATTAGAAATGGCTTGCCCTGCTTATAACTTCTTGTTTTGCTTTATCTTGACAATGTTTTGCCAAGCACAAGCTCTGCATGACCACAGGTTACTGTTTCTGCTTCATGTGTGAGGTGGGAGAAGCTAGAAAGAATGCATAAAATGAAATGTTGTGCCAGGTTCCAAGTAATGAAGTAATGCTTTGGTCCTACCAGGCCATTTAACTGTGGGTAGAAGTAGTCTTCCCTTTCCAACTTTTCAGATGTTCATCTTGCTTACATCTCTATCCTCACTTCAGTGGGTATGGAATTCAAGGGCTGTAAGGCAAGACAAAAAAGATGCCCCGTGGTTTCACCTGTTGTGGGGTCACAGACATTTCTGAGAAACTGATTAAAATTATTGACAACTTTCTCCTTCTTCCCCTGGACAGAGAAAAACACATGCACACAAATCTTTGTGTAGTTCTAGAACATTTCAAACTCACATAAAAGCCATCCATGGGCCCTGTAGGAGTACTTAGACCTAAGGCATGAACTTCTAAACCCAGAGGTCTCATAAATGGCAGCATAAGGTCAGATGAAATAGGTAGGCCTGAGTTTTATTTTCTGAAATGTAAGTGCTAAAATCACCTAAGCCAGGGAGCTCTGCTGCATTCTCTTTTCAGTCCCCCCTTCACCCCTCCCCACCCCCTGGCCATGCTCTGTAGACTTACTGGAGTCTAACTTGTGCACTTGGATCAAAAACTCATACACTTCCTTCATGCCTTGTTACCTCACCGGTGATCATTGCATCCTGCCCAACAATGTTCTTCTCTTCCCTTCCCTGTGTGCTTAACAATGGATGTTCTTATGAGTTTCACCAACGTAGACAAGGTCCAAAGGTTTTATTTATTTGTCTTTTTTTTATTTGAAAATATTTCTATGTGAAAACCACTCAGAGGGGATATGAATCAAGGATATTTTGACCACATCAGGAGCACAGGTTTACCTCTTTATTAAAGGATAGAAGTTGCCCACATAACTGTTCCACTAAGAGGCCACTTTTATTTGTTTGTTTCTTTAAATGAGGCAGTCAAGAGAAATGGTTGCAAAATACTAGGGAAATTGTTCCAAGAGAAACAAACAAACAAAAAATGACCTTTAGTATTAATTCTCGAAAGGTGGTCTATGCATCTAAATTACTTATCTGTATTGTACTCAGAAGTCTGGGTTTTAAAAGTACCTCAGGTGATTCTGATGCCAGACTACATTTTATGAAACACCGGCCTTTAATACTCAGTCCTTGGGCAACTAGTAATAAAAAAATAATAAAAACCATTGCTTGGTTGGGGGGGGGGGGAATGTTGCATATAAGTATATATACAGAAAAGTTTCTTTGTCTATAAATTGCTTAATTTAGAAAAGTGATTGCAGTTTCACCAGAAATGCTGCAGTGTGTCCAATGGAAATTGTACAGTGACTGTGAGAGTCAGTTGCTGAAATCTATAGTTAACATTCCAGATCTAAGTAAGATATTTATTATTGAATAGGCTTTACATTATAATTAAAAATTCAATTATTTGTGCTGGTGTAAAATATATTGAACTCATATAAAAACATCATTTTTGCTCTTTAACTACGTAGTATCTCTGCATTCTTAGTGTAATTATTACTGCATTCAATATGCTGGGCCATTTATTCCAGGGCAGTCAAAAAATTAAATTAGGATTCAGGAAAATGCTACTTTGCTCCTATTTCCAATTTCTCCTTTAAAGATCATTTACCTTTGCAATTACTAAAAGAAATACTTCATAAAGTCTAAGGGACTCTGAGTCAAATTGTCTTCCTTTTAGAAAGATAACCCTATAAGAACTATAAGAACCACTGTGAGTTTGGCTGTGTTCTCTGTTTATTTTGTATTTTCCCAGCTGCCTGATCAGGGAAAGAAGAGATCTCTTTCAGTAAAGAGCACACTGGTCATTAATTTACAGCAGTGGCACTTGACATCTATTCTAATTGGGCCATGGAAAGATAGCTTCACAGTCCATTCTCTTTTACACTCCCTCATACAAAGATTCACTCTGTCCAAACGGAGAGACTGCCATTCTCAGACGCTGTGGTTTTCTTTCTAAGTGAGGCAATTAAACAGAAAAAGGGAGCAAATGTCATGTCTGAACAATTTCACCGCTTTTTGGGAGCACAATAGACCCCGCTCCTTGTTCAAAATCATTCTAATTATAAGCAGGTGGCCATTAGCCTACGCTGCATTGAAATTTGGGAATGCTTCATTTTCAGGGGGATGATTTCTGCCCCTTGGGAAAATTGTCTAATTCTTTCTTGCGGGGGGGACATAAAATTGCTTCAGCAGTGTCTTATTTGGTACTGTTCCAGGAACCTATGGAAAAGTCATTTATGAGTGCCCAAGATTCACCAATAAAATGAAATAACTGCCTTGAACATTAGCGACCATTTGCTTTTCATTACCAAGATCAAAACTTTGTATTTGTGTGACTGTTTTATTTTTTAACAATTTCTTCATCTTCATGATTTCTTTTCTTTCTTTCCATGAAATGGTGTGACTTCTGTAGTAGTCATGCACTCCTTTTCAACATACCCTGCCTAAGGGAAGATGGTTATATTGATTTTCTTCAAATATTCAACAGTGAAACTATCGCCAAGAAAGAAAAGCACTGCATTATTGAAACTAAAAAGCACTTTTTCCAAATATTAAGGATAACTGCTTCTGGGTTTGGTTTTTGAATGTTTTAGTTTAGATAACACAAGGTTTATTTGCTTTTTGTTCCTCAGCGACATACAGATATATTTTATTCACCTACAAAATGTAGACCTGTCAATTATAAGGAGAAAAGGTCCACTGTCGATTCAAATGCTGACATCGATTCCAAAAATTAATTTATATCTAATATTCATGGTTTGAGGAAAAAATTGAGAAAAACAGCCTTATAAAAGAAACAATTCCATGTCACTTCTTCCTGCTTGCCCAGGAGAGCACGAGGAAGGCACTCTGACATTGTGAAGGTGAAGACAGATGTATCTGAGTTTTAATCCTGGCCCTTTTCCTTACTAATTGCGTGATGAAGGGCAGTTTGATCATTTGTCTGAGCTTCAGTTTCCTCAACTGTAAAATGAGAATAAATCTAATCTCTCTCATCCTTCCTCTCTCTCTAAAAAAGTCAATGAAAACATAAAAAAAAAAAGCCCAGCAGGTGTGGCTCAGTGGGTTGAGCGTCGTCCCATGGACTGAGACGTCCTGGTGTGATTCCTGGTCAGGGCACACACCTGGGTTGCAGGCTTGATCCCCAGTAGGGGGCGTGCAGGAGGCAGCTAATCGATGTTTCTCACATCGATGTTTCTATCCTCTCCCTCTAAAAAAAAAATCAATAAAAACATATAAAATTAGAATAAATCTAGTACTTATCACATGGGTTAGATGTGAGTGTTAAATAAAATTGTGAAACTGGCACATTATAAATTGTGTTTTCATTAAGATGTTTTTCATTTAGACATTAGAATTACGTTTCAAACAGGTCAATTCATGCAAGTATGAAATTATTTCAGAAATGGTTAGTGGGCATTTCCAGGTTTCATACACTGTGCTTCAGTCTAGTGATTCCAAAGACAACCGGGGAAAAACCCTGTCATCACAGGCATTACAATCAAGTTTACTGAGTAAACCATAATAAATGTAACCTGGTGAATGAACACAAAATTATAACTGTGCTGAGTACTAAGAAATAGAACCTGTAACAAAAATATTAGACTTAACAAAGAGAGGTCACTAACATTTCCCTAAAGTGATCTATGAGAGAACATTTCAAAGATGAAGAGCTGGTAAATAAATGAAGAGGGAAAGAAAACGCATTCAAACCAGAGGAAACAGCTTGTAAGAAAGTCCCCTGTTGGGCGGAAGTGTGGTGAATATGTGAGCCCTAAAGAAAAAACAAGTGGTGTATATTGGCAGATAAAACTGAGAAAGGAGATAAGAACAGAATCGTAGAAGGTCTTGTAGAATGTGGTAAAGAATAAGTAATGGGAAACCACTGAAGTTTTTTTTTTACCTCTTGGGTGAGAGGTTATATGATTAGATTTGTGTTTTATGCTAAAAGTCTAGAGAACCATTTAGAAAAAAACCTGAGTGGAGGCAAGGAGACCAGTTATGGGGATATTGCATTATTTGTTCAGATGAAGGATGATAGTGTCAGCGATGAGAAGTGGAAAGATTCAAGCAGTGTTGCAGAAAACATTAGTGGTTCCCAAGGGTGATGGTTAAATGCTTGAGCCCTCTCTACCTCTGCCATGTTTAAATTTGCTTGGGAATAAATAAACTGTAATCAAATTGTACTTTTATTCATTTAATATTGAATGAATCTAAAACCGGTGAACATGGAACATGGAAATTATAAATTTCACTGATTGGCATTTATGCAACACCTGCATATACTAGATTCTACACCCTCATGCTTTAACTTTGAGGTCAAGAAATGTTTAGGGGTTAAAAATCAAACTTGAGCCCTGACCAGTTTATTCCAATGGTTAGAGCATCAGCCTGAGGACCGAAGGGTCGCAGGTTCGATTCCCAATCGAAGGCACATGCCTGGGTTGCAGGTTTGATCCCCGGCCCCGGTGGGGGTTGTGTGGGAGGCAACCTATCGATGTGTGTCTCTCACATCAATGTTTCTGTCTCTCTCTCTCCTTCTCTCCTTTCTACTCCATCTAAAAAGTAATGGAAAAATATCCTCGGGTGAGGATTTAAAAAACTAAATAAATAAATAAATAAATATCAAACGTGAAGATATATTGGGGCTATGGAGTGAGAGAGAGTGCAGTATCAAAGATGACTCAATGGCTTATGGCTTATATACATGAATAAAAGGTGCTACAATACAATGAGATATAAGAACAGCATGTGTGAGAAGATCATGTGCTCAGTTTTGAACACAAGTTTGAGATCCCTTTAAGATATTCAAGAAAATAGATCAGGTAAGCAATTGGATGTAAGGATCTACAGCTCAGATAAATAGTCCATACTGGAGAAGTAAATAATGTAGCATTTTCAGGTAAGTGGCAATTAAAGCATGATCATGGAGGAATCTTCTAGGTAAGAATTGAAGAATTAAACAATTCTAATATTTAATTGTTTTTCTGCTATATGTATAGATCAAGAGCTGGCATGATTTTTTCCAGTAAAGAGCCATATATATATGTATATGCAATGGCTCATCTCTGTTACTAGAGTATGAAAGCAGCCATGCCATAGATGACACAAAACAAATGGAAATGGTTGTGTTGGGGAAGAAAAAACAACTAGTAGCCCGGCTGATGTGGCTCAGTGGATTGAGTGTCATCCCATGGACTGAGAGGTCCTGGTTTGATTCCTGGTCAGGGCACATACCTGGGTTCCGGGCTCGATTCCAAGTAGGGGGCATGCAGGAGGCAGCCAGTAGATGTTTCTCTCTCACATCTGTCTCTCTCTCTCTAAAAACATCAATAAAAACATAGTTTAAAAAAATAAAAAACTAGTAAATAGGATTTGAGCCACCAACTATAGTTTGTCAATCCCTGGTCTAGTGAATAAATGAATTTCCTGATAACATCCACACAGCACTAGAATATTACTTGTGGAGATGTTTGCAAATCATAAGATTCCTTTTCTGTCATCATGCTAGATGATTTGGCTGGCACTAAAAGTTGAATTGAGCATTCAAAAAACTTAACTCCATTTCAAAGTTCACAAGCTACAAGTAGGCTCTGACTATTGAACTTCTCCACTCCCTATGGGCTCCACATAATGTTCTAATTGCCTGTCTGATTGCTGAGCAGGTGACAATGTATTCTAGAGCTGACAGCAGCTTGAGGATGAACTCACATTAGGCCGATTTCTACAACACCATTTTTCTGTCTTCTGAAATCTTTATAAAAGTGGCTGATTGGAAAGAAAGGATTAAAAGATAATGTCAGAAGGAAAAAAACAAGCCAAAAACAGAAACATATGGCGAAAATGGTACTTTGGAAATTTATGAGATCATTATTAAATTTAATTTTTTGATCTTTTTCTCTCCCATTAGAGCCCACAACATTCTTCATCATGACCTTTCCTAGAAAACACCTCATTCCAATATCTTTAAAGATTTTCCTAATTTACATATGTATATGTAAATTTTATGTATCTGTTATTCCATCTACATGTCCAAGCCATGCTAAATCCACGTATTTTATGTTTATATCCACTGTTATTTTCCTGTTTACTCCTATAATCAGCATTTCTTCTCCATTGTGACCATTTCACCCCAATTATGTTGCTGAGTAATTTTATCTAACAGTTATGCTCCTATCTTAAGAGATCATAATGTTCAAAGTGAAAAGAAATAATAGTATTTTATTTTTCATCACTGGGATAAGATCTAGTAATGACGCTGAGTTTACAAAAAATAACAGAGCATCAGATGTATTTTAATTACATATTTAGAACATTTTATGCTTGTGTTCTAATTAAAATGGAAAATCTGTCATATTAAAAACAAATTCTAGTAATTCTCAATATGTACTCTTCCTAGCAAAGTTCGTTTTGAATCTTCACATTTCAGGAGAATTAGAAATAGTAATAATTTTATTAGTAGTTGCCTGATTTTTTATCTTTTATTAATAAAATGAAAATTTGTACCAATAAATGTATTATTATTGACCTAGTCAATAGTGATGCTTCTCATGAGGCTATCATTTGTGGAATGTTCACTTTCAAAACAAACTGAGAAAGAGCTGATGAATTTTTTTTAATATTAAATAAAGTTAATTTGCACATACATTTTTTTCTTTAAAAATCACCATAAATCTTTCCAACTAATCTCTCACAAATACAGTGATAATAATGCAGAAAGTTAAGGATAATTTAATCTCTAAGTCACTGTAAATTTGCATATTAACAGTCATGCAGTTACTTTTAGAAAACAGGGCGAAAGAACCAATTTGCTTTTCAGACATGATTCCAGTGTAATAAGATAAGGGATTATTTTTGCAATTTGCCTACTGAAAGAAAAGGATGCAATCATATGCATTTAAATGTAGCACCTAAAGTCTTCGCGTGAATGAGCAAGATTTCATAGCACTGGTATTTACAGTAAAATCTACGAAGGTACGTACATTGACCATTTTTTAAAAAGCATATCTCCTGTGAAGACATAGTATATCCACTTTTATGCATAATGACAAATGGCAGGTAATCTTCATTTAAGAGGCCATATTGATTTTAAAACCAGATTTTGTTAAATAGTTTCATTAAGAATGCATGCTTCTTAATTACAACTGACTCCAATATGTTACAGTTTTAATGATGGCACATAAATCAATCGAAATAAATTAACAATGAAAGAGATCCAAAAATTGCAATAGCTCCTAAGTATCCATCACTCCCTAGTCTAAAAAGAGGAAGAAAATGCCCCAAATTTAAAAATAATCATTATTAAAACATATCTTTTAAGTGGTTGATCTTTTTCCTTACCATTATAGTCCGTATTTATCCCCTCATCTACATTATAAATGTTTTTACCTCTGAAATCCAGAGATTCATCTTTTGATTCCCAGCCAACAGCCTGGTCCATGCATATCAAAGATGCTTAGTAAATATTGACCAGGTTTAATTGAAGATGATTAAA
The DNA here is from genome assembly GCA_030848825.1 of Tadarida brasiliensis. Taxonomy (NCBI): domain Eukaryota; kingdom Metazoa; phylum Chordata; class Mammalia; order Chiroptera; family Molossidae; genus Tadarida; species Tadarida brasiliensis. The sequence continues at coordinate 14,128,135 of CM061280.1, forward strand.
AAAAGGGAAATTTCAAAGCTTCTATAAATTTGCCATTGGTTTGGTCTGTTTGAGGTGAAAAAAACTGATTAAATTTTACAACTAAAATGATTGTAGTAACTCTAACTTCTTTGATATTGAGGACAGTTTCTTATTCCAAGAACTTACTCAAGTAAGAGATGGTATGGGTCAGAGAAGTAGAAAACATTGTGAGGGATGGAGGGTAGGCTCCAGTCATGGGGGGATTTAACATCTCGTGAAGATTAGCCTTGAAACCAGTAGGAAGAGGAGCCTGTAGATGAATGACAGGATGAAAGGGTAGTTAGGGAAAGTTATCTGGCAGATTAAAGGAAAGAAAAAAATCACTATCAGAACTTATGTAATGGGTCCTGCACTCAGCTTCAGAGCAACACAGGGTGCTTGGGTTCAAATTTCAATCCTATGGCTTATTAGCTATATGCCCTTGGAAATGCTTTGTATTCTTTTAAACATATTTTTGATCTGCAAAATGAGAATAGCAATAGTACCAGTCTCATAGGGTTATGGTTAAGAGGTAATCCACATAAAAACTTGGCAGTGTCCCAGGCACACATTAAGTGCAGGATATATACTGGCTGTTATAGTAGAGATGGGGTTGAAGAGAAGCGTGGAAGCAACTTTTTTTTTAAATTTTTTTTTCTTTATTGATTTTAGAGAGAATGGAAGGGAGAAGGAGAGAGAGAGAAATATCGATGAGCGAGAACATCAATCAGCCACCTCCTGCATGCCCCACACTGGGGATTGGGATCACAACCTGGGTTTGTGCCCTGACCGGGAATCAAACCAGTGACCTTTGGTTCATGGGTCGATGCTCAACCACTGAGTCATACCAGCCGGGCAAAAGCAACTTCTGCATCCCTGTTACTTCCTTCTCTCTCGCCATGCCATAGCCCTGAGTCACCTCCATTCACCTCAAAGATCTGCCTTAGTGATTCTTCCTAGATTCTTTACTTCCTCAGAAATATATTTACCATAATTCATCAATACCATTGGCCCTCCTAATCTGCATTATATTCATGTCTCTAGAGCTATCCATCTATCTACTGCTTAAGACCTCTCACTACAGAAAATTTAGTTTTTTAAAATTCTGTAGTAATTCCTTAAAATACCCAGAGAGGTACACTGCCCCATTATTCCCTGATAGCTACCTAATTACTCTTACATTTATGCCGCTTATACACACAAAGCTTCAAGTGTACTTTTTCATGAGGCAGGAAGAAAAGAAGAAAAAAGGGTGGGACAGGCAGCTAGGAGGAAAATATATTCTAAAATTTGCATAGGATTTTGCAATTTGCAAAAGCACATTCACATACATAATTTTAGTTGAGATCCACAACACTGCCATGAGTTAGAGAGGAAAGGCGTTAATATCTTGTTTTGTTTTTTTTTGTTTTTTAGATAAAAGAAATGGAAACCTTATTTCTGTCTTTTCCCAACTTTAAAAAAAAAAAAATAGGTGACCACCTTTACACTATCATTTTTTATTTCAATGAAAAAGAAGCCTATGTTGCTGTATTAAATTATTCTGATTTTACCTGTCTGCCACATCTGCTTTTAAATTAGCTGTCTAATTCTTAGAAATGATTCCCCTTATACTTGTCTATTTAAAAAGAAAACAACACCAAATGCATTGCCCTGCAATGGCAGCTTCAATCTCTCCTTTTTTTAAAATCCAGATTTAAAACTATAACCCAGCCGGTGTGGCTCCGTGGTTGAGCATCAACCCATGCACCAAGAGGTCACTGGTTTGACTCCCGGTCAGGACACATGCCCAGGTTGTGGGCCCGATCCCCAGTGGGGGGCATGCAGGAGGCAGCCAGTCGATGTTCTTTCTCATCGATGTTTCTATCTCCCTCTCCCTCTCCCTTCCCCTCTCTCTAAAATCAATAGAGAGAAAAAAATATAAAAAATAAATAAATAAAAAATAGGAAAAAATAATAAAGAGCAAGAAGAGCGAGACAGAAAATGAATCTCCCAATATATGCTATCTGCACCACTGTTCTCTTTTAGAATATTTTCCAAAGCAAAGGAAAATTCAAAACCTTTCTGTATTCAGTTTTCTCTTGCTGTTACTACTGATATTTTTAGAGATAAGCTCATAAAATAATATTAAATGAGACATAAAGATATTCATAATCTATTAAATGAAAATTAAAATCCAGATTACAGGACAAGATGACAAGCATGATATTTTTTCTTTTAAAAATTCATACAACTTTCTAAGGAAAGGAAAAAGCAGTTAGATGTAGTTATTTTACCAAGTTGGTAACAGATTATTTACGGTTGTGGGCTAATGGGTGATTTGTATTTTATTCTTATTGCTTATATGTATATCCTATATTTTTCAATTATAAACATGTATTATTTTGTAGTAATAAAAAACAATAAGCCCTGGCTGATTTGGCTCAGCAGTTAGAGCATCGGCCCGCGGTCCTGAGAATCCCGGGTTCGGTTCCCGCTTAGGGCACGTACCTTGGTTGCAGTTTGTCCTCAGCCCTGGTTGGGGTCCTGTGGGTGGTGACCACTTGATGTGTCTCTCTCACGTCGATGTTCCTCTCCCTCTCTTCCTCCCTCTCTCCCTCCCGCTCTATCTGAAGATAAATGCAAAAATGTCCTCGGGTGAGGATAAAAAACAAAACAAAACAAAAAATAAAAGTTATTTTTGATAAACATAAAACTAGACCTCAAATATTATGCTAAAATTAATGTAGATGATCACACATACTGGATAAATGTATTAATGTTTAAAAGTCCCCTCATCATTCTTGCCTTTTCTATTTGCCCTTCAAATTCAGGTTTAGATGTCCCTACCCCAGAAAGCCTTACATGTGACTACTGTCCTCACTCTGTTGCCTTTGCCATCCATGTGCTTCAAGAATGCGCTGTGATTACCTCATCTTAGCACTCATATAATTATAGGTCTCACCGGGACCATAAACTCTGTGGTGTTAAGAGCTCAATTTTCCTTTTTGTCAACCCGTGTTAAAATACTGCCTGCTGCCTTGTATAGGTTCAATAAATATTTTTTAACTAAATGTGTTGAAATCTTGAACATTAAAACAGAGTTTTGTTTTTTTTCTTTATTGATTTTAGAGAGAGACGAAGGGAGAAGGAGGGAGAGATAGAAACATCGATGAGACAGAACATGGACTGGCTGCCTCCTGCATGCCCCCCACTGGGGATCGGGTCCTCAACCTGGGCATGTGTCCTGACCGAGAATCAAACCGGTGACTTCTTGGTGTATGGGTTGACGCTCAACCACTGAGCCACACCGGCCAGACTAAAATAGAGTTTTAATGTGAAATCAGAGTTCTGGAGTGGTAGTGGCAGTGGGGACAGAGATTGAAAAACTTCACAGGCTCGGGGGTTCTGTGACTCCAGTAACTCCAGGGCCCAGTTTCCTCACTGTGTTCTGCCTCATGCTGTATGGACCATGGTGTAGAACGTCCCCTTAGTGATTTCCCTTTCAGAACAAGTGGATTAATTACACCACAAGTTAACCACTATCTGGCAGGGCAATCAAAGGTTTTAAATGGACTTGATCCATCTCAAGAGGCTGGGCAGTACACACCTAGAAGGACCCAAACTCCTTCAGAGTCTGGCTTGCTGAGTCAGAGGGTCTGCCTGAAATCTCTCTGATGCCTCGCAACTGTCCAAACTGCCTGATACCAAAGAAGTTAGAGACCTAGCTTCCTACATTTTTTGCTGATGGTTGAGAAAGCTATTTCTGACAGGATCGGCCTTGATTCCAACTGAATGCCATTGTGAAGATGCTGCCTGGCGACATGTTCCCCTTTTGCCGCCTAGAGCATGGGGAAGACTGCAGTGGGAACTCTCCTCTGGAGGCTGGTGATTCTTGTCTCTGGTGGCTGCTATAACTCCCATATGAGCAGCAGGCTCTATTTGACCTTTCACTTCCATATTAGTACCATATCAATGGTCCCTGTGCCCAAGTGAGGGAGAGGAAAGAGATAATTCCTAAATGCAGAAAATCCTGTTAGGCTGACTTCACCTCTTCCTACTAAGACAAACACTCTAGTCGTAGACCCTACAGTTGTACCTTCAAATGAGGAGATCATGATTGAGATCTGGAAGAATGGCTGGATTAGAGGGAGCTTTCTCTGAGTACGCTGATTTTTTTCAGTCTCAGTGAACCAGCAGATCACCATCTGTATCTGGGGCTGAAGAGTGGGGGAATGGCACCCCTATGCATTCCTGACAAGTCCTGGTATACTGACTGGGGTGATCATCGCTTCCTTAAAATCCTCGGAGGATAGGTTCATCCAGGTTAGAAGGACAGGTAGTGGAATATAGGGAATGACTTTTGGTAAAAGATATATGATTTCTAATAAATGGCTGATGTGTCTGGCCAGTGTGGCTCAGTGGTTGAGCATCGACCCATGCACCAAGAGATCACCGGTTCAATTCCCAGTCAGGGCACATGCCCAGGTTGTGGGCCCGATCCCCAGTGGGGGGCATGCAGGAGGCGGCCAATCGATGTTCTCTCATCGATGTTTCTATTTCTCTCTCCCTCTCCCTTCATCTCTCTCTCTAATATCAATAAAAGAAAAAATATTTTTTTAAATAAATGGCTGATGTGTTTCAAGCTTTGAGATAAACTCTGTTTCTGATATCAAAACTGATCTTTTCTAAGGCTAGACATAGCTGTCTTTCACTGAAACTGTCTCCAACTTCTGCCTATTTTCCAACCTTCTCTGATGATGGACCCTCATAATGCCACCGGTCTGACCCAGAAATTCTCTATTGATCAAGCTAGTAAGCTTTTTGAATTTACTAATAGAACCTTCCACAGAGACCAGTGCTACATGATCAGCTTGCCACTGCAATTCCTGCTTCAATGAACCTCCATACTCTTTCTCCCTCAGCGGTGTCCAGGCAGCAAGACTTCAGGTTTTCCTAAAGATATAAGAAGTAGAATTCTTTCCCGGCCGGTGTGGCTCGGTGGTTGAGCGTCGACCCATGCACCAAGAGGTCGCTGGCTCGATTTCTAGTCAGGGCACATGCCCAGGTTGTGGGCTTGATCCCTAGTAGGGGGCGTGCAGGAGGCAGCTGATTGATGTTTCTTTCTCACATCGATGTTTCTATCTCTCTCTCCCTTCCTCTCTCTCTAAAAAATCAATAAAATATATTTAAAAAAACAACAACACATACTGGCTGTCTCTAGATAGTAAGATATGTATGATAAAATCAATCTACAACTTGTTATTATGAAAACATATTTGAGCTAAGGCCTTGGAAACATTGCTGTTATTTAAGAATCCATTTTTTGATGTTTGTTTTTGTGCACCAGGAATGTTACATCTAGTCCAAATAGTGTGCATTCTTTAATAAAAATTGCAAGGTTCAACTCATAGTTTCTTCAAAGCTCATATATTGATGGCATATCCTGAGAGTTGATTTACTTGGCTGTCAGAACCAATCCAATAATTCTGTGAGCTATCAGAGCTGGTGTGGCGTCCACTATTTTGTATTATGAAGTTGTGATCAGCTTCCAGGCCAAACAGATACAAGTCCATGATTATTTTCCTTTTGGGTTTCAGTCCAATCTGCTCTGTTTGATTTCTTTTCCTTTGAGTTTTTGCTTAAAGACGCTCTGCTTGATTTTTAGAGTTGAAGTTCTCAGCACCATGTTTTTAACCCGAGAAAACTCTTGGAATATGAGGAGCATTTGACATATTTTATCAATCTCTCCTACTTGAAACACTCTGTTCACGTTGCTGCCAAAATGCCACATTTTCTGATTTTGCTTCTACATCAACGCCAGCTCTGGCTCAGGTGCCCTTTGTACTAAATCTCTTGGACATTTGTTTTCATATTGTAAATCAACATCTGAAGGTGAAATTCACATTCAACGCTTGGAATTTTTTGAATGGTAAATGGAAAATTAATTTATGAAACTAAGAAATACCATCAAAACTCATTTGAAAGTCCTTTCATGGCAAGAGTTTGTCTCTGACAACCGCACCAATAGTTTATTGATCTCAAAGCTAGAACTGTTACTTAGTTCTGCCATACCCTATTATATATGCCCCATTAGAGATCTTTTTATCTGTGAGCATCTGAAAAATGTTTTTATTTCCATAAATCTATACTTTATTTCTTCATCTGCCTTTCTGGGCACTCTGACTTGACAATTTAAGTAGTATGCTTCTACTCTTTGTTTCTTTTAAAAAAAATAATTTTTATCTTTTAGTAAATTACAAACATAGTACATTTTTTGATAGAAAACATTATTTTTCATTTAGTATACATTTTTAGCAAAGTTACACATTCCCCAAAGCTTTTAAGCATTTCTCTGCACAATGGTTGATCTGCAAGGGAGCCGAGGAGGCTCCAGACTTGGCTTCTGCTTACTTGGAGACCAACAGAACCCACTTCATCCCTCCCTGTGAACCTGAAGGAAACTTTGCAGGAACAAATGCATGGCTAGCAGTTTTGAAATTGGTGGATCCGGGTTCTGGAGCACTCCTCTCCCTTTTATTCCCTATTTTCTCCCTTCTTCTGTGTCATTCTCTGCTCTTTCCTGTCTCTCTTTCTTCTTGGCTGTTTTCTATGGCCTCACACCTCTTTGTTTCATGTCCTCCAAAGTGGCCCCCAAAAGATAGCTGTGGCTTTCAGTTCCTTATACCATTGACAGTTTCAAAATATCAAAATCAAAGAGATGCTCCTGAGCATGTGGAGGTGAATATTTTCACTAGCTGTGTGTTCCTTCAGAACTCATGACCACATTTTTCTACGGAGCAAAGAGAAAGAGCCTGTGTCCACTGGGTCCATCTAAGATGGCCCCTGGGTTGGGACAGAGTTGAGCAAAACAAAGGGGTCATCAGGGGTCTGACCTTCACCCCCACATGAGCCTGGGGGGCCTTCTTGTCTCCACAGTCACTGGAATCCAGCCCGGATCCTTCTTTCAGGCTGAGGCTGGGACCAAAGAAAGAGATTCCTAGAGTCAAGTTACCAAATTTAGTGTGACAATGGCTTTAGTCTCCAATGAAGACTAAGGGCTAGCAATTCTAAATAAAATGTTCTCCTGGCTAGTCCATTTAGAAGAGACCAAATCCATTTCGGGATCAGTGATAAGGAAGGGCTTTTAGGCGTCTTCCCCCAATCCACCTGCCTGGATCACTGGCTTTTCCTGCCCTGGGGTAAAATTTGTTTGTCATTTCACAGTTCTGTAGATCAGAAGTCTGGAAGGTATTGGCTAGGTTCTCTGCTCAGTGTCTCATGAGGCTGAAATCCAGGTGTCAGCTGGCTGCATTTTTACTTCATGCTCAGGTTCCTCTTCCAAGCTCACTACAGTTCTTGGCAGAATTCATTTGCTATGGTTGTAGGACGGAGGTCCCTCCCTGCTTCTTGTGCTGCCTGTCACCAGAAACCACTCTCTTCTTCAAGAGGCCTCCAGTAACAGTGCATTGATCCTTCTCATACTTGACTCTGATTTTTGTCTTCTCTAGCACATTTGTTGTAACAAGTCAAAATACATAGAAATGTATAAAGAAAAGTTAATATGCTCTTTCTTTTTGCAATCCATCTCCACTTCACCACTCCATACTTTGATGAGGTAACAAAAATTTTAAAAAGTGTTATATGCAAATTTATGAGGATGATACTTTTGAAGTAACTCCCAATGTGTTTTTTTTTTCAGTATTCCATTATTTGTTCATAATTATTGCTATCAGAAAGAAAAAAGTTAAATGCAAGCTTGGGAAGTTCTATATAATGTTCAAGAAGGTCCTCACAGGTAGGGAGGGAACATAGTCAATAACACATATAGTTCCTGAAGGGGAACCTTGACTATTAATGAATACAGAAAGGTAAGGACAAGAGAGTGAAAAGATAACTCTGGTTTTCCCATGGAGACAAGGTAGGCATGGCAGGTATTTTCAAGTGTCCCATTGAAGAGATAGAGGCAAGTTAGGCAGTGAGGGACAGGACCATGGGAAGGGAAGGCTGAGACTCGTGGGAAGTTTGAGATGACGTGGAGCTCAGCACACAGGCAGGAAACCCAGTACACAGCGTATCTGGAAGTTTATTCAGACTCTACAGATCTCAAAATAAAAACTAAAATCAACCTGGCAAATTTTTGCCTTCAAGGCCAGAAACTCCCAGCCCCCATTTATAGAAATGCAAATTAGAAGCTTCTGGAAGGAGCACAGGTCAGTTACATCACAAAAACCAAGATAGGCTGGTTTCAGGCAAGAGGGAAACAGGGATTGCAAGGAATTTTATTTACTGTTAAAGAATATAGTGCAGGTGATTCTGCTGGGAGCCAGGCAACAGGATTTCTGAATGATTGGATTTTGGGGAGAAACCAAAAGCTAGCATAGGGTTGCTTCAAGGATGTTTCCCCTCCTCCTTACTAAGAGTCTGGGAGAAGTTGAAATCATCATAAAAAGGGAAGCCACTAAGACCCTATAGATGACCTAGGGCTGAACCCAGTCAGGCAGGAAACACAAGCTTCAAGGCAGAATTCCTTGAAAGGACCAATCAGAGGCCAGCAAGACATATATCTACCCCTAGACAACAGAGCCCCATGGGCAACCCACTTGGGGCCATGCCCCACTGCAGGGAGTCTGTCTATCCTTCAAATAAACTTTCCTATCGCTTACCCTTGGTCCTTGAACTCATTCTTCGATTTCATGAGACAACGACCCTGATCACTGCTGCTTGGTTTCACCATGGGCCTAAAGAAAGTTATGGAAGAAAATTAAGACCTGGACTCCAACGTCCTCACTTCTCTTCTCCCTTTTAAGAAGTTACTTGGTGGGACAGAGTTTCTCCCTGAGGAGACTGTGAGGCGGGTATCTGGCTAGTGGTGAAGTGGGGAAGTAGACATTCTTCTGTAGCTTCCCTGATATTGAGAAACTGTGGAGAGAGTGTCCAAAAGCATCCCCAGTGCCACATGATTGTGACATCAGGTAAGCATGGCCAGTGCTAGAAACAAGCCTGTCTGGGAACAGCAGCAGAACAGACCTTTCAATTCGTCATTTATCCATGTCAGCAGCTGATGATATTTTGATGCCCAGGGACAAAACCAAACCAATCAATCAATCATATCACATCCAAAACAGTGAAAACTCGGAAGACAGAGTGTACTACAAGAACAGATAAACTTTTCTCAACACGGAGATGCTGGCACAGAAAGGAAGGTGCAATTCTGAAAGCTTCAAAATGTACTTCAACGAGGAACATTGAAAAGCCAGTTCTTCATGTGGAGAAAATCACTTAAATGCTCTGTTCCTCGGGTTTCTCATTTATGAAAGAGGATGATAATGGGACCTACATCATTCGGTTACTGAGAGGATTAAATAAATTCTATCTGTAAAACATTTATAATGGTGGCTGGTACATAGTAGGGGCTGTAAAACTGTTATCTGTTATTCAACTGTGACAGACTTGGATGCCTTTATTTGACAGAAATAATTTTCCCCCAACAAAATCTCTTTCTTTGGCTAGACAGTAAAGAGGAGACTAAAGGTTAGATGAGTTATAGAAGCTAAAATTCTTTGAAAATGTAAGTTGTAAATTCTCATTTTTTAATCTTAAATAAATAATGGGATCTCTTAATTTCTAGAAATACTCCCAGTTCATTAACGTACCAAGGCTTGTTCCATATGTTTGAATTCATACTATTGCACTATTTTCTTGAGTTCATACATTTTAATCATTTCCTTTGGCCTTTGTTTCCAGAGGATTAAGTCCTAATACTTTTTTTTTTTATCTATCCTATGCATTTTTTTATTGTTGAAAGTATTACAGATGTCCCCCTTTTTCTCCCATTGACCCTCCTCCTCCCTGCTCCCACCCCCCTCCTGCCTTCCCCAGCCTATGTCTGTGTCAATTGGTTGTGCATTTATCCTATGCATTTTAACAAAGATATCAAGGAAAATTATAATAATAAGATGTGGCAAATTCTAGCTTATGTTTACATGCAGATGAATAGAGACGGTCTTGCAGAAGGGTAGTTGTACTAGACAGAGTTGTTGAAAATGATCAAAACTGTCTCAGTTCCTATTCTTCTTAGTGCAGTCTTTGAACACTGACCTGATAGGATACATTGCTTCACTAATCTAAAAGGAATGAGCTGCTGGATTGTCATTTGAAAACCAGTGTCAACTAATGAACTAACATTTATTTAACAAAAGGACAGCAGTGACAACTGAGAGCTGTATTCCTTAGGAACATCATTCCCTTTAAAATTTTCATAACAAAGCAGAGTTGTCATAGAGAACACATCTTTTTAGAAGTAATTTTATTTTCTGCCCTGACCAGTTTGGCTCAGCAGTTAAGAGCATTGGCCTGCAGACTGGAGGGTCTTAGATTGCAGTCAAGGGCACGTACCTGGGTTGCAGGTTCAATCCCCGGCCATGGCTGGGGTTGTGCAGGAGGCAACCAATCAGTGTGTCTCTCTCACATCAATGTTTCTTTCTCTCTCTCTCTCTCTCTCTCTCTCTCTCTCTCTCTCTCTCTCTTTCTCTCTCTCTGCCTCCCTCCCTTCTACTCTATCTGAAAATCAATGGAAAAAATATTCTCAGGTGAAGATTAACAAAAAATAAAAGTAATTTTTTTCCCTAAATTTGGTTACTTCAATTTGAGAAATTTTTAAGAAGCGCAAAGTTTATTCAGTGATGGACTGCAAAGTAGATGGTCTTAAGACTTTGAAACATGCTAAATTCTCATCAGGATTCTGCCAGTATTTTTAGAAAATGACCCACCTAGACTTGTTATATAGACACCTCTTATTTAGGAACTCTGAATGGTAAGAATACAATTTGGGGACTTCACAGGAAACTTAGAAAAAATGTTCATGGTATAGCAAAAACATTGCTTTCTGAATGACTCCTTAGAAGCTGTGTTTTTGTTGGGTGTCTTATGAAAAAGGATTAGATAACATCGACAGTGTATTTGTTATTCAGTGTTTCCATTAGTTTTTATTTTGTGCAATTATTGTAACACTGCAGAATTTTTGCATAAGTAGTTAATGTCAATTGTAGAAACTTCACAATTTCTTCATATTATTGCTAACATTTTTTGACCACACACCATACGCCAGGCACTATTCCTGGTAATTTATACGCATTGTTTCATTTAATCTTCAATCTTATAACAACCCTGTGAGGTAGGTACTGCTATTATTCCCATTTTATAGATATGGAAAACAAGGCACGGTATGATTTAATAATGTGTCCAAGATTACACAGGTGGTGTGCTATAAGAATCAACTCAATTTGTAATTATCATTATTGCTAGGTTTGATGCCTAGAGAATCAGAAACACTTGATACTTCATGAGTGAGATTAAGGAAAGGTGTGAAGGTCTTCCATGTGTGATTGTGGTTTTTCTTTTCTGTTTTTAGGTGAGAGTATTTTGTTGTATAGACGTCAGGAGTGTAGGTTCTGGGGTCTGAGATGTGACCCCATTTATCCACCATTTATCCATCTGAGAAAATTACTTTAATTCTTTGAACTTCCATATCTTCATCTATAAAATGGATATAAATTCTATTGACTTCATAGGGTTGTGGGGGTTGTTCAGAAATGATTAAATGCCATTCTCTCATTAATCCCTTAGCTTTAAATATATCATTATTATTAATATTATTATTATTGTATATCACTCAACCTGTGCCCTTACCAAGTGGACAATAGTCTCTTAGCTCTGTTATCTGCTACAGACATTCACTCATCCACTTTAAATACAATTGCCAGAGCAATGTAATGGCTCAAAACTCTGTTGTACTGTGTAACTATCCTGCAAGAGAAATTATGTTCTTGAATACAGGGCTTCAGGGCACCAAATTTAGAGCCGTATAGACATGGGCTCGCATCCTGGAGCAGCAATTGGGTAACCAGTATCCACCAGAAAGTAGGCAAAATAGTTATTGAGTGTATGCAATAAAAATGCAAATATTTTTAGAAGAAGAAATGCAATAATGAGCTCCACATATTGGTTGTCACTGGTGTGATTTTTCATGGTCTCAGCCAGTAGATTACAAGAATAATAGAAGGCAGAATATGTTCTCAATATCTACCCCTGATGTTAAAAGACATTTGTGAAGACACAGTTGCGATTAAGTAAACAAAACATTTTGAGTAATAAGAATTCTGGGATGGCCTGCACAAATCAAAAATGGCAATCATGGTAAATGCAATGCTATTTCTATAATCCTTATTTTCATGTAATCATTTTTTTCCTATATAACAGAAAACACAGAGGTCAATAAAATGAACCAGTTGGTTAAATGGAAGTCAAGTAAAATTAAGTGTAATCAAAATAATAATCTCTACTCACAGCTCAATTTATTTCCAAATAAAATTATAATCAGTTGCCAAATTGTCATTGAGTAAGAGTATAACCATGTTAAACTAACCTTTTAAATGAGCTGTTCCTGAAGAACACATAAAGCAGGAAGGTTTTAAGGAGCTTAAAGAGATGGAAATGAATGCTGGATGAGTGATGAACAGCGCAGATAGAGATCTCTTGACATAATGTGAAAGTAGCGAAAACAATGGCTTCTACCAGCACATCTGTGGGCAAGGTCTTAAATACTTAGTTATTCATAATTACTCCCTAGAAATATCATTCAGGAAAAATCAGTGTGAGAAGACAGCTGATTCCTATTTTATGTCTATCACACAATTCAATACCTGTTGTTGGTCCTTAGAACTCCTGTCTCAGAAAGTGAATCTGATCCCTGGTCCCTTGTCCCAAGTTTGCCACTGATGCATCTTTTCCCTCTACCCTATCCAGTCCTATATCTAGTCAGCCTCTCTGACCACTGCTTACTGTTAGCTAGGCTTTGGTAATCAGGGAACAAAAAGTGTAGGAATTGTCAGTCTTTCAAAAACTTCTGTGTGCCTTGGTTATTGCCTAGTAATCTGACTCTAGAGACTTTCTAGAAATGACCACGCAGTGGTAAATGCCCTTATCATAAGGTAGAATACAAATCTCAGATAGAATTTACATCTGGCTGGCATCAAAATATTTATGGCAAAAATCATCTTCCTAGGCAGAACAAAAGCTAAAAAATATGTTTATAACTTGGTAGTAGAAAAGTTTATTTTTACACACAGCAATCAGATATAAATATAAATATTTACCTAAACCATATATAATATCAAAGATTACACAAATAAAGGTATATAATATAGTTATGTAAATACATATTTAAATAAATATTTACCTACTTTATTTATCATATGTTTATTGATATTTTAATAATTATGCATTTGTTAAAATACTATGGATTAGTAATATTAAAAATAATGCATATATATTAAAATATTAAAAATAATGCATATATATATATATATATATATACACACACACACACACATACACACAAACACACACACACACACACACATATATGACACATAGACATGGACAACAGTGTGGTGATAGCCAGAGGGAAAGGGGGATGGGGTGAGGTGGAATTGAGCAAAGGGAGGTTAAATGAGGATGGAAAGAGACTTGACTTTGGGTGGTGAGCACATGATGCACTATGCAGATGATATTTTATTCAGTTGTACACTTGAAATCTGTATGGTTTTATTAAGCAATGTCACCCCAAGAAATTCAATTAAAAAAAGAAGCAAATGTTACCAAAAAAATAAAATAATGCTATGCAGGGTTAGTGAATAGGTAAGACAAGGGTATAATTATATAATGTTGAGGAAATTTAAAATGGTTAATCTTTCTTGAAGGTTAATTTATCATTACCTATGAACAGTGAAGCAACTGCAGGTATATGTTTCTATCAGACAGAAAGTGTGCAAAGGCATAGGAACAAGTATGTTTCTTGGAGCACTATTTGTACTTAGAAAAATAAAGGTGAGCTAAATGTATATTAGTAAGAGGATAACAAATTATGGTATCTCTTTACTAGAAAAACTATGTAGCCATTAAGGTCAATGAAAAAAATATATATATGCACATTGAAATAGGATATTTATTGTTAAAGAAAAAAAAAAACACTTGATGAGCAATATGTAGTGTATGGTCCTGTTTTTGTAAATTACTGTATTTCTCTCTTTATTTTCAAAGTCTGAAAGAATATGTATTGACCTATCAAAAGTAGTTACTTCTAGTTAACTAAAATTATTGTGGTAATCATTTTAGAATACAGTTGACCCTTGAACAATGTTGGGTTTAAGGACACTGACATCCCAAACATCCATGTATAACTTTTGATTCCCCCCAAATTTAACTACTAATAGCCTACTGTTGACCAGAAGCCTTACAAATAATATAAACAGTCAATTAACACATTTTATTTTATATGTATTATATACTGTATTCTTACAATAAAGTAAGCTGGAGAAGAGAAAATGTTATTAAGAAAATTATAAGGAAAAGAAAATACATTTACAGTACTGTATCTATACCTTAGTTTACATAGTCTGTTTACAAGATAAATGGTCTATCTGTCATCAGTATTGACTTATTTGATACAAAACACGGTAATGTTATATGTATTATTAACAATAGACATGAAAAATGAAAAGATAATGTGAAAAATAGCCCGGGCAGGTGTTGCTCTGGGGTTAGAGCATTGGCCCATGGCCCTAAGGGTTGCAGGTTCAATTCCTGATCAAAGGCACATACCTGGGTTGCAGGTTCAATCCCTGGCCCCAGTGCAGGAGTCAACCAATTGACATGTTTCTCTCACATCAATATTTCTCTCTCTCTCTCCCTCCTTTTCACTCTCTCTAAAAAAGTCAATGGAAGAATGTCTTCAGGTGAAGATTAACAAAAAAAAAAAGGTAATGTGAAAAATAAATTCATATGTATTTACAGATATAACAATACATGCATTGATAATGAAGAAGCAGCAATATAATTGCCTTATGGTAGCCTAGTGTAATTGATAGGATTGCTTCACAGTAATAGGGAAATCTCCAACATTTTTTTCAATATATTTATTGAAAAATATTTGCATATAAGTGGACCCACACAGTTCAACCCATGTTGCTCAGGGGTCAACTGTATATGTAAGTCAAGCCATTATGCTGACCGTCTTAAACTTATACAGTGATGTATGTCAGTTATATCTCAAAACTGGAAAAAATTATTACTTCTGAAAAGTAAGAATGAAAATGAAAAGGGATCTCTCACTTTTTATATTATATATCTTTTTTATTGTTTGAGTTTTTATAATTGCATAAAGAATGAAATGTTGCCTGCTTTCAACATTACCTAACATGCTTACCTTCTCAGTTTGTGAATTCTTTGAAGACAGGAATTCTGGCTTATTTATCTTTTTATCCACAAAATTTTCAAATACAATAGATGTTTGAAAGTGAGTGAATGAATGCTTGATCTATGCAAATAGTCTAAATTCTTCACCCGAATTCCAACATGAACAGCATTTTGATCTAGCCCCTTGCTACTCAAGATATGGTCCTGGGTCCAGTGTCCATAACTGCCAATAAGGAGCAAATTAGAAATACGGATTCTCAGACTCCATTCCAAACCTCACAAATCAGAGTCTGCATTTTAACAAGATCTCTGGATGATTCTTATGTACATTAGAGTTCAAGATGAATTGCACCAGAACATCACATTACAACTCTGCTGCTTGAAAAAATAAGCAGTTTTTGGGTCAACCACCTATTTTCTCTGACTCTGAGCTTCCTTACCTTTAAACAGCACAATCATCCATAATCTCTAACTCAGACAGGTTGTGAATCTGATTTTGAAACTATAAGTACCTGGAACTTTAAAAAGATGACAGAAATTCATTTAAAATAAAGTCAGACTATGATAGACTTATAAATTGATCCTTACATTGAGTACAAATGAAGAGAAATAAAGAAAAATACATTGCTCAACAACATAAAATATCATTTGTGGGAGAACAACCACCAGAAAGCATATTTTCCATCTTTGCTTTCATTATTGTTCTAAGTAGAAGCATAGCTAAAAAATATGTCAAATGATTTCTTGACAGCATATTTCCAGTATTCAAAAGTGCTAGCATGAGAAAACAGTCTGCATGGCAAAATAATTGTAGCAAATCTTATTTATGCCATAATATTAATTGGAGCCTTTTTGTTGTTGTTCTTAATCTTCACCAGAGGATATTTTTCCATTGATTTATTTTTAGACAGAGTGGAAGGAGGGGAAGAAGAGAGAGAGAGAGGAAGAGAGAGGGAAACATCAATGTGAGAGAGACACATCGACTGGTTGCCTCCCACTCAACCCCAACCACGAGGGCTGGAGATAGAACCTGCAACCCAGGTATGTGCCCTTGACCTGGAATCAAACCAGAGACCCTTTGGTCCTCGGGCTGATGCTCTAACCACTGAGCCAAATCGACCAGGGCAATTGGAGTCTTTTTAACCTACCAGTCTGTCAATTATTGTGAGCTCTGTGATCCCACCACTACTAAATCTGAGAAGTGTGATGTCATAGAACCTATACGTGTGTAACAAATATTTTTCTCAACTGCTACCAATGCACATTGAATACACTGAGAGGGAAACAGATGAATTAAATTGGACTGAAAAAGCTACAGGTAGTAGCAAGAAGCACCTGTACCTGTGATGATGCTGTCAGTCTTGCTTTCCAGTGATTCAAAACTTTACCAAGCAGGTGTGTGTGCGTGCGTGTGTGTGTGTGTGTGTGTGTGTGTGTGTGTGTTTGCAAGAGAGAGAGAGAGAGAGAACTATGTTGTGGCTAAACTTTTCAGATTTAAAGGCAGTCAACCAGTGCTCAACTCAACACCTATGCGACCTTGAGAAAGTTATCTAACTTGAAGCCTCAGCATCTTCATCTGTAAAAGTAGGATAATAAAAGTATCTTTCATCTAGGATTTGTTTGGGGATTACCTGGGACAATGCAGATATTGGATATTGTTCTAATGATTATTGAATACATTATATATGCATTTTTATGTATAATAGGAAACTATGAAGAAAAACAATTTGGGGGAAAACTGTTTCTGAAAGTGCAAAGTGTTGCCCCTGATACTGAAGGATATGGTTTCCTTAGACTAAAGCTGAGGATTATAGAAGGCTTGGATGAGTGATCATGCAACACAAACCTGGCTCTCCCTTCAACCACAGCCTACAAAAGGTCTTCTCTTTTTTTTTTTTTTTTTAATCCTCACCCAAGGACATTTTTGCATTTATCTTCAGATAGAGCTGGAGGGAGAGATGGAGGAAAAGAGAGAGAGAGAAACGTCGATGTGAGAGAGAGAGTGGTTGCCACCCACACAACCCCAACCGGGACCGGGGACAAACTGCAACCGAGGTACGTGCCCTTAGCGGGAACCGAACCTGGGACTCTCTGGTCCGCGGGCCATCGCTCTAACCGCTGAGCCAAACCGGCCAGGGCTCCTTTTCAGTTTTAACACATACAAAATAACATCCAATTTCTTAGGATAATTATTTCTCCAAATATTCTGGTTCATTGAAATTTCCCTGTATCAGAAATTGTAGAAGAAAAGACTGGAAGGACCCTGGGCATCATTTTCCTAAGTTATTTCAGACAGTAGACATACGACTGAACATAACTCTTAAAGACACTGCATTTAAAATGTCTCACAGGATAGGTGGTCACAATCTGTTTTAGAAACTCTCGTGACAAATCTGCTTTAGTAACTCACGTGACAGTCATTTGCGTGTTCAGACCTGATGGTACATCTCAGTTTCTGTTCCAGGTGCAAATTCCATATTAGCTGTGTCCTAGGCAAGTGAAAATAAACATTTGAGTCCTCTTGGTAATATTCATTTTTCCTATTAATGAGTGGATAGAGATTGTGGAATTTCAACCTAGAGTTTTCAAAGTGAATGGCTGGTGAGTTTTATTTGTTTGTCCTCTGCACTTTTCACTTCCTCCGCAGAAAAGGATTTGAGACCATTCCTATGAGAGAAAATATGATATCAGAATGGGGCAATTAATTTTACTTATTACAACTGACTGCCTAGATTAGAGTGTTAGCGAAGAGGCCCAATGAGTCTCCTACTTTCTGTTTGTGAACTGTATCTGATGGAATGTAACACAATTGCCAGAGTAATATTTCATCTACACAGGCAAGTGAGCGGTTACCTTGTAATTGTTGTAAGAGTTTTCAGAAATGTAAATTGATTCCGACATTTAAAATACATTTTTGTACTTTCAGAGAAACTCCAGCTCTTTGGAAAACCACATCATATTTTATTTTATTTCTATTTATTTATTTATTTTGCATTCATCTTCAGATAGAGCAGGAGGGAGAAAGGGAGGAAGAGAGAGAGAGAGAGAAGCATCGATGTGAGGATGTGAGAGAGACATATCAAGTGGTCGCCACCCGTACAACCCCAACTGGGGCCAGGGACAAACTGCAACAGAGGTACGTGCCCTTAGCGGAACTGAACCCGGGTCTCTCTGGTCCGTGGGGTCGATGTTCTAACCGCTGAGCCAAACCGGCCAGGGCCCATATCATATTTTAAATGAAGCCTTGATGAAGATAACCAGAACACAGAGACAGCCTCTCAGCTGTGGGATGGGCATGTCATCAACTTAGGTCTGTCACAGATTTGCTGTTGCTTTGAATAATTCATTTAGCAACGTTGTTTTAACATAATAAAATGTTTCTCATTTTTTATCTACTTAAAAGAGGCTGAAAAACCTCAAGCTTCTGGCACAGAGTTTGCTGTGTCTGGTCAAAGCCTAGATATTGGTAAGGTTATTGGCAAGTTTGCCCATTGCCCATCTAGGGCGTTTGATCCTTCACGTTCCTTTTTGTCTCAGTTTTGATGTTTTCTTGTTCACACAAATATCAGCTGGGAAAGCTGCAATCTTTTTTTTTTTTAGCGGGAGGGAGAGAGGGGGGAAGAGAGAGAGAGAAACATCGACATGAGAGAGACACATCAAGTGGCTGCCACCCGCAAGACCTCAACCAGGGCCGGGGACAAACTGCAACCGAGGTACGTGCCCTTAGCGGGAACCAAACCCGGTACTCTCTGGTCCGCGGGCCGATGCTCTAACCACTGAGCCAAACCGGCCAGGGCAAGCTGCAGTCTTTTTACAGGTGTGACTATCAATGGAGGCAATGCTACTAACCACTGACAAGTGCAATTGCGAGTGTGCTGTGTAGACAATACATCCGATGTGTAGAAATATGCTTCAGAATCTCAGGGGAGAGTGGGGAAAAGCATTTAAGAGTCTTCTTTATAAATGCTATAGTTGAAGTCATAGTGGTGCCTAAGCTATCTCAAACAAAAGACAGAGAGAAAAGAGAAAGATTTCACAGGCATAACCATACTTACACTTTGTAGTTATATTTTGGAGATAATGATTGCATCCTGGTGTGTGTTACACTATGTTCTAGTATAAATCTACCATTTAAAACAACAACAGAACAATTTGATTGGTCCCGTGTTAACACTGAGTAAGATAACAATGAACTAGGGACCGAAGAAAGACCACAAGGTGTGGAAGTTAAGGGAGTGATGTCCTTGTCTCATATTGTTCCTGTTTTAAGTCAATAATTATCAATCTTACCACTAGATGGCAGTAGGACTCTGCTGATAAATATGAAATAGTGACCAATCTGCAAACATTTATGATGAAAAATAAATTAATGATAGAGCAATTATTGCAAGAAAGATAATGCAAAGAACCCTGCTTTCTCCTATTAGGGCAGTTGGAAGCACATTTTTGAACATTCAGACCCATTTAATTAGCAGGGCTCTACTGTTGGCTAGTCTTAGAAGATAATTTTTCTCATTCGTATGATTTCAGAAAAAACTTGTATAATTTATAGCTTCCTTTTACATCTCTTCTGCATACTCTGACAGACACTAGAAACCTTGAACATTGCTTGCTAAATAAAAGATGTAATGCTGGCTGAATCCAGAAAGAGATGTGAATGTTGGTGAGAAAATATATTGGCAGAAAGAAAAAATATCTATGTTCTTACAACTTAAACAAATTGTGTCCGTCAGATTTTTTAAAAGTTGTCATAAATATGATGAAACCACCATTATTTGGACTTCAAGGCTCATCAAAAGGTTTTCATTTTTAATTTTTTGGTGGAAATATATTTTCTTCAATTCAAATAGTAACCAGAAGCCCAATAGGCAAAGCAGATAAAGTGCTGCTATAGTTGTTACTGTGGAGTTGGGGGCCCTGGGGCTTGGCCAAGTCAGCACACCCCTTTCCCCTCTTCTGCCTGCCCTAACTGGGTTTGAGGAAAACAGCTTGAAAATCTTTGACAATCACCTTCCTCACTTTTTATTTTTTAATATATTTTTTTTATCCTCATTCGAAGACATTTTTGCATTTATCTTCAGATAGAGCGGGAGGGAGAGAAGGAGGAAGAGAGAGAGAGAATCATCGATGTGAGAGAGACACATCGATTGGTTGCCACCCACACAACCCCAACCGGGGCCGGGGACAAACTGCAGCCAAGGTACATGCCCTTAGCGGGAACCGAACCCAGGACTCTCTGGTTCGCCGGTAGATGCTCTAACCGCTGAGCCAAACTGGCCAGGGCACCTTCCTCACTTTTTAAAAGTTCTAAGATTCAGAGAAGATTAAGAAGGTATCTATATAAGGCCTCATTCAAGGTGATCATTGTGTTAGGAACGCAATCAAATCCTTCCTGACCTTCCTAACCCATGGTCCAGTACCGTGTGTTGTGTTTTGTTTTGTTTTTTTCACAGTACGAAAATAACAATTAATTACTTAATGTTTTATATTTGTGCACCTTATTTCAGGACAAGTAAAATGATGACATTTGAGGATTAAGTCTCCA
Source organism: Tadarida brasiliensis (assembly GCA_030848825.1). Classification (NCBI taxonomy): domain Eukaryota; kingdom Metazoa; phylum Chordata; class Mammalia; order Chiroptera; family Molossidae; genus Tadarida; species Tadarida brasiliensis. The sequence continues at coordinate 14,148,917 of CM061280.1, forward strand.
TTTAAAACGTGTAATATTTTGATACATCTACAAGGGATTCTCTTCCCTACGTGGAACTTCGCTATATTTAGAAGCTCTCCAGGCTTTTCCCCCCCGGAATTTAGAAATCAGTAATGAGAAATATCAGCATTTTCTAACTTTAAAGTTTCCCAAAGACATATAGCCACCATTGGCTGGTATCAACTGAACAGAGTGGGAAATTTTTAAACATTAAGTACTGCCTAAGTTTCTGCAATCTTTACTTACGAAGTAATAGTTTTTCCCTTTCTCCATCATTCTCAGGACAAATACAGAAGTTTGATCAAGTATTGATAGTAGTAAAGCTGAATTCCCTTGAAGACTTTGATGAATTACAATGCAAAAGCTCACATAAAATATTCAGTTGTACTGTAAGTCTTGCGAGAAGCTGGAAAACAACCTCATTCACTTGCCAGAATATGGAACTCAGTCTCAGAATGTCTTGGAGACAATTTCTCTCAAATCTTTTCCTCATAGATTAAATTCTAAAACAAACCAGGTGATTAGGAGACGAGGTTTATCTCACCAATGGACGTATCTGTTATTTCCTCCTTATTGTGAGATGGATAGCGTGACAGAGCAGAGGCAGCGAGGTGTACAATCAATTCACAAGGTATTAAGTCAAAAAGGTCAGAACTTCCACAGCGTGGCAACAGCTTTGCAGATGCCCATATTGTGATCACTGAAATAACAAAGCCCAGCAAAGGTGAAAGCCAAGAGCGCCAAGAGGTCTGCCTGGCAATTTTCTGCAATGCATCCTTTTGAACATAGTAACAACTTGTCCAGGGCCCCAGTGACTATGGAGAGGGAAGACTGTAGCCAGGGAGTAGTCCATCATAGAGAAAATATTTAAACAATCAGCCGGAAGCAGGCCCAGGAGCAAAACACTGACAGCCCTCTCACCAGTCCAGTGGAAGGACACAGCCTTGGAACCAGAATGGCAGTTGGGTGACAGGTGAATGTGCTGTATCCCACACCATCCTGCTTGGATCTTTCTTTCTTTTTTAATCCTAGACTCAACTCGTGTTGGAATGAAAATATGCCCCAAAAGCTTTATGTAGTATTATCAATCTGTTATAAAGTTCTTACACTTTCTCGTCTTTATGGAATTGTTAAATGTGCACCACACGCAGGGTTGAGATTTCAAGGGAAGCAATAGAGATATTGTGCAATGTATATTATAAAACGTTAAGATAGGGCATGGTTTAAACTATTTTTTTCCTTTATTGATTTTAGAGCGAGAGGAAAGGAGAGGGAGAGAGAGATAGAAACACCGATGAAAGAGAACATCGATTGGCCGCCTCCTGCATGCCCCCCACTGGGGATTGGGCCCACAACCTGGGCATGTGCCCTGACCGGGAATTGAACCAGTGACCCCTTGATGCATGGGTTGACGCTCAACCAGTGAGCCACACTGGCTGGACGGTTTAAACTATTTTTATACTCTTAGCTTCTATAATTACTGATAAAGCAAGAACACATTGACAAAATGATATAGAAAGAAAACACTGGACTGAACATCACAATGAAAAGAGCAAAGGCCTTGGACTCAGAACTGAACATGGTTCATCAAAACTGAGTTGATCATGGGCAAGTCTCAGTTACATCATTGGATACTGAGGATAATAGTACTAAGCTCATGAGAAGGATTAAAGGAGACACTTTATATAAGGGACACATTACCAGGCCTAAATCAGAGTAGTCACTATATGTTAATTTCCCTCCCTAGTCATGGTAGCCACTACTGTTTTGGTTCTGTTGTAAACCAGCTGGGTGATTTTCTTTATTTTTTATTTTTCTTTATTTTTTAAAAATATGTTTTTATTGATTTCTTAGAGAGAGAGGAAGGGAGAGAGACATAGAAACATCAATGTGAGAGAGAAACATCCATCAGCTGCCTCCTGCATGCCCCCTACTGGGGATCAAGCCCACAACCCAGTCATATGCCCTAACCAGGAATCCAACCGGGACCTCTCAGTCCATGGGACAATGCTCTATCCACTGAGCTAACCAGCCGGCTGGGTGACCTTTATAATGTTACCCATTTAGACTTTCTTACCGCCTTGTTCCCTCCTACCTCTGATATTTCATGGTTATAAAAATGCTATTTTTACATAGCTTAAATACCTCTTCTAATTTTCTCCTGCTATTCCCTAATATGAATTTGTAATGAAGTATAAATAGTACCTGCACACAGCTAGAAGTCTTATTTTTTGTTTCAGTAGCAAAATTATTATGCTTCATAAAACGGAGTAACAAATATTTCATTAAAAATTTTTTAAACATCATGAACTTTGTTGGCTAGACAGTACTGAACCTTCAATTTGGAGTCATTTCTTTAACTTCAGTGAATTTATATAACCCAGAAACAAAATTTAAAAAGTCCTTGTTTGTTTTCCAGTGTGTCATATGATGACAAACTTAAGAGTTGTACATATTTATAAATACTATATCCCTTCATAAATTTCATACTTATTTTAAAGATAGATAGCTTTCACATAAAAATATCAAGTGTGATTTACTGAAATCTAGGTATTGATTATAATGGTTCACTATCAAATAAATGTCCATTATACAATTAACTAACATACCATTATAAATCATAAGCCACGGAAAGAGAAACTCTGGAAGGATTCACAGTATGTAAGATGGGACATGATGGTATAAGAACAAGAAAGAGAGAAAGAGCTCTGGCCAGTTTGGCTCAACGGTAGAGCGCTGGCCCACGGACCAATGAGTCGGAGGTTCAATTCCAGTCAAGGGCATGTACCTTGGTTGCAGTTCATCCCCAGCCCTGGTCAGGGTCATGTAGGAGGCAGCCAGTCAATGTGTCTCTCTCCCATCAATGATTCTCTCTCTTTCTCTCTCTCCCCCACTCTATTAAAAAAAAAATAAGAAGGAAAGTAAAGGTCAATGTTGTATATGTTTCAGTGACGAAGTCAAGGAGGACAAGCAAGTAGGAAGTAGCAATAAACAAATTAAGGCCAAGAGAATCAGAACACTCAGATTTTATTTGAGTTTTATGTATATTAGAGGGTAATGTCTTAAGAGGAAAATAAGATGATTTTCTTGAAAGCTTTCCTGTCTTTCCTATGATCAAATCATTATCTGCAAAGATTGTGACTCCATTAGAAAAGCAGTCAGATATATGAATAATGTGCATAAGATATTCAGAGCCTTTCTATATGTAAGATGTGCCTTTTTTGGCAAATATTTTCAAATGTATTTTGGTGATTTAAAACACAAACACATTGTGCAAATGTTTAAAATACATGTAAGGCTGTGTCAGATTACCTTGATTTAGAATCGGCTACATTTCACTTTTTAGAATCCATAGTGCATGATTTACACAATACAACTTGCCATAAATAGAGAAGGGGTGCTCCATAGAGAGGGCAAGGAAAATTTTAGTGGTTTTCATACACACTTTTAAATATTTTTTTCTTTTTTTTTAATTTCTTTTTCCTTTATTGATTTTAGAGAGAGAGAAAGTGAGAGGGAGAGAGAGATAGAAACATTGATGAAAGAGAACATCTATTGGCTGCCTCCTGCATGCCCCCCACTGGGGATCGGGCCCACAACCTGGGCATGTGCCCTGACCAGGAATCGGACCGGCGACCTCTTGGTGCATGGGTCAACCCTCAACCACTGAGCCATACCAACTGGGCTCATACACACTTTTTATTTATGGAGATAAAACAACTGCATATTTATAAACAAGGTAGCATTCTACTTTAGTTGAGATCTGAGGATGTTTGAGAGTAGCCGTATAATTTACCAAGGTGTTTCTTTGAAAATCCAGACACTAGATGCATGATTCTCAGCACAGCCTCCTCTTCATAATTCATGATTAAAATAACTTCAAGGTTCATCATTATGTCACATAACTTATATATGCTTCAGTAAATAATTTCCACAGGAAAACAACAATAGCAAGAACACAACAGTAACATTGAATAGAACCCAAGGGTATTAATGATTTTCAAATGAATTTTATTTTCACGTGTTGCCAGGAATTTCTTATAGATTTATTTTGTGTGCAAGAATGATGATATATCTGGAGATTCTATTCAGAATTAAAGCTCATATCAAAATAAATGATTTCTTTCAACATCTGTTTTTTTATTGTTATTACAAGATTGATAATCCAACTTTCAATGGATATACCCAGTAATTAATTGATTCATAATTGGAATTTAGAGAAAATTATGAAGGTTTCTCTTCATTAAAAAAAATAATAAATAAATATCAGCAGAATAAAAAGAAAAGCTTAAATACAAGGCTTTACAAATAAAACACAGCTGGGGAGTAATCTCTTTAAAAAATTATCCACAAATACATGTGGCATCAGTAAAGCTTAATGAAAATTGTGGCAGTTAAAAACTTTTCTGGGTTGATTCTAAAGCTGAATCCACAATGCTTTTACCTGGTGCCAAACTTTTGTGAATGAGTCTAAGTCTCCTTAGAAAAAATGTATAGTTATGATAGATGACAAAAATCTATTCCTTCTATTTGAATTCTACTTAACAGATTACTCATTTAAGTATTACTATATGATTCACTCATTTGAAGCAATACAACAACAGAATTTAAAATAATCTATCTTTAAGATAATACCTCACTGCCTGTTCACTTTGAAAAAAATCTTGAGAGATAATTTTGAAATAAGAAGAGATATCAAAATAAATTAGAAGGGTAAGTAACTAATGACATGTTGATATTTAAAAACAAAAACAAAATTGTTATCCTGTTGCAAAATTTTTTTTCAATGTTTTAACAATCACAAAAGATTTTTAGCCCAGCTGGTGTGGCTTAATGGTTGAGCATCGACCCATGCACCAAGAGGTCGCTGATTCGATTCCTGGTCAAGGCACATGCCCAGGTTGTGGGCCCGATCCCCAGTGGGGGGCATGCAGGAGGTGGCCAATCAATGTTCTCGTTCATCAATGTTTCTCTCTCCCTCTCCCTTCCTCTCTCTCGAAAATCAATAAAGGAAAAAAAAAAAGATTTTTAGCTATTTACTTTTAATCTCACCAATCATTTTTAAAAATATCTAGTGTTTGCCAAATATTGCACGATCTATGCAGAATACAAAGATGAGCAGAACAAAATCTAGGGGCAGGGGTACAACCAAGTAAAAAGTTCAATACCAAAAATTGTTATAACCAAAACAGCTTTTGAGAGACAGTTAACTATTATGGAATATGGTAGAAATCACATGAATATACTGTATTATTTCGAAAAATATCATAGTGCACTTTTCTAATGGAATATGGTTAGATTATTTGGGAAGATGGAGAGCCTGATGCTGTATTGCACTAATACTTCAATCATATAACATTTGATTAAAGGGAACAAAAATCATGAATTAAAATGAACACTTTTGAATATCTGGATTGGCCACATGATTTATATATTGATGTCCTAATTCCCAAAAAGATGGTATTTGGAGATGAGGTCTTTGGGGGATGATTAGTTTTAAATGAGGTCATGAAGCTAGGGCCCTTATGATAGGATTAATGACCAAGACACCAGAGAGCTGGTTCTCTCTTTCTCTCTCTCAGAGGAAACTGACCATGCTGCTCTCTGATCCTTGACTTACAGATTCCAGAACTCTGAGAAAAGAAATTTCTGTTATTTAAGTCATTCAATTTGTGGTGTTTTGTTATGACAGCCTGAACAGGCTAAGATAAATAGTGTGAAATTATTATTCAGTTCCTTTTCCAGAAGTATTGGAAATTAAGGCATTAACTCTGACTGTGGAATGAAATCGTTGACCCTTTGGTAATTCTAACAGAGTTGAGGTCATGAAAATGACAGTGATCTTTAAAATCATACCAGGGTGGTGCATTCCCTCTGCCATTTAAGTCTGTGTCCACTTCTGCCTCCACTTCTCGATCCAATCATGCACTCTTTTATTTAATTCTCAAGCTTCAAATGTTATGATTTAAGTCAACATCTTCCAAACACAAATATGCATAATTACCTTTGAAATGATTTTTTTTCTTTAATGATTTTTAGAGAAAGAAGAAGGGAGAAGGAAATAGAAACATCGATGAGAGAACATCGATTGGCCGCCTCCTGCATGCCCCCCACTGGGGATCGGGCCCACAACCTGGGCATGTGACCTGACCAGGAATCGAACCAGCGACCTCTCAGTGCACGGGATGACACTCAATCACTGAGCCATACCGGCCGGGCTGAAATGATTTTTTTACGTGTAAAAAAGCTTAAGTATAGTTCCTATTTTTCTTAGTAAAATTTTACTAATCCAGAATGTTTTTGATATTTTTCTCAGGTTTTGATACCAGACACTCTTTTAACTCTCATCCTTATAACTCTATCATCTCATCTATTTTAGATAGAGACCAAGAGTGATTGTTGCTTAGACCACATCTTTCAGTGATGATCAATTTCAATTTAATTAAATCCAGTTCAATAGAACAAATGTCTATGCAACATATTATATTCTAAGTGCTACTGAAAATAAGAAGATTCATATAATATTATATTATCATTCCTATAAGTTAAGGATTTGTGCCAAATCATTGGCAGTCAATTATCCTTGGAATGGGTTGCACAGATTTGCAAGAGAGTTACAACTTCAGATAAAACCTGTGAGTAGAGGATAAAAATATGGTAACTAGTCCACTAGGGAATAAAACCTACAATGTTGACTTTATTAATCACTGACTGCACATTTAACAAATATTTAAATCAGGATTATTCGGTTTTTGTTTCCCTTTTCCCATTTTGTTCTTTTTGTTTCAGGAAATTTCAAAAAATGAGAGGTATTTCAGTCTTCTATCCTCATAAACTAGGCAAACCTGTTCTGAATGTTGGCTCCTTGCCTCATGAGGTCCTTAATGGCTTTTGTATCTCGGGGTCCAAAACAGAAGTTCAGGACATCAAGAAGATCCAATTTTTGATTAGAGGGTGGAGGTGAGTGTAATTCAAGGTGAAGGAACAGACTATAGTGTTGAAAGTCAAGGAAACTTCAGTGGTTTACCCTGAGGTCTTGACTAGTGAGAGAAATTTTAGAAACCAGGACAGGGATACAAGTTTCAAGGTATCTGTAAGTAATTCTTCACAGTTGACGTAACCTGGGAGACTTAAGAGAAGTTTTCCATGCCCCACAGAGACATGAAGAGAAAGTGAACAATTTTTCGAAATGGACCAAGGGGACTTCAATAATGAGCATTTCAATGGCTATTAAAAGTAGAAGGAAAGCCCTGGCCGGTTTGGCTCAGTGGTTAGAGCGTCAGCCTGTGGACCAAAGAGTCCCAGGTTCAATTCCGGCCAAGGGCACGTACCTCTGTTGCGGTCATGAGGGTGGCAACCAATCGATGTGTCTCTCTCACATCGATGTTTCTCTCTCCCTCCCACTCTGTCTGAAGATAAATGTAAAAATATCCTCAGGTGAGGATTAAAAAAAAAAGTAGAATGAAAATAATAGGGCACTTTCTTAATTTAATTTTCTTGTCACTGTAAGACTCCTCCCTCAGGGGAGGGGCAAAATCATTCATGATATTGGTCATCTCTTATCCTGACAAGTTGGAACATAGACGCAGATTTAATTTGACTCAAGAAAATGTAAAGAAACGGGACATTTCATGCCTACGAGACTTGTGGAGAAAAATGCATGTCTATTATAAATTGTACAATAAAGATCTGTGCATTTTCTGCTCCAGCGACATACACATAGGATTAAAATGAATCTTTTAGGAAGTGCATTAAGTGTAAGTAGGATATATATTTATTCTGTGGGCAGGAAGGCTTTCACAATGTGGCGGAGAGCTGACATGACCCATATCACATTGATTCCATTATATGCTTATGCAGCAATCACCCAAGAGGGAAATCTTTTCTAAGTAATGCAGACAGTTTTATTCGTGGTATTTCCATCTAATCAGCCTAAGTTAAAACTAATGCATTATTTTAAAATATTTTTTTCTTCTTGTGGACCATATTTCTTTATTTTAATTTATTTTTGTGAAATATTTAAAAATAAATGGTACTAAGACTATTTAAGGCAGTTTAACATAACTGTTGCCTCTATGTTGTCTGAATTCTCTTTTTCCCTTTCAGGGAATAAGTTTGGAATATCTTTCCAGGAAAAAAAAAGTGATGATCTTTGCTCATAAGTGAGTGAGGTGTAGGAGATTGTCACTAGGTTGCTAGGTTCTGCAATATCAATAACATTTATTTTTGTTTTATTTAAAAAAATTTTTTTTCTTTATTGATTTTAGAGAGAGAGGAAGGAAGAGGGAGAGAGAGATAGAAACATTGATGAGAGAGAACATCGACTGGCCGCCTCCTGCATGCCCCCCACTGGGAATTTGGCCCACAACCTGGGCATGTGCCCTGACCGGGAATCGAACCGGCAACCTCTTGGTGCATGGGTCGATGCTCAACCACTGAGCCACACCGGCAGGGCGAATATTAATAACATTTAAATCAGCAGTAAAACAACTTCTGCAGAAATAGGTACATGGGGCCACTCTCCTTAAACCATGAAATATTTGCCCAGCAATCTTCCCTCATTGAACTGCTCTGCCTCAAATTTCCCTGAACAGGGCCATTCCTTTGGGTAACACATGCTAGGCAGCAATTTGGGAAGGCCTATATTCAGGTACATCACCCCACATATTATCTTCCAAGGTAGAGGGAGCTCTATGCTCTCTTCCATCCTCTTAACACTGCATGTAATGCCTAAAACAGAAGCCCTGGAAAACTTTGCACCAAAGGAATTGGCAAAGATTAAGCAGAGAAGTCGACAGCAACTAAGAATAAACTTCACAATTTATCAAGGTTTCTGTTCTGCTTATCTTGAATAAATCTTAAATATCATATTAATATATATATAATATATATTATATAATATATATATATTAATTCCCAAAGATGATGATTTCCAATGGCCTCCTTCAAGCCAATATATTTGGAAGCTTGTATCACCTGCCCTGCTTTTTAAGGACTGGCAACCGTTTGTGTGAATAATTTGCAGACAGTACAAATAGCTGTAATGAAGTCAGAGAAGGGATGATGCTGTGATATGAAGTCTTTGATATTGGTCAGATGAGCTATTAAAGTCACCTACTAAAGTTAAAATAGGCTTTGTTCTTCAGTCTTCTAATCCCATCAACAGCATTCTATAGAGAAGTCAATGCCTGATCTCTGATTGTTTTCTTTGTGGTAAGGAATTCGTTTTACTCACGGATGCTGGAAAATGCCTCTGTGGAAGGAGACATCCTCCAGAAGTTCTGTTTCCATGATGTGTTGTTCATTAAGGCACTAGCAGCAAGATTTTTTTTTAAGTGAGTGTGTTTCTTTCTTTTTTTCATATCTTTCCTATTTTGACAGTTCACTTTTATCTCTCATCTTTTATACTATTCTTGTGTGAAGAGAATACTACCACTGCTGTGCATTTCTGAAGAGAGATTGAAAGAGCTGTGTATGTGTGTGTGTGTGGGGGGGGGGGTTGTTTTTGTTTTTGTTTTTTATTGCTTTTTCACTTGGTAAAAGTGTGAATGCTTCATTAACACTTCTTTGGCTGTAAGTGAAATGTCTCTTTGAAAAATGATGACAATCTGTATCCCCGCAGCTCCCTACCTAATCTGGCCCCCCAAACCTCTCTGCATTCCCAGAGGGAACAAATCCATTTTATATTTGTTGGTTTCTTTATCATAAAGCACTCGAGACAAATTCTGCTATGAAGGTCTAAATAGAGCTCAGTATTGCAGTCTCTTTCCAAGATGAGGGGCAAGGCCCTTTTTACCTGTATTCCGCAGTATAAAACAAGCCCGACAATGCCTGTTGCCAAGAGAAAATTATAGCTCACAGTTTTCTTTTTTATCTTTTCGTCTTAACTTCTTCCCCAGGAAAGTATTTGTATTCTGCTAGAAAGTCCAAGGGGAGCATGTAAATGCTGAAGTTATAAGCAATAAAACAATCTAGTCACGATTCAGAGGATGAAGGAGAATGATTATTATTTCCAATTTATGTCTCTCCCTTTCTTTAAGTCAGAAACCAAAGAAATGAGAAAAGTAATGGTAATGGGTTTCAGTATGAATACAGTAGTCTGCTCTAGGCCCAAGGTAGTGTTATAATTGAGACCAGATTTCCATTATGAACATGTATTTTCTGGAGCTTATAACTTATTTCTTCAGAAATATATACAGAAAAAAAAAACTTGACCTCTCATGTCGCATTACAAATATTATTGAATATATTGCAAAACAGTATCATAATGCAATTTATAGCATGGATTCTGCATCCTGGCTGCGTGGGTTCAATCCTTGCTCTGTGTTTTACACTGGCTACTTCTCTGAGCCTGACATTCCTCACATGTAAAAGGGAAATAGTCAAACTCCCCTACCTCCCAGAGCTGTGAGAATTAGAATGAGTTAGGAGATGTAAAACATTTAGAAGACTTCCTTACACACAGGAAATATACTATGTATATGTTGGCTGTGGTTACTGGTGTCTTCCAAAGTTGTCAGGAGAGGGGAGGGTAAGAAATATCAGATTTACAGAGAGGCTTGTTCAAGCCATGAAGCTCTCAAAATCATGAAACACCTGTCTAGAGAGGAGACTATGCCCAATCCAGATGTAAATCACTGCTGTTTTGAAGCATTGTTACTGCGTTTTAACCCTTGGAAGTGTAGGGGTTAGAAAATCGGTTGAAAGACACTGATATGATCCCACTCCTAGGAATATACCCTAAGAAGCCTGAAACACCAATCAGAAAGAATATATGCACCCCTATGTTCATAGCAGCACTATTTACAATAGCTAAGATCTGGAAACAGCCCAGGTGTCCATCAGTAGATGAGTGGATAAAAAAGCTGTGGCACATATACACAATGGAGTACTATGCAGCTGTAAGAAAGAAAGATCTCTTATCCTTTGCGACAACATGGCAGGACCTGGAAACTATTATCCTAACTGAAACAAGCCAAACAGAGAAAGACAAATATCATATGATCTCACTTATTTCTGGAATATAATAAACATAACAGTCTGAGGAACAGGGTAGTCCCAGAGACGTGGAAGTAGGGTACAGACTGACAATCGCCAGAAGAGGGGGTGGGGGAGGGGAGTGATGAACCACAGAACTTGTACGCATGTACTCATAACCAATGGACATGGACAACAAAACTGGGGACGGGGCAGGGAGGGAGGGGTAGGAGGGTGACAATGGGGGAAAAAAGAGAAACATCTGTAACAAAAATAAATTAATAAAAAAAAAAAAAGAAAGACACTGATATAATGGACTGTATGGGTATAACAATGTGCATATTACCGCTGGCTCAGATACTCTATGTACATTATGTTAAACTAAATAGCAACACTACAACCCAGACAAGAATGTATTATTCTCTCCATTGTACACAGAAGGAAACAGTAGGCAGCGGTTCTCAACTTGGGGGTCGTGACCCCTTTGGGGGTCAAATGACCCTTTCACAGGGGTCGCCTAAGACATAACAGTAGCAAAATTACAGTTATGAAGTATCAACGAAAATAATTTTAAGGATTGGGGGTCACCACAACATGAGGAACTGTATTAAAGGGTCACGGCATTAGGAAGGTTGAGAACCACTGTGAGTAGAGGAAGAGTGAGTGTGAATTTTCCAAGGTCACAGAGATAATAAATAACACATTTGAAATTTTTAAAAAATAAATGTCTTTATTGAATTTTTACAGAGATAGATAGAAACATCCATGAGAGAGAAACATTCATCAGCTGCATCCTGCACGCCCCCTACTGGGGATTGAGCCCACAACCCGGGCATGTGCCCTGACCGGGAATTGAACCAGGACCTCTCAGTCCAGGGGATGACGCTCAGTCCACTGAGCCATACCAGCCGGACACAAATTTGAAATTTGAACCCAGGTGTCATTGTGTCCAGAGTTGTTCGTTTTATTATTATTATATATATATATTTTTTTTTTTTTGGAGTCACCCATTTGTATTCATTCACACTAGAAGGCAGGGATCGAGGAGGGACAGCCCTCACCCTCAGACTCAGGGGCTGCCCCACAACCCTTCTCTGGTGCCTGTGAGCTGCCTGGCACAGAATCTTTAGGGTTCTCTATACATAGTACCATGTCATCTGCTGATTTAGAAACATTTTGTGTGTGATTTTTCTCTTAATTTTTTGTAGTCTTTTTTTTTTTTTTATTAATTTATTTTTGTTACAGAGGTTTCTCCTTTTTTTCCCCATTGACACCCTCCTCCAAACTCCACCAGGCTGCTGTAAAAGGAAATCCTGAGCAATGGAGCACAATAGTATGCAGCTGGAAAACAAATGAAACATTGAACCATCAGTCTGGAGTGTGACTTTAAAGAATAGAATATCTTCCTGGCCATAGTTGCCCAGTGGTTTGAGCATCGACCTGCAGACTGAAGGGTCATGGGTTTGATTCCCAGTCAAGGGCGTGTACCTGGGTTGCAGGCTCAATCCCCAGTCCTGGTCAGGTTCGTGGGGGAGGCAACCAATCGATGTGTCTCTCTCACATCAATGTTTCTCTCTCTCCCCACTCCCACCCTCCTTTCTGCTCTCTCTAAAAAGTCAACGGAAAAAATATCCTCAGGTAAGGAGTAACAAAACAAAACACGAAAGAATGGAATATCCTTTTATTAGTAAGCATTTCAGACCATGCCAGAATTTCAAAGATAGAGAAAAAATAAAACAGGCTCTTTAAATAACTGCAGATGATTCTGGAAGACTGCCTTTGTATGTACCTCATGGTGTGCAAAGACTTTGGTCTGACATTAGTCTTTTGAGTCTCACCTATACTCAGAGATGGGAGGAGATCAAAATGTAAATAGAGACATAGGCTGTAGCTAAAGATCAAACTGAAGCTGATGTCTGCAGCAGAAAAATAATTAACAAGTGCACACCTTATGTAAAGGATACATTGCGTGTGTGTGTGCGTGTGTGTATGAAGATTCTTCTTTTTGTTTGTCTAGCTTAAATGAGACTTGTGCTTTGCTTACTAGTGTATAATTTGCTGGCCAGCACTAATTACTGAGCATTGCAGGGGAACTCAAACCATGTCTTCAAGCCAAAGATAAAAAAAAATACAAATTTATAAATTTGAAAATCATTATTTTCTGCTGTGGAAATCACAAATATGTTCTCTAGCCATGACATGTATCTATTTGTAGTAAATTGGAAACCATTGCTTTATTCTACTAAGTTGTCCTGAATTACCGAAGGTTTTTGTTTGGTTTGGTTTGGGTTTTTGTGGCGGCAAGTAATAGAAGTGGAGTTATCTAGCTTAGGAAACGTAAGAGAGAATTTAATGGAAGGATTTGGGAGAACATTTCAGGGAATCCAAGGTAAAAGTAACCAACCAAGCCTTTTAACGTGCATGACTCAGAGCATCTCTGGAGACTCAGCAGCAGGAATTCCTGGACCTGTTTGGGAGACAGAAGGCCCTGCTCATAATATGCCCGAGTGGAGCAGTCTCTGTTCTCTGTATCTCTGAATTCGAAATGGAAAATCCTCAGCTTTGGTGGTGTCCCAGACAGGTGTTCTTGCAAGTTCTTCCTAGAGAAGGGAGTAGGAAGTTATTCTCAGGGGACCAGCACTCCGTAAAATGTCATTTACAAAAAGTATTTCATTTAAAAATGCCATGTTATCATCTATTTATCCAACATTATATATTTTAAATTTTCCAATACACAGAAAAATTTAAAGCTCAGTCCAAAAAAACACATGTTTCTCTGCCAACTAGTTTCCATAATCGTTAAGATTTTGTAATATTTGCTTTATCTATGCTTCTGATACATGTACACATCACATTCATATTTTACTGGATCATTTGAAAGTGACAATCATCATGACAATTCCACCCTAAAAAAATTAGCATTAACCTTCTAAGGACATTTTTCTAACACCATACAACACCATTATCATGCATAAATAAATTAGTAATTTAATATCTATAATATTGATTAGTTAATTAAAATGTCTTTTTTAATTGTGTTTTTTGAATCAGAATCCAAGGTAGGTTCAAAGTATCATCTTAGGTTCTTCTTTTTTTAAAATTTTAATTTTTCTTTATTGATTTTAGAGAGAGAGGAAGGGAGAGAGATAGAAACATCAATGAGAGAGAATATCGATTGGCTGCCTCCTGCAACCCGGGCATGTGCCCTGACCAGGAATCAAACCTGTGACCTCCTTGTGCGTGGGAAGATGCTCAATCCAGTGAGCCAGGCATTTTACTCTATTTTTAATTTAGAATAGCATTCCCATCTTGGTTATTCTTATTTTTATTTTCAATGACAGAAACATGTTGAAGAGATCAGGCCAGTGGTATTATAGAATGTCCTTCATTCTGGATTTGTCTGTATGCCCATTACCAATTTATTGACTCTCAAATCAAAAATCAATTTCAGTATCTGTTCTGAGATAATGGACTGGACAGGTAGCATTTCTCTTTTACAGTGTACGTGATGTTAAACTGTCAATAGAGGGTGCTAGAGGAACACTGCTGGAAGAAGGTGGTGTGTCTCTTCACAGGTATGCTGCATTTTGCTTTGTTTGCTGCTCATTCTGCAGCGTGGGTCAGAGGTACATATGTGAAGATACCTTATGGTATCCTCTCCTAGCCACATGCCCAGAGTGTACAGTCCCTCCGCAACTTCAGAGTCCGCCCTAGGCCTGATGACCACCTTGCCACTGCTCTCCCTGTGAAGACATTGCACACTCTAGGCCTCACACTCTCACTTTCTCTGTGAGCCAGCCACTGACCTCAGTTCCCATACACCCTGAGGGTTGTTTCCTAGCCCAGTGACTGAGGACCAGCTTTCTCCAGGCAACCCAGAGAACTTCTCCACCATCATTGAACTGAATCTATATCTTCTCCAACAATGTTTGTCCTCTTTTGAGTACTCTCCCTCAGCTCTAGGTTAACCCTTAGGGTTCTTTTTCCATCTTTAAAACTATTATCCTATAAGAGCTTAATAATTATTTAAAGTTCCCCTCTTTAAATGTACTGTGTGTTTTCTATCTTCTGAATGGACCCAGACTAATGCAATCTGTTTTGTTATTTGTGGTATGGTGGCATTGTTTAATTTGTTTCTCCACCCCTAATATTTCTGGGAGCTAGGTCCAAAGGCTTAATTAGATCCAGGTTAAATATTTTTGGCAAAAAAGAAAAGTATAGGTGATGTGGTATACTTAGCATTTCATCATATGCTGGACACAACCATGAAACATTATATTATATCTCTATTAGTGATGCAATTTTTTTTTTATCACTCAGTTAAGGTAATGACAGCAAGATCTCTCCACTGTTAACATATGTTTTTCACTGATGATTAGCAAATAATCTGGGAGTTGATGCTTTAGTGTCACACAAGTATCTCATTCTCCTAAAGTATGTTATTAATAAATTTAGCCTCAATTGATGAGCATTCCCTGACACAATTATATTATTGAAATTTGTAAAATTGTGAATTTCTAATGATACAATTTTTTCTTTTAGCACTTCTGTGATGAATGTTCCCTCATCAGTTGGTAATGAACTTCGGTTTTACTTAAAAGGTTAGAGTAAATGCATTTTCCCTTTCTGATTTTAGAATAATGAATTGATGAAATGATTGCATTTAATGTAGCAAGATTCTCACTTCTTTTCTTTTCTCTCTCTCTTTCTGAATATCATTATGGAATCATGGGTTTTTATTTAATATTTTAAAATCAGTCATAGTAATTATTCTTTTTGATGCTCAAGTTTTCCCAATTATGCCCTGATAGAGTCTTTTCAAGGCATCTCTTTGTTCTTTTGACATGACTCCATTAGTGTTTGAGCACTATCTAGTTTACTGACATCACAAAATGTTTTAGGCTCTGGAATAATCCATTGCTCCAAACCCTCTTCTTTTTAGTGACAAATGCTATTTAGAAACTAATAAATGTTAATTATAAATGAGCTTACTACTAGTGGATCATCATTGTTTGATCACTGCTAGATTTTTCAGTGAACAGATCTATTTAAAATTAATCAGTTCATGTTTCTATTTCTAATTCAAATTGGACATTGAAAGCTTTCATTTGAGTTTATTGATTTTATATTCTCTTAACATTTATATATTTTTAGTAAATTATGGTATTATTTATCTATTGCTGCATAACAAATTACACCAAAATTTGACAGCTTTAAACAACAGTTATTAGGTGAGTCAGATAGCTTCTGTGAGTCAGAAATTTAGGAGCGACCTAGTTGGGTAGTTCTGACTCAGAATCGTTCATTAGGTTGTAGTCAAATTGTCAGCCAGGCTGCAGTCATCTGAAAAACTGAGTGGGGCTGGAGGATGTACCTCCAAGAGGGCTTTCTCACAAGGTTGTTGGTTAGATGCCTCAGTTTCTCACTAGCTATTGGCATGAGGCCTCAGTTCCTTGCCAAGTTGACTTTTCCACGATTATTCCTAAGTGAGCTCATGACCTGTCAGCTGACTTCTTCATAGAGTGTGATCTGTGAGAGAAAGCAATGAGAAAGACATAATGCCTATTATGTCCTACTTCCAAAAGTGACACACCATCACATTTACCGCATTCTATTTATTAGGAACAAGTCAGTAGATCCAGTGCACACTCACAGAGAAAGGAATTAAGCTCCACCTCTTGAAGGGAGGGGTGTGAATGTATTTATGGACATATTTTTAAAACACCATATTTGCTTATTTCCTTTCCTACATCATGCATAAAATAGTTTCAAATTTATCATATTTATATTTAATAAAATAAAAGTAGTGAATGAAGTGTAGTGAATGAAGACCAAAATGTCATGGTAATCTTTTTTTTTAAATTTTAAAGTATATTTTACTAATGATGTATACTCAGTGTATTGTGTTCAAAAGTCACTTGAAGCAATTATTTTCTCTTTGTGGTCATGATTCCAATTTGATATATAGTTAAGTTCCATGATTTGTGTTTTAGAATGTTTTTTATGCAAATCTGTCTTTTGATCATGTAAAGCACACGTGTAGTTTAAACAACAAAACTATTTTAAAAGTTATATTCGGAGTTGTCTTACTTTTGAAGTCCTATCTCCTCTACTTTGTTTCTATAGAGAACCATTTTTATTTGTTTGGGGTTAATTTCTCCTATATATTTTATTCAAAATAAGCCTTATAAATTCAAACAGTACCTAAATCCCCTTTCAATGCTATCTCTCTATATATGTATATCTGTTCTTGAATTTATAAAAGGCAAATAGTTACTAATTCATTTGCACAGGAGCAGGAGGAGGAGACAGTAGTCCCTTGGTATTCAATGGGATGGTTAGGTTTCTCGGGTTGGCAGCCTTGACGCATAGCATACTCTTTCCAGAAGGTGTCCTGCCAAGTGGTTGTACCTTAGACACATTGGACATGGTAGCAGCACAAATAGTAGCATGTTCCCTTTACACAGTTCTGGTTGATGAACCAGTAACAATTGCCTTGACAAGGAAGTCTATGCCAACCCTATTTAAAACTATAACACAGGCAAACAGTACCTTTTGCTGTATATTATTACCTTTTGGCTAAAAGAAAATTGAGGTTTCATGCAGATTTTTCCATGATGAACTTTATAGAGAATTCCTAAGAAAATTTCTGACTCTGAAGAAATAGTTTGATTTTTGTAGCCAGGCAAAGATGGAGCCCTTTTAAATTTTTTTCCAAAAATTTTCTTCAGGTAATTTTCAACAAATAAGAATTAAAACGCTGTAAAGATTATCTCTTTTAATCATCATGGTGTTTTCTGGATTGTTGACACTATGGAAAAATGACAAATACATGTTTTTTAGAGGCAGAAATATTTAGGGTAAATGGCAGTGAATTAATTACAAAATAGGGTGCATGAAATGATTTTTATTCTAGCAAGCTTGTTACATTCAGTGTTTCACTAAAGCCACATCTAAAGGAAATTGGGATTTTAGCCTGTTTTTGAGTCGCTAAGAGTGACAAATAAGCCTAAAGGGACTTATAAAAAAAAAAACCCTTGTTATCAGTGAGTTATTTTATCAGGTATATGTCTCTCTTTTTTTTTCCTTCCTTCCTTCTATGCTTTTTTCTTTCTCTCATTTGTTCATTCATTCGTTAGTTCATTCTCTTGTAATTTATTAATTTAATTTGTTCATTTGCTTATTCATGTATTCATTTACTTGTTCCTTTATTAACCCATGTAGAGGAACATCTTCTTTAGACTGGACTACTACAATAGTACGTGGTATCCAAACTAGTTTCCTAGTCCCAACTCTGACACCACTATAACCCACTGTCAACGCAGCATACAGTGACCACTTGAAAGGGTAAATTATATTACTTATCTTCCCTGCTAAATATCCCATAATGGTCTATAATATTACTGAGGAAAAAATTTAAAATTTCTACAATGGTTTACTTAATCAGACCCCTTTCTTTCTCTCCAATTTTATCTCCTTCTAATTCTCCTTTCATTTACAGTTGTAGCCATACTGACATTTTTTCTGTGCTTCAAAAACACTAAGTTATTTCTATCTTAGAGACTTGTTTTATTTCGTCTATCTAGAACGTTTTCTTTCAAATCTTAGTGGGGATGACTGTTATCGTTTCTATCGTTGCTCAAATGACAGAGATGCCTCAGAGATCCCTTTGTGATGCTCTAATCTCAACTTGCCTCCCACTTCCATTATATCATACTGTCTCCTTAACACCTGTCACTATTGGAAAGTGATTGTGTGTCTCCCCAAATAGAATGGAATTTCTGTGAGCACAGGAACTTTATCAATCTTGTTCACTATCATATTCCCCAAACCCAAAATAATGCTGACACATAGTCAATTTCTGCTAAAGAATCAGTTGGTTAGAGCATTGTCTTGATATGCTAAGGTTGCAGGTTCAATCTCCAGGTCAGGGCACATACAAGAAGCAACCAATGAATGCATAAATAAGTGGAACAACACATCAATATTTCTCATGTTTGTCTTTCTTTCTTCCTTTCTTTCTTTCTTTCTTCCTTCCTTCCTTCCTTCCTTCCTTCCTTCCTTCCTTCCTTCCTTCCTTCCTTCCTTCCTTTCTTTCTTTCTTTCTTTCTTTCTTTCTTTCTTTCTTTCTTTCTTTCTTTCTTTCTTTCTTTCATCTTTTTTTCTGTCAAATCAATTTTTTTAAAAAGTGGTTGGAGTAATGTATCAATGTTCCAGAAACATTCACTGTAAATGTGTTGGGTATTTTCTTTCACTGTAGGATAAAAAGATGAAAGCCAATCAGAGAAATATAAGTAGCATATGATTTTATTTGTGTGTGGAATCTAATGAACAAGATAAACTAGCAAACAAAATAGAAACAGACTCATAGAAACAGAGAACAGACTGACAGTTGGGGGGAGGGGCTGGGTGAAATAGGTGAAGGGATTAAGCAAAAAAAAAAAAACCCTCATAGACACAGACAATTGTATGGTGATTACCAGAAGGAAAGGGGAGTGGGAAAAATAGAACAGAATACAAAAAACAAAAACAAAAACAAAAACGAATAAAAAATAAATAAATATTCTGAGATTCTCAATCAGTCAAGTACAGAAAAATAAAAATTAAAAATTAAATCGTCACAAGGGATACCATTCTAGTGAAGAGATTCACACACAAACAAATGATTACCATATAGTATATTGGTGATAAAATAAAAGTTCATACTAAGAACAAGATAACTTAGAAAATGGAGTTATTTGACTAAGTTGGAAGCTCAGATAAATAAAAAGCAGGAGAATTTTTGGCTTATGTAAGGAATAGCAAGGAGGCCAGTTTGGCTGGAGTTGAATGAATTAGAGAATATGAGGTCAGTGATATAGGTAGAGGCTTGGGCACTAAATTAAATTGTATTTATGAAATTTCAATTGCACAACATCTTTCAAAAGCATTGATTAGATCAAACAGCTAGAAAAGTAGTGTTGAGAAGATTATAAGCTCTTTTTTTAATTAATTTTTTTCCTTTATTAATTTTAGAGAGAGAAGAAGTAGAGCGAGAGAGAGATAGAAATATCGATGAGAGAGGACATTGATTGGCCGCCTCCTGCATGCCCCCCACTGGGGATCTGGCCCACAACCTGGGCATGTGCCCTGACCAGGAACCCAACTGGCAACCTCTTGATGCATGGGTCAGTGTTCAACCACTGAGCCACACCGGCCAGACAGAAGATTATAAACTCTTTGTAAAAAGAGACATCTTATATTTTTTCTTCATATTTATTAAAGTGCCTATCAGTACATGAAACATACAATTCACACTCAATGGTGATGCAAAATTGGATTAATAAAGGCATAAACAAATGTGACACAGAAATTTCCCATCAGTTTAGTGATTCATGAATCCCATGTCCTGGGGCACTCTTTTGGGTGAGGTGTGTACTGTTCTGTATGGCTATTTCATACAGCTAAAAAGAGAGGGGATATTGAAGGTCTCTTTCTCCTTCAAGGCATTTTTCTTTCTATTCTACTTGTTCTGCTCACATGGCTTTGCAGAGAGTCACTGGAAGACAGAAAAACATGCCTCCTCTCTATTTTTTAGCTTGTATTCTGATTGTTATTGCTATGTAAAAAATACTAGGAAAACCCAAGCAGCTTACCTAGCCATTTTATATTGCTCACAAATTGGTGAATTGGAAATTTGGCAAGGGCTTGGCTAGGCCATTCTCCTGTGAGGTTTATCCTGCAGTTGAGGTAAAAGTCAACTTGAGGCTGTAGTCATCTGAAAGCTCGACTGGGCTGAATGACTAACACAGTTTATTCACATGGCTCACAGGTGATTCAGGTTGTCATCTGGGACCTCAACTAGGGTTGCTGACTACCACACCTACACATGGCCTCTCCCAATGGTCTGTGTTTCCTCTCAGCATGAAGGTAGAATGTAGCTTTTCCAGTTAGAAAGAAGAGGGATCTTCTTATATGACCTAGCCTCAGAAACTGTGAACCATCCTTCCAGTAGTTTATGAGATTATAAGGTGAGCCAAAATGGAAGAATTCAAGAGGAGTGAGCTTAAACTCTATATTTTAGTAAGAGAAATGTCAGTTAATTTTTAGACATGTTTTAATAATGTCACACCTTGTGGTAGTAACTTTGCTTCATTCTAAATGTTTTTTCCTCTGTTGAAAATGTCACCTGCAAAGGGGTTCTCCCCACACCAAGAGAGAAATCAAGAAAGGAGGCAAAACAGGTGCAAAATGTGTTTAGTAAAAACAAAGTGGAGGGAACGGAGAAAGGAAGAGAGCTTGATGCATCAAGGGAGCATACACTAATAAAGAAAGATCATGGCTCCCAGAACTGCTGCTGCATCTGGCTTATATTGGGTTTGATTCTTCATGCAGGCCCAGAGTAAACTGCTTTGCTTTCCAGGTTCCCACTGTGACCTGGTACCCACCATGCAGTTGCAGAACACAGCTCTTTGCTTTCTAGGAACTCTTTGCTTTTGGGGCACTGTTGACCAGTGCATGTGCAGAATGCAGCTCTTTGTGCAGTGCCTGAAGAGAAACATGAAACTCATCTAAGACAGGCTCAGCCTATTTCAAAAACATGTCCTCCAAAAAGCTCTTTGCAGTCATTCTATGTCTGCTTTGATGTACTTTGCAGGCCTAAGCCAACAGTAATGGTTAACAGTTGAGCTAAGTTAATCCATACAAATTTGGTCTAGGTTTGAAGAGTAGAAAGAATCATGACTCAACTATTTTTACTTTGAGTTGCTTTTACTTCAGTTTACTGTCAAGCCAGACAACAAGTGGTGAAAAGACATAAAATAAAGATACAAACGAGTAGAAAGCAGTTTCCCGGTGCTACCTAAGTTCTTCCCAGAGAGATGCTCAGGGTTTGGTGTTTAATGCAGTTTGCGTGGAGTGAGGAGCCCTTCAGCTCTGAGTTTTATACTATAGTAGCCTTAAGGGGTTATCCAACAAGACAAAAGAAAATTCCTTGCTGTGCCCAGTTTTATTATATATATAATTTTCTTTTGTCTTGTTGGTGTAACCCCTGAAGGCTACTATGGTATAAAATACATCATCTATCTATCTATCTATCTATCTATCTATCTATCTATCTATCTATCTATCTATGTACCTATCTATCTATCTATCTAGATCTATGTGTGTGTGTGTGTGTGTGTGTGTGTGTGTGTGTATTTATAAATGTGTATATATATTTACTGCTTCATTGGCTTGGAAAAAATGCCTGACCGTGACCCACCATAATTCTCTAATTGTCCTAGGAGATATAAGGCAGCTAAATGTTATCCAGATAATTCTAGAGCAATCTTGATAGTAGAGTTAATAATACTGTTTCTGTCTTGACTCCTACTTCGATTCTTCCCAAAATATTTAGTTTTTACCTACTAGAAAATATTCCATTCCTGAAAACGAAATGATATCTCCCATTTCTACAACTTGTTCTAACTGTCTTTTATATTTAGAATGCCTGCCAGTTTCTTCCTGGTAATAATAAATCCTACCTAGTCTTTAAAGCCAACTTCAAATATCACATCATCCACCTCCCTAGATCCCTCTCTTTTATTATTGCCACTTTTATGGCACTTATTACTTTGCTTTGTATTAGTAATATTTATAGGAGTATATGACTCTGCAATTAGAATGTGAGCTCCTGGATGGCAGTGACCATTTGTTTTTCATATCTGTTTCCTCTTTAGTACCCTACATAGTCTATTGCATATAATAGATGTTCACTTTTCTTGATTTACGTTGACACGTTGGTCAAGTTAGGCAACCAATCAAAGACAAAAATAAGCTCTATAAACATTTTCATAATGAATTACTGTAAAACAAACTTGTCATGTGGTTAATTGGTTTGGAGGATAGTTGAGCAGATTAAGGCAGTTTTTCACAGCACCAAATTCAACGGCTAATTTGGTTTGGAAAAAATCTATATAATAAAACTAATTATTTGTAGTCATATAGAAAATAACTCAGGTAGAGTTTTGGTTAGCATTTATTTTTAGCTATTTTTAAGTTATGTAGACAGTGCTCATTTCCAATAACATGTATCTGATTTTGCAGGTATTACGTTTATTGAAATTTTCCAGATCCATAAATTGTCCTGTGTTCTTATTACACTCCTTAAAATAAACCCAATTTCATTGACTTAAAATGCAAAAGTACATCATAAACACAGTCTTCCATCTCAACTTCCACAGGGCTTACTTATAGGAGTCTTAGATCAGATTTTTCTCTTCTAAGAAGAGCCATGGACATCAGGTTGGCAATAAAGCAGAGTCATGACAGATGTGACAGTGACTAATTGTAGCTGATCCTATCAATATGGCAGAGGATTTTCTTATTAAAGGTAAGGGTCTGAGGAAGATTTGAGAATGAGAAAGCAATGTAATGGGGTCAGGGCAAGATGACCACCTCGGGCCTGAGTCAACCCAAGTGGAAAATTGCTTGAAAAGCAGGTCAACAATCTGAACCAGGAGTGAACAAATAGAGAAAAACGTTTAACACATGAATAGGGATGATCACACACATTCTCCAGTAGCCTTAAAATCATCACCTTTCCTTACTAGAGAAAGATTTTTTTAACTCCTGTGATAATCATTTTTTTCAATGCCATTGATATATAAGTAATTCCATTAATTTTTAAATTTTGTTCATTCTGCCTCTTCAGTACCTTGACATCAACTTTTTCCTTATCATTTCCATTGTCATCTCTATCCATCTCCCCTGGATCAGAGAAATAGTCTCCAACTACTTTTTTCTACTTCTGGGTTTTCTTCTCTTCAAAGTTTATTGTCTCTGTGATCCAAAAGCTTATATAATTCTGCAGAACCTACCAATAAAAGTTTAAACTCCTTAGCCTGTGACTCCAGGCCCTCCACAATCTATCCTCTTCTAAACTTAACCTCCATTCCTACTCTGTACATTCTCTGTGTTCCAGCCAACTAGAAATACAAGGTGGGGCAAAAGTAGGTTTACAGTTGTACAGTTGTTCATATGGAGAATAATACAAAAATTAATAAATACTAGTACAAGAATAAACTCTGTTTCACATATTCACAAATGTAGATCTACTTTTGCCCAACCCCCTATTTGTTTTCCAGATGAACTGTTTATTTTTTCTTATTCCTTTTTTGCACGTTCATTTTCACATCTCTATGTATTCAACTATCCATTCTTTAAGACCCAAATCAAATGCTAAATCTTCTATGATACCTTCACTAATTCTTCCAGATACAAATAATTTTCTATGAAACACTTATAGAAGTTAATCTCTTTAAAAACTGAGCTTTGTACTATAATTATTTTTGTACTTATTGTTATGCTTCCATGTTTCTGTTTCCAGTAACTACCACTATAATCAACCCCGTTCCCATCTTATTTGACCTTGAGTGGTATTCAGTATTGCTGGCCAAATCCTACTTCTTTTTTTCAGTAATTTTTTTAAATTTTATTTTTTAATTACAGTTGACATTCAATATGATTTTATATTAGTTTCAGGTGTATAGCATAGTGGTTAGAAAATTATATAACTTACAAAGTGATTCCCCAGATATTTCAAGTACCAACCTGGCATAATACATAAGTATTACAATATTATTGACAACACCATAACACTATGTTGTACCTACCAATTTATATTTTTTAGTCCCTTCACCTTCTTCTCCCAACCCCCAGCCTCCATCCCATCCTGCAACTATCAGTCTGTTCTCTGTATCTATGAGTCTGTTTCTGTTTTGTTTGTTCCTATATTCTATTCTTCAGATTTCGTATATAAGTGAAATTATATGGAATTTATCTTTCTCTGTCTGACTTATTTCACTTAGTATAGTATCTTTTAGGTCTATCCATGCTGTTGCAAATGGTAAGATTCCATTCTTTTTTATGCCCGAGTAATATTCCATTATGTATATGTACCACAGCTTTTTTATCCATTCATGTATTGATGGACACTTGTCTGGCTTCCATATCTTAGCTATTGTAAATAATGCTGCAATGAACATAGGGATGCATATATATTTTTGAATTAATGTTTTGATTTCTTCAGATATATACCCAGAAGTGGAATCACTGTGTCATAAGACAGTTCCATTTTTAACTTTTTTAAAGAATCTCCATACTGTTTTCCATAGCAGGTCCACCACTATAGTAAAAGTATAGATTTTGTATGCAATTAAAGCTAATTTGTTATTAATTTAAATATATTGTTATAACTATGAGATATTTATGTAAATATATTGCTATAACTATAAGAAACTATTTATAGAAGTTACCTAAAAGGAAAAAGTAAATCATATTAATACAAAAACAACAACAACAAAACACAAAAATAGAGAAGTGAGAAAAAAAGTGGTTAAAGAACTCTAAGAAAAAGAGAAAACAAAATGGCGATAGTAAACCATTCCTTATTCATAATTACTTTCAATGTAAATTATAACCTATCCCTTCCCCCACACAAAAGACACAGAGGCGCTAAATTGATATAAAAAAAAGTCTAACAATGTACTGTCTATAAGAATGACTATAGGCTGAAAGTAAAGGGGTGGAAAAATATTTCATGCAAATTATAACTAAGAGAGAACAGGGGTGACTATACTTATATCAGACAAAATAGACTTTAAGTCAAAACTTTCACAAAAGACAAAAAAGTACATTGTATAATGATAAAAGTATCAATTCACCAGGAAGATAAAATAGTTTTAATATATGTACATCCCCAACATCAGAGTACCTTATATAAAGTAAACATTGACAGAACTGAAGGGAGAAAAAGACAGTAATAAAATAGTAATAGGAGACATTGTTGTCAAAAGAGGACTGGAACCCAGGAGGGTGTGCCCTAGCATGGCCTGGAAATAGGTTCTTGCCATGTCATGGAAAAACCATTTCAGGGCATGGCCAGTGTGGCTCAGTGGTTGAGCCCATGCACCAAGAGGTTGCCAGTTCGATTCCCGGTCAGAGTACATGCCCAGGTTGTGGGCCAAATCCCCAGTGGGCAGCATGCTGGAGGCGGCCAATCGATGTTCTCTCTCATCAATGTTTCTCTCTCTCTCTCCATCTCCCTTCCTCTCTCTCTAAAAATTAATAAAGGAAAATAAATTTTTTTTTTAAAAAAAAGCATTTCAGGGACACCTGCAAAGGAAGATTTGAGCAATAGCCCAAGAGAAGAAAGTGTGCACAGGGCACAGATGTCCTTGCAAAGGCTGCCACACTCGATGAGGCACTCCCTGGCAGATCCAGCAGCAGAAGCTGAGCAACGTTGTCAGTCTGTCCCAGATACACCAAGCCTGATGTCTCATCCATGACCAGGTAGTTTCATTCAGCTCTGTCTCACTGCAGAAGTCTATCTTCTGGGGTCACAAGTCCACACTTGTGCTCACCAGGAAGGTCAGGACCTACAGCTGCAGTGCCATCACCCCTGGCACCCAAGGCTCCAGTAGTCCAGCTCATTCTCTGCTCCTGGTTGGCATAAAAATTCTTAGCTGTGTGACATTGGGCAAGTTACTTAACTTCTCTGTGCCTCATTTCCCCATCTGCATGTCCACCTGGGCTATGTGGCTGTCCCCCTCTATTCAATCCCTTTCCTTGATCTTCCAGGGTTTCGAGCCCTTATCCTATTGGGTATTTTTTTCCCTGGGTAGTCTTCTCCCCTTTATAGTCACCATTATGGCTCCTACTGTGCATGCCTCATAGATCTGCTTTGTCACTCGCCTTCTACTGCACATGTGTTTGTAAAATGACTT
This sequence comes from Tadarida brasiliensis, assembly GCA_030848825.1. NCBI lineage: Eukaryota > Metazoa > Chordata > Mammalia > Chiroptera > Molossidae > Tadarida > Tadarida brasiliensis. The sequence continues at coordinate 14,175,640 of CM061280.1, forward strand.
CCCCCTGTGCCATTTCTCCCGTTAATCCGGCAGAGCTGTGCTGCTCATTCTCTGGGGTGATTGGAAAGCGGGTTTTTCCTGCCCAGTTGAATGTTAATCCATTTGGTGGAATGATGCTGGCTATTCCCTGGAGTGACTATGATACTGTTCTTTCCTAGTTAATCCAGCTTAATTAGATGTTTGCTCCCTCCCTCTTTGTTAATACCTAACTAACTGCCTACTGTAACAACTTCAATACCCCACTTTCAACAATAGATAGATCAGCCCAACCGGTGTGGCTCAGTGGTTGAGCGTCGACCCATTCACCAAGAGGTCGCCAGTTTGATTCCCAGTCAGGGCACATGCCCAGGTTGTAGGCCCGATCCCCAGTGTGGGGCATGCAGGAGGTGGCCAATTGATGTTTTCTCTCATCGATGTTTCTCTCTCTCTCTCTCTCTCTCTCTCTCTCTCTCTCTCTCTCTCTCTCTCTCTCTTTCTCCCTTCCTCTCTCTAAAAAAAAATTCTGTAAAGAAAAAAAAATTTTTTTGAACACAAAAAAACAATGGATAGATCAATCAGACAGAAAATTCAACAAAGAAACAGTGAACTTGAATAACATCATAGACCAAAGGGACCTATCTGATATATACAGAATTTAAACTCAACAAAGAGAATATACATTCTTCTCAAGTGCACACAAAATATTCTCCAGGAGAGATTGATGTGAAGAAACAAAACAAGTCTTAGTAAATTTAAGAAAATTGAAACCATATACCAAGTATCATTTTGTATCATACTGATATGAAACTAGAAATCAAGAATTGGAGCAAAACTGAAAAATTTTTAAATATGTAGAAATTAAACAATATACTCTTGAAAAACCAATGGGTCACAAAAGAAAAAAAAAGGGAAATTAGAATATATCTCAAGAAAAACAAATTGAAAACAACATAATAATTATAAGATGTTGCACTACTAAGAGAGAAATTTAGAGCAGTAAGAATCTACATTACAAAAAATAAATATCCAAAATAATCAACTTAACTTTACATCTCAATGAAATAGAAAGTGAAGATAAAACTAAACAAAAAGCAGAAACAATAAAATAAAGATTAAAGCAAATATAAACAAAATAAAACAATAGATAAAATAATAAAACAAAGAGCTGTTTTTTGAAATATTAATTGACAAATTTTAGCTAGACTAAGAAAAGTGACAGAAACTCAAATAAATAAAAGAGGAGGCATTGTAACTGATGCAACAGAAATAAAAATGATTATGAAAGACTAATATAAACAATTATATGACAACAAACTGGATGTTCTAGAAGAAATAGATACATTTCTAGAAACATATACCTACTAAGACTGAATTATGAAGAAGTAGAAAGTCTGAACAGTACTATAACTTGTAAAGAAATTGAATCAGTAATCAAAAAACTCCCAACAAAGAAAAACCAGCAATGAGATGACTTTACTGGTGAATCCAACCAAACATTTAAAGAATTAGTGCCCATTCTTTTCAAAAAATTTTTAACAAAACTGGAGAGGAGGAAATGCTTCCAAACTCATTTTGTGAAGCCACAATTACCCTGATACCAAAACCAGACAAAGATACCACAAGAAAACTGTAGACTAGTGTTCCTGATGAACACAGGTGCAAATATTGTCAACAAAATACCAGCAAACAAAATTCAACAGCATATTAACAAGTCATACACCATGGCCCTGTGAGATTTACCACTGGGATGCAAGGATGTTTCAGAATACACAAATCAATTAACATGGTATACCACATTAAGGGAAAAATACAAATTACATGAACATCTCAACAAACTAGAAATAGAGAAAAATTATCTTAACATAATAAAGGTATAGTGTAAGCAGGTACAACTAGTTTTTTAGATTGTAATGTAAGTACCGGACATTAAACTTTCGATTGTGGGGTCATCCACTTCAAATATATCCATCTGGAATAAACATCAGGCTGGCTCACCCACCAGTTCTTTTTTTGAGAGGAGGTGCTCTGGTTGATCTACATAACTGACCATTTGACCAACTGTTTGCTTTTCCCTTCCCACACTTTAATTCCAGCTCTTATGTTTTAAATTCACCAGTAAAGACTGAATCCATGATATCCTAGCACTCCACCCTGAGCCCCAGTGAAAGCAGAAGCCAATTTCCACTCTCTCCTCCCCTTTCCCTCCTCCTCCCTATCACTTTCATCCTCTCCCTGTCTCTGTCTTTCTCTCTCCGCCAGAGACTTCTCACTGTGTGACCCTGGGCATGCTGTGTAGCCTCCAGGAGCTGTGAGTAATAAACCTTGTTTTTAAAAAAAGTTTCTTGATGCTTGTCGCTAAAGGTTGTTTTTGCAATTATAATAACTACAAGGTTGATCCAGCCACAACCTAGGCTAAGAAAGGAGAAATGTAGTAAGGGCCCAGGTGAGTGACCCCAGGCATTTCTTGCCAATAGATTCACTCTTGATAGGCTGAGATTGACAAAAAATAAAGGCCATATATGACAATCCCACAGCTAACATCATACTGAACAGTGAAAAACTGAGATCTTTTCTTCTAAGATCAGGAACAAGACAAGGATGCTCATTCTCATGACTCATTCAACATAACAGTGGAAGTCCTAGCTAGAATAATTAGGTAAATTAATAGCATCCAAAATGTCTCTCTTCACAGATGGCATGAACTTATATATAGAAAACTCTAATGACTCCACAAAAAAGTACTAGAATTAATAAGCAAATTCAGTGCAGTTGCAGGATACTGAATCAACATACAAAAATTTGTCATGTTTCTATACACTGATAACAAACTATCTGAAAAAAGAAATTAAGAAGAAGAACTCATTCACAATACTGTAAAAATACTTAGGCATAAACTCAACTAAGGAAGTGATAGATTTGTGCACTGAAAACTACAAAACATTGATGAAATAAATGAGAGAAGATGCAAATATATGAAAAACATCACCTGATTATGAATTCAAATACTTAATATTGTATAATATTTATACTACCCAAAACAATCTACAGATTCAATGCAATCCCTAGCAAAATCCCAAGTATATTTATTGAAGATATAGAAAGACATATTTGTAACATTCATATGGAGATGAGAAAGACCTCAAATAGCCAACACAATCTTGCAAAAGAAGAACAAAGCTGGAAACATCATGCTCTCTTCTTTATCTCCTTCTCCTCCCTGGCTGTACCTTTGAGTAGAACCCAAACAAGCTGGAAGTCAGTCTAGAGCCTCTTGTTCCCCTACCCTCTGCCTTTCTTTGCCCTAATGAATCCAGCAGAGCTCCGACTAGAGCTGGGCTCCTCTTCTGCTGGCTTCCAGACCATGTCCCACACCCACCCCTTTCTCCTATGCCTCTTCTTCTTCCACCATGGTCTCTTTAGAGAGACCAGGAAGTCAAACTTGTAGCCATCCCTCCACTCTTCCCATCACTCTTACCCCCTCATCTGGTGGAAGCACAGCATAGAAAATGTTGGTGGCTTTGCCACACCACCCTACCCATCCCAGATCCCCACCACTTTAAGGGGCGTGGATTCATCAGGGTCCCTTCAGGGCCTGTGTGAGTACTGATTTGCTCAGTTTTTGCAAAAGGCACCTGTGTCTAACAAAAATGAAAAAAAAAAAGGCTGGAAACATAACATTTTCTGTATTCAAAATGTATTTCAAAGCTATAGTCACTAAAACAGTATGGAACTAACATAAAGGCAGACATATAGACCAATGGAACAGAATAGAGAACCCTGAAATCAATCCATTAATATATGGTCAAATAATCTTCAACAATAGTGCCACAAATACATAATGGGAAAAGAATAGTCTCTAGCATATAGTTTTGGTAAACTGGATATCCATGTTCAAATGAATGAACTTTAACCGTTATCTTACAGCATACACAAAAAGCAATTAAAAATGGATAAAGATTTTAACGTAAGTCTGAAACTGTAGAATTCCCAGAAGAAAATATGGGGGAAAGTTTCATGACATTGGTCTTGGCAGTGATTTTATGGATATGGCACTAAAAGCACAGTGAGACTGTATCAAATTAAAAAGCTCTGTACACCAAAGGAAATCATCAACAGAGTGAAAAGGTAACCTAAAAAATGAGATCAAATATTTGCAAAAGATATGTCTGATAAGGGGTTAATTTCCAAAACACATAAGAAACTACCATAATTCAATAGTAAAAAAAAAAAAGAAAGAAAGAAAGAAAGAAAGAAAGAAAGAAAGAAAGAAAGAAAGAAAGAAAGAAAGAAAGAAAGAGAAAGAAAGAAAGAAATCCTCTAACATCCCAATTTAAAAATGGGCTAAAGATTTGAATAGACATTTCTCTAAAAAAGACATACCGATTGCCAACAGGTATATGAAAGATGCTCAATGTCAATAACAATCAGGGAAATGCAAATGAAAATAACAATGATATATTATTTTGCACCTGTTAGAATGGTTATTATAAAAAATAAGAAAACAGCAAGTATTAGTGAAGATTTGGAGAACTGGTATCTTGTACACTGTTGGCTGGAATGAAAACTGGTGCAGTAACTATGGAGAACAGAATGGAAGTTTCTCAAAAAATTATGCAGTGCTATTCACAATATATAAGAAGTGGAAAGAATTTAAATGTCCATCGATGGATGAATGGATACAGAAATTACAGTATACACATGCAATGGAATATTATCCATCCCTATAAAACAAGAAAATCCTGCAATATGCAAAGATGTATATGAGCCTGAGGACATTATGTTAATTGAAATAAGCCAGTCATAGAGGGATGAGTACTACATGATTCCTCTTATATGAGATATCTAAATAATTATAATCATAGAAGCAAAGAATAAAACGGTGTTTGCCAAGGTCTGTGGGAAGGGGGAAATAAGAAGTTGCTAATCAACCTCTATAAAATTTCAGTTATGCAAGGTGAATAATTTCTTGAGATCTGATGTACAACATTTTGCCTATAGATAATACTGCGTTGTATGCTTAAAATATGTTAAGAGGGTAGCTCTCTTGTTAATTATTCTTATCAAAAATGTTAAAATAAGATCCTTAAAGTCTTAAAGGGGGCCAAATATTTGGTGATGGGAAGAGATTTGACATTGGGTGGTGGGAATGTAATGCAGTATACAGATGATGTGTCATAGAATTGGTCACTTGAAACCTATATAATTCTATTAACCAATGTCACTCCAATAAATTTAATATAAAAGTATTTTTTAAATAGCAAATTAGAACACATATTTAGAGCACATAAATCTGACTGTTGAAATCTGCAACAACTTGATATTCTCTAAAATGTAATGTGTTGTTTAATATCTACACATAATTAAATTATTGACACACTGGTTGAAAAAATAGAAGTACTCAATTCCTACATTCAGATATCCACAATCTCAATCCACCAGTATTTAAAATACCAATCTGAGCTGATTTTACAAATAATTATTAGGATTGTTGAGGGATAAAAAAGTATTCCCTTGAAATATTCTTTTTTTTTTTTAATTTTTTCTTTATTGATTTTAGAGAGAGAGGAAGTGAGAGGGAGAGAGAGAGAAACATCGATGAGAGAGAACATTGATTGGCCACCTCCTGCATGCCCCCCACTGGAGATCGGGCCCACAACCTGGGCATGTGCCCTGACTGGGAATTGAACCGGTGACCTCTTGTGGCATGGGTCGACGCTCAACCACTGAGCCACACTGGCCAAGCTCCCTTGAAATATTCTACCTAAAATGTCAGGTGGTTTTCACGTGCTATGCTCAGGAGAACACCCTGTATTTTGTCTGTAGATAATGAATCTGTTAAGCAAAAAGCTATAGAAGCAGTACCAAAAACTTTCCAAGAACTCTTATGTTTGAATCAATAATCACTTAGTAGTAGTATTGTGTTAAAAATCACTTAAAATCTTAGATCTAAAGAGTTTGAAATATCCACTATCCCATTATTTTTGTCTTGCTTTCCATACTCCTCTGTCCCCCCAATTTTTCTTTGCCTTAATTTCTGCCTTACATAATATAATGCATTTATTGGTGAGTGGGTACACTTAAAGAAGGAGTATTAATTGCTTTAGCGCTTGATAAAATGTATTCTTTCAAGTAGTAGAGCTAATTGGTATAATCATTAATATCTTGCATGATTTTCTAATTACTGGACCAGGTTGACATTAGCAAGCTTTTGATTATTTTATTTTCTGCAGTGACAGTTTTCTCTTTATTATTTCCCTGGTTTCTGGATGAAACCATAGTATAACTTGCAGAATATTAAAGAACAACCAACGCCTGGCCAGTGTGGCTCAGTGGATTGAGCCTCGTCCCATGAACTGAGAGGTCCTGGTTCAATTCTCCGTCAGGGCACATGCCCGGGTTGCGCGTTTGATCCCCAGTAGGGGGCATGCAGGAGGCAATTGATGTTTCTATCTCTCTTTCCCTCTCCCTTCCTCTCTCTAAAAAAAATCAATAAAGACATACTAAAAAAAAAAAAAAAAAAGAACAACCATGGTTCCTGATAAATGTTGTTTGTAGCAGAAAAATATTTGATTATAAAAATTTTTTAAATGATATAAATTTTTGTTTTGAATTAATAGTATAGCTGAATATTAATGGCAAGTTGCACAAGAATAGGGTCGTTGGTTTAACCTTTGATCTGTGATTTCATTTTGTTGAGTTGTATTGTGTCCAATTAAAACCTTGAATAAATGATAAAAATTGCTTATAATATTTTCATAGCTTAAGAGACTGTTCAAATAAATGCATTACAAAAATTTGTTTATTTTGAATGTTTTCCTTTGTTCTGGAGGTGAGATGATCATTAACAACAGTTTACAATCGCAGCCCAAAATCAATTGCTTTCAACAAGGATGATAAATTTTTTGAGTCATTCAAAGGCAATGTTTAAAGATCTTTTTAAAAATTCAGACTAAATCAATGAGAGGATGTGCTTCAGTTCTATATGTGAGAAAATAGGAAATTCTTCATTAGAACATTATATTAATTTCATTTTTTCTTATGAGCTAAAGGTAAATGAATTGGATGCAAAATGAGAGCTACTGAAGTTATGAGAATGAAATAAACTCACATAGACCTTAAGAAAGCTAATAACGAAAAGAAAATACTAAGTCTCCTTTATTTATTTATTTATTTATTTAAGTATTTTTTTCCTTTATTGATTTTAGAAAGAAAGAAAGAGAGAGGAAGAGAGAGTTATTAACATCGATGAGAGAGAATATCGATTGGCCGCCTTCTACATGCCCCCACTGGGGATCTGGCCCACAGCCTGGGCATGTGCCCTGACTGGAAATCGAACCAGCGACCTCTTGGTTCATGGGTCGATGCTCAACCTCTGAGCCACACAGGCTGGAGGCTAAGTCCCCTTTAATAGTAAGCCTAACAGTTTTATCTGTATTTTACTTTGTAATCTTTTGATTTGAGAAAAATCATTTGACTTAGATAAAATCATGCTTATGTTTACTTCTGCTTTTTAAAAAAAATTTTTATTCCCTTGCCCTTTATTCTCTGTGACTCCCAAATCCATCCTCTTGGAGCTTCCCCCTTACACATAATTCTTCTTGGCAATATCCGAAATTGTTGTTTGGAAACTGGCCTCTGAAGCTTGCTTCCCTTCTTGAAGGATTGAGAACTAGATTGTTGGATGCCTCAGACAGTCAGAGACTTTGTTGGCCTATGGCTAATGGTTTCTTTGGCAATATGGTTACCTTTGAAGACTTAGGCCCTAGATCTATTTGCTTCCAGACAGTTCCATCTGCACTAACCAAACCCCTGATATTCCTCAAATTAGTTTTATGCTTTTTTCTCTCTCCCCCCTACCCCCTGCTCTCTCCTTCTCTCTCTCTCATTAATGGCAGCTACCTTGAGGGTCTCAGACTTAAGTTCGAAGTCCACATCTTTGATCTAATCTTTTCTCTCACTTGCTTCATCTCAACTGAAATATTTTACTTAGATTTAGTGCTCAATGCCTTTTTCAATATTTATTGTTAAAAGTATTACAGATGTCCTGCCTTAACCCTCATTGACCCCTCCTCTCTGCTCCTGCTCCCACACCCTGCCTTCCCCACGCTATTGTCTGTGTCCATTGGTTGTGCATATATGCATGTAAGTTCTGTGGTTTATCACTTCTCACTCCCCCCACCCCCCTTCCCTCTGAGGTTCCTCAGTCTGTTCCCTGCTTCCATGTCTCTGGATCTATTACTGCTGCTTTTTTAAAGGGAAAACTGTTCATCAAATATTGAAGTAGCTTTAAGTGGAGCTAACTCAATTTTTCAAAACACAATTTATAAATATAAGTCTATATTTCTTATCCTATAATCAAGTTGACTTCTCAATTATAATTATTATATTTGCTACAAGTATTTTTTTTACCAAGTGTTCAGTTTTTTATTATTATGTATTTTCGTAGGAATACACATTTTTATGTGACCTAGAAATTAAAATTAGTGAAAAGGAGATCATTTACTCAGAAATTCTCCGATGTTTTTTTCTCAGAACCCTCCTAAAAATTGAGGACTCCAAATAACTTTTATTTTTGTGGGTTATAGCTACCAGTATTTATCACATTAGAAATTAAAATAGAAATTTTGAAAATGTGTTTATTTATTTCAAAATAACAGTCAAAACCCTTTAGATGTTATATGAACAATTTTTTTTACTAGATATGTGAAAAGATGCTCAACGTCACTAACCATCAGAGAAATACAAATTAAAATCACAATGAGATATCACCTCACACCTGTCAGAATGGTATCATCAATAAATCCACAAACAACAAGTTTTGGTGAGGATGTGGAGAAAAGGGAACCCTCATGCATTGATGGTGGGAATGCGGATTGGTGCAGCCACTGTGGAAAGTAGTATGGAGTTACCTCAAAAAATTAAAAATGGAACTGCCTTATGATCCAGTGATTCCACTTCTGGGAATTTATCCAAAGAAACCCCAAACACTAATTCAAAAGAATACATGCACCCCTATGTTCATTGCAGCGTTATTAACAATAGCCAAGATTTGGAAGCAGCCCGTGTCCATCAGTTGATGAGTGGATAAAAAAAGCTGTGGTACAGCCTTGGCCAGTTTTGCTCAGTGGTTAGAGCATTGGCCTGTGAACTGAAGAGTCATGGATTCGACTCCCAGTCAAGGGCATTGATGTTTCTCTCTCCCTCCCTCCCAACCTCCCTCCCAGTCTAAACAAAAATCAATGGAAAAAATATCCTCAGGTGAGGATATAAAAAGAGCTGTGGTACATTTATACAATGAAATACTACTCTGCTGTAAAAAGGAAGAAAATTTTACCCTTTGAAAAGCATGAATGAACCTGGAGAACATTATGCTAGGTGAAATAAGCCAGTCAGAGAAAGACAAGTACCATATGATTTCACACATACGTTGAATTTAATGAACAAATTGAACTACCAAGTAAAATAGAGACAGACTCATAGAGAGCAGGCAGACAGCTCTGGTGTGTTTGGGTGGGTGTTGGGGGGAATGGAGGGATTGAGCATAAAAGAAACAGAAAGAGAGAGAACTCATGGACATGGACAACAGTGTGGTGATTGTGGGGCAGTGGAGGGGCTTGGAGGTGGAAGAGGGCATGGAGGGGATAAATAGTGATGGAAAAAAAGAAAGGAAGGAAGGAAGGAGGGAAGGAAGGAGGAAAGGAAGGAAGGAAGGAAGGAAGGAAGGAAGGAAGGAAGGAAGGAAGGAAGGAAGGAAGGAAGGAAGGAAGGAAGGAAGGAAAGAAGGGAGGGAGGGAGGGAGGGAGGGAGGGAGGAAGGAAGGAAGGAAGGAAGGAAGGAAGGAAGGAAGGAAGGAAGGAAGGAAGGAAGGAAGGAAGGAAGGAAGGAAGGAAGGAAGGAAGGAAAATAAATGTATATTTTGCCCTGGTCAGGTAGCTTGGTTAGTTAGAGCATCATCCCTATATGCCAAGTTTGAGGGTTTGATCCCTGGTTACAGCACATGCAAGGATCAACCAATGAATACATAAATAGGTGGAACAACAACTTGACATTTCTCTCTCTCTCTTTCTCCCTTCCTCTCTCTCTCAAATTAATAAATATATATATTTTTAAAAAGTAAATATATATTTTCAAAACAAATGCTAGAAAAGATTTGCATACTCCAGTATGCAGCGTACATTATTTATGTATACTTTTCATTTCATTACACACAATAAAATAATGTGTATTCAATAATCAAGATTTAATAAAATTAATAACTTTTACTGCTTTATAAAGAATTTCTTTAAGTAGAAAAATCAATCTGTCTTTTCTTCAGTAAATGTATGATAATGAGAAATACAAGAACTGCTAGAATAGTTTTGTGCCACTAGCTTGATTCATGCTAAGCTACCAGCAGTTTTATCTACTAAGAGCTTTGCAGGATTAGTGCAAATATTAGTATATTTTAAAAAGCCAAGTCCTATAGTTATTATTTAGAAATGCTGACTTCATGAATCCTCTGAAAATATCTCAGAATTCCATGCACTTTGAAAAATTCTGTTTATATTAACCTTACTGTCACTGGTGTATGTTAATGGCTTCTAGACGATGTTCTATCAGAAGGACCATTATCAATTGAAGTATATTTCAGCTCAAACATTATTTTTCATAAAATGCATAGAATATACACATATATACTCATTCTACATTACATGTTTATAAAAAAGAGCTACACTATCAGAAAATAAGCCATTGAAAAGCACTGGAGCATTATCTCACTTTTAGGACGATAGGACAATTGATTTTGCAAACGATGAGCCCGATACTCCACCAATTCTACAGTATCAAATTGAAATTGAATTGCTTTCTCAACCATCAAATAAATTTTAGTCACTAGAATATTTAGTTTCCTTCAAAGTCTAATACATGGAAATATTCTACTGTATGACAATAACGCCATTAGACAAAGTAGTAAATCAGTCAATGCTTTCCACCAAGTTTTAGATACATGGACAGTGTACTAATTCAGTTGTCTGACAAGGAAATGTTGATACAAAGAAAAATGAACAAAAGGTTTATTGGTGGGTAAGACTTGAGAAAGGAAATGAAGGGAAGCAGGGTTAAGCAGATAAGATACCAGATTTTGATACAGACTTTCAAAATATTTGCCAGCCCAATGGGAAGCTCTGCAGCAAAGATTGCCCATTCTGAATTGGGCAGAAATGGCCAGACTACTGCATCACTTGATTATCGAATGTGAGCTGCCTTGAGAAGAATGTGATGTCAGCCCACAGGGCATCAGTGAAACTTAGTAACAACCATGCAACTCCATTATTCATTTATCTTTCACCTATAAAATTTAAATGTCTGAATTATGCTGGCCAGTGTAATCCTGTCCACCAGCAAATTATCCTAAATTACCATGGGTAAAAATTTTAACAATTATATTATCATATTCTACCAGTAGTTGTCCATACTCTACCAATAACCAAACATGGGATTACTGCTGCCAATACAGTCATAAGTGATCCTGTCCCCATACTCCATCTTTCCATCACCTCTTTAGTACCACATGTGGTGCCAATTGTGCTGCTGTTTGTTCTCCAGGAAGTAGACACTGATACACAGTTAAAAGTGCAAAAGGTTTACTGGGGAGTGATGTAAGTAAACATAATAAAGAAAATACAGGATTTGGAAAAGGGGAGCCATCAGACCATAATGCAGACCTGACAAAGTATCTGGTAATCCAATATGAAAAATTGCAGCAAAGATTGTCATTATAAGGGTCTCAGACTGGGCAGAAATAGATAGACTTTTGTATTTTCTTAGTCATTGCATGGGAGCCTTTTCAAGAACATGACCTTGGCCCAAAACTGAGGCCTCCCAGAAGCTTTTTTTTAAAAATACTTTTCTTTATTGATTTTAAAGAGAGAGGAAGGGAGAGGAAGAGAGAGATAGAAACATCAATGAGAGAAAACATCTATTGGCCACCTCCTGCATGCCCCCCACTGGGGATCGGGCCCACAACCTGGGCATGTGCCCTGACTGGGAATCAAACCAGCGACCTTTTGGTGCATGGGTCGACGCTCAACCACTGAGCCACACCCGCCGGGCCTCCCAGAAGCTTTTAACAGCTAGAGGCAATCAGCTAACCACACACCTTGTAGCAGGATGGCCAGTTCTTTCTAGAAGAAGTATCTGAACTGTGTATCTCTATATACCACAGATATTTACCATTAAACTTGAAATCAGATAATGGCCATGTATAGCTACTCACTTAAAAATATGGCTCTAGGACCAGAGAGGCCCGGGTTTGGTTCCCGCTAAGGGCACATACCTCGGTTGCAGTTTGTCCCCGGCCCTGGTTGGGGTCGTGTGGGTGGCAGCCACTCGATGTGTCTCTCTCACATCAATGTTTCTCTCTCTCTCTCTCTCTGTCTCTCTCTCTTCCTTCCTCTCTCCCTCAAGATAATGCAAAAAATGTTCCCGGGTGAGGATAAAAAAAAAAAAAATACGGCTCTGTAACAAATATAAGGAAAAACAAAGACGGTGTTCATAAATAACTTTTAAAATGACTAAAATACTAATTTCAATATAGTCTTTCCAATTGGTTGCCCATTTAATCATGTAAATGATTACTCAGGAAAATAGCAAGAATCAAAGAGGCCATATATAATCTTTCATATTTCTGAGGCTTAAAAGAATCACATTGGACCATTTTGTAATATGAGGATTTTCTTTGTAACCCTCCATCAACCTTACTTAGAAATTTAAGAATACACCCTCTCCCCTCTATGTGTTATATTGAGAAATGTTAGATTCTGTTTCATGATTGGTGGTGCATTTTGCAAGGTCTCCTTTAAAGCTCCAAACAGAAGCTAAAAATATACTATGCTCATTGACCTTTTGCCATATTATGTTGTCTAAGTCTCTTGTGCAATAAAACTGTGATTTCTCTATCAGAAATTGAAGGCCACAGCTTTCAATTTTGAGAAGCAGCAAAAATAACAACACCAACAAATGTCAAAGTGAGTTCACAGAAACAAACAAAAACGTTTAGCAATTTATTTCTTCCCTGTTCTTTCTAAAGTATTGCTGCCCCATTTCCAAAAATGTTAGCTTTATTGATGTTCCTATCATGTTATGCCAACAACAGTCATCTTATCTCCCAGTTATATAGAACTACACTTGTAGTAAAGTGTTGTATGTTTACATACATTTACATTAAAATATAGATATAAGACTATATCAACAAAGAATACACACTACATATAAAGCTCACTCTTTTTAATTACCAGCTTGAAATTTACTTTCTGAAGCTGAGGTAGGAATGAAGTGAATTCCTAGATAATAAAAGTAGTTTTAAATTCAAGAATTGTATCCCTGCCCTCCAAAATGCACTACACTAAAGAGTAGATAAGTTCCTGGGCATTTACTGTATAATACTAGCATAAGATGGTACAATAAATTATTACTGTTACTGTACAATACTGGCATAATATGGTACAATAAATCACCAAAGAGTGATAAGAATGAGATAAGGGGTTAATTCTACAATTGAAAAACTTAAACTCACAAAAGAGGTCCTGGTTTTAACTACCTTGCAGAGAGAAGTGCTTTCTCACACTATTACATATTACAGAATCTAACTATAACTATATATTTACTATTAGCAGTGAGATTTATGCTACCTTTTTTATTATTTCATGATGTTGATTACTGTTCTTTTACTTCCACTCACAGAACAACCTTTAGCATTTCTTGCAAGGCATGTTTGGTGGTAATGAACTCCTTTAGTTTTTGTTTGTTCAAGAAAGTCCTTATACCTCATTTGTTTCTGAAAAAAAGCTTCACTGAATATAGAATTATTGGTTGACAGTTCTTTTCCTTTAAATATTTTGAATATGTCATTCCAGTCTCTCCTGGCCTGAAAAGTTGCTGTTGAGAAATTTACTGATAATCTTATGGGGATTCCCTTGTATGTAACTTCTGTCTTTTCTTTTGCTGCTCTTGAATTTTAACAAATTAATTATAATATGTCTTGGTGTAGCCCTCTTTGGATTCATCCATTTTGGGATCTTTTGGACATCATAGATCTGGATGTCCATTTCACTCCCCAAGTTTGGAAAGTTTTCAGCCATTATTGTTTAAATATACTTTCTGTTCCTTATTTTTTCTCTTCTCCTTGTGCAATTCCCATAATTTGAATACTGTTTCTTTTCATTGTGTCCCATAACTCCTTTTCTTCACTCTTTTTTTTTTTTTTTTTATGTGTTATTATTTTCTTTTTTGCTCTTATGACTGGCTAATTTCCAATGTCCTATCTTCCAGGTCATTGATTCTTTCTTCTGCATGGTCAAGTCTTCTTTGGGAACACTTTATTGAATTCTTTCATTCAGTTATTGTATTTTTCAGCTCTAGGTTTTCTATTTTACTTTATTTTGTTTTGTTGATGGTAGCTATTTTTTGTTAAACTTGTTCAAGCAATGTTTTCCTAATTTGTTCATGCAATGTTTTCCTAATTTTATTTAGTTTTCTCTGTTTTCTTACAGTTCACTAAAATTCCTTGAGGATTATTTTGAATTTTTTGTCTGAGAGTTTATAAATCTCCATTTATTTAGGGTCATTTATTGGAACTTTATTAGTTTCTTTTGGTGGTGTTATATTTACCTAATTTTTTGTGTGATTCTTGATGTCTAATATTGATATCTGCATATTTGATAAGGGGGCTCCTCTTCCAGACCTGACAGATTTGCTTTAGCAGGGACAGTTCTTTACCAGTTAGCTCAGTTTAGGTTTCTGGGTATGTCTGCTGATAATGTTCTTAGGCAAGTGAGGCCTGCTATTATGGTCTGTTTTGGAACAAAGTAACTGTTTGAGCTCTGAGTACAGGTATAAGTGTGGGGTGTGCCACTTGTTGAAAACAGTAAATAGGACTGTTGGCTTGGTTTTTCTACCCAAGTGAGTCTGTAGAATGGGCTCTGTGGCTGCCTGGATTCTCTGGTCAGGATTGCTATATGGTCAGGATTGGGTACTATGTTCAATAATAGGTGGAGATAATAATTAGTTTCCTTGCCCTGGCAGGGCAACAGGCTGGGACCCAGGGCCAATACAGCTCATTGTTTGGGGTACATATTATGACTGAGTGTGCACTAAATTCCCTGGTCAGGTGAGTTCACCAGTTTTGCTCTGTAGATGAAAAAAGCCACAGGCTGTGTTCTGTTCAAGTGCCACTATACATAGGCTATTGAATGGGCTTTGCAAGTTTCTGTGCATTCTGGTTAAGTTTCCTGGTTGAAGTGCTTGAAGGCTGTATTCAGTAACGAACAGGTCTGTGAATTAGATTCCCTGCTTTGGTGCAGTGGGAGAAACAGCTCTGAAAGTGGTAAAGCTCTTGGTTGTCTTAAGCTGATCCATACCACAAGTTCACTGGCCAAACAAGGCCTCTGTCTTTAGTCCAAAGCTATTGGCTCTGCTTGCTTTTCTCTGCACTCAAATATTGTTGGTCTGCACAGCTTTCAGGTGATTTTTCTAGCTCTTCTGGTAAGATGGAACCAGGAGACACAGTGGGTGGGCCTAAGTCCCAGCCTTCTTGCCTGGGCTGGAATGGTAGGGGCCACTCTGTGCTCCTCTCAATTTCATAAACAGGCTCTTTGGATGAGATGGGCTGAGAGCTACCCTTAACCTTAGCTATGAATTAATTTCCCTGCCTGTGTGTAGCACAGAAAGCCTCCACTACTGGTACTGACTTTGCTTTGGAGGTAACCAACTCTATATACTCTCCTCTCAGCTCCAGTGCCACTGTGCCACAAGCTTTCAGAAGTTGTCACCAGCTATTCTGGTCAGACGGAGCTGGAAATCCTACAGAAGGTGGGACTGTTACTATAGCTACTTGCCTGGGCATGGGAAAATCCTGAAAAACATTTCCTTTGAGTATCCAATTGAGGCAGATCTTTACTCTTCTAAGTTCCCTAGTCAGAGTGTGCATCTGATTTGGTCATGCAGATGAGAAAAGCTGCAGGTTGGGTTTACTACTTGGACACTGTAAGTATGAACTTGGCCTGCCAAAATCCATGTGCTGGTTGTTGCAAACCCCTCACCTCTTCTCTGTCACAGTAAAATTGCTAGTGGTTGAATGCCACTGATTCCCCTGCAATCCCCGAGGTGTGAGATCAGAGTAAAGGCTTCCACAAAGTGACTCATAATGCTGGGGTGGCTGGCTATCTCCCCTGGATTTTATTTTCTTTCCAAAAGAACCAGGTCTTAGGCATTGCACTAAACTGGGAGAGGGGTAATTAGATCAACATGCAGCCTCTCCTCTTGCTCTTCTAATACAGTCTTTCTCGGCCTCTGAGCTACAAGAGGTACTTCAGCCTCACCCCCACATTCCAGGATTCTCTTGGTGGTGTCTTGTTCTTAAATAGTTGTTAGTTGTTCTTTTTGTGAGTGGGAGCAAAGTCAGGAATGACCTATGTCACCATCTTGGCTATATTACAACATATAAAACATTAATAGTGCCCTGGCCAGTTTGGCTCAGCAGTTATTGTCAGCCCACAGACCAAGGGCATATACCTCAGTTGCAGTTTGTCCCTGGACCTGGTCGAGGTTGTGCGGGAGGCAACCAATCGATGTGTCTCTCCCACATGGATTTTCTCTCTCTTTCTCTCTATCATTTTCTCATTCTCTCTCTCTCTCTCTCCCTCCCACTCTATCTGAAGATAAATGGAAAAATATCCTTGGGTGAGGATTAAAAAAAAAACTACTTAATAGTATAAATTCTCTATAAAATCATTTATGCTTATACTAGATGATTTATTAATAATAAACTAAGTCAGATTAATAATAGTAAAGCTAAACTACATTTTATAGGTACATTTTTCTGTGTGAGTTGGTAAAACCTTTGACTTTATTTTTTCCTTTTTAATTGAATTTATTGGAGTGACATTGGTTAGTAAAATTATACAGGTTTCAGGTGTACAGTCCTATAATACATCATCTGTATATTGTATTATGTGTTCACCACCCAAGTCAAGTCTCCTTCCATCACCATTTATCCCCCTTATACCTTCTTTTACCTCCCCCAACCCCCCTTCTCTCTGGTAATCACCATATCATCTATGTCTATAAGGTTCTTTTTTTTTTGCTTAATCCCTTCACCTTTTTCACCCAGCCTGGCAACCCCATCTTCTCTGACTTACAGGTACTTTTTTAAGGACTATAATGATATAATGATGAGGCCATGTTTATATACATGTCTAAATACAGAAGATATTTTCCATTTTCACCTGATGGATCTTTAAACCAACAAGAACAAAACCTTTCTGCTGAATTATCCAAAAAAGACCAAAATGAATATGTCTATCTAATTTTTTTTTTCTACAAAGTATTACAAAGTAATACTTCAATGAGAAGTCATCAGCACGCAGCATAGCCCAAACAAAGGAAGGCAATAGTACTCATTACTTCAATTGGTTGTCTGAGAGAAAGCCATAGAGGAATGGGTAGTTAGAGTCTCCTTTTCATTATAACTAATACAAGAGAGACCTAATTCTTCCTTATGTAAATTCTAGTAAGACAATTTTTTAAAGATACCAAATGAAAAATAAATATGTTGATCAAATTTTCTCACTTTAATAACAATTCATGGAAAAAGAACTCATTTATCTTTAATAACAACCACATTTAATAAATTATAAGAATGAAATATATAAATAAGTTAAAAAAGATTTTACAAACTCAAAATATTTTTCTCAGTGAAGAAGATTTATAAAAGTATCATTTTTGAAACTCAAACTTTTCAGAAGAATTTTGAAAAAATATAAAACATCTGTATCAGGAGGCAGGCTTCAACCAAAATGTATATATGTATACACACATATGTATGTATATATGTATATATATATTCACATGTGTGTGTATATATATGTGTTGTTTCTCTGCATGGCTGTCTCTGTCTCTAATGCTAGAAACCAAAATCTACAGGTGGTATGGAAGGGAAAGTCATAATAAGTCTGGAATCCTATAAGTATGATCTGGAGCCTAACAAGGATGGATGAGAACGCTAGTCCATTCTTGTTGCTTTTGAACTTGGTGGTGATGGTATGCTACAGAACCTGGGGCCTTATATCACATGACTGAATGCATCTACACCTGGCTAAGACATCAAAACAACTAAAGGAAGATCCTGGGACAGGAGAGAACAATTACAGGTCCAGCTGCTGAGTCACACCTAGGAGGGAAGTCAGCAAATCATTACTTGTGTATACTGCAAAATAGCTTCTGTCTCCCTATGTCCTACAACTCTCACCAGAGGAACTCCTTGAAGCTCACCATAATCAGAAACATACAAGAATGGAGAATTCTCAGAACTGTAGTTCAACCTATCCACATTACCATGTAATAAAGACATATAATGTAATGCTAAGATCTCTCACAGGATCAATAAATAAATAAATAAATAAATAAATAAATAATATTTGTTAACAAAAATAATACTTTGCACCCCAAGCCTATGTAGTCAATAATTTTTAGCTAGTAGAACATAACACTGTAGTATCTAGATTAATTGAGTAACATGAGGTTTCCAGGAGACAGTAATAGGAGCCGCAGTGTTTGTTGTCAAAGTGTAAGCTGTTGGTTGGGAAAGAAAGAGTAAGAGTTATTTTATGTCTATTGGTTCAGGTATTTCAATTATCAATTTATTGCCTCTCAGCTTCAAATTTGCTCTTTAATATTTGTTCTGCTGCAATGAATATAATTCCCTTAAGCATTTTTCTTTCACACTGAATTTTATGTTGAACGTTCTCAGTAGAAAATACCAGAGAGACATTGTAAAATGTAGGACTTATCTTGCTGGCTGTCATGGCTGAACTGTCAGTCAGTGGTATGAGTGGGAAGACATCTGGTGGTACTCTGCTCCAGCCATGCACCCGGAAAACAGTCCCTTGGTGGCTTTGCAGTCCCATTCCAATCTAGTACAGTCATCCCTTATTATTGCCAGTTTTGATTTCCACAGTTTCACTTACCTGCAGTCAACCATGGTCTGAAAATATTAATGAAAAAAATCCAGAAAGAAATAATTCATAAGTTTTCAATTGCATGCCATTCTGAGTAATGTGATGAAATGTTGCACCGTCCTACTCCATCCCACTTGGGATGTGAATCATCCCTTCATCCATTGTATCCACATTATATACGCAACCCACCAATCAGTCACTTTGTAGCCATCTTGATTATAAGATCAACTATTCTATTATTACAGTCCTTGTTTTCAAGTAACCTATATTTTATTTTATAATGGCCCCAAAACCATTCAGATAACTTTTATCGTAATATATTATTATAAGTATTCTATTTTATTATCAGTTATTATTTCACTTTCTTACTGTGTCTAATATATAAATTAAACTTGATCATAAGTGTGTATGTATATGAAAAATATAGTACATGGGGTTTAGTATTAACCATGATTTCAGAAATCCACTTGGGGTCTTAGAATGTATTCTCCACTGAGAGAACTATTGTTACCACATACTCTAGACATCCTGCTCAAACTGACACCACTATGACTCCCTCCCCTTGACTGTCCCCAAAGAGATTGGCCTTTTGTGCCCCTTCTGAAGCCATAACTCTTCCAATATGGACACTGAATTCTAAGCCCTTCCTCCCAGTCACACCAGCAACCCCACACCATGTGCCTCATCTCTGCTGATGCCTATACCCAACAACCATTTGACATTTGCCTGTTCTCTGGAGAGTTGCTTACTGCTTGCCCAGCAACTACAGACCAGATTCAGTCTGAACAAATCAGCAATCTTCTCTAACATCCAATGGGCTACAAATACCCAATCAAAACCCCAGCCTTAGGGAGAGCATATTAATCCAAGAACGCCTTTCTTTGAGTATTACCCGTAAACCTTTATGGTATTCTACATACAGCATTTTCTTACATTTTATAGTTAAGTCTTTCATCACAGCTTAAATCTTATTTACATGAAACTACCCCTGTTTAAATAACATGTGGTTTCTCTTCCTGATCAGACCCTGACTGGTACATATAAAACATTTTATTTGATAAGGTGAGAACTAAATTGCTTACATCACTTCGAAGAAGTGCCAAATACCTTGATAGAGCATAAAGAAAATAATTTATACATCAATAAATGCATAGTTCCTTAGCCATTTTGAGGGTCATAAATGAAATAGAGAACATGCTGTCTTTCTCTTAAAATGTGATATGGAATAAAAGACAAGTTGAAGAATAAGAATAGAACAACATGGCATTGTCAATACAGTGATATGCATGAAATCAGTTGCCGATGTATTCACATGCAAAGTGTTGCTACAGAGAATAATGTTAGTAATGCTGTTAGTGTGGGCCTTTTCAGGGAGGGGTCAATTCCTGTGTAGGATATTAAAAGCTGGAAAGAATATACTTCACATAAATAATTTTGCGGTGAATTGTTGGAGATTAATTAAACTTCTATCAATTAAAATATGATTTTTTTAATTTTGTACAAATGTAATATTAAAAATTCCAACATACCTGATATTGGCAAATACCTTAATAAATTAATTTATATTTAAATTTGTCACTATCAAGAGATCAATTCTTTGTTGCTTTGTGTTAATGCTATTTGAAGAGTAATGAATCTAAGAAAATGTAGATTGTAGTATTATAAAAAAGTGAGTTGTCAACTTAGCTACACTTTTTGAATATCTTCCAAAAATCTGACTAAAATTCACAATTTTCACAGAACTTCAGGGGAGGTATTTAACTAGAAATCTTCCTTTTTCCCCAGGCCTTTTTGCAATATTAGCAGCAGACCTTTTTGTATTTAGTAGCAAAACGTACTGCTGAGATTAATCAATGTGTGTTTGTATGTGTGTTTTAATTTTTACATTTTTAAAAGATAAAAAATGTTTCAGAATATCATAAAAAATACTTACTGTTGAAAGGAAACATTCAGTTGTGCTTTCTGATCCTCCAATAGAATGAACTATATCATAATTAATAACCTCCTCAGAAACTTCTATGCATAGTTCATGTAGAAATTAAATCTATTTCTCTATTGGTGGTAATGATAATGGACTGTCATAATTTGCTCCTTAACCACAGGGATGCTCCATGGGAATGAATGGAACATAATCATGAATGTAGTTGAACCAAGTACGCTATTTTTTCATGAATGTATTTTCTTGTTATCTCAGCATGCACAGCACAGATATGTATATAATCTTTAGCCACATGCATCTTAGCATATTAACAGTAATGAATTCAAATTATTTAGGCAAAAAATAATTTATTTTTGGTGACTAACATTTGAAAATACATCATGACATCATTCGTTAAAAATATTGTATTTTCCAATGATGTTTACATAGCTGTTTCTTTTTCACAAATGGACAATGAGGAAATGGAAATGTGTTTAGTTGAAAATCATGATATGTATTATTATTCTCACTTTAGAGATAATGATAGCAATATTAATAATAATAACCACATTGTTAAAGATAGTTGACATTAACATTTATTAAGTCCTTATCATGTATTAGTACACATGTTAAAAGTTACCAGTATAGGTAATTGTATATATTATATATTGATATATCTAGTTATACCTATATAACTATATAACTAGATATGTTGTCAAAATAAGTTATAAACACACATTTTATCACTTAATGAGAATATATAGCAAAAATTGTGTGCATATTGAAACCTATAATTTTCAAAGAGTTGGCACTTTTTATATCATAAGACATAAATTGATCATCTGTCTTTGCTATGATTGCTAGAAGTCATTTTTGTAATTTTAAGACCTTTATTTAACACTTAATCACTTTGAAGTATAGCTATAACAAAAATATTATAGTGGTCAATATAAACATAATAAAAAATACAATGATAAAATCAGAAATAATGAGATATCAGAATATGAGTGATATTTCTTAACACTAGATAATCTTGATCAAAGAACAAATAATTTAATTTAAAAAGTAAGCTATTAAATGAAAAATAGCAATGTCCTTCTTCATTCCAAGACACAATAATGACTTTTAATTGCTTTATAGTCCAAATAAAATTTTATTGAGTTCAAACAGGCACAGAAATGGTCATTTTGTGGGGAGAATATATAGAGTGCAGACACTAACAAATAATTTTCTTGATAACTGCCGTAAGTGAATGATTTCCAGGATATCTGGAGAGTTCTTAGAATTTTTCTTTGTCTACTAAACTAATCCTAACTCCAACCCTAATCTATGTGTTGGAGAAGAGTTTAGTATATCTAACAAATGCACTGTGTATTGCTTCAGGGAAGAAAAGGTAAGAATTTGTTAGTTATTATTTAGCTCTTGCCTAACACTCTAATAACATCTGCTATCACCCTCCTACTGACTCACCAGGTTCAAGCCTCACTCTTCTTCCTTTTATCCTTGAAAACAAAACTTTCATCAAGATCACATTCTCAATAAGATTAACAGCTTAATTTTCATCGGAAACCATTGAGGTCAGAAAGCAGTGTGATAATATATTCAGAATGTTGAAAGAAAAATGTTGTTAAATAAGAATTCCACATCTAACAAAACAATCTTACAAAAATTGAAGTAGAAAGAAAGATATTCTCAAAGAAAAACAGAGAATTTGCCATTAGTGTACCTGACCTACAAAAGTATTGAAATGAATCCTTCAGTCTAAAATAAAAGGACACTCACTAGAAATAAACTCAAATCCTCATAAATAAGTAGAGTACCATTAAAGGTAACAACATAGGTAAATGTAACCCACCCAACCATTCTTTTAACATTATTTCTGTGTAAATGATGACTTGTAAATTCACAAGTAGCTACAGATAAACAGCCTGTTTGCTTAAAGGATTCTAAGAGCTAACCTCAAAGGAAACAAACTCCAGCTTTCAGGCATTTCGGCTCCAGGACATTTGCTCACCTTCCATTGACTGACCATCATTTGACCAGCTCTGAGATGGTTATCAAAGCAGACTGTGCTGATTTACACATAGCACCCTCAATGAGAGCCTACAACCCTCTCTGGTTTGGTTTCCTTTGTTCTACCTTCCCTGTTCCCTGAAACTCATAAAAACCTCTGCCTGCACTGAGATGTTAAGACAGTCTTTGTGATGAGAGTTCCCCATCTTCTCAAGCTGCTGGCTGTTGAATAAACCGAATTTTCCTTCCATCAGCTCCTGTCTCTTGATTGGCTTTTGAGCAGCAGGCAGCTGAACCTAGGTGTGGTCTCTCACAAGTACAAAAGACAACATAATATATTTTTGTTTCAATTTTTTCACCTACCCACTTAAAATAACCACATATAATTGTATTAGTGGGCTTATATTATTTAAAGATGTAATTTGTACAACAATAATAACACAAGGACTAGGTAAGGGAATAGAGGTATACAGGAACTGATTTTTATACTACTGAAATTAAATTGATATTAATTTAAACTGGGGTGTTTTAAGTTAAGATTGTAATTGCAATCCCCAGGGCAATAAGTAAGAAACTAACTGTATAAAATATATTGTACTGGTTTCCTATTTCTGGTGTAATAAATTACCAATAATGTAGTGGTTTAAAACAACTCTATTGTCTTACATTAATGGACTTAAGAAGTCATTAACGGGTTACATAAGGCTGAAATCCCAGTTAAAGCTGCATTCTTTCTGGAGGCTGGAGGGGAAAATTTATCCTGTGTCATTTTTAGCTTCTAGAGGCTGCATACATTCCTTGGGTAATGGACATTTTCTATTTTTGAAGCCAGCAATTATATCACTTGTCTTAGGATAGCTGTCTACCTCTGATGTCATCAGCTTCTGATCCCAGAAGAGGTTTTTTTTTTCCCTTTTCTATTTTTTTAATTGAATTTATTGGGGTGACATTGGTTAATAAAATTATACAGGCTTCAGGTATACAATTCTATACATCATCTGTATATTATATTGTGTGTTTATCACCCCAAGTCAAGTCTCCTTCCATCACCATTTATCCCCCCTTTATCTTCTTCTACCACCTCCAATCCCTTCCCCCTAGCAATCACCATACTGTTGTCTGTAGCCATAAAAACAAAAACAAGGACATTTTACCTTTACGACAGCTTGGATGGACCTGGAAAGTATTATGGTAAGTGAAATAAGCCAGTCAGAGAAAGACAAGAACCATATGTGGAATCTAATGAGCAAAATAAACAAAACAGAGTGGAATAAACAAAACAGAGTGGAAACAGACTCATGGATACAGAGAACAGACTGACAGCTGTCAGAGGGGAGGGAGTTGGGGGCTGGATGAGAAGGGTGAAGGAATTAAGCAAAAAAAAATAAAAGACTCCTGGAGGAGATTCTGTTACCTATTGTAGGCAGAAGCAAGTGTCAGAGACAAGAGTAGATGTCCACTCTTGGTTAGGTGCATGATAAGGTCCCTTCCAATGAGGTTGGAGAGTGTCTTTTATTTTATGTCTTTTCCAAAAAACAGTATTTCAAGTCTTTGTCTCCTGGGAGCTCACTGTGAAAGGAAACAGTTACCAACTTGACATTTTTTTGAACTGATCTATCAAACCTTAGCAATACTGTAAATTTGTGAGTGGAGCCCCAGCATCCTTGACAAGCTCTATGATTACTTTTATTGCTAGGCCAGACCTTACAAGGAGAACTGTGGTCACTTAATTTGAAAACCTAAATGAAATGGGAGTAATAGAATCCTGAAATGGCAGAGTCCAAGCAGTGGCACTCAAACACCAAAGGCAAGTTGGGCATCATTACTGTAATGGACAGCAGAGTCAAAGCAACAAGCAAAACAGTCTGACGTATGTAGACCTACAGCATTGGCTAGTTGATTATGTGTCCCTAGAAGTGAAATAAATAAGAAGTCTACTAAATTATCAATTGATTTATACAAACAGAGAAGTTCTAGGTGAAGTGAACAAAGTCTAATCTAAATGATAAAAACAGAGTCCTGACCTTTCAATCAATGCCCAATCTTGAGCCAGTTTGTGTCCAGAATCCTTTGAATGAAGGAGAGGCTGAGCCCCTTTGAAGAAACACTCCAGTACACTACCAGAAAATTAAACTGTTAATCTTTCTCCCTGCCTTCCCCTAAGGGACTTATGCTCTCATACCAAAGATATTGTGCATTGGAGAAAAATTAATGAGCAAAATATTTGGGAACTAATGGAGCTTGACTCTGAACTGACACTATTTCCAGGAGACTCAAAATAGCAGTGATCTACCTGTCAGGGCAGGGGTTTAAAGGTGTCGTGATCAATGGAGTTTTAGCTGAGATCTGTCTCACAGTACTCCCAGTTTTTCCCCAAACCCATTCTGTGGCTGTTTCTCTAGTTCTTAAATTGTGAGGTGCATAATGGGAACATATATACTCACTAGCTGGCGGAATTCCCACGTTGGTTGCCTAGCTTGTGGAGTAAAGGCTACTATTCGAAAAAGGCACATGGAAGCCACTAGAATAGCCTGGGCCTAGGAAGATAGTAAAACCGAAGCAATATTGCATCCCTGGAGGTTTTACAGTATTAGTGAAACCATAAATGTCTTGAAAAATGCAGAAGTGGTGATTCCCACCACATCCTCATTCAACTCTCCTGCTTGTCCTGTATAGAAGGCAGATGGATTGTGAAGAATGACAGTGGATTATCATGAGCTTAACTGAGTGGTAAATCCAATTACGCCTGCTATACCAAATGTAGTTTTATTGCTTCAGTAACTAAATACACCTCCTTGTATGTAGTTATTGATGTAATAATGGTCTTCTTCTTTTCTTTATTTTATTTAAATATTTTTATTGGATTTTAGAGGGAGAAGGAGAGAGAGGAAAAAACATCCATGTGAGAGTGATAGACAGCAAAACAGTAATCAGCTGCCTTGAGCCCACAACCCAAGAATATGCCGACTGGGAATCAAACTGGCAACCTTTTGGTGCACAGGATGACACCCAACCAACTGAGCCACACTGGCCAGGGCTGACTTTTTCTTAATTCTTGTCCATAAGGCCCATGAGAAGCAGTTTGTTTTCAGCTTGCAAGGCCAGTAGTATACCCTCACAGTCCTACCTCAGAGCTCCATCAACTCTCCAGGCCTATGTCATAATTCAACATGCAGAAATCTTGATGGCCTTTTTTTCTTTCACAAGAAATCACACAAATCCATTACATTAATTGGACTTAGTGAGCAAGAAGTAACAACTACTCAAGGCTTATTACTAAGACGTTTGCATATAAGAGGTTGTAGAATAAATCTGATAAAAATTCAGGGGCCTTGTACTTCAGTAAAATGTGTTGGATTGCAGTGGTGTACAACATGTTGAGATATTCAAGGGCACATTATTGAACCTGGCCCCCCTACAAGGAAAAAAAGAGGCACAATACTTGCTAGGCCCTTTTGGATTTGGGAGGCAATGTATTCTTCATCTGAATGAGTTACTTCAGCTAATTTACCACATGACCCAGAAAGCTGCTCATTTTGGCTGAGGCCCAGAACATGAGAATGATCTGTAAGAGATCCAGGCTGCTATATAAGCTGCTCTGTTACTTGGGCCATATGGTCTACCAGATTAAATTGGACTTGAAGTGTCAGTGACAGATAAGGATGCTCTTTGGAACCTTTGGCAGGCCCCTGTAGATGAATCACAGTTTACACCCCTAAGATTTAGGGGCAAAGCCCTGCCATACTTTGTAGATAGCTACTCAACTTTTAAGAAACAGCTCTTGGCCTACTAATTGGTCTTAGAAGACTGCATGGTTAACCATGGGCCACCAAGTTACTATGTGACCATCATGAACTGAATGTTATGTGACCCACCAAGCTATAAAATTGGTCATGCACAGCAGCACTCCATCACCAAATGGAGGTGGCATAAAAGTTATTGGACCCGAGCAGGCCAAGAAGGCAGAAGTAAGTTACATGAAGAAGTGGCCCAAATGCTCATGAGCCCCACTCCTATTACACTGCTTCTCTCTTCTTGCTTGTACCAAAGGCCTAATGGGAAAATACTTAGCAGTTGACAGGAGAAAAGAAGACTTGAGACTTATTTACAGATGATTGTGCATGATATACAAGGACCAAATGAAAATGGACAGCTGGAGACATACAGCGTCTTTTTAAGAAATTCTTGAAGAACAGTGGTGAAAGGAAATCCTTTAAGTGCACAAAACTTCAAGCAGTGTATCTGGTTTTTCACACTTCTCTCTGAAGGAGAAACGGTCATTCATGCCAATATATAACAATTTATACATTGTGGTAAATGGTTCTTCTCGATGATCAGGGGCTTGAAAAGAACATAATAAGAAAATTGGTTACAAGGATATTTGAGATAGAGGTATGTGGATAGACTTCTCTGAATGGGCAAAAACATTAAGATATTTGAGTACCATATGAATGCTCACCAAAGAGTCTCCCCAGCAGAAGCGAATGTTAAAAATCAATGGAGAGCATGATCCTTTTTGTTGACCACTCAACCTCTTTTCCCTAACCACCCCTGTCACCTGTCAATGAGCTCATGGACAAAGTGACCATGGTGGCAACAATCAACTTTATACATGGACTTAGCAACATGGACTGACCACATGGGCTGCTGATCACACTGATGTGGCTACAGCCAATACTGAGGGGCCAAATTGCCATCAGCAGAAAACAATGCCGAGCCTTCAATAGGGGATCATTTTCTTAGATGATCAGCCAGTTAACTGGTATCAGGCTGAATGCACTGAATTATTTCCATCACTGAAGGGACAGTTGTTTTTTGTTTATTTTGTTTTGTTTATATGTTTTTATTGATTTTGTGAAGAGAGAGATAGAAACATTGACATAAGAGAGAAACATCCATTGGCTGCCTCCTGCACGCCCCCTACTGGGGATCAAGCCTGCAATCAGGGCAAGTGCCCTTACTAGGAATCGAACCAGGACCTCTCAATCCATGGGATGATGCTTAATCCACTGAGCCACACCGGCCAGGCTGTTTTGTCTTTTTCTTATAATAGGCACTGCTGATATAGATTTGCTTTCCCTGAATGCAATGCTCCCCCCCCAAACTACCATCTGTCAAGTTACACAATGCTTTATTCATTGTCGTAGTATTCTACATAGCATTGGTTCTGATCATGAAAATCGCTTTACAGCAAAGAATTGTGGCAGTGGTTCAATGCTCATGGGTTTTACTGGTCTTCCATGTTAGCTACTATCCTAAATTAGTCTGCTTGTTAGAATTGGGAATGCCCTTTTAAAGATTAAGTTGCAATACCTTATAGGGCTTGTATGTGGTCTGAATCTGCAGCCAATATATGATACTATTTCTCCTATAAATAGAATGTGTAAGTCCAGAAACCAAGGGATGGAAATGGGAGTGACACCACTTGTATTACCCCTAGTAACTATTAGCAACATGTTTGCTGATATTTTTGTAACTTTATATCTTGCTGACCTTCAGTCTTTTTTTTTTCCTTTTAAAAAATAATTTTAATTGATTTTAGAGAGAGAGGAAGGGGAAGAGAGAGAGACAGAGACAGAGAGAAACATTGGTTTGTTGCTCTACTTATTTATGCATTCATTGGCTGATTCTTGTTGCCCAGACAAGATGATGAACAATGATTTTCTCTGTTTTAAAATCAAGAAACTATATTTCTTTTTAGTTTACCTGACTTTTTAATTATTTATTTTAAAATCAGATATTTTTATCACTTTATTGAGATATGATTGACATACAAGAAGCTGTATATAATTAATGTTTACAAATTGATGAGTTTGGAAATAAAACCATCACCACTATCTATGCCATAACTATATCCATTGCTTCTACAAGTTACCTTGTTCTCTCTTTAAAATTATTATTTTTGTATGACAAGAACACTTTATATAAGATCTATTCTTTGAGCGTAATTTTAATCACGCAATACAGTATTTTTAACAATAAACAGTAAATTGCATGATAAATTTCTATGACCATGTTCATCTTTTATAACTAAAACTTTTGTAGACATAAGAAATGTCTAAACTGTAAAAAATTTTTATTAAAATGTACTTGAGCCAAACTGATGACATTGCTAGGAAGCAAGTTCTCAAATGTTCTGGGGAATAACAGTTTTGAATTTCTTTTATGCATTTGGAATTAAGGAGGAGGTGTAAGGAAGATTACATGATGTGTGAGAAAGCAAGGCAGGTATTGGATTATAGGATAGTTAAGATCATGGGGCTAATGGGGGTGGGGAAAGGGAGGGTATCTGTAATACTTTCAACAACAAAGATAAATTTAAAAATAAAAGACTATGTGCTCTCTTGAGGATGGTTAAGCTTATTTCAAAGCAGTGTTAACCTAAATGCACAAAATAATGGACAGGTCTTGCTTAAGGCAAACATAAACCTTTTACTACAGAAGTTATATACCTGGAGATTGACCATTCACCATGACCTACCCAGTTAAGAATTTATGATCAGATCATCCTGTGAGGTTACTTTCCATAGAACCCCTTTTACATCCACACTTTGTATCCTTTGACTAATAACTCCCATTTCCCTCTTCCTCCAGGCCCTGGCAATCACCATTTCACTCACTGCTTCTATAAGTTTGACTATTTTAGATTCCATATGTGTGATATCATACAGCATTTGTCCTTCTGTCTGGTATCTGACTTAGGATAATGTCCTCCATGTTCATTTGAGTTGTATCAAATGGCCGATTTGATTTTTTTTAAGGTCATTATTATTTCATTTTATGTATATAACACATGTTCTTTTCCATTCATCTGTCGATATAGACATTTCGGTTCTTTTGAAGTTTGGCTATTGTGAATAATACTACAATGAACATGAGAGAACGCTATCTCTTTAAGATCCTGACTTCAATTGCTTTAGATATATACCCAGAAGTGGGATTGCTTCTGCACAGCAATAAATAAATAAATAAATAAAAATTAAAAAGCAACACATGGACTGAAAGAAAATATTTGCAAACCATATATCTGACAAAGGTCAATATCTAAAATATATAGAAAATTCCTACAACTCAATAACAAAGCAAACAAAAATAAAACAGTTTTGCCCTGGCTGGTTTTGCTCAGTGGTTAGAGCATCAGCGTGCGGACCAGAGAGACCCAGGTTCAGTTCCCGCTAAAGGCACGTACCTCAGTTGCAGTTTGTCCCTGGCCCCAGTTGGGGTCGTGTGGGTGGCAACCAGTCGATGTGTCTCTCTCACGTCGATGTTTCTCTCTCTCTCTTCCCCCCTCTCTCCCTCCTGCTCTATCTGAAGATAAATGCAAAAATGTCCTTGGGTGAAGACAAATTAAAAAAACAGTTTTAAAAATAAACAAAAGAACTAAATAGATATTTCTCCAAACAAAACATACAGGTATATGAAAAACTGGCCTGTATTACAGTTTTTTAGAGAAATGTTAATCAAAGCCACAATGGATAAAGTTGGTGTCCATGGGTTTCAGTTTTGTGTCCCACATATGAGTGAAATCACATGGTTTTTAGCTTTTTCTGCCCGACTTATTTCACTAAGCATAATACTCAAGGTCAATCCATGTTGTTGCAAATAGCAGTATTTCGTCTTTTCTTTTGGCTGAGGAGCATTCCATTGTGTATATGTACCACATCTTCTTTATCCGGTCCCCTATTGCAGGACACTTTGGTTGTCTCCATGTCTTGGCCACCACAAATAATGCTGCAATGAACATAGGGGCACATATATCTTTGCAAATACATGTTTTGTTTTGTTTTATTTTTGGGGGGGTTAATGCCCAGGAGAGGGATTGCTGGGTCATATGGTAGCTCTATTCTTAATTTTTTGAGGAACCATCAAACTGTTTTCCATAGTGGCTGTACCAGTCTACAGTCCCACCAGCAGTGAATGAGGGTTCCTTTTTCTTCATAAAATAGCTGACCAAGTACTCCTGGAAAAGTGTCAAGATCACAAAGAGATAAAAACCAAATAACTGTAATTAACTGGAGAAGGCTAAGATATAAACTGAATGCCATGTGGGTTTCTGGACTGGATCTTGAAAGAAAAATGAACATTGGTAGAAAACTGGTAAAATGTAAATAAACTCTGTAGTTTAGTTACTAGTTGTTTACAAATATGAATTTCTGAGTTTTGATAATTATACTGTGGTTACATAAGATGTTAACATTAGCAGAAACAATTAATTTTATACAGATACTCTCTGTATTATTTTTAGAAATTTTCTGTAAGTCTACAATTAGTTCAAAGTTATAAATTAAAGCAATGAATACATATATTAAAATTCTAACTGAATACATAAGCTGTATAAATCTGAGGACTTCAGTTTATGTCAGTTTAAAAACTTAAGTATTAAATGTTTATTATGTCTAAAACACTGTGCTAGGTGCCCAAAAAGGGGGAAGGGCAGGAATAAAGATTAGTAAGGCATAGTCCCTGGCCTTAAGGTGTTTAGAGTGTACTGGCATGAGAAACAATCACATACTCCAATAATTTCACTGTAATTTGGTAAGCAATAATGTAATGGTATGCCCCAGGCATCAGGGAAACACAGAATCAAAGCTCTTAGTTTAAGCTGAGTGTCTAAAGAATACTTATTAGAATAGATTATTTCTGGGCTAAATCTTTTTGGAGAAATATGAGTTATTCTGTAAAAATATATCATACATTTTGTACTTTCATAATTCTCTTTATATTTGCCCACTGATTCGTTAATTTCTTCCTATTGTCTTATAGATTTTCAGATTACTTTATGATTTTAGTAAAAATATCAAAATATCAAAGAAAATTTAGATTTTCTAGTTCTTTTGGCTTTATCTATGCACAGCTACCAACATAGACACTGATAAAGCAGTTTGCCTGTCTTCATAATTGATTTCAAGTGTCAAGCTGAATTGATTAACTGGTGATCCGGAAAAATCATCCACATTGTACCAACAAATATTTCAGTATGGTGTGTTCTATTTGATCAAGGTCGAGTCAGACTACAAAATTATTTCTCTCTGAGTCAGTCTACCACTCTTTAAAAAATTTGCCATATCCATTGCTACATTCATATTAAGTTGCAACAAATAGTGATTTAACTAACGTATCTATTTAACTTCAACAACAATGCTTGCTTGTTAGATCAGCAGCTGGGTACAGATTGTATATACTTAATGCTTGCCACAAAGTGAGCCCAATAAGGTTAGCCGGATAATTACCAGTCTTGTCACACATGTCAGCTCTACAATTATCCTTAATTAACTGGAACCTTGATGCAATCACCAGAGGTAATCAACAGTAATCATTCTGAACTATTCCCCTTTGACTCCCCCAAAGTGTCAATATTGAAATATTACTGATTTTAAGCAAGTAACAATAAATGCAAGAGTCTGAAATGCTCTTTAATAATTTATTTTAAAGAATTTCTCAGCAATTGCTCTTATTAATTGTTTCTAGTTGTTAGCATTTTCCAGAACGTTGAAGTGTCCAGGATGTAGAGAGATTGTATGAGGTGCCAGAAAATGTCAGCAAAGATGTTGACAAGGCATCTTAACTTTGTGACAGGTACAGTAATCATCAATAGAAATAACCATAAAACAGTTAAAATTTTATGCTTTAATACACGTAACTGCACATGTATGCTAAGTGGCTTAATGTAGGTGTAGGTAAATGCAGTTGTTTAGAGCAGGGAATACTGAATGGAATACTGAATGCCATTAAAAGAAAGCAGATAGAATTAATCGCATGCAAGTGATAGTGCATTGTCATGGCTAGAGCACAAGGTACATGTCAATGCAAGAAAACAATTGCTAAGCAATGGATTTTGGAGGACATTGAAGATCAGAATCAAAGATCATCGATTGCTGTTTAAAAATTGTGAGGTGGCACAATATTTAGAGGAGGCTACATTTAAAACGACACCTGGAAACAAATACTACCTTTGTCAGGAAAATGTAAAAAGGGAGGTAGTCATGACAAAGACTACTCCGATTATTCAAGGTTTTTTGAGAATAAGAGAGAGGGGTGAATACTAGGTCATCAGCAAAAGGAAATGGACGGTAAATTGTATTACAGTCCTGTCCAAGATCTGGAGGTAGGTACATGGCTTTCCATGATTATTGATGGCAATATGTGTGGGTAGTGGGAGGACTGTACCAGCTAGGGTTGTTGTCAGCCAAAAGTAATAGAACCCCCTAGTTTATTTACTTTTTGTTCAACACATATTAAAAAAAAAAAAAAAAAAAAAACTTGTAGTAGGCGATCTACAGCTGGTATAACCGTTCAACAGTATTGTCAAGGACCTCCGCTCTTTATATTTTCCTGCTATATTAGTTTACTATTGCTGCCATAAAAACACCACAAATGTAGTGGCTCAAAACAACACAAATTTATTCTCTTAGACATCTGGTTGTCAGAATTCCAAAATGAAACCTATGGAGCTGAAATGAAGTTGCAGCTGTGGCTGGTTTGGTTTTGTTTTTTCCCTTCTGGAGGCTCCAGGGGACAATCTGCTCCTTGCCTCTTTGAAATTCTAGTGGCTGCTGGCGTATTTGGGGGGCAATTCATGATTCAAACTACCACATCTTTTATGCTATCCTTAACATGTACCTGTGGTCTTTGTCATTGCTGTACCTCCAGGAAAAAGGAGGAGGTAGCTGAGTAAATACCAGTGGAGTGAATCTCAAGAAATCTTTCCCCAAAACTCTCCAAAATTTCCACTTTTACTTCATTTACCAAAACCATGTTGCATGGCTAGTCCTAGATGCAAGGGAATTTTGAGAAGGCAATATTTGACTTTCCAGCCTCTTTAGAGGAGAAAAATAAGAAAGAAAAAAAAAAGTGGCTGGGAATGGGTGCTGAGCAAGTGAACCAAGAGTATGTTGCACTTTGAGGAGGCCCAGCATATACGTATCTGTGCCTGTGAGAATATGTACATACACATAAGTCATATTTCTTCCTCAATTCATGACATTTTCTAGTTTTTTGGTTTACATTTTTTTTAATTAATTTATTTTTGTTACATATGTTTCTCCTTTTCCCCCCATAGTTTTTTTTAAAATATGTTTTTATTGATTTTTTTTAGAGAGAGAAGAAGGGAGAGAGAGATAGAAACATTGATGTGAGAGAGATACATCGACCAGCTGCCTCCTGCTCGCCCCCTACTGGGGATTGAGTCCACAATCCGGGCACGTGCCCTGATGGGGAATCGAACCGGGACCTCTCAGTCCATGGGACAATGCTCAATACACTGAGCCACACCAGCTGGGTGACATTTTCCAGTTTTTATGTCCTTAGACTAGGAAGTGAGATGAAATGGAGGTAGAAAAATCAGGGAGAAGAAAATGGATGTAGAAGTGAACACTTTCCCTTTCTTTCCTTCTAGGTTCTTTGGCTAGTCTAATAATGAAATTGACATAAGAGATTAACAGAAGAAATACAAATTTCATACATATGGGAGCCCCATAAAAATAGGAGATTCCCCGGCAGTCAGGTAATTGAGGTTTATATACCCCCTGAGCTAAGGGGAAGGATTAGGGGTCTGGGGCTTCAAAACAGAAGTAGACAATTTCCAGGGAAATGAGAAAAGCAAATATTTGGTTACCTTGCAGATGAGTCTTTCCTGTATAAAAAATATCCCTGGTAATAGCTCTCTTCCTGGAATAAGCCCTGTCTAAATTCTTTTATGGCAGTTAAGGAGGAGGTAAAAAGAGATTTCTGAGTTTGCTGAGCCCCAATTGTCTTCAGCTAAAAATATCCACATGACAAATTGGCACATTCTAGGATGGTATCTTCTGCTCCCCCGTTAGAAACTAGAACTAGACTGATCATAGTAAAAGAAAAAGCCATATCAATAAAATGATTAATTTGTGGGCTTTCGAATTTCCACTGAAATCATGTTCTGATGAAACAATTGACTTATTCCTGAAGAACGTGTAACAATATCCACAACTGTATAAATACCTAATATCTAATATAAAAAATACTACACGTTCCTAATAAATCTAACTGGAGTTCTTTAGCAACATATTTTATCTAAACTTAAAAAGAATATCTCTTTCTCAACTTTAATATTTTGTTAGTTTTTGCTGACTTAGAAAACATGTCTCTAGGAAAAGCTATATTGGATAACAAACACAGATACACATATTTGTTGGCCATTTATTATACAAAGTAGAAATGTTAACTAAATTGCCATATAAATGTGGTTTTTTTCCTACTTGCATTATTTATTTTATTTTTTTCTTTATTGATTTTAGAGAGAGAGGAAGGAGAGTGAGAGAGAGATGGAAACATCAATGAGAGAGAACATGGATTGGCTGCCTCCTGCATACCCCCCACTGGGGACTGGGCCCACAACCTGGGCATGTGCCCTGACTGGGAATCGAACCAGTGACCTCATGGTGCATGGGTCGATGCTCAACCACTGAGCCACACCGGCTGGGGCCTTGCATTCTTGTCTAATACAAACACACCTAGGACAAAAGACAATAAAAAGTGATGATATCCTGGGATTTAGACACAAAGCCTTCCACATTTAAAATTCAATGACACAGTTAATAGGGACTATTGAACATCTGGTTTTAAGCGTTTGACTCTGGAATCATTGTATAGTGAGCACAGGATCTTATTATTACAGCTTCAAATTTGTAAGTTAATAAACGTATGTTTTATATCATTTTTATTCTTCTTGATTCTTGTTTAAATTTCTAGTTGAAAGGCAAATTTTTCACTCTTCTAATTGTAGTACAGGATCTGATTTTTTTCAATATTCATTTCTGATTCTCAGGGTCTCTCTAAAAAGAATCAAATCATAGAAAACAAAACATGTGACAATTTAACTGCTGGGAAACCATGAAATAGGAATTTAAGTACTTAAAAAAATTACATGCCCGGCTGATGTGGCTCAGTGGTTGAGTGTTGACCAAGAGGTCACCGGTTCGATTACCAGTCAGGGTACATGCCCAGGTTGTGGGCCAGATCCTCAGTGGGGAGCATGCAGGAGGCAGCCAATCAATGTTCTCTCTCATCGATGTTTCTATCTCTCTCTCTCTCTCACTTCCTCTCTCTCTAAAAAATCAATAAAAACATATATATATATATATATATATATATATATATATATATATATATATATATATAAGATTGCTTACTTTTCAGTCCTTATTTGAAGAGTGACCATATAGTAATGTCCCACCAAAATATTTCCTAGCCTTTTAAATAATATTTTATTTTCAAAATTCTTTAACTACACTTAATTTCAGAGACTATGTAATGAAGCCCTTTAAAAAAGCTTTCTTAAGATCTTTCTGTCCATTCATTGTTTTTCAAATAGCTCTGATGTCCGGATCTCTACTTAGGGCCGAAATATCCCCTGTGACACATTCTGTCAGATAAATTATTGAAGTCATTGGTACTGCCCTTTAACCCCAGTGCCATTCAGAGTTCTTAGTCATTAAACAATTACCTCCAAATCTTACCACCAAGCTGTGAGTGAGTTCTCAAGTTGGATGAGAGACTGCCTGATTTAGCCTTGATGGATTCCCATGCTGGCAGAATCTGGCTCACTCAGTTCCTCCATTAAATTCACCATTGAAATGGAAGTTGACAATATGGAATCTTCTGATCCGTAGTCAGACGCATTATCCATTGCGCCACTGGCCCGGTACTAGAAGTTGACAATATGAAAACAATAGTGACTGAGCACCTACCTCCTGCACTACTCCCGGAGAGTCAATTAGGCATTTTAGAAGCTGAATGACTTATTTCAGGCCAATGAAGCAGTAACTTAATGGTACCCCAGTGGCAAAGAAGAGTTCACACAGCTTCCAAAAATGCCCAACTTTCTCCCAGGGAGTAGTTTACACACTATAAACACACTATAAAAATCTAGCTCAATCAATACAGGCCAAATACTACATTTATAAAATGTTAAGAGATTTTGATGCTGAAGTAGACAATAAAATGGGTTTATCTATTTCATGTGGGTGAGTAATGACTTCAAAGGCAACCAAAATAGAAAAATGGTTATAACACTAAAGGATGCCTTGAGTCATAAGTATAAGTTATAAACTGCATGCCTATATGAAATATATATCATCTGGATGAATTTAATGGGAACAGGTAAAACAATGCAGTTTAATCTGGCTCAAGAGGTAGCAATAAGCAACATTTTCTAGCACTCACAGAAGCAGTTTAGAATAGCTTTGTCATTTTACACTAAATAATTCAGTTTAAAAATATTAGGACACTTTTTAAAAATTTAATATCGCCGTAGGTATGAGGATTTTTCTCTTAAGTAGGTTTCATTTAATGGAGAATAAAAAGAACATATGCAAAAAATATCAAAGTGAAGCTAGGCATCGCAACTACACTATACTTACTCTTCTTAATGGTCTGAATAACACCATAGCTAAATATTCATCTGGGTATTCTCCATGATGATTTTGAAGAATTTAATAAATTGTACTGAATCCCTGGATAGATAGGGGTTTAAACTATTGCTCATTAGAAGGCTTATTACTACCTTGCTGTGAACACATAAGTCCCATTAATTTTAAAGGGAATTAATCACAATAAACAAAGAGGGACATATCTTTAAAAATTCAACCCCTATGTGTCTGTCTAGCCAAAATATTCTTAATTTATTTGTAATCTGAATTAAATGTTCTTCCCTGACCCATGAATACATATTTTCTCATGTTCGTAGTTTTAAACTGTTTTTCTTATTGGGCAAACTTACATTATAAAAGAGGGGCAAAATTCAATTGTGAACCTAGCTTATTATTTGAATTTTACAACAGGAACACACTAATTAATAATAATGCTAAGTCTGAATTAGATTTCTGATTCAGATAGGTCCAAAAATGAGTTTTCTATTACTGCATGAAAAATTACCACAAATTTAGTGGCTTAAATAATGCAAATTTATTATATTATAGTTTTATAAGTGAAAAGTTCAACATTTATGTCACTGGGCTAACATCAAGGTGTCACTGGGACTGCATTTCTTTCTGTATGCTCTAAGAGAGAATCTGTTCTTTTCTCATGTATTAATAGATTCTTGGCAGGATCTGGTACCTTGCTGTTGAAATACCAAAGGCATTCTTGCCTTGTGGTCTGACAGCTAATGGTGTTCTCAGCTTCTAGAGCTCATTTGTATTTTTTGGTTCTTGGCCCTCTCTCTTCATCTTAAAAGCTAAAAATGATGGCCTAGTCTTTTCAAACTGAATCTCTCCTTTTTCTTCTGTTTGATCTCTCTAACCCACACGTCTGCCTTCCTCATCTGCTTTCTTTTTCTTAATCCTGAGGATATTTTTCCATTTATCTTCAGATAGAGTGGGAGGGAGTGGAGAGAAAGAGAGAGAGACATTGACTGGTTGCCTCCCGCAGGACACAGACCAGGGTGGGGGACCGAACCGCAACTGAGGTACGTGCCCTTGACAGGAATTAAACCCGCGACTCCAACTCTTTGGTCTGTGGGCTGATGCTCTAACCGCTGAGCCAAACCAGCCAGGGCAATGCTTTTAAGGATTCATGTAATTATATCAGGCCCACTCAGATAATCCAGGATAGTTTCCCCATTTTAAGGTCAATAACCTTAACCATCTGTTTCAAAGTTGCTTTTCTCATGTAAGGTAACATATTATCAGGTTCCAGGCATTCAGATGTAGACATCTTGGGGGACCATAATTCTGCCTATCACAAATAAATTTAAAGGGAACTTTAAAACCTAAAATTACCTTTAATGATACCCCTTGAACATTTTATTTTTAACACATGGATTACTGCAAACTTGAAGTTTTGATACGGACAATTACCTCCAAGGGGAGGAATGATATATAGCTATGACAGTTGGAAGGATTTGCTCTAGAAAGTAGTAAAACTTGGATCTGACATATAGTGTGGACATTTTAGCTTTTAAAATAAATAATGTTCATTCTTTTTTCATGACTTTTTTTTAACAAGAAAGAAATATTATTAATAAAAGTATTCTGTTTCTATTGGGGTATTCCTAAGTATAGTCATTACATAATAATTATCATGATCCAAAATGATTGGCAAATGCAATAATAGTATTTTTCTACTTTTTAAATTATATTCCTGCTCACAAATAAAAAGAAAATTTCTCTAGGTTTGCTCCTACTTAGCATGTAGTTTCCAGTTTATTTCTCTTTTTCTCCCCACTTGAAATATTGTTTATAAAAAATAACGTAAAAAATAAAGTCCGTACGTCAGAGGAAAGGCAGCATGAGAAACTCCCTTTGTCTCTCCCCTTGAAGTTTCAACAGTTTAAAAAGCTGTACCTCAACAAAAGATTCCCTGCTCAAGCACAAACACGTCTGAGAGATCCGCACATTGAAACATCTAAAGGAGGGCAAACTGGGAAGGCGAGAGGGGAGAAAAGTTGAGAGGAGCCATAGACACAGCCTTGCAGCTGAGAGCTCACTGCAGAGCTCAGCCTGGAGAGGGGAGGAATCGGGGTATGGCTGGCACTCCCTTCAGCAGGCAGGAGCAAAGAGATTCAGTGATCACTCCTGCAGGAGTCGTCAGTATAAACTGCAGCTAAGCCCAGGGACCTGGGCAGGGACTAAGCACAGAAGTGCGGCCACAGTTGTCTGGTCATCAGCATATTCCAAAGAAACAAAGCCATGGAACCTGGCTGGTTCCCACCAACCTCCCAGAGTTTGCCTCACATCACCCTTCCTGCCGGGTTGCTGACCATATTACCTGCAAACCTGAGGACAGATACTACAGAACGCTTTTTTCCCTGATCAAAGGGTGTACTCTGTGACTAATCCCAGGGCCAGGTGGAGATGCAGAGTAACTCTGTGGGGATCCCAGGTCACCACTGAAACAAAGAAGGCAGCCAGGTTTGCCCAGCTCTCCCTGTCCCCCTACACATTGAGGCTGCACTGCCAGTGGCATCTGACTGTGGGGCACACCACTGGGATTTCATGGATTTGAAGCCCTATTGCCCACCAAGTTCCCCTGTGGGGTTGGTCCCAGGTTCCCCTGGGAATGGAGCAACCAGATCACGAGGGGAGCACCTTCCCAGGGAACAAAGGCCATTTTTCACCATCCATTGGAAATCTGAAAAGCTAGAGAAGTGCAAGAGAGCTAAAAATATTGTGATTCAGGGCGACCTACTGAAAAACAATGGAAATACTTCTTCTCAGTCTTCTAGAAAAATGCCGTTCATACAGAGATGCCTAAACAGAGAAGAAATCCATCAAATATGAATAACCACAGTAATGAGGCAACTCAGAAATGAAATTAAAAATCTTCAGAAAATAAATTTAAAGACATGGAAATATGTGATTTAAATGACAGAGAATTCAAGATTGCAGTTCTGAAAAAAACAACGATGTGCAAGATTTTTAAAAGAAATGTAACAAAAAATTTGTCAGATTTGTATGGAACCAGAAAAGACCCCGATTAACCAAAGCAATCATCAGAAAATAAAATGAAGCCAGAGGTTTCAGACTACCTGACTTCAAGTTACACCACAGAGCAACAATAATCAAAAGAGCACAGTATTGGTACAAAAACAGACACACAGACCAATGGAACAGGATTGAGAGCCCAGAAATAAAGCCAACAAAACAAAAAGGCAACCATTTGAACTGGAGAACACCTTTGCAAGCAACAGTTTCGACAAGGGGTTAATATTCAGAATATATAAAGTACTCAGACAACTCAACACCAAGCAAGCAAACAATCCAATTTAAAAATGGGCAGAGGACTTGAACAGACACTTCTCTTAAGAAGACATACAAATGGTCAACAGATATTTGAAAGATGCTCAACTTCACTAGCTATTAAGGAAATACAAGTCAAAACTAAAAGATAACACCTCACACGTGTTAGAATGGCTATTGTCAACAAGACAAGTAATAACAAGTGTTAGAGAGGCTGTGGAGAAAAAGAAGCCCTCATTCAGTGCTGGTGGGAATGTAAACTGGTATAGTCACTATGGAAAATAGTATGGAGGTTCCTCAAAAAATTACAAAAAAAGTTACTATATGTCTCAGTAATCTCTCTCCCTGGGTAGCTACCCAAAACATTTTAAAACATTTATTCATAAAGATATATGCACCCCTACGTTTATGGCAGCATTACTTATAGTAAACAGGACATGGGAACAACCAAAGTATCTTTTTATAGATTATTTAATAAAGCGGATGTGGTACATATATACAGTGGAATACTACTCAGCCGTAAGAAAGATGAAATACTGCCATTTGCGACAACGTGGATGGACCTTGAGAATATTATGTCAAGTGAAACAAGTTAGTCAGAAAATGCTAAGAACCATATGATTTCACTCATATGTGAAATGTAAAACTGAAACTCATAGACACAGTCAATGGTATGAAGTAAGGGAGGTGAAAATGTAGTAAAAGACAAAGGGGCTGAATACATGGTGACAGAAGATGATGTGACTTTGGGTGGTGGGCACACAATGCAACGTACAGATCATGTATCATGAAAATGTACACTTGGAATCTAAATAATCTCATTAACTAATGTCACCCCAATGAATGTAATTAATTAAAAATAATGTACACTTGAAGCTTCCTTTGTTCTCAAACTTTGCTTCTGTACACATGTAAATTCTAGCTTCCATTCGTACCATCCTACAGAAACAGCCAGAACCATAAATATCACATTAAATATTTCTTGTAATGTTTCCCCTCATGGTATGTGTAAAATAATATTACTTTCCTCAGAGCTTTGGAAAGATTGTTTCCCAAGAATATTGTCCCTGGCAGAGTTCTGTTTACCTCTGAAAGACAAGTATCTCAGTTTGAGAAAGGAAAGCTACCATAGAGATACTTCTGTCTGACATTGGTCCTCATGCTATTTTTGAAAACATGTTTTTATTGATATTTTGGAGAGAGAGAGAGAAACATCCATGTCAGAGAGAAAAATTGATCAGCTGCCTCCTGCACGCCCCCTACTGGGAATCAAGCCCATAACCCAGGCATGTGCCCTGACCAGGAATCAAACCAGGACCTCTCAGTCCATGGGGCGGCTCTCAATCCACTGAGCCACACCAGCTGGGCTCTCATGCTATCTATTGAATATTACGTTCTACTTCTCACAAAAATATATACAAGTACAGCAGTGCCTGGTCTTCCCATAGATCTCTGCACATCAACTTGTCACTATCACTTCTGTGATTTTCCCTGAGTGTCCTCTATTCCTCTTAGCCTGCCCATGTCATCCCATCATCCATCCCATACTGCAAATCCAGCCCCATGTTGAAGCCTCCCTTGATCATCTCAACTTACCCTTTTCTTTCCGTTTTTTAAAATTTTACATATTTTGTAGTTTCTATAATATATAATTTAGATTTTTCTTATTTCTATAGTGCAATGCTATGTTGTGTATTAATTGTTTGAGGCTTCTTTCCTTAAGTGAATGTAAATTATTTGTAGTGTTAAAAACAAGACAACAGGCCTAAAATGGAATGATTTATGTTATGCCCCACATCATCAAACTGAGACTTGACTTAATTACAGTATTGTGTCTGCCAGAAATAGAATCTTAAACCAGTAAATCAAGAACACCTGACCAGAGGGAAAGAGGATGGGGAGGAGGGAAGAGATAAACCAGAGAACTGATGTGCATATGTGCACAACCAATGGACACAGACAACAGTGCTGGGAAGGCAGGGGTGGTGGGAGCAGGGAGGAGGGTGTCAATGGGGGAAAAAAGAAGGATATCTGTAATACTTTCAACAATAAAGAAATTTT
This sequence comes from Tadarida brasiliensis, assembly GCA_030848825.1. NCBI lineage: Eukaryota > Metazoa > Chordata > Mammalia > Chiroptera > Molossidae > Tadarida > Tadarida brasiliensis. The sequence goes on from CM061280.1 coordinate 14,218,317, forward strand.
AAAAAAAGGATAATGGAATAGAATTGAGAGTTAAAAAAAGAAACCTTTGTATTTATGGTACAATAAATAAATAAATACTGTACTAATAAAAGAAAGGGAGACTACACAGCATCATCTCATCCAAAGCCTTTCAATGCTTTAAGTCCATTAAGTAAAAGACAGAGCATCTCTGAAGCAGAGGCTCATAGAAGAACTTGTACATAATTTGTCATTGGAATTAAAGAATATGTTACATGTAATGTCCATTAATTTTCCCTACAATATTCCGTAATTCATAATTCACTAAATAGAAATAATGTCATCTAGGCTCATATCAAATATCATCAACTCGAGGGATTTTAGTTTAATCTTGTGAGAATACCTAAATATCCAAATAGTAATGAACTAACTTTTAAACTTTCTTGTATTTAGCATTTTCTGAATAACATAAGTTTCTAGCAAACAATTCACTCTGACATATGCCCATTTATTTAGATGTTTTAGTACTTTATAGATGAACAGTTCCAAGGTCAGTGGCTAATAAGAATTTGTCAGTTTTGACAGAAAAGCAATTTTTAGAGTTATTAAAAAATAAAAACACAATTTACATTCCAGTTAGTTTCACACTGCCATTTTTGATCAAGTGTTGAGAGAAGAAGTGAAGAGAAATGTGTGTTGAATTCTACAATGTGGCGGGGTGATGTCAAAGAAAAAAAGATGACACGAAATACAAAAGTTGGTTATTTCACAAGTGAGAACCATATTAGTAAAGAAACATGAAAACAGAGCCTTTAGCCCTTACCAGGTAAAGTCTTATTGCAAGTGTAGGGACAAAAATGCAGGGACGCAAGTGTAGGGACCAAGTGTAGGGACGCAAGTGTAGGGACTTTCTTTTCTTTCTCTTTTGTCCCCTTTTTTTACAGAAATGAGAATGAAAAAAGACACTTTCTTTTAAACACTAAGAAACATGGGTCAAATTCTTTCATTAAATATAAATTCACCCTGGTGCCCAAAGCCCCTGCTGCACAGCAACACTTAGTGTTTTCTCTGCCCATTCTCCCGTTCGTGGTCAAGAAATTAATCACAACTCATACCAAAGATTCAATGAAAACTGTTAAAGCACTGTGTGGTATAACAACTCCTTAGAGCTCATTTTCACATGCTTATGAGTAAACCAATCATTGGAAAGAGGAATGGACTTTTCATGGCTTTCTATGTGAATACTTATGCCCTGGAACTAACTGGGACGCTGGCAGCTTCCTTGAGCAAATAGGAGGGTAAAAACCGAAATAAAAGCAGGGCTCTGCCAGCAAGGAGCAGTAGCTATCAGATAGGAAACAAACCACATTTGCTGCATCACATATTTAGTAACAAAATTTATTAACTGAAGGGGAAAGTGTTTTCAAGAAATTAGTCATTATAAGATAATAACTGAAAATTGGTGCCTTCAATTCTGTTTTTAAATTGAATTTATAGAGGGACAATATATGAACATATTTTAACTAGCAGATACAGACAGATGTGTACACAACATATAATAAATGTGCAGTGATTAATAAAATTCAACTAAGTTATTGTCAAACTACGTATGTTGGAGGTGGGTTTGAATCTTTACTCTTAATTAGTACTGGTAATTTTCATTTTTCTTTAAGATGGAAATCTAGAGCTAAATTAAGAAACAATGGTAACTCACTGAAAAGGAAAAAATGACATCGCTTGCAAAGAGAAAATATCAGTATAAAACATATCAAAGTATTATAGCTGATTTAACCTACAGAACAGAATTTTCTAAATATTAACTTATTCTAATGCTTTCTTTTTGTAGCTGATTTTAAAAGAAGTTATTATTCAACAGCAAAGGAGTAAAGGGGAGACTAGATAATATAGGCATGTCATTTATACAGCTTTTGCCAAGAAGCTACAGTTTAACACTCTCCAGGTCTGTTCCCCACTGATTGATGGGGGAAGGAACTGGAGAAGGGCAGTATAGACACATGCCTAGTGAGGTCTGAGTGAAGTGAGAAGGTGCTTTCTTACCTGTCACAGCAGGGAGCAAGTCAGTGGCCATGGTGGGTATGGCCACTGCAAGGGCATGAAACCTGAATATTTAAACTCCTAGACAAAGGAAGTTCTCTCTCTCTCTCTCTCCTCTCTCTCTCTCTCTCTCTCTCTCTCTCTCTCTCTCTCTCTCTCTCTCTCTCCTCTCTCCCTCTTTTTCTCTCTCCCTCTATTTCTCTCTCTCACTCTTTTGCTGCCACCACTGGACTCCTGGCTTGCAGGGCTCTCATGCCCTGCATTCGCTCATGTGGTCCATGGCCATGTGGACCCCACACAATGGACTAATGGACTAAATCAGCTCCACTATGGAACAGAAACTCTGGACACTGGCCCTACTTCTAGCTTTGCTAAATCCAAAGCTGCCTCTTTTCCAGGGCTGGACTAAGAGATATGGGACTTTGCGACCTAAGGAATGTAACACTCCACCCAAATAAAATATTTTACCACATCTCATTCTCCCACTGGGGGGTTCTGAAAATGCTTATTTCAGTGGTACCCCAAGAATCTCATTTCACAAGCATCAGAGAAATCTGGCCCAATGATTTCTCGAGCAATGCTCTTTCTCTTACAGGTTCAAGAACAGTTGTTATATTTTTAGTATGCTTAGCTTTCAGCTTGTTGTTAAAATCAAGTGGCAACTTTTAATCTCCTTACGTGTGGACCCCTAAAGTTCACTCCTCAAATATCATATTGCATTCTGAAATACTAAAATGAATCAGAGTGATCCACTTTTTCCAAGACTCAAGTACCCAATAATCTGCAGTTCAAGGACACTTCTAAACAGTTTTCACATTCTTATGTTATTAGAACAAACTTTATTGTAATTTGCCTGCCATACTATTCCGTCATTTTTAAATCATTCTATTTGCATTCTAATTTAAACATTATAAAAAAGATGATGAAATCGGGTTATTCTTTGAAAGAATATTGGGATTTAAGTTGCCACAAGTCCAAAGCTGCCTCTTTTCCAGGCACCTAGGTTTACCCTAAAAGATGAGACTGCAGGCCTTTGTCCCAAATCAAGGCTCATATTTTTTAGGCATTTAGAATATATGGGCCTGAACTTGTACTAACTTAACATCATTAGAATTTGGTGACCACCTGGATATTATAAGAGAGAAAAACAGTAGATTTCTAGACTCCTAACTTATGCCATTAGGTGAAGCTTAATGCTATTTAATACTGAAGAGAACAAAAACAGAAACCAGCTTTGTCCGAGTGTGTGTTAATGGGTGCATTTGTGTGTGTATGTGTGGATGTGGATGTGATAAAGAAGGGGTAGATGGCAAATTTAGTTTTTGACATGCAGAGCTTGAAGTGTTAGTGGAAAAGTCTCAATGGGAAGTTGGATATACAATTCTGGAGACCAAGTGAAAGATTAGGTTAACATTTTAGATTTTAGAGTTACCAGAATATGATAGTGGATTGCAATGTTAATTAACAATGAAAAATATTGGAAGTAAACCAAAAGAAAAAAAAGGAACAATAGTTTGTGGATAACCACAGAAAGATATGCGCACATTGCCATTAATTGGTAAAATCTGTTGGCAAGGAGTAACAAAATGTAAGAAATAGAGAAATAGCTAATGGTCAAGTTCAGGGAAGAAGAAGGATAACATGGAATCAAGAGACAACTGCAAAGGTAAAACATGGAAAGAAACAGGAGCAATCATCTGAGTCAAAATGGAAGGAAGAATGTGTGTTAAAAGTTATATGAGAATCTGAGAAAAATGGAGAGATTTGATGCCTCATCACAGTAATTTTTGTGTGTGAAGCAGGAAGTTAGATCACCTGTTGAGTGTGGGAGGATAGGATTGTGAACTTGGGGAGTGTGACAAAGGTTGGGAACAGTAGCTAGGAGGAATTCAGTCAGTATAATTTGATGATTTTTCTCCAAAATTGTGTATACCCTTAGATCAGGATCAGTAAAGATCAGAGGTTATTTAATTCTCAGATGAACAGTGGCAGAAAATATTTATACATGTTTAAGTCTGCTTTCTAATGCCTGCTAACATTCAAATGTGATGTATCAAAATTCACACTTCCTGAGTTTCTCTTTTCTCCAGGCTCCACAGTAACAAAAGTTCATTCCGTTAATCAAGAAGTTAAAAATTAACAATAATAATAATAATGAAATTTAACTGATTGAAAAATAATGAAAAGTAATGCCAACCCAACATAATTCGCTTTACATATGTATAATTGAAGTGGAATAAATGTCCTGTACATTCAAAAATAGAAATTAACTTTCTTCCTATTTTTTAAACTAGTAATCAAAAATTAAACAATGTCTATTAATCCCTTAGTTTTTATGTTCCTCCTTAAAGGAGAATAAACCAAATTCCAAAATCACTGTGCCCCAAAGAAACTTTTCCATTTAGATATCTGTTAATGGGACTGTAAACTATGTCAATTTCAGACATGTATGACACTCTTCAAAGTCATTGAAAATAAAGTAAGGCTTTAGGGAAAAATATGAATCTTTAAAGAAACACTCTAAGTCCGTCCTAATTATTAGTAGTATCCAAATTTCCTATTTAAAGTTATTACAAGTAGCCTGTTCTATATTTTGCATTTTCTACATAGATTAAAGTACTTTCAGTGTCCGGAGAATGATACACAAAAGTCTTATCATTTTTATTAAACATTTCCCTCTGTTAGTTTAATGGCTTAAAGTGAATTTTATGTTTCTAAAAGAATAAGACTGGCAGCTGTGAACATGCAACTGCTGTACTTATAATAGTAAGTAAAGGGATAAAAGTAATACAGCATAAAGTAAAGAAAGAGACTAGAGTGGTCCTTATTACTGGCTATACCATCTCAACAGTTTTCATCAAATCCCAATGTCAGTCCCGTAAGATAAATACCTTTTTCATAGCAATAAGAGCATATTTGTATTAGTTAAATTAGTTTAAAGTGGAGAAGAAAAGTAGAATTGTAGAGAAGAAGCGACTATATCTTGGGACCCAAAAGACCTCTCTACACTGCCAAAGATCTGGCTAAAAGCTTCAGAGAATACTTGTAGTAAGTACAGTAGTCATCACCATCACAGAAGCCTTTTCCAAGACTCCCACAGAGCTATAACAGGCAGGACCACTAAAAGGAATCATCAGAGAATGTATCTCCTTTTTGATCAGTAGGTTTCGGAAAAGAAGAGTTCTGAGACTGACTTAATGTTAGAATGCTCATTGAGCATGAAGGGGGAATGAGTTCTAGTTCGAAATCTTCAAAAAACTAATTCAGTAACATTGGAAAATCTGCTTCCTTCTTGGGTCCAAGCATTACCACGGGTATAGTGAAGTGCTTAGAATGAGTGATCCTTTCAAGTTCTAACCTTCTATTATTTTCCCTTTCGTTTTTGAAATTTTCATTATTGTCGAACAGGAAAGATACTGTGATATCAAACATTTTACTCTTTCCCCCAACTCTTGTTCATGTGCCTAGCAGCATCTAGATCCCAGTAAGGAATACAGGAGCTTAAATTTCAGCGGTTATCTGTTGAATGACACTTGACTTAAAGACTTAGAAATAAAACACTATTTTCTATGTAAATTCAAAATTAGGAGGAAAAAACTCATGCATCTGGGAAGATATTTACTATAAATTAGTTTACCTTAAGTACACTTGGACGGTATTTTAAATTAAATATTTACTGGAAAAATGACAACAGAACTCCTGTCCCTGTCCACCTGTCAATCTGAATTCAACAATTACCATAGGTATTTCTAATTATTTCCCCTATGTTATATATATATAATTTTTTTTCTTTTTTCTTTATTGACTTTAGAGAGACAGGAAGGGTGAGGAAGAGAGAAATACAAATATCAAAAAAAGAGAACATCGATTGGCCGTCTCTTGTACGCCTCCCACTGGGGATCAGGCCCACAACCTGGGCATGTGCCCTGACCAAGAATCAATCCGGTGACCTTTTGGTGCATGCATGGGTCAATGCTCAACCACTGAGCCACACTGGCCGGGCTCCCCCATGTTATCTTATAGTACTACTTCAAAAGAGTAATGAGGTTAAATGTGAGGCACTCCCTATGTTGCTACTACTTTCTAATACACAACACAAGTGCTCATACAAAATGTGGTTTTGGAATAAATATATTCACAATTTATGCTTTTTGCAAATATCTAAATATGTGCTGTGGTGAACTTGGGTATCTGTTTGAAAATCACCATAGTTTGTATAAATATATTTTTACTTAAAATTTAAAAGATTTAGCCTTCATGTTTACAAGTCAATTCTTAATTGTTGACATTTAAAACTTTAGATGATTCTGCTGATGGAAGATACTTATTCAAATAGTTTAATGAACTTTTGAGGGACAAAGTCAAGGTGTTTGGTTTTGTTTACTAGACTCAATTGCTCCATTGCTTTCATTATCAATGTAGATAATATGGTGATTAACAGTATTATATGTATTTTATGCCTTACAAAGAACATTTTACCACTATCTAATGAGTTCAATGAATAGATGGCTTCCTTTCTCATTTTGTAATTCCTACAATCAGCTGACACTTAATGATTACCCTTTGTTGATTGGGAGCCTATGAGATGCAGAATCATTTTTTAAAATGAGAGTTTTTGTGACAGGTGCTTCTTCTATGTATTGAGCATCTTCCAAATAGATGGGCCACATATATTCTCAGAAATATGTTTTCTCCTGACTGCTCGCTGTGCTGATTTTATATTTGTATATTTGTTCTCTGTCATTATTGCTGTGATTTCTTAATAAGAAAAAAAATTCCATCTCCACCTATTTTTATGAAGGAGGGTAAAACAAAGTTTTTGGTCTTATTACTCTTGCATGATGCATGAGTGGAACAGGTGGAATGAACTACCATAAAATCCTTTCGTTGAGATTGTATATTCCTTCTGCTTATGAATACTGAAAATAAATAGTCAAATTGTTTTCCTTACCTCTCTTACCTTCCAAATGTCTGCTGTTTAGTTCCTCCAAACTCGCATCACTAACGGAGTTAGCCTTCTAGAACAGGGGTTGGTAAACAGACCAAATTCAGCCTGCCACCTCTGTTGGTAAATGAGTTTTTATTGGAAGGGTCACATCTAATTGTTTACATATTGTCTATGATTACTTTCATGCAACAACAGCTAAGCTGAGTAGTTTTAATAGAGACTTTATGGTTCACAAAGCCAAAAATATTTACTATCTGGCTTTTTGCAGATAATGTTTGCCAAACTCTGCAAACAAACACTACACAATTTATGCTACAATTTCAAATCTATTTAGGAAAGAGATAAGGTTTATTATATACATTTAGTGTTTTTCTTTTTTACCGTTAAGTAGATATATTTACAGAGTGAAAAACCTCAAAAGATATAAACTTTTACAACTTAGAAATATCACTATCATCCTTGTTTCTACTTCCCCGTTTCCCCTTGCCTTTATAGGTAGCTGCTTTGATTCGTTTCTTGTTTATCTTTCCAGTGTTTCTTTATGCAAAGATAAGTCAGTGCTAATATGTATTTATATATTTTTGGCTTCTTATGATTACCCTTTTTACACATTAAGAAACAATAGCATACCATATATGATATTCTGTATCTATTTATATTTAAAAATGTGCTTTAGACATCTCTTCATATTGGTGCACAAATATTTTTTTCAGTTTTTAAAAAAATATCTGCATAGTATTTTTTAAGCATTTTATTTATTTATATTTTTTGTAATATTTTTTTCTTTATTGACTTTCAGAGAGAGAGAAAAAGGAGAGCAGGAGAGAGAGAGAAACATCGATGAGAGAGAACATTGATTGGCTGCCTCCTGCATGCCTCCCACTGGGGATCAGGCCGACAACCTGGGCATGTGCCCTGACTGGGAATCGAACTGGCAACTTCTCAGTGCATGGGTCGATACTCCACCAGTGAGCCACACTGGCCGGGCTGCATAATATTTTATTAGGTGTCTGTATTATAATGTATGGAACCTGCTCCATATTGCTGGACATTTGGCCTATTTTTAATAATTCACTATTATGAATAATACCACAATGAATATGTCTGCATCATTGAAAAAAAAAACTTAGTATATATATATATATAAAATGTGTGTGTGTGTGTGTATGCATATATATATATAATATCTGGATAACACTCATTTGAATTGAATAACAGGGAAGAGGATATAAACAGATTGTTTTAAAAAAAATAGTTGAATGCCCTGGCCAGTTTGGCTCAGCGGTTAGAACATCGGCCTGCAGACCAAAGAGTTGTGGGTTCAATTCTGGTCAAGTACCTCGGTTGTAGTTCATCCCCAGCCCTGGTTGGGGTCGTGTGCAAGGCAACCAGTTGATGTGTCTCTCTCATATGGATGTTTCCTTCTCTCTTCCACTCCCCTCCCCCTCCCTCCCACTCTATCTGAAGATGAATGGAAAAATATCCTCGGGTGAGGATTAAAAAAAAGTGTAATTGAAGAAATAGAAGGAATATGGCAGAAATATAATTTGTGACTTGCCTAGCCCAATTTAATACTATATGACTAAAATTGAAACGGCAGGAGAATTACAGACTATCCAGATTGGTTCGTGACCAGGTGTGTGTTATTTCAGGTCTGTACGAATATAATCCTGCTCTCAGATACAGGAATAAAAATAGATACATTCAAATTATATAAATGATTCACTGCCAAAAGGATGTGGATATGTTCAAACCCACTGAAGACAAGGCAATATGCAGAAAAATGGATAATCAATCGAGAAAATCAGTATGAGCCATAAGAGATGAAGTTTGTATATTTAGGACAAATTGTCAACAACAAACTTTAGGAAATAAAGCCAGAGAGTAAATCAATAACATCTGCAATCTCAGCAGAATTAGGGAGAAGTAGAAAACCAAACTCAAATCATACTTATCCTTTCAAAACGCTGGACCCTCAAAATGTTGCAACTAAACTGAATTTTGTCAAGTAGGTATTGGAATTTACATAAATTTGACATAAGAAAATGGGAAATACCTAAAAGGTACATAACACTGCTGACTCAAGCATAAAAATAGATTATCAGGTGGTTTTTTTTTTGTAGATACTTTGTTATGTATAAAGGTTAGGCATAGCAGCAAGTCTGCTTACAATAGATTAATCACCTCTCTAGGAGAACTACCTGGTTTTGATCCCTTGTACTTTTAATCTGTTCAACACATTGTCCTCATCATGATCATTTGTAACATATAATATGCAAAATCTCTCATTATATATACAATAAAATGACCCTCTGCATCATCTGTGCTGATACTTTCCTTAAGTGTAACTTATGTTTTAGCAAAATTTAATTAATTATTCTTTTGACATTTTCTGTCACGATGTTTTTAATCTTGCTAAAATGTCATCTTTTCTCACAACCTCCTACACAAGTAACCATTCTTTCAAGAAAAACTCAACTGCCAATCCCTCTATGAAGCCTTCCCAGATGTCTCCACTGAAATATAATAAGCAATTTTTTGGTGTTCTTTAGTATTTATTTTATCCTTTAATAGCATCTATAGCATTCAGTTATATTTAAAAGCAATATTTTCCTACTAGTGTGACTCAAGGTTAAATGAAGTACCTTGGTTATATTTGTATGCACCAAAATTTGTGCACAACCGTACAAACTACAATGGTTCTAAGACATTTCATTTCTCAGACTGAGAAAAACTTTTCATGTTTCTGCCTTCAGAAATGTAAATTATTGAATGAGAATCTGAATAGAGACATGAAATAAGAAAAAAACAAAAAAACTATTGAAGATTAAAAATAAAATTCCAAATTTCCTTTTTATTTATCCTACCCTCTCTTGATTTTGAAAAAAGTTAAAAAATAAAGAATTTATTAAATACCATACTATTTTGGTATTTATTCAATCTCAGAAACAGCTCCTGTGGAACCTGGAGGAAATTAAGAAGTAGTTAATCCTAAAGAATTGATCAACCCAGCCGGTGTGGCTCAGTGGTTGAGCGTTGACGCATGCACCTAGAGGTCGCCAGTTTGATTCCTGGTCAGGGCCCATGCCCAGGTTGTGGGCCAAATCCCCAGTGGGGGGCATGCAGGAGCCGGCCAATCGATGTTTCTCTCTCTCTCTCCCCCTCCCTTCCTCTCTCTTTAAAAATCAATAAAGAAAAAAAGATAATTGATCATATTTTGTCAAAGGTCATATATGATTGATTGTATTATACACAATTTTATATAACACAAAGAAAGAAAAAGAATCACTGCCAATTAAACTATAATATAACATTAATTATAAAATAAATTCAGCCTGTTGAGTACTCTTCTTTTAAAAATTTTTTCCGGCTGGTGTGGCTCAGTGGTTGAGCATTGACCCATGCACCAAGAGGTCACCAGTTCGATTTCTGGTCAGGGCACATGCCCAGGTTGTGGGCCCAATCCCCAGTGGGGGGCATGCAGGAGGCGGCCAATCGATGTTCTCTCTCATCCATGTTTCTATCTCTCTCTCTCACTCTCCCTTCCTGTCTCTCTAAAATCAATAAAGAAAAAATATTTAAAATAAATGAATAAATAAAAATAAAAATATATTTTATTGACTCTTAGAGAGAGAGAAAGGGAGAGGGAGAGATAGAAAGATTGATAAAAGAGACACATCGATCATTTGCCTCCTGCACACCCCCCACTGGGTATTGAGCCCAAAACCCGGGCTTGTGCCCCAACTAGGAATTGAACTAGCGACCTCTTGGTCCATGGGTTGATGTTCAACTACTGAGCCATACCGGCCGTGCTGATGTGTACTCTTAAAAGTATATGAAATATGCTAGATTAAGCAAAATAGACTTATTAATTTATATAAACACACTATTTTCATGAAGTCAATATCTGTTTGTAGAGAATCAAATAAAAAGAAAGTTACATAAAAAATATCCTTTGGGCATAAAAGTGTGACTATTTGAAATAACAAGAGAATGAGTAAGTAGTATATGGGAAGTGATCTGCTTTTGGACTCTTTTAATGCAATATAAGTTTACCACTCCATTCTTTTCAGAGAGTCATCTTTATCCTGTAGTTGTATGGAAACAATTGTAGTTTAACATTCTTTTTATGGATATTTGCATAAAGCCCTACATTGCATTGGCTAGGAAGCTGGTTCAATCTGCTGATCAGTAAATCATCTAATCATCTAATCACACTTATCACTGTAACTAGTGTATACACACCTCCTTATTTACCCAGTATCAGAATTTTGCTTTGATTTTTATGTTTATCATGATGAGTAACGTTTGCATGTTAAAATTCAGACTTTTAAGTATAGTCTGACTTCAATTATTTAGTGAATTATTCATTGTATAGATTTTTCATTTATTACTAAACACATCTTTCTTGAAAATAACTACATTCATTTTATTTTGATGTTCTGTTCTCAAGTCCTTATGAAAATTAGATCTATGGAAGTCATAACTGAAGAAGGTGGCTTTGACGAAAATGATCTTAAATTAAGCTAGAAAAAATTAGCAACAGAATGGTCTCTACTGTCTAATATTTTCAGCCAGATGCTATAAATATCAGGGACAAAAGCTTGAAACTTACAAAAATTACCATTGAATGCACACCATTTAATTCATATTTGGAATTTTATTTCCTAGAGGACAAAACCATCACATGAAAAATTGCCTGACACTTTGTTATCCACCCAATGAGGGTAAGATTCTTAATACATATGGATGCTATTTTGAACCTGTTATTGTAAAAAAAAAAAAAAAAAAAAAAAAGTGCAGCATATAAAACAGAAAGTTACACTGTAATTATTTTCTATAATTTTTTATGCTAAATTTCTTTCTGTAAAATTTTAAGAAGCAACAATGTTGTATTTTAAAAATGTAAATTTGAGGTCCAAGATGGCAATGGTGTAGAAGGATGCTGAACTCAGCTCCCATGAGCAAACTCAAATAGAGTTCAAAGAGTGAAGGCTTAGAAAACACAGGAGCCCTCTGAAAGCTGCAGAAAGTCTCTAGGCCAGAGGAAGTGATGGGTACCATTGTTTACATTCCCCTCCACTTCCATAGGGTGAGTAGGAAGTCTATTCAGGTGCTTCCTGCAGGATCATTGCAGCACATTGCTAGCTACATTGCCTGATCTTTTGCCTCTTAACAAAGGAAGCAAGCAGGAACAACAGGGATTCACCACCCTAACCTGACCTCCCCACCTGAAGCTGCTCTAGCTTAGCAGGCCAGTGCCCCAGGCATCAAAGGAAACTCTCTGGCTCCAACTAGTTTCTGAAAACTATCCAGCATATAAAGCCCATAGAAAGGCTGCTTTTTCAAAAGAGCACATTCTGTACAACATGCAAGAGACTGTAGAGAGAAGGATGGGGAGCTGCAGGAGCTCTCCAGCAACTGCAGGATGTCTCCATCATCAGAAGTGGAGTGAGCACCATTGTTTATGTTCCCATTCACATCCATAGTGTGGGCAGGGGCTATATCCAGGTACACTGGCCCACTGGCAAAGTCACTGCCGCACATTCCTGGACACATTATCTGAGCCCGTTTTGGCACCAAACAAAGAGGATAAGCAGGATCAAAAGGCATTAATACATGCATCTGGCCTCCCCAACAGAAGCCACTGTAAGTTGGCAGGCCAGGGCACCAGGTGCCTTAGGCATTTGCTTGGTCCTACCAGCATGCCAAATCCACCTGAAACCAAGCAGAAGCATTCAAGTTTGTTGTCTTGCAAAACCGAAGAATGAGTTCATGGACAAAGGGTAAGTGAAAGGAAAGTTTATTTGAAAGATAGACTCTCTGCAGCAGGGAGGGGACCTAAGTGGGTTGCCCGTGGGGCTCTGTTGTCTAGGGGTAGATATATACTTTGCTAGCCTCTGATTGGTCCTTTCAAGGAATTCTGCCTTAGCAACATCCATACATTTTAAAGCTTGTGTTTCCTACCTGACTGGGTTTAGCCCTAGGTCATCTATAGGGGCCTTAGTCTCTAAGACCAAGGTCCATAAATTTAATATCTATATTTTCTCCTGTGTAATCTATTGTTTCAGGTCTTATTTTTATTTCTTTGATCCATTTAGAGTTAATTTTTGTATATGGGGACAGACAGTAGTCCAATTTCATTTTTCGTCTTAGAGAGTATTTTATGAATTTGACCCCAAAGGCAAGAGAAATAAAAGCAAAAATAAACAAATGGGATTATATCAAACTAAAAAGCTTCTGCACAGCAAAAGAAACCACCAAAAAAGGCAACCAGCTGAATGGGAGAAGGTATTTACAAACAACAGCTCTGATAATGGGTTATATCCAAAATATATAAAAAACTCGTATAACTCAACACCAAATGAACAAAATAATTCAATTAAAATGGGCAGGAAACCTGAACAGACTTTTCTCCCAAGAAGACATATAAATGGCCAACAGATATATGAAAAGTTGTTCAACTTCACTACCTATTAGATAAATGCAAATCAAAACCACAGTGAGATACCACCTCACACTGTTAGAATGGCTATTATCAACAAGAATAGTAATAATATGTGTTGGAGAGGTTGTGGAGAAAAAGGAGCACTCATTCACTGCTGGTGAGATTATAAAATGATACAGCCACTATGCAAAACAGTGTGGAGTTTCCTCAAAAATTAAGAATACAGTAACCATATGACCCAGCAACCCCTCTTCTGGGTATCTACCTGAAAACTTTGAAAACATTTATTTGCAAAGATATATGTACCCCTGTGTATATTACAGCGTTATTCATGGTGGTCAAAACATGGAAATAACCAAAGCATCCCTCAATGGATGATTAAACAAAGCACATGTAGTACATATATACAATGGAATACTACTCAGTCATAAGAAAGATGAAATACTGCTATTTGGAATAACATGGGTGGGTCTTGAGAATGTCATGCTAAGCAAAATAAGTCAGACAGAAAAAGTCAAGAAAGTGAACTTAGTGAGAACTTCAACAAATAGATTAAAAAAAAAGCATAAAAACAGTTGGGAAAAAAAAGTCAGAAATGAAGATACATTACAGAGAATCAACAGTGGAGTAGTTGAAGCAGAGGATCAAATCAGAGATTTGAAAGATAAGGAAACATAAAACACCCATCAGAACAGCAAAAAAAAAGAGGTTCCAGAAGGAGAAGAGAGAGAGCAAGGAATTGAAAACCTATGTGAAAAAATAATGATGGAAAACTTCCCTAACCTGGTGAAGGAAATAAACATACAAGTCCAGGAAGCGCACAGAGTTTCAATCTAGATGAAGCCAAAGAGGCCCACACTGAGAAACATCATAGTTAAAATGCAAAGGTTAAAGACGAAGAGAGACTCTTAAAAGCCGAAGAGAAAAGCAGCTGGTTATCTACAAGGGAGCTCCCATAAGACTGTCAGCTGATTTCTCAACAGAAACATTTCAGACCAGAAGGGATTGACACAAAATACTCAAAGTGATAAAGAGCAAGGACCTAAAAACAAGATTATTCTACCCAGAAAAGCTATTATGTATAATCAGATAAAGAGCTTCCCAGATAAGAAAGAGCTAAAGGAGTTCATCACTACAAAACCAGTATTACAAGAAATGTTAAAGGGTCTTCTTTAAGAACAAGAAATAAAAAGATGAACAATAAAATGACAATAAATACATATCTATCAACAATTATTTTAAATGCAAAGGGATTATATGCTCTAATCAAAAGACAGATGGCAGCTGAATGGATAACAAAACAAGATTTACATATGCTGTTTAGAAAAGACTCACTTCAGTTTCATAAACATATACAGACTGAAAGTAAAGGGATGAAAAATATATTCCATAAAAATGAAAACAAAAAATGCTGGGGTAACCATACTTACACTAGACAAAATATACTTTATTTTTCTTTAATTTTGTAATGTTTTTATTAATTTTAGAGAGAGAGGGAGAGGGAGAGAGGGATCGATGGGAGAGAAGCATCAGTATCAATTGGCTGCCTCCTGCACGGTCCCTGCTGGGGATTGAGCTTGCAACCTGGGCATGTGCCCTGACTGGGAATTGAACCAGCAACCTCTTGGTGCATGGATTGATACTCAAACCACTGAGCCACACCAGCCAGGCAGACGAAATATACTTTAAAACAAAGGCTAAAACAGGAATAAAAAAGAACCCAGCAATTCTATTTCTGTATATTTATCTGAATAAACCCAAAATGCTAATTTTAAAAGACATATGCACTCATATGTTCATGCAGTATTATTTACAATGACCAAGATATGGAAACAACATAAGTGTCCATCAATAGATGAATGGATAAAGAAGTGGTATATTGCCCAGCTGGTGTGGCTTAGTGGATTGAGCATCGTCCCATGGACTGAGAGTTCCCGGTTCAATTCCCAGTTAGGGCACATGCCTGGGTTGTGGGCTCGATCCCCAGTAGGGGACTTTCGGGAGGCAGCTAATTGATGTTTCTCTCTCAAATCTTTGTTTCTATCTCTGTCTCCCTTCCTCTCTCTTAAAAAATCAATAAAACATATTTTAAGAAAAAGAAGTAGTGTGTGTATATATACCATGAAATATGATTCAGCCAGAAAAAGAATGAATTCTTGCCATCTGCAACAACATGGATGGACATAGAGAGTATTGTGCTGAATGAAATAAGTCCGACAGAGAAAGACTAAGGCCAGACGATTTCACTTATATGTGGAATCTGAAAACAAAATAAATAAACAAGCAGAAGACAAACAGATTAATAGATACAGGGAACATTTGAACAGTTTCCAGCTGGAAAGGGGGTTGGGAGGATGGGTGAAAATGGTGAAGGGATTAAGTACAAACTAGGAGTTACAGAATAGTCATGGGGATTTGAAGTACAGCATAGGGAATATAGTCAGTAATATTGTAATTATTATGTATGCTGTCAGATAGGTACTGGACTTACTGGGCTGATCACTTAGTAAATTATATAATTTCTAATCCTTGGGTTTTACACCTGAAACTAATATAATATTGTATGTCAACTGTAATTGAAAAAAAAATTATTTAAAGTCAAAAAATGAAAAAGTCAAGACCATATGATCTCACTCATATGTGCAATATAAATCTGAAAGTAACAAATGAACAAAGAAGAAAAACAAACAGATACCCATAGAGGCCTATCAGTATGACCTAGGAAAGGGATCATTGTTTAGGGGGTGAACCCATCAAAAGCCAAAGAAAGCTTGGGAGGTTGATTATTTTGAAAAAGCTCCTGGTTGAAATCACAGAGGAATAAAGAATTTCCTCCCCCCCCCCCCACAGAAACACACTCACTCATTTTTTCATGCACTCTCTCACCCAGGAGAATGCGACCATGCAGGTCTAACAACAACTGGGACCTGAAGACTGCACAGGCTCCAGAGGACTAAGCTTTACTATGAAACAGAAAACTTGATGAATATAAAACAAAAACCAAAAAAACAAAATATATATATATATATATATATATATATATATATATATATATATATATCTTTGGGGCATAAATGTGATAACTAGAAATATCATTAAAGTAAAACATCTGTTAGAATCCTTTATGAGGCACCCAACTCACCCACTGCACACATAAATGAGGCTCAATTTACTAATGCTGCTCTTTTAAGATTAAACATAACATAATTTGCATTCAAAGGAAATACAAATTAACTATGCAAAAACTGTAAAACTTAGGAAATGGTAGTAGTGCTGCTTTGTGGGTTTAAGAGAAATATGTAAACAGGCGTCCATCCAAAGTGAGTAAAATGTTCATTATGACAAATTCCCTTGAGATGTCAGTTTGACATAACTAGACTGAAAACGAATTTTTTTTCAGTGAAACAGCGAGAACAGAGAATGAATAAGGATCAGTGGGAAATGACGAAAGTGTCATTTTCTGTAACCTATCACAAGAAATTATTAAGGTAATAAAACTTTATATAAAGGAGACATGACATTAGGCACAGTATTTCTGCTCAGTATAAATCTAGTATTTCAATGCATGATTGTCCAATCTTCACATACCTGTAAACTCATCTTGAGTGGACTAAAGTCTCCAGAGCAGAGCTAAAGAAGCTAGTTGCTATACTGCAGCCTGATGTCCCTTTAGGCACAGTATCTGCCTAAAATGCAATACATGGATAATTGGAGACATTGTTAGAATCATTCATATGCAAGACTCTATTCTCTTTTTGCTGGATAGATTTGGCAAAAATAGTTATTGAAAACAAATTTTGTTGCTGATTTCCTGTTATTTATTTATTCTTTATTGATTTTAGAGAGAGAAAAAGGGAGAAGGAGAGAGAGATAGAAACATCGTTGAGAGAGAACACTGATTGGCCGCTTCCTGCACGCCCACCACTGGGGATCGGGCCCACAACCTGGGCATGTGCCTTGACTGGGAATCGAACCAGCGACCTCTTATTGCATGGGTCAACGTTCAACCACTGAGCCACACCTGCTGGGCTGCCTAGTATTTTTATATTAGTTTTCATGTATAGATGTAGTCTAAGACTACTATCCCAAAGCCTGTGTGTCTGATAACTAAAAATATCAAAGATGAGAAAATTTTGATTATGCTATGTAATAATATTCAGCCAGGACATTTTATTAATCAAATATGGGTATTAGAGGTGTAATGAGAGTGAAATAGCCCCACATCAGGGATATTTCTGGATAACCAATCATTTGGTTTGGATAACCAAACCGCAAGCTATTTAATCTTTATTCCTGAGAGATAGAACTCATTTTACTTAATTATTACCTGTTTTAATTATACTTTCAGAAGGCTGCTGAATTATTGTTGTCTAGTTTACATTTTTCAAAACAAACTCATTGTGCCCTTTTAAGAACCCTACACCAGCAGCCTGGCATTCCCTCTTCAGAAGTCAGAGTCCAAAGTTTACAGAGACTCCTTTCTAATATTCGAAATCCCACTAGTTAATTTTTTTTTTCAATTTTTAATTATTTTCCCTTATTGGTTTTAGAGAGAGAGGAGGGGAGAGAGAGAGAGATAAAAACATCGATGAGAGAGAACATCGATTGGCCACCTCCTGCATGCCCCCCACTGGGGATCGGGCCCACAACCTGGGCATGTGCCCTGACTGGGAATCGAACTGGCGACCTCTTGGTGCATGGGTGGACACTCAACCTCTGAGCCACACTGGCCAGATGAAATCCCACTAGTTCTAATATCCCCCTTTTTCCCTTCGTTTCATCAGCACTTGGTGTGATAGTTGTTTGCTACAGCTAATATATCTATAATATCCTAGACTTCCTATTTTACCATTTTTGAGAAAATAATGGGTGTGAATTTTGTCTCCTTACTGAAACCTCACTGATACGTTTTGTTTCTTTTGGTCTACTCCAAGAAAGTAATCTCTGATATTAAAATATTCACTTTGATAGAAATATTCATCAGATAATGGTTTATACTTATGACAAAAAATAATAAAGAAGAGAATAATAAAGTGATTGTTTCAGCGCTAATTTTTAGAGTAATTTGTTAAATGGCAATACAGAACCAAAATGAAGACATAGTTTGGAGGAAGTAATCAGAACATAATTAACCACATCAATTTAAATGCTAAAATTGAGACTGAAGTAGATCATTAAATTGGTCCAAGTTTATATGGCTCCTAAGTGACAGAATTGGATATAGATCAATCAATATTTGTGACTTTTTGTCCAGTTCACCTTTGTAGAGTAGACTCACATCACTGATTTCAAATAGGAATATGTGATGTGCAAATATACTTTGGGCTCTTCTAAAGGATGAGCTATATACAAATTTAAATGACAAGAAGATTTCAAACTCAGGATATTAGAGGTTTTTTCCTTTAATTTCTAAAACTTCTATAGATTCTGAATCACTGATTAGTCATAAAGATTTTTTTAAAGTAAGTTCTTCAGATCTTTAATGCTTAATCCAAGAATAGTTTAGTGTATTTATTTTCTGTTAATCCCCCATATTTACCATGTCTAAGACCATAAAGTAACTTATTCTAATGCTAAAATCTATAACCTATAACTTATTCAGGACTATATTAATATCCTTTTTAGAATTACTATCAAGGTTATTGCTTCAACGAAACCTTAAAATAAAAGCAGAGAACTGCCTTGGGAAGACATTCTTGAAATCAAGTTTGCTAAAGATTAAAAAGAGAATATTATCTTCTACTAGGAAGCAATTTTCTTAAAGGATTTTAGAGGTATTTTAAATACTTTGTAGATCTAAAGGAAGCCTTAAAAGTTTAGCCAATGTTACTGAAGTAAAAAAAAAAATTAGTTCAAACACACTAAGTGGGAAAATGTTTCTTTCTAGAACTATAAAACGCTGTTAAATTTTTGCTTTGTTAGTTCCTTGCTTACATGATTAACCATTTGTTTACAAAAAATAACTGAGAAAACACAAGGAGAGTCTTTCTGTTTTTGTTTTTGTTTATTTTAATTCTGAGAAAGTGAACAGATTTAAACAGTAGTTTGAATCTTACCTTACACTGACTTTGGTCTATAAGAAAGCCCTAATTTAATACCATGTAAATAACTGCAGAAGTGCATATGAAAGTTTGATAAGTACTAATTATTAGATTCATCAAAAATGATGAGGATACTTTAAAAATTAGAACGTGTTAAGTAATGTAAGTCACAGTCACCCAAAGGAGGTGGTATCTGAGAGCTGCCAAGTACCCCATTCAATCACAATGGTCAAACAAAATATCTACTCTAACATAACTTGATAATATAATATTTTAAATAATTGACAAGTCAGATTAATAGTTATTTTGGAAAAATAATTTTTATTTAAGAAAAGGTAACATTTTGAAATCTAGTGATGTGCTTACTTAGATGTTTATCTATAGAACAGATGACCAACAATATAAGGGGATTTGGGAGTTAAAATAAAAGACTTGCTTAATTTTGTTTGTATGAAGATCCAAATTTAAATAGTTTTCTAATTATAAGAAATTATTAAGCCTGGCCAGTGTGGCTCAGTGGATTGAGCATAGTCCCATAGACTGAGAGGTCCTGGTTCGATTTCCAGTCTGGGCACATGCTGGGTTGTGGGCTTGATCCCCAGTAGGGGGCGTGCAGGAGGCAGCTGATCAAAGTTTCTCTCTCATTGATGTTTCTCTCTCTCTCTCTCTAAAAAAGAACAATACTTAAAAACAATCTGTTTCCTTACAAGAAAATATATTAAAAAAAAAAAAAACAAGAGCCCTGGCCAGTTTGGCTCAGTGGTTAGAGTGTTGGCCCGTGGACCAATGAGTTGCAGGTTCAATTCCGGTTAAGGGCATATACCTTGGTTGCGGTTCGTTCCCGGCCCTGGTCGAGTCGTGCAGGAGGCAACCAGTCGATGTGGATCTATCGCATTGATGTTTCTCTCTGTCTCTCTCTCTCCCTCCCTCCCACTCTATCTGATGATAAATAGAAAAATGTCCTTGGGTGAGGAATAAAAAATAAAAAAAAAAATAGAAAAAACAACAACAAGATGTTGCTGCACATGTGTAAATAGAGTTAAGAAATTAAATGTTTTAATGAATACGTGTATTTATTTAGAACCTTTTTTGTTCCACAAGAATAAACATGTGGAACTTAGTATTGTCTAAGAAAAGTGAGATAAACAAAGACAAATAAGGATGAGATATAAAGATGAGTAAGGAGAGAGGCATAAATGCATCCTCAGTGGCCCACAGTACACTTTTATGACAGCCAGCACAAATACTGTAAAGCATGCACATTGATGTACTGAATATTAAATATTGAATTTTTTTTACTCATTATTGCATAGCCTCTCAGTTTTCCAAGTATTTCCAGTCCCAGGATCTCCTAGACCTTTCACAGGCCATTAGTTAAAAATGTAATGCCCGGAATAAGAGAGGAGGCTCTAGGACCTTGTTCCATGACTATGGAACTGAGTCCATTCTGAGTAATCTATGTCCATATGGTAATGTTTGAAAATATTTAAGATGACCCCTAAATATACGTGGCTCATAAACTTTTCTTTAATGAGAAACTACTATATTATTCATCATTAGTGTATTCAGATTTATACCCATAACCTCTTTTCCCTTCCTCTCACACTCACCCTTGTTGTCATTAGAATGGAGTTTATTATGTAATGTTATTATTCTGGTAGTCTTTGAGAAATAAATTATCTCCAGGTTGAAATTATGTTGAAATAAACATTAGTTCTTTGGTTAAGCAGAATATAAATTGATTCTAAATATTTCAAGAATTTAGTTTCACTGGGTTTTTAAATAACTGGTCTTTAATGTGTTCTGCCATCTGCCCAATAATATTCACACAGGAAAAACCATAAATGTTTTTCTCAATTATGCAAAATTTTATGACTCAACAAATGATTTCTAACCTATTCAATAAATAACATCATCACCACTAGGGAGATTGAACTCCTCTCTCTTGCACATTGTGTAAATGATATCGAATTAGAATTATTTAGCATTCCAAATTATGGTTTAGGTTTGAAAACACTGACATAAATAGTAGAGTATAGAAGGACTTTTAGAAGAAAATTATATTTAGACATCATAGAATATAAAAATGAAGAAGGGATTATAGAAAAAAGGGAAACTATCCTTTTGCAACCATTAATGAATAAATGGATCCAAGCAGTGACAATTAATGATGGCTAAAACCAATTGTTAAAAGATTATGGGAAATTTTTAATTGGAAGGAAAGATCAAGCTAACAACACTTGAATGCATGGATCAATCTTTACATCTATGAAAATGGGACAACCAGACATTATCTGTCTCCTGATGTGATTTGATAGACAGTACACAGTTAACACCTATGAAGTGCTCTTGCAAAAATAATTTTTATTAAAAAACATGAAGTTAATTAAGTTTTTAGATATAATTATCACTTTACAGAATATGAAGAATTGAATAACATGTTCAAATAATGCAGTGATAATATAATGAGTCAAATTCAGAAATAAAAGAATGACCATCACTATAAACCCATGGACATTAAAGGGATAATTAAGGAATACTATAAACAACTTTATGCTCACAAATTTGAAAACATAGATGAAATAGACTAATTCCTTTATTTTTTTAATGTTTTTAATTTTTTTTTCTTTATTGATTTTAGAGAGAGAGGAGGGGAGAGGGATTTAGCCCACAACCTGGGCATGTACCTTGACCAGCGATCTCTTGATGCATAGGTTGATGCTCAACCACTGAGCCACACTGGACAGGTAAAATAGACCAATTCCTTCAGAGACATAATCTGCCAAAATGCAAACAGGAAGATGTGAACAATATAAATAGCCTTAAATCAATTAAAGAATTTGAATTAATAATTAATGATCTTCTGAAACAGAAACCATCAACCCAGATGGGCTCATTGGTGAATTCTTCCAAGCATATAAGAGGAAATTATAGCAATTTTCTATGATCTCTTTCAGAAGATAGAAACAGAGGGAATACTTTTTCACTTGTATATGAAGCCAGCATTACCCTTCCTAATAAAATAGATATTACAAGAAAACTTCAAGTCAATATTTTTCATGAGCATAGATTCAAAAATCATCAATAAAATTAGTAAATCAAATCCAACAATGTAAAAAAGAATTACACACGACAACCAAGTGGGATGTATCCCAGATGTAAAAGACTGGTCTAACATTCAAAAATCAATGAGTATAATCCATCATATCGATAAGTTAATGAAATAAAATTACATGATTATGTCAATAGATGTAGAAAACATATTTGATGAAAAGGAACAAAATGAAACTTCCTCAGCCTGATAAAGAATATATACAAAATATCTACAACTAGCATCATACTTAATGGTGAGAATCTCAAAGCTTTCTCATGAAGATCAGGAGCAAGGCCAAAGATGTCTTCTCACACAACTGCTTTTCCACATTGTACTAGAAGTTCCAGATAATACCATAAAACATGAAAAGAAAAGAAAATGTATGCATATTGGAAAGAAATGTGTTTGATGAAAATAAAAATAAGAACACCTGGAACTAACTAGTTATAAAGGAGATAAAATATAATCACAAAATACTCTATTAATCTAAAATAGTGCATATGTAAAATAAAGTTTATCCAAAAAAATGTATCTATGCAATTCTCCCAATTTCTAATTACCCCACAGTTTAAGGAACAGATAATCTGCTTGCACTCTGGCCAACGTTTCAGTAGAAAGGAACCTCATCCCAGTTAAGGTTCTGCATATTTATAAGATCAGGTAGAATAGATAGGTTTTAAGTGACTATATAATAGTGAATGTTCTCTGGTTGGGGAAATTATCTTGTTGGTATTAAGAAACCTCAAGAACACAATGATAGCCTGTTCTTCCTTGAACTGAGGTCTACTAAACCAGTTCTCCGATATACAACCTAAAGGAGGAAGAGAATATGAGCTTAGGGCCATTTGGATCTGTGTACTGTTAGAAAGAAACCTGACATATTAATTCATCAGTAAACTGTAAGTAAGGAATCAAGAAATTTATCAAGGTCTAAGAGCTTGACAGATGCATGTTCTTTATTTTGTAATGTATTAGACACATCCTAAGCATTTCAATTGTATATATGTAATTTCTAAAACTATAGTTGACCCTGTATATGTAAAAATGTATGTGGAAATATACATTTTGTCCCACCTCACAAGACCTGAGGAGGTCTGAATATGTTCTTGCCCATCTTTGTTGATGAGATACGTAAGAAGTGAATAGGAATACCCAGATCATTATTTAGTGCCATTAAATTGTCTTGGTGAGTTATCAGGGTCATGAAATAACTATAACAAAAATAACTATAAAGTCTTTTTACTGTATTTGTAGGAGATGATGGATGTTAACTAAACTTATTGTGGTAATCACTTCACAATATATGTAAATCAAACCACCATGCTGTACAACCTAAACTTATATAGTGATGTATGTTAATTATTTCTCAGTAAAACTAGGGAAATTTTTCAAACTGAAACAAGATGAAATGTGAGAGTCATTGCCTTTCCCAAAATAACTGATGTTTTATATGTATCTATTCAAGGAGAGATGATTTCTTAGCAAATAAACATCTGAAACAGTAAATATTCACTTTTCTAATTGCCACTTTAGTATTTCTCCCTCAAACATCAGCTGCTTGTGCATAATTCATTAATCCAGTAGTCATAGCATTCAGAATTGTATTTTTGAACAAAAAATTTTCTATTCTAGAAGAGTATATAGTGTTTAAAGTAGTTTCCAAATAAATTATTATATGCTCTAAAAACAGAGGAAGGATCAAGTTTAAAACATTTTTAAAAGCTGCAGTTAGGGAAGATAATAGAACCAAAAAAGTTGGAAAAATTAGACATATTCCATTTAAAGTCTTAAGTAAAGCTTTTTCCCTGCCAACAAGATATAATATTAACTGTATGACATTTTAATAAAAAAGTAAAGAATCCATATTTTTGAAACTTCGATTTTCTTCGTTTGCTTAGAACAGATCATGCATGAATAATGCTATGTTTGGTTAATTTTTACTTCAGTAGCTAATGTCTGAGAAAGGTTAAAAAAGTCAGACAATAGTTCAGTGAAGGCCAGGGTGGGAGTGGTAAGGGATGGGGGAGTGGGGTAGTGGGGGGGTTGGGGGGGCAATGGCAGAAACTGGGTGGAGGGGGACAAAGGGGGAAAATGGACATCTGTAATACTTTCAGCAATAAAGATAAATTAAAAATAAATAAATAAATAAATAAGAGTCAAAGTGTAGATGCTTTTGATGAACTTGCTATAGTAATTCTACAAAAGAAAATCAAGCGTATAGTTTCTGGACGTCAATGGATAAAAGGTGAAAGATTAAGACAGGGACTCTGAAATTGGGGTTGGGAAGTGTGTCAGACAATGTCCTCTCAATGTGCCCCCCCCAAAGATGCCCATTTCCTATTTCCTGAAACCTACAGATGTGTTAAGTAACGTAGCTAAGAGGCTTTGCAGATGTAATTAAGTTTACTATGAAGTAATCTTAACATAAAGAGATCATCCTAGATTATATGGATGAGACTATATGAACTCTTAAAATGAATAATATTCTCTGAATAAAGTCAGATCAACTGTGGCCGAAAGCAAAGCCAGAGAGTTCTGAAGCGTGAACAGGACTCAATGCGTTGCTGCTGGTTTGCAGCAGAAGGGGTGGCATGATGAGCCTTACAGACATTAGACAGCCTCTAGGAAACGACAGTCAGAAAGGAAATAGGGACCTTATCCCTATCGCCACAAGGAACCCAATTCTGTAAACAATTTGAATGAGCTTGGAAATAATTTTCTCCACAGCCTCCAGGAGGGAGCACAGTCTAAGTGACACCTTGATTTCAACCTGTGAGACTCTAAGCACAGAACCCAGCTACCTACACTGAACCAGGATTTCTGGACCTTTGGAATTATAATATATTTGTGATCTTTTAAGCTTCTAAATCTGTGGTAATTTGATATAAGGGCAGTGTAAAACTAATACAAAAGAACTCTTTTATATATGTGTGTGTGTGAAATTTTGTGTTTATCAATATGCACATGTATGTGTACATGCACAGGTATGCATCACACTGTCAAATCATGCATTTCAAAAATATTTTTATGTAATTTATTCTGGGTATTCTAGAACATTATATAACAGGATTCTCTGAGATATGCAAATGGCAAAGTTTAGATGTGGAAGAAAATCTGCTTTTTAAAAATGACTGCATTTTTTGATCCTTCATTGGGAAAAAAGGTCTTTCACTTAGGGAAAACACGTGTATAAACAAACACACATGATGCTTTAATGAGATTTTTACCATGTAAGTGAAAGTGGAAATCCTACTTTAAAATGGAAATATCCAGAGATTGAGGTGTTCTGCCTAATAATGTAGAAGGTTGATTTATTGTGATTTTTTGTCTCTTCCTGTGTCAAATATGAAAATATTGAAAGGCAGTGTGGGAGAAAACTGGTTTCTTCCTCTTTTTCAAGGCCTCAGCAAGAATTGGAATCTTTATTTCAGACCCATAAAAAATTATGGAAAGCATTCCATTTACCTCTGCACCATGTAATCTGTTTAGGGAACTAAGAAAAAAGCTATTCCGAAGAGAATATCTGTTGAAATGCCCATCCTCAAAGTGCCTAGGGTCCACGGACTCTAGGAGATATGATGGTGTATACTTTTTATTTTATTATTTTTTAAAATATGTTCTCATTGATTTTTTAAAGAGAGAGGAAGGGAGAGAAAGAGATAGAAACATCGATGTGAGAGAGAAACATTGATCGGCTGCCTCCTGCATGCCCCCTACTGGGGATAGAGGTCCGAAACCCGGGCATGTGTCCTGACCTGGAATTGAACCGGGACCTCTCAGTCCATGGAATGACACCCAATCTACCGAGCCACACTGGCGAGGCTGTACTTACTTTTTAATTGCTCACTAACTTAATTTAAATTATAGTTTTGAACACTATTATATGCCAGACACTGTTTTAAGTGCTAAAGGTAAATGAGTAAACACACAATGATCTATGCTTTTATTGTGCTTACATCTTAAAGACTGAATAATAAAAATGATTAATAAGTAAATTATACATCAAGTTTGAAGGTAATAAATAGTACAAAAAACAGAAAATGTAGAGAAAAGGGGTGGGCGATTAGGTCTTAAATGACAAATACACTCTAAGATTGCAATCTTCCTAAGTCTTTCATTCCTTCTTCTACATTAAACCAACGCAAGTCTAGCATTAGTAACAAACTCGCCCACTGTGGGCAACCTATGGGCCATGTTTCAGCCAACCGTACAAACTGTTAGAGCCCTTTCTAACTCCCTCAGCTGCAACATTAAATGCAGAATCTCTGTTGAGGGGGCTTATGTCAGTACATTCTACCTGATCCAACTTTACACTCCTTCCACCATTGTCCCAGATGTAGTATCCATTCCCACACGATTCTGGATTTCTGTCTGTATAAATTAGAACACTTATGTAAATTTGGAGTGTAGTGCACCTCCTCATGGGTCACATATGTACCTCATCTTTGAGAGCCTGATGGAACTTGCTAGAAGCAAAGAGGAATGGTGGAGGTGGGTCCTGAGGAGACGCAGCATTGTCTTGCATGGCAACTGTTTCAGGGGAAGTTAGAGTTTTCTCATGCAATGAGGGGTTAACCCCCTAGACTGGTTGGGTGGGACTGACAGTCTACTGTCACTGGGGTGAGAAGATCACTTCCACTGGAGGTGGAGAGGCCACTTCCACTGGACAAGGAGACTCATCAGAATGCAGGGACTCAATGTCTCTGGCTTCATCAGGGTCTTCCCCCAAGTGCCAATTCCAAATTTCAGGATCCCATTTCTTCCTAAGCAATGTCCTCACATTGACAGTAGACATCTTACAAGAGTAACAATTCAATTTGCATTTCAATTCAGCCTGTAGGAGGATGAGATTCTAGCTTTTATTTTAAGCAATTTCCATCCTGCAGCTACAAAAAGTAAGGGTCTCCTTCAAGGCACACATAGAAGCTTTCTGGTCATTCAAATCCCCAAGCTCATCTTTTCCTTTCCCTACTTTGTCCAGAAAAATTAAGAACAACCAGCTAATTTCATTTTATTATTTAGTTTGACAAAAAAGATCCAAAGTATCTTATATACAGTTACTCAGATCCTTCTTGAAAGTAGTTGATTAGGAGAATCTAATGGTGATATTTTTTGTATCTATACAGCCAGATCATGCTCTCTTTACCAGTAGAAATAGTCATTACCACCTTTAAATCTAATCATATTAGTGAGACAATTCCAGAAATCCCAAACCAATTAACAAAAAAACTCATTCTTAAAATTGTGTTCCTTCTAGAACCACTCTGTGTACCAAAATATGAATTAGTCAGGGGTTTCCAGAGAAACAGAACGAATATGATATATATAATATTTTATATATATTATGATATATAAATGGAGAGAGAGACAAAAAGAGAGATTTATAATAAGAAATTGGGTCAGTCAGTTATGGAGGTTGACAAGTCCCAGACTCTGCAGTCAGCAATGTAAAGTTCCAGGAAGATCTGATGATACAGTTACAGTCAGTATATGAAGGCCTGAGAACCAGAAGAGTTGATGAATAGTCTAGTCTGAATGCCAGCAAGCCCAAAACCCTGAAAAAGCCAATACTTCAGTTTGAGTCCAAAGGTAGGGGAAAGAAAAAAAAAAAGAATGTCTCAGTTCAAAGGTCAAGAAGCCAGAATTGTTCCCTCTTACTCACAGGAGGGTCAACCTTTTGTTCTACTCAGGTCTTCACTGATTGAATGAGGCCCACCTATAATAGGGAGAGCAATCTGCTTTTCTCAGTTTGATAATTCAGATGTTAATCTCATCCAGAATCACCCTTATAGACACACCTAGAATAAATAATGTTTTTCCAAATGTCTGGTTACTTTATGGCTTAGTCATGTTGACACAAAATTAAGCATCATAATATATCTGTATTTATATCTATATCTATATCATCTATATCTATATCTATAATGTCCTATTTGTTTTTGTTTCTCTGGAGAACCCTGACTGATAGAGCTTTTGGTACTGAGAAATAGGGTTCACTATAACAATTACCTAATATTGTGGCATTAGTTTTGGAATTGGGTAATGTGTAAAAGCTGGAAGAATTTTGAGTCTTGTGATAGAAAAAAACAAGAATGTGTTGAAGAGACCATTTGTGCAAATAGGGGTCCAATCAAGCAGCTCAGCAGACGTGATGGGGTGCTCATGGAAGGGTCTGTGCAGAATTCTGTGGAGTAATGGCACGGATTCCCTCCCAGACATGGAACTGACGAGGTTTCCAGAATGTTGTGTCAGGGGAACTGCAGGCCTAGACTGCAAGGGACAGAACCCGGAGGAAACGTGGAAAGGCTGTCCGACTTCAGGGATTCTGCAGCAGGAAGCAGGCTGATGGAGCTACTCGTACCAACACGAGCTCTCCTCAAGGAAAGGAACCACTGCAAGGGCAGAGCTATGAACATGAGGCAGAGAAGCCACAAAGACGGGAAGAGAGGCAGGTGCTGACTTGGCCTCCTGGGCCCAGATTGAGGCACAGAGGTTAATTTTTTAAACATAAAAAGTAATGGGCTTTTCCCTTCTGGGTTTCAAATTGCTTGAGACCAGCAACTCCTTTATTTCTTCCAGTTTTTCCCTTCAAAAGGGAAATGCCAATCCTATGCCTGCTTCATCTTTTTTTTACAGATAATTTGTTTTTTGTTTCTCATGTCCACAGATAAGGAGGAATTTTGTTCCCAGGTAAACCATACTCAGAGTCTCATTTATACCCGATTTAAAGTATTTAAGTCATGAGATTTGAAAATTTCTGAGTTGATGATATTTAGATGAAATGTACTTGGAGTTAATGCTGGAATGGACTAAGAATGTCGGGGACGTTAGAATGGGGTGAATGTAGTTTGCACATGGGACAAATGAGACTTTTGACAGGCAGATGGGAGACCCTACTGGGTTGAGCAGTATTCTCCCAAAATTCACGTCTCCCTGCAGCCTCAGAACGTGACCTTGCTTGGAAACAGACTCTTTGCAGATGCTATGGAGTTAAGATGAGATTATACAGGATTTGGGTGAGCACCAAATCCAAAGACTGGCGATCTTAACAGGAGAGGGAGATTTGGGCACAGAGCCACATACAGGGACAAGTCCCCATGAAGACTGGGGCACAGATTGGAGTGATGCAGCCGCCAGCCCAGGGCAACAAAGATTACTGGGACCACCAACGCTAGGAGCTGGCAAGGACGGAGGCTTCCTTAGAGCCTTGAAGAGGGAGCAGGGCCCTGATCAACCTGAGTTCCGACTTCTTGTCTCCAGAATGTGAGAAAATGCATTCTGTTGTTGTGAGCCATTCAGTTTGTGGTACTTTGTTATGGCAGCCACGGGATCCGAAAAGAGAAGGCCTATGTCTGTAAATTACTGCACAGTAACCATTTTACTCAAAACATGTATTCCACCAGTGAGAATACACACATAAATTAATTGTGCTTTAAGATTAAAATGTATATAGATAGCTAGATATAGCTATAGGTATAGGTAGAGATAGAAAGAGAGAGAGAGAGAGAGAGAGAGAGAGAGAGAGAGAGAGAGAAATAGAAATAGAAATAGGGATATGTCTTAATCTGGAATCAGACACAGTGAATCCATCCAACCTGACCTTCCATTTCTTACTTAGCTTCTTGGGAAATGGCATCATTCCCACAAAACATTTGCCAGCTTCTCACCTTTCCAGAGAGGTCTGGAGGATACAAACTTCCTGTGAGTGAAATAAGTCCATTCATTTTACAAATAGCAATTGAGAACATGCCCTAATGTAACACATAAAATATTTGTAACTTCACTACAGCATTCTAAATACAGATCTGAGCAGTCTCTCCCATTTTCCCTCTTCCTTTCTCCCATATTGTCTAGTGTGTTACTGACCCCACAATTGGTAAGACTGGTAAGTGTGAGTGAGTAGTAGAGACCAGGTGCTCTGCCTTCTTCCGATGGTCAATGTCACAAATGACACAGAGAGGCTGTATCAACGCTCCAGACTCAAGGACACTAAGCAGACAGAACAACTAAAGGCAATAATATACCTGATCCTAGGCTGGATCCCCACTGGAAGGGTTTAACAATACGTTTGAAGGATCCGATTCGTAAGTTGACAAAACTGGATACAGATATGAAAGCACTGTATCTACATTAAATTTACTGCTTAATTTATACCAAATAGACTACTGGTTTCTTTTCCTTCCTTCTTCCTGCTTTTCCTGTCAGTTGTTCAAAAATTAAATTGGTTTTAGGTCCAGACTGAATCTTTGAAGGCTTTAATTGTTCATACAATGTAAATGTCTCAAAATGTTATGAAAAGTTAGGAGAAGTATTACATGATGTAAGATAAAAGTTAAATCAGCCCCTTCCATTCCACTCAATGGTGCCCCCTTCCCCTCCCCCACCTTTCATTCCTGCCACCGTTTGACCCCGCCCCTGCCCCCCTTACCTGGTGACATCATCAGCGTGACCCCTGTGACGTCACAAAGCAGATCTCGTACTGTTGCCAGGCACCCCGGTGTGGACGGCAGGGACCAGCGGCAGAAGCAGGCGGCCCTGAGCAGCAGACGGCCTTGAGCAGCAGAGTCTCCAGGTGAGGACAGCCCGGAGGTGGTGACAGCCGTGGACGCGGAGCCAGCGGTCTACAGGATACAGGTGACCAGGAGCCATCCTTCCAGCCGGGTCCCATCTCTCCTTCCTCAGCCCTCTCCAGTCACCGGCCCTGTCCCTGTCCCCGGCCCTGACCCTGTCCCCAGCCCTGTCCCCCATCCCCGGCCCTGTCCCCCGGCCCCGGCCCTGTCCCCATCACCCCTGACCCCTCTCCATCTGACCTGACTTGAGCGCACCTGTTCCCTGAGCTAACCCACCTGTCACCTGACCCGGAGGGTGGCGTCCCTGACCTGGTCCCCACCTTTCTCTCAGAACCTCGGACGAGGATCGCCATGGCGCAGTCTCTGGCGGTGAAGCGCCTGCAGAAGGAGTACCTCGAGCTTTCTCAAAACCCCCCCCAGCTGTGCTCCGCGGGGCCTCTGGAGGAGGACATGCTCACGTGGCAGGGGGTGGTCATGGGGCCCCAGGACAGCCCCTACGACGGGGGGGTCTTCTACCTGTCGATCCTGTTCCCCCAGGATTACCCCTTCAAACCGCCCAATGTCCACTTCAACACCCGCATTTACCACCCAAATATAAACAAGGCCGGATGTGTCTGCCTGGACATCCTGACCTCAGACTGGTCGCCCGTTCACACAATTTCCGAAGTACTGCTGTCCATCAGGTCCGTATTATCCAATCCGAATTTGCAAAATATTCTCGTCCCAGAAATTACTAAGATGTATCTAAAGGATAGGTCAAAGTATGAATTAATAGCTAGAACCTGGACGAAGAAATATGCTATGTGATTTAGAAATGAATAAAACAGTCACCCCAATAAAACAGTTTCTTCCCGTGGTTGTCTCGGACTGCTCTCTATGACCGCCGTTCCCGTGTTTCTGGGCACGTTGTACACTGTCCACAGCAGGGTGTGTGTGCAGGGGTGGGAGCCCTGGGGTGGGGGCTATGAGGGTGGGGGCTGGGGGGGACCTGGGGGTGGGAGCCCTGGGGGTAGGGGTCATGGGGATGGGGGTCCTGGGGGTGGGGGTCATGGGGGTGGGAGGCCCTGGGGGTGGGAGCCCTGGGGGTGGGGGTCATGGGGATGGGGTGCCCTGGAGGTTGGAACCATGGGGGTGGGGGCTCTGGGGGTGGGGGAGGGGTCATGGGGGTGGAGGGTCCACAGGCATGGGGGAGCTTGGGGGTGAAGGAGCCATCGGGGTGGGGGACCATGGGAGGGGGGGCCTGGGGGTGGGGGGCCCTGAGGGTGGGGGAACAGGGGTGGGGGGCCCTGGGAGAGGGGGCCAAGGGGGTGGGGCAAGGTTGGGGGAGGGGGAGTGTGAGACAGACCAGCGTTGATCCACATTTGACCGAAAGCTTTCTTTGCTGATTGAGGAGGGAAAGCAAAAACAGGGGGTGGTGTCTTCAGGATGAGGGGGGCAGTCCCGCCAGTCAATGTGATGACTGTCAGTGAGGATCCTTAAAGCTGCCCACGGGGAGGACACACTGGGTGAAGATCACAGAGCTGACCAGGCATCGCTTCTATGCGGAAGATCCTGGGTCTTTGGTACTTGTTTCTGACCAAGATCAGTACGAACCGTATCATCTACTTTGAGGTCTAAATTTAATGGGACAAAAATTAAGTGGATTAGGAGTTGGTACAAAATAAAGGGATGTGTTTTGTTCCCAGACGTTTCCACCTCCCGCACCTTCAGTCCCCACCTTTGACCACTCTGCCTGTCCCCCCCTCTGAGGTGTACCCCGCTTCTCAGGACATGCCTACTTCCACATAAGGACATTCAACCCTAGAGAATTTTATAAAAACTTATTTGAGCCAAACAGACGATACGCCTGGAAGCAAGATCTCAGCAGACTGAAAAAGATGCTTCTCATAATGATAGTCTGCAGCTCCTTTTACACATTTAAAATTAAGGAGGGAACACAAGAAAGATTACATGAAGGTGGGAGAAAGCAAGGGGGGGGGGAGTAGATTATAGGACAGTTACAAAACTATGGGCTCTCTTGAAGGGGGTTCCCACATTTCAAAGGGATGTTAACCTAGATACACAGAAACAGTTGTGTGACCCTAAGTAGATTATTTAACACCTATGAACCTTAGTTTCTTCAAGTAGTAAATGACAGTATTGGGTCTTCTTTAGGAAGAAGAAGAAGAAGAAGAAGAAGAAGAAGAAGAAGAAGAAGAAGGAGGAGGAGGAGGAGGAGGAGGAGGAGGAGGAGGAGGAGGAGGAGGAGGAGGAGGAGGAGGAGGAGGAAAATATGAAGAATAGTGAATAGTCATGGGGTGGAAGGGGTCAATGAGGTAAAAATGGGAGGGACATCTGTAATATTTTCAACAATAAGATAAATTTTTTAAAAAGATAAAGTAAGTCAAAGGGCAATAGTACTAAGTATGTACGGCTTATTTGTTCTGTTGCCTTATTTTGATGATACTACTAAAATGTTGGCAAATATATCATAACCAATTAAATAATACTTTAATTATGTGTCATTCTGGCAATGGGGGAGAAGCGTTATTTTATGAAAAAAAATAACAACAAATGAATGTATCATTTAATAAAGATTTACCTGGGTAAATTAAAAATAAATAAATGAGAGCAGTATCTATAACACTTTCTAGAGTTTTAAAAATAAGATGAATATGGAAAACACCTAACCTATACAGTTGAACATGTATTCAATAATGGGAGTTGTCTTGATTATTTCTCTTCATTATGCATATTCTTTTCAGATAACTTTGTGCTGGGCTGCCAGCAAGATGGTTTGACTGGGCAAATCTATATTTCGTTATCTCTAGGATTGCTGGGGGAGAAGGCAGAGTCTGTGAGGATCTGTGATTAAATCGATTTGGAAATTCATGAAGGGGTGCATTGACCAGGACGACACACAAAGTATCATCCCCCCACCCAACATTATTTTAGGAAGACACACAAACTTCAGAGTACAAGAAAATCCATTTGAAGGCTGGTTAAAAATACAGATTTCTGAGTTCTACTTCTAGAAGGGCCCAATAATCTGCATTAACAATCAACAAAAGTTATTTATAAGCAGGTTGAAAATGAGCCCACCTTGATAGACAGTGGATTTCATTGCACGGCTTATTCAGTTACTGTCTGTTAAAAAACAAAAACAAAAAAACAAAACAAAACAAAACAAAAAAAAACACACAAGGCGAGGATCTGTATTAATGAAGAGTGCCAAGGTTTAATGCATTTTGACTTACCAGAATACTTCTTCTTCAACTGGTATTTTTTTTACATAAAAATAGTTTGATTAACTTTACTGGCAATGCTCAAATCCATTTATAATTATAGACATGGCTTAAATGCTTTACAGCTTTGCAAATAAGAATTTGAGCTATTCAGTCTTGTTACAAATTGTATAAAAGGGAGGAATAAAGTGTTTGTCTGGATTCATCAAATGATGAGAGCAATTAGTGGTTAAATGATTTCTAGTATTTCTGGGTGAGCTCTTGAAAAGCATATGGTTTTCACTTAAAATTCCTGTCTGAGTTATTTTTATCCATCACCACTTACTATAGGAAATAGAATTGTATTCATGTATATTTTTACTAAATCTGTGAACACGTTACTCAATTCTGATTGGGAGTCCTTCAACAAAATCGTTCTAAGAATTGACACCGTGGATTACATTGTGTTTTTATAAAATGTGGAGATTCTCTGGCTGGTGAAGTAGACAAACAAATCTTGGGCAGGTGGAAGGCAGAACTCTCTGTGGCTTAGACTTAGAAAGTGACGAGGCTGCCACACTGGGAGTGGCACCAGGAACAGGGTAATGAGGGGCAGCTGTCATGGCAAGTGAGAGAGGGGCTAGGGGGCCCCTCATTCTCCTTGTGGATTGGCTAAAGGGGCAAGTGCCCAGGGTCCTGGCACAGGGGCTGCCCTGCTCTCTGGTGCTGAGCTCTGGAGTGTGGAAGCCTGTGAGGGCGGTGGTTGGGGTGGGGGCTCAGCAAACTGACTGAAGGAGAACCCAGAGTTTCTGAAACTAATGCAAAACGTGTTGAATGCAAACTCTGAACCCCCATTCTCACTTCTGAAATCTAATACCCAGTCCCTCCTTTCTCCTGTGTCCAAAAATGTGCTTCTAGAGGACCAGAATGCTGAAGATGGCACTGGAGATCTGATCACACTGTTTCTGGAAGCGTCATCAGTGTGAAGTCCACTAGATGCTCACCGTGTCTGTACAAGCGGAAGGGCTCTAGGTCAAGTGAGCAAAGTCTAACTTGGTCCATGAAAAGAGATTCCTGTCGATGTAATAAATTCCCAGATTTGAAGCAGGTTCCAACCCAGAACCACTTTAATGAAGAGGAAGCTGGGTAACCTAGAGGAAAGAGCCCCCCCTCTGTGTAGTGTCCCACATTTGTATTGGCAATCTTCCCCCGTCTTTTCTAAAGAAACTTATACCAGAGTGACTTTTTGTATTAGTCAGCTTTCCCTGGTGGAAATTAATATAATATAATATAATATAATATAATATAATATAATATAATAGTATAGTATAGTATAGTATATAATAGTATATAATAGTGTATAATAGTATATAATACTATGTAATATATAAAATATATATACTATAAATATAATATATTACATATGCTATAAATATCTCTTTAGTAGTTACATATAATAACTATATTATATATGTTTATACAGAAGGAGAGAGAGAAGGAGAGAAAACAGCCACCTGTGTGAAGAGGCTGGGGCCCAGCAAGAAAG
Source organism: Tadarida brasiliensis (assembly GCA_030848825.1). Taxonomy (NCBI): domain Eukaryota; kingdom Metazoa; phylum Chordata; class Mammalia; order Chiroptera; family Molossidae; genus Tadarida; species Tadarida brasiliensis. The sequence continues at coordinate 14,254,180 of CM061280.1, forward strand.
GCCTTGTGTAGCTGGCCCCCAACAGTGTGTGAACTTCTCTGGAAAAATAATTTTATTTCTGACACCCGGAATCCAGAGTGAGCTGGCTGTGGATACAAAGGCTCAGAAAAAGCAAGAAGATTTTGTGATTGTCTACACGAATCAGACATAGAAACAACTTTTGGAGAAATAAATTCTGAGTGTAAATTTAGATAGAGAAGGAGAGAGAGAGAGAGAGATTTTTAAAATACTTGGTTAACAAAATTGTGGGTTCTGGCAAGTTAAAAATATGCCACTCTGCCATGATGAAGAATTTTTTATCCTTGAACTTCTTCAAGAATTTTTTTTTTAATCCTTGATTTTTTTTTTTTTTTTTTTTTTTAGTTTGAAAATGATATGACTAGGTGTAGTTGGGGAGGGGGGGGGATTGTCCTGCTTGATGTTTTCTGGATCTGTGCTTTAATGCCTGACCTACTTTGAGAAAATTCTCACTTAATTTTTCAAATATTCCTTCTCTTTCCTCTCCTCCTCCTCCTCCTTCTGGAATTCCAATTACACGTATGTTACACAATTGTATTGCTCCCACAGTTCTTGGATATTCTGTTGTGTTACAGTAAACCCTCGATTTTTCAGACTTTAATTTAAAGGACTTTGGATTTAAGAGACAAAATGTCCAGTCTGTATGTCATACGTGAAAATGAACACCCTATTAATTTTAACATCTTTTTTTCCCACTTTTTTTTAAATTAATTTTTGTTACAGATGTTTCTCCTTTTTCCCCCATTGACACCCTCCTCCCCATCCCCCCCAGCCCTTCCCCAGCTTTGTTGTCTATGTCCATTGGTTATGCATACATGCATATAAGTTCTGTGATTTATCTCCTCCCCCCAACACTCCCTCTTCTGGGGTTTGTCAGTCTGTACCCTACCTCTATGTCTCTGGGTCAATTTTGTTCATCAGTTTGTTTAGTTCATTATATTCTACAAATAAGTGAGATCATGTGATATTTGTCTTTCTCTGTTTGGCTTGTTTTGCTTAGCATAATACTCTTCAGGTCCCTCCATGTCATCTCAAAGGATAAGAGATCTTTCTTTCCTACAGCTGCATAGTATTCCATTGTGTACATGTACCACAGCTTTTTTATCCACTCATCTACTGATGGACACTTGGGTTTTTTTTAATCAAGATTTGCTTATAATTAAACTAACAGGTTATTTTTTTTGTTATTAGTTCATTGCTATTTTTAACAAAGTTTAGCGAATAGGCTGTATATTGGAAAAAAAAACACTGTAGTAATTTCACTGACATAAATAAATATTACATATCTACAAGTATAGTCTACATATTTAAATCCAAGAGCCACCTCTGGTAAACAATGTCTGGAAATGATTAACACGTGATCATACCACATTGTACGCAGTCATTGGTTTTGTTGTCACGTGATGTGACTTTCTGCAATAGTTTAAATGCGTGCTGCCAATGTTCCAGTGTGTACTGAGCGACGCCCCAGCCGTGTGCATTAGTTTACTGGCACAGACTGGTGAATGCACGCATTTACTAGACCTATTTGGTATCAGTTTAAAATTACTGTAATACATATAGAAAAGGTTTCGGGGAAATTAAACTTTTCATACATACTTACTTTTAATTTCACAAACATGTCTACATAAGTAAAAACAGGTAAACGAATTTGTCAATTTTTTTAGCATATGCATTCGGAAAACCTACTTTATTATATAACGGACTTTCTGCTTCAAAGGACACTCCCTTGCCCAAATGAGTCCATTCTATCGAGGTTTAACTGTATTTTCAATTTTTGTAATCTTTGCTTTTTGGTTTTCAATGATTTAATTGTATTGTCATATTCCATAGTTGAGATTCTTTTCTCAACCTTGTGCTATTTACTAAAGAGACATCAAAGACATCCTTTATGTCTATTATAGTGTTTTTAATCTATTGCTTGTCTTTTTTGTTCTTTCTTAGGATTTCCTTTTCTCTGCGTATATTGCCCATCTTTTTTTTGCATGTTGCATACTTTTCCATTAGAACCCTTAGCATATAAATCATGATGGTTGTGAACTCCAGGTCTGATAATTCTAATATCTCTTCCATATCTGGTATTCATTGCTTTCTTTGCCTCTACAAATTGTTTTGGGCTTTTTTGTATGCCTTGTAATTTTTCTTTGATAACCAGATGTGACACACCCAGCAAAAGGAACTGACCTAAAAAAAGCCTTTAGCAATATGGTATTAAGGTGGATGGAGCCGGGGGGGGGGCGGGGAGGGTATTGTTCCTCAACTCTATGAGCTGGACTCAGTCTTTCACTGCACTTGTGCCTCTGGATTGTGAAATTCACAAGTTTTTCTGTTTCTTTTCTCCTGTTAATCAAGACAAAACAGCTAGAGTGCATTGGGACTGGGTGTTTCCTTCCTTTTAGATCAGTTAGGCTCTGGTAATACCCTAGCAAATCAGGCCCTGGTTAACTGGTTTCCTTTGAGGGGAGGTCTTGCTAAGAAAAACATGCTCTGAATTTTTTAAAAAATATTTTTTCTTTATTGGTTTTAGAGAGAGAGGAAGGGAAAGGGAGAGAGAGATAGAAACATCAATGAAAAGGACATTTATTGGCCGCCTCCAGCATGCCCCCCACTGGGGATCGGGCCCACAACCTGGGCATGTGCCCTGACCAGGAATCCAACTGATGACCTCTTGGTGCACGGGTCAACACTCAACCACTGAGCCATGCCAGCTGGGCTGCTCTGAATTTTTTTTTTTTTTTTTTTTAATCCTCACCCGAGGACATTTTTTTTTTTCATTTTTTGTTCAGACAGAGTGGGAGGGAGAGAGAGGAAGAGAAAGATAGAGAGAGAAACATCGACGTGAAAAGGACACATCGAGTGGCTGCCACCCGCACGACCAACCAGGCCGGGGACAAACTGCAACCAAAGTACATGCCCTTAGCGGGAACCGAACCCGGGTCTCTCTGGACCGCAGGCCGACGCTTTAACCGCTGAGCCAAACCGGCCAGGGCTGCTCTGAATTTTTTAAATGGAATTTTCCTCTCCCCCTAACAGAATCAGGAAGAGAATTTTTTCAATATTTACTGGGGGAGCCTGGTCAAGCTCACAATACTGTGGGGCGTCCCTGATGGCTGGGTCTCCTTGGAGTGTGTTACTCTCAGAATTGGCCACACTAAGCCTCTAGTAATTTGTCAGTTACACTTTGGGTTCTTCTCTGGTGCTGGTTCTTGAGGCAGATTCTTGGGGTGAGTCTCTGCTCCAGTACAAAGTAACTACATTTATTTGCCTATCTTTACAATGTTGGGGACAGCAGTTTGTCTTGTGCCATTTCCTCTTTTACAGATCTAATAAGAGTTGTTGAATTTCAGTCTGTTCAACCTTCAACTTGTTGTTAGGACACAGTGGTGACTTACAAGCTCCTTGCACGTGGACCAGAAACCAGAAGTCCTAGAAATACATATTCAGAAGAAAAACCCAGGCAAAGTGAGGGAACTTTGAAAACACATGTTCTACATCCCAGAAGCTTCCTCAATTTCCTTAAGTATACTATTTTCACTTATACAATAAATTTTATAACTAGATTTCTACAATGTCTTCATTCTTCATCATAATACAAGTACAAATCATGACATTTATCCCACTATACCTACCTGTACCATTAGATAAAGCATTCAGGTGAAGAAAGACAAATAGGTAAACACTATTGAACTATGTCACACAGAGACTGGTTGATAGTCTCATTACCATGGTTACACTGACACCACTCTCGGAAATGAGAAACAACAAAAACAGCAACACCTTTCTGACAGCATCACCTAACGGCTTACATTGGGCTGTTCCCACCATAGGAGTTTTCACTCCACAGGTCAGGATACCAGTGCCGGGGTTCTGCCTTCTACTGAGTACACCAATCCTAGTAACTCACTTTGGAACAAGAGAAATAACCACAGGATGGATTCTTTGACCTACTGGGACCACTGGGAGGCAGACCTGAGGTAAAACTCCATTGATTCCCCGACCTCCATAAGCTCCTTCTCTGACTGGTTGACCACAGTGACATCTCAGTCTCCTAGTGTTAGTGTGAGTGCAGAGCCAGTGTCCAGAGTCAATCAAAGCTCTGATTATTTCCTTTGTCTCCAACACACAGTTACCCAGGTAAAGATCTGCAGGTCCCTTTGGAGAAGGGTGGGAGAAGGGTTAATGCTATACATTTTAGGCAACAGTCCTTTATCACAAAGAACTGTCCTTCCCTTCCACTCATTCTGGGTCCATAAACTGGTTTAATTCTGTGATGAGATTGAGGCTCCAAAACTCTGTTTTTGATTCAAGTTAGACTTTTATTCATTGATCTAAAACTTTCTGCTTATACAGATCAAGTAAGAATTTAGTAGGCTTCATATCTAGTTCACTCTAGGGACACCATGATCAACCAGCCAAAGCCATGGGTCTGTGGGTCAGATTATTTTGATTGCACTTTACTTGCTGACATTACGGTAATGATATTGTGGTAACCACTTCCATCTGGCCTTTAGTGGTTGAATGCAGCAGCAGCTCAGCCCCTGTAGCCCTGGGATCCAACTACACTGATTGCTTTTATAGTTTCCAATTCAGTGACCGCAGTTCCCACTATCAAGTCTGGCCTACATAGAAGAGTCATCATAGAGCTTTTCAAGGATGCTGTGGTTCTCCTTATTACATCGTATAGTTTGGTGACAGGTGTCTTCTGGACCATCCCAGGGTGGGTGATTAGGTCTTAAATGACAAATACACTCTAAGATTGCAATTTTCTTAGGCCTTTCATTTCTTCTTCTACATTAAACCAACGTAAGTCTAGCATTAGTAACAAACTCGCCCACTGTGGGCAACCTATGGGCCATGTTTCAGCCAACCGTACAAACTGTTAGAGCCCTTTCTAACTCCCTCAGCTGCAACATTAAATGCAGAATCTCTGCTGAGTGGGCTCATGTCAGTACATTCTACCTGATCCAACTTGACATTCCTTCCACCATTGTCCCAGATGTAGTATCCATTCCCACACGTTTCTGGATTTCTGACTGTATAAATTAGAACACTTACATAAATTTGGAGTGTAGTGCACCTCCGCATGGGTCACACTCTGTTCTTCAACTTTGGGAGCCTGATGGAACTTGCTAGAAGCAAAGAGGAATGGTGGAGGTGGGTCCTGAGGAGACGCAGCATTGTCTTGCATGGCAACTGTTTCAGGGGAAGTTAGAGTTTTCTCATGCAATGAGGGGTTAACCCCCTAGACTAGTTGGGTGGGACTGACAGTCCACTATCACTGGGGTGAGAAGATCACTTCCACTGGGGGTGGAGAGGCCACTTCCACTGGCCAAGGAGACTCATCAGAATGCAGGGACTCAATGTCTGGCTTCATCAGTGTTTCCCTAAGTCCCAATTTCAAGTTTCAGGATCCCATTTCTTCCCAATCAATGTCCTCACATTCACAGTAGACATCCCAAATGGCTGAGAGTTCAATTTGCATTTAATTTTTTATATTATTTCATTTATTTATTTCCATCACCTTTTATCCTCTCTATACCCTCTTCCACCTCCACCCACCTCCTCTTTTTAATTCAGCCAGTAGGAGGAAGAGATACAGCTTTCATTTTAAGCACTCTCCTTCCTACAGCTACACATAGTAAGGGTCTCCTTCAGGGTACATATGGAAACTTTTCGGTCATTTATGTAGTGTTTGAACTGGACATTCAAATCCCCAAGCTCACCTTTTTCTTTTCCTAGTTTGTCCAGAAAAATTAAGAGCAACTAGCCAATTTCATTTTATTACTTAGTTTGCCAAAAATGTCCCAAAGTATCTTATACAGTTACTCAGATCCTTCTCGTAAGTGGTTCATTAGGAGAATCCAATGGTGGTGTTTTTTGCATTTATGCAGTCAGATCATGCTAGAGACTATCAGTGCTCTCTTTACCAGTAGAAATAGTCATGGCCACCTTCAATCTAATCAGATTGCAGAACCAATTTCAGAAATCCCAGATCAATTAAAAGAAACACTCATTTCTTAAAATTGTGTTCCTTCTAGAACCACTCTGTGTACCAAAATATGAATTAGTCAGGGGTTTCCAGAGAAACAGAACTAATATGACATATATAATATTTTATATATATTATGATGTATTAATGGAGAGAGACAGACAGACAGAAAGAGAGATTTATAATAAGAAATTGACTGAGTTGGTTATGGAGGTTGACAAGTCCCAAACTCTGCAGTCAGCAATGTAAAGTTCCAGAAAGATCTGATGATAAAGTTATAGTCTGCATATGAAGGCCTTCAACTGATTGGATGAGGCCCATCCATATTAGAAAGAGCAATCTCCTTTTTTAAGTTTGGTGATTCAGATGTTCATAGCATCCAGAAACATCTTCACAGACACACCCAGAATAAATATTTGTCCAAATATCCAAATGTCTGGTTACTTTATGGCTTAATCATATTAAATTAAACATGATATTATATCTATATGTATATCATCTATAACTATATGTCTCTTATTTGTTTTGTTTTTCTGGAGAACCCTAACTGATAGAGCTTCTGGTACTGAGAAATGGAGTTCACTATAACAATTACCTAATATTGTGGCATTAGCTTTGGAATTGGGTAATGTGTAAAAGCTGGAAGAATTTTGAGTCTCGTGATAGAAAAAAACAAGAATGTGTTGAAGAGACCATTTGTGCAAATAGGGGTCCAATCAAGCAGCTCAGCAGACGTGATGGGGTGCTCATGGAAAGGTCTGTGCAGAATTCTGTGGAGTAATGGCACGGATTCCCTCCCAGACATGGAACTGACGAGGTTTCCAGAATGTTGTGTCAGGGGAACTGCAGGCCTAGACTGCAAGGGACAGAACCCGGAGGAAACGTGGAAAGGCTGTCCGACTTCAGGGATTCTGCAGCAGGAAGCAGGCTGATGGAGCTACTCGTACCAACACGAGCTCTCCTCAAGGAAAGGAACCACTGCAAGGACAGAACTATGATTTAAAGTATTTAAATCATGAAGTTTAGAACCTTTTAAGTTGATGATTTTCACATGAGATGTTGTACTTTGAGTTAATACCGAAATGGACTAAGAATGTCGGGGACGTTAGAATGGGGTGAATGTATTTTGCACATGGGACAAATGAGACTTTTGACAGGCAGATGGGAGACCCTACTGGGTTGAGCAGTATCCTCCCAAAATTCACATCTCCCTGCAGCCTCAGAACGTGACCTTGCTTGGAAACAGACTCTTTGCAGATGCTATGCAGTTGAGATGAGATTATACGGGATTTGGGTGAGCCTCAAATCCAAGACTGGCGATCTTAACAGGAGAGGGAGATTTGGGCACAGAGCCACATACAGGGACAAGTCCCCATGAAGACTGGGGCACAGATTGGAGTGGTGCAGCCGCCAGCCCAGGGCAACAAAATTACTGGGACCACCAACGCTAGGAGCTGGCAAGGACAGAGGCTTCCTTAGAGCCTTTAAGAGGGAGCAGGGACCTGATCAACCTGAGTTCCGACTTCTTGTCTCCAGAATGTGAGAAAATGCATTCTGTTGTTGTGAGCCATTCAGTTTGTGGTACTTTGTTATGGCAGCCACGGGATCCGAAAAGAGAAGGCCTATGTCTGTAAATTACTGCACAGTAACCATTTTACTCAAAACATGTATTCCACCAGTGAGAACACACACACATAAATTAATTCTGCTTTCAGATTAAAATGTATATACATAGACAGATATAGCTATAGGTATAGGTAGGGATAGACAGAAATAAAGAGAGATAGAGATAGATGGAGACATAGAGACAGAGACAGAGAGATAGAGATGATAGAGATAGAGATAGAGATAGAGATAGAGATAGAGATAGAGATAGAGATAGAGATAGAGATAGAGATAGAGATAGTGATAAAGATAGAGATAGAGATAGGGACGCATCTTAATCTGAATTCAGGCACACTGAACCCATCCAACCTGACCTTCCATTTCTTACTTAGCTTCTTGGGAAATGGCATCATTCCCACAAAACATTTGCCAGCTTTTCACCTTTCCAGAGAGGACTGGAGGATACAAACTTCCTGTGAGTGAAATAAGTCCATTCATTTTACAAAAACGAATTGAGAACATGCCCTAATATAACACATCATAAAATATTTGTAACTTCACTACAGCATTCTAAATACAGATCTGAGCAGTCTCTCCCATTTTCCCTCTTCCTTTCTCCCATATTGTCTAGTGTGTTACTGACCCCACAATTGGTAAGACTGGTAAGTGTGAGCGAGTAGTAGGGACCAGGTGCTCTGCCTTCTTCTGATGGTCAATGTCACAAATGACACAGAGAGGCTGTATCAACGCTCCAGACTCAAGGACACTAAGCAGACAGAACAACTAAAGGCAATAATATACCTGATCCTAGGCTGGATCCCTACTGGAAGGGTTTAACAATACGTTTGAAGGATCCGATTCGTGAGTTGACAAAACTGGATACAGATATGAAAGCACTGTATCTACATTAAATTTACTGCTTAATTTATACCAAATAGACTACTGGTTTCTTTTCCTTCCTTCTTCCTGCTTTTCCTGTCAGTTGTTCAAAAATTAAATTGGTTTTAGGTCCAGACTGAATCTTTGAAGGCTTTAATTGTTCATACAATGTAAATGTCTCAAAATGTTATGAAAAGTATTTCGTTATGTAAAATAAAAGTTGAATCAGTTTGACCTATCATTGAGAGTTTGTCAAATGAAGGTTAACACTATGTGTTCCCAGTATATTGTCTTTCATTTTTATTGTAATATCTGGTATCATATAATGTGTCTATCTTATATTTTAGGTTAGGTAAAAAAATGAGAATTATAACCTCTTTAAATCAACCATGCTGTATAAATTTTATGCCCTTCATCCTTTAATGAATGCATGCAATCAGCCAGAGTATTGACTACGTAGTATACAATAGGCAGTAAGAGTGCAAAAGTGATCAAGGACACTCCTTCTTAGAGCTGGCAGAGAATGAACATTTACATAGACAACAAACTCAGAGTATAAGACATGCTATGTTATGGGTACACAGAAGATTACGTGTAGCAAAGAAGAATAAAATTGAATTCTCCCTGGGGACTACCGAATAAGGCAGGCCTGGAATTTAGATTTCACCCTGCAGGTGGAGAAGCTACTGAAAACTATGAAAGGAATTGGTTAATGCTCTAGGGAGATCATCCTACACGGCAGTGTTGAGGATGGACTGAAGGGGGGCAAGACGGGCAGCACAGACACTCATCAATATATTACTTTCGTCTTGTGACACATGATCAGATCCTGAACTAGAGCCGCCACCCTGGGGATGGAGGGCAGATGGACGTGGAAAGTACTTTCCACAGGATGTGGTCACTAAATGGACGGAGGAATCATGGGAACAATTTCCCTATAGAGAATTCACACGGGATTACATTGTCCTGATACCCACCCCCATCAAAAAGGTTGGTGTTAATGGCACTTGGTCTTGCGAAATAATTTTCAGGTCTCATCCCCTCGGGAAAAGAGCAGCTCAGGAGCTTCCCCCAACATTGTTATCTATGCTTCCTACGGAAAGAACTAGCCCTGGTTTTCCTTTCCGATTTATTTCAAATGAAGATGTTAAAACTTGATCCTCACCACAGTAACAAGGACAGTTTGTGTGCTCACACACACACGATTCAGTTCTTGTTTGGAGCCACAAAACACAAGCGATTGGAAGCTTCTTTCAGTGAGTTAGACATTTATGTCACACTATTTCAGGGCCACTCAGCCACCTACGTTCTCCTCCTTAAAGTCCTGTCAAATAATTATTCTGCCTTCCTAAATTGGTTGAGTAAGAGCATTAGATAACTATCATTGAAGAATGTCCAGTATATCATAAATGAAACTGGACTACCAGTCTACTGTGATTTCTTATCAAAATTTAAGGCCTTTTTAAATTATTACTTATTACATGAAAAACAGTTGATATGGATTACAGCCCAACCTATTTTGATGGTATTTATTTGGCCTTACATTCCCAAGCATACAAGCGAACAGAGTTTAATGTGATAAAGTATCTTGATTAGAAATCCTCCTGAATGAAAGACATTGTTCTGCAGTTGTACTTGTTGTTGGAACCACTATTCCCCAAAATGATTGTTTTCATAAAGAAAAATAACCACACTGCTTAGATAGGTTAGGTGGATTACTGGTTTTCCTTCCTTCCTCCCGTTTTTCCTGTCGTTTCTTGAAAAATTAAATTAGTTTTAGCCCAGATGGGAACTTTGAAGCCTTTCATTCTTCATACAAAGTAAATTGATAAAAATGTTACGAAAGTTATTAATACTTTAAAGGTTATAAAACCACGGTATGATGTCAAGTTTAGGAGAGTAGTTGTGTAGGAGACCGTCCCTTTAAAAAGACACAGGGAGCATTGGGAGGGAAGGGCCACAAGGTGGGGGGCTTGCTCCCAGGTGCCCCTGTGTCCACAGAGCGCACGGAGCCAGACGACAGGGGCAGACATCGGTGTGAAGCCCCAGGGTGAAAGGTGAGCAGTGGTGCACCCGGGTGAGGGGGTGCAGGGAATGCAGACCCGCCCTTAGTTATTCGGGGAACTCGGCGGTGGGCAGTGCCTGTGGCCCAACTTGCCCGGCAACAGCAGGAGCCCTGGGTGAGCCAGGGGGCCTGGTCTCCCTTCCACCCCCACCTCAATTCCCCTCACCCCCAGCCCAGTTCCCTTCACCACCCGAGTTCCCTTGTTCCCACCCCAGTCCCCTCCACCCCGCTCCATTGTCCTCCACGGTGCCCCCCTCCACTACCCAACATGGTCTCTCCCGCCCTGCACCCCCTTACATTCCACACAATGGTGCCCCCTACCCACCCTCCACCACCCTCCACCACCCTCCACTCCTCTTCATGGTCCTCCCTCCCTCCACCATCTCCTTTCCCTCCAAGTGCCCTGCCCGCCCTTCACCCCTCCACCACACTCCATTCCATTCCTTGGTCCCTCCCGTCCTCCACCCCCTCCATTCCCCACCATGGTCTCGCCCACTCTCCACGCCCCTCCATTAACGTCCACTGTACCTCCATTACCCAACAGGGTTCCCCCCACCCTCCACCCCTCTCCACCCCCTCCATTCCCCACCATGGTCTCCTCCACTCTTCATGCCCCTGCATTAACCTCCACTGACCCTCCATTACCCAACAGGGTTCCTCCCGCCCTCCACCCCCTCCATTCCCCACCATGGTCTCGCCCACTCTGCACGCCCCTCCATTAACGTCCACTGACCCCCCTTTACCCAACAGGGTTCCTCCCGCCCTCCACCCCCTCCACGGTTCTTCCCTCCAACCACTATCTTCCATTACCCATCATGATAACTCCCACCTTCCATCATTTCCCATTATCCACCATCATACCTTCCGTCTGCCATCTTCCTATCCGTCATGATACCTCCCCTCCGCCATCTTCCATTATTCACCATGAAACTTCCCCTACGCCATCTTCCATTATTCGCCATGATACCTCCCGTCCGCCATCTTCCATTATTTGCCATGATACCTCCCGTCCACCATCTTCCATTATTCACCATGAAACCTCCCCTCCACCATCTTCCATTATCGCCATGATACCTGCCCTCTGCCATTTTCCATAATCCGCCATATCTTCTGTTTGCCATCTTCTGTTATCTGCCATGATACCTCACTTCTGCCATCTTCCATTACCTGCCATGATACCTCCCATCCCTCATCTTCTATTATCCACCATGATTCCTCCCTTCCACCATCTTCCATTATCCACCATGATACCTCCCATCCCTCATCTTCTATTATCCACCATGATACCTCCCATCCCTCATCTTCTATTATCCACCATGATACCTCCCGTCCACTATCCTCCATTATCCACAGTTGTACCTATTGTTGAAACCACTATTCCCCAAAATGATTGTTTTCATAAAGAAAAATAACCACACTGCTTAGATAGGCTAGGGGGATTACTGGTTTTTCTTCCTTCCTCCTGCTTTTCCTGTCGTTTCTTGGAAAACTAAATTCGTTTTATCTCCAGATTGGAACTTTGAAGCCTTTCATTCTTCATACGAAGAAAATTGATAAAAATGTTATTAAAGTTACTTTAAAGGTTATAAAACCACGGTATGATGTTAAGCTTAGGAGAGCAGTTCTGTAGGAGACCGTCCCTTTAAAAAGGCACAGGGAGCATTGGGAGGGAAGGGCCACAAGGTGGGGGGCTTGCTCCCAGGTGCCCTTGCGTCCACAGAGCGCGCGGAGCCAGACGACAGGGGCAGACATCGGTGTGAAGGTCCGGGGTGAAAGGTGAGCGGCAGTGCACCGGGGTGAGTGGTGCAGGGAATGCAGACCCGCCCTTAGTTACCCGGGGAACTCGGCGGTGGGCAGTGCCTGTGGCCCAACTTGCCCGGCAACAGCAGGAGCCCTGGGTGAGCCAGGGGGCCTGGTCTCCCTGCCACCCCCACCCCAGTCCCCCTCACCCCCACCCCAGTCCCCTCACCCCCACCCCAGTCCCCCTCACCCCACCCCAGTCCCCCTCACCCCCACCCCAGTCCCCCTCACCCCCACCCCAGTCCCCTTTACCTCCCCAGTCCCCCTTACCTCCCCAGTCCCCCTCACCCCCACCCCAGTCCCCTTCACCCCAGCTCAGTCCCCTTTACCCCCCAGTCCCCTTCAACCCATTCTCAGTGCCCTTCACCCCTATCCCAGTCCCCTTCACCCCACCCCAGTCCCCTTCACCTCCCCAGTCCCCTTCACCAACCGAGTCCTCTTGCTCCCACCACAGTCCCCTCCACCCCTCTCTATTGTCCTCCATGGTGCCCCCTCCACGCCCCTGCATTAGCCAACATAGTCCCTTCCGCCTTCCGCCCTGCACCCCACTCCATTATCCAACAGTTTCCTGTCGCCCTGCACACCCCTCTATCCCCCTCCCCGGTCCCTCCCGCCCTGAACCCTCTTCCATTCCACACAGTGGTGTCCCCCCCCCCCCCCGCCACCACCCTCCATTCCTCCTCATGGTCCTCCCTCCCTCCACCATCTCCTTTCCCTCCAAGTGCCCGGCCCGCCCTTCACCCCTCCACCGCACTCCATTCCATTCCTTGGTCCCTCCCGTCCTCCACCCCCCTCCACCCCCTCCATTCCCCACCATAGTCTCGCCCACTCTCCACGCCCCTCCATTAACGTCCACTGTACCTCCACTACCCAACATGGTCCCTCCCACCCTGCACTCCCTTCCATTCCACACAGTAGTGCCCCCTACCCACCCTCCACCACCCTCCATTCCTCCTCATGGTCCTCCCTCCTTCCACCATCTCCTTTCCCTCCAAGTGCCCGCCCGCCCTTCACCCCTTCACCACACTCCATTCCATTCCTTGGTCCCTCCCACCCTCCACCCCCTCCATTCCCCACCATGGTCTTGCCCACTCTCCACGCGCCTCCATTAACGTCCACTGTACCTCTATTACCCAACAGGGTCCCTCCTGTCCTCCACCCCCCTCCACCCCGTCCATTCCCCACCATGGTCTCGCCCACTCTCCACGCCCCTCCATTAATGTCCACTGTACCTCCATTACCCAACATGGTTCACCCCGCCCTCCACCACTCTCGAACCCCTCCATTCCCCACCATGGTCTCCTCCACTCTTCATGCCCCTGCATTAACCTGCACTGACCCTCCATTACCCAACAGGGTTCCTACTGCCCTCCACCCCCTCCATTCCCCACCATGGTCTCGCCCACTCTCCACCCCCTCTATCAATGTCCTCTGTACCTCCATTACCCAACAGGGTTCCTCCCTTCCGCCACCATCTTCCATTACCCATCATGGTAACTCCCACTTTCCATCATCTTCCATTATCTGCCCTGATACCTCCCCTCTGCCATAGTCCTGAAACACTATGATACCCCCCCTCCACTATCTTCCATTATCCGCCATGATGCCTCCCATCCGCCATCTTCCATCCTCCGCCATGATACCTCCCCTCCGCCATCTTCCGTTATCTCCCATGATACTTCCCATTCTCCACCATCTTGCATTACCCTCCATGGTCCTTCCCGCCACTGGTCCCTCCTGTAACTGCCTCCTTATTCCAGCCACCCCTTGACCCAGCTTCCACTCCTCCCCTTACTTGGTGAGTCATCAGCGTGTCCCCTGTGACCTCACAGGGCAGATCCCCTACTGTCTCCAGGCACCCGGGTGTGGACGGCAGGGACGAGCGGCAGGAGCAGGCGGCGCTGAGCAGCGGAGTCTCGAGGTGAGGACAGACGAGAGGTGGTGGCAGCTGCGTGGGGGAGAGAGGGAGCAGAGCCAGTGGTGTGCAGGACACAGGTGGACAGGAGCCATCATTCCAGCCGATCCCATTGTTCCTTCCACACCCGCACCCACCACAAGCCCTGCCCCAGTTCTCGGCCCTGCCCCCCGTCCCTGGCCCTGCCCCCATCCCCGGCCCCGCCCCCCGTCCCCTGCCCCATCACTCCTGACCCCCCCCATCTGATTCCACCTGACCCACCTGTCCCCTGACCCGGAGGGTGGCGTCCCTGACCTGGTCCCCACCTTTCCCTCAGGACCTCGGACGAGGGTCGCCATGGCGATGTCTCTGGCCGTCAGACGCCTGCAGAAGGAGTACCTCGACCTTTCTCAACACCCCCCCGAGCTGTGCTCCGCGGGGCCCCTGGAGGAGGACATACTCACGTGGCAGGGGGTGGTCATAGGGCCCGAGGGCAGCCCCTACGAAGGGGGGGTCTTCTACCTAGACATTGTGTTCCCAGGTGCTTACCCCCTGAAACCGCCGCAGGTCCAGTTCAGCACCCCCATTTACCACCCGAACGTCAATGAAAGTGGGTGCATCGGGCTGGACCTGCTGACTTCCAAGTGGGTGCCCACGTGCACGCTCTCCCAGGTGCTGCTGGCCATCTGCTCCATGCTGGCGGATCCCAGCCCACACGACATCCTGGATCCAGACATTGCGAACGTGTTCCTGGAGGACAGGCCCAAGTTCAATCTCCAGGCCCGCAGGTGGACCAAGGAGTACGCCATGTGATCCCCAATAGAGGGTGTGCCCCGGGGTCCCCAATAAAGGTGTGCCCTGTGATCCCCAATAAAGGTGTGCCCTGTGATCCCCAATAAAGGTGTGCCCTGTGATCCCCAATAAAGGTGTGTTCTGTAATCCCCAATAAAGGTGTGTTCTGTGATCTCCAATAAAGGTGTGCGTCCCTTAGTCACAGCTCTTCAACTGCGCTCTGGGAAGCACGTGTCCCATTGTTCTGGGCACGTTGTACACCTGACACAGCAGAGGGTGCGTGCAGGGGGCTGGGGGATCCACAGGGGTGGGGAGCCCTGGGGGTGCTGGAATCATGGGGGTGGGGGAGCCCTGGGGGTGGGGCAAAGTTGGGAGAGAGGGGAGTGTGAGACAGACCAACATTGATCCACATTTGACCGAAAGCCTTCTTCGCTGATTGAAGAGGGAAAGCAAAAACGGGGTGGTGTCTTCAGGATGAGGGGGAGGAGGGAAGTCCTGGCAGTCAGTGGGATGACTGTCAGTGAGGATCCTTAGAGTTGACCATGGGGAGGACACACTGGGTGAAGATCACAGAGCTGACCAGGCATCTTCTATGCGGAAGAACCCGCGCCTTCGGTGTTTTGTTCTGTTTTTGACCAAGATCAGTACAAACTGATATCTACTTTGAGACCTAAATTTAATGAGACAAAAATTAAGTGGATTAGGAGTTGGTACAAAATAAAGGGATGTGTTTTGTTCTCAGACGTCTCCACCTCCCTCACCTTCAGTCCCCACCTTTGACCACTCTGCCTGTCCTCCACTCTGGGGTGTACCCCGCTTCTCAGGACATGACTACTTCCACATAAGGACATTCAACCCCTCCAGTCAATAAGTTTGTAAAAACTTATTTGAGCCAAACAAAGGATACGTCTGGAAGCAAGATCTCAGCAGACGGAAAAAAATATGCTTCTCATGACCGTCCGCAGGTTCATTTATACATTTTAAATTAAGGAGGGAACATAGGGAAGATTACAGGAAGATGAGAGAAAGCAAGGGGGGTAGTGGATTACAAGACAGTTACCAAACTATGGGTTCTCCTGAGGGTGGGTTCCCACATTTCAAAGGTATGTTAACCTAGATGCACAGGAACAATAGGCCTTGCTTAAGGCAGACATAAACCTGTTTTATTATTAAAATTTAGAGAGCAACGAAGGTAGAAGGAGAGAGAGAGAGAGAAACATCAATGTGACAGAGAAACATCAATATATTGCCACCCGTAAGCACCCAACCGGGAACAAAACTAGCAGTCTGGTCATGTGCCCTCACCGGGAGTGGAACTGGTGAACTTTGGGTGCACTGCATGACACTCAACCAACTGAGCCACACTGGTCAGGGCAACATAAACCTTTTTCTGAAAAAGTTATATGCCTGGGGTGTGATACCCCACCAGGACCTGCCCAGGAAGGAATTTATGACCAGGTCACCCTGTAAGGTTATTTTCCATAGAACCCCTTTTTGTGTCTACACCTACCAGCTCTAATTTTTCTTATTTTCTCAAGAGCTCTGTGGGGTCTGAGATTGCACCCAGCTTTCAAGCCCACATGGGAGCCGGTCACAGTGTCGTGGAGGTTGCTAGCTGACACAGACCCTGGGTTACACACAACGTGAGTCAGGGCCCAGCAGGCAGCATGAGCTCCGCTGACACCAGTTCCCCTGACCCCAACACCAGACCCAAGGGGGACATGGGGAGCGGGCCGTGGGTACTGCACACACCGTGGGTTCATGTCACAGCTCAGCCACCACAGGCACAGGAACTTCCCAGTCTGTGAAAGAATTCCACAAACCTGACCTACTTTTCCCAAGGAGAGATGTTATCTTGAACCTGCTCAGGAACCAAATCCGCCCCCTGCCCTGGAGGGAGCTCTGTCTTCCAAGGCTGTGGGCTACACAGATATCCTTGAACCTGATCGTCCAGGACACCTGCCGTCACATGACGTGGACAAACACCATGGAGAACGGCACCTTGATAGTTGTAACTGCTGGGATCTGTCTGGATGGAAAGGTAAAAATCAATTTCATGGAAACTGTGTGTAATGGAAAAAATCCAATTTTCCTTTTGGAACTTGTACATTCAGGAATATCTAATCTATGTAATAAGCAGATTATGACCATCAGTATTTTTTAAAAGTTTTATGATCTACTCCTTTAAGGAATGGAAAGAGATTATAATTATAAGTGAAATCATAAAAATATCAGTGGCTTATGATTTTTTAAGCATTTATCAAAATAAGTCTATAAATATATAGAAAACTTTTGTTTCTGCACCAAAGGTACTAACCCCTCAAATATAAAACTTCCTTTTACCTCTGCATTCAGGCGGAGCTGCCAAATAGGATTGTCTATGTCTGTACTTTAAATAGTGTAGTTGACTTTAAATTAAAATAGTAAACTGATGCCATTGGAATAACCACGAGGGGCAGTGGCTCCTGTATCATAAAAAAGAACTTAAGGTAGGACATACGTATGTCTCCTTTTGCTGTAACCCAGGAAGTCAATACCATGGCTGATGATGTACCAGAGCTGGAAGAATTTATCACGGGACTTACCAGGACTGAGCTGAGACTCTGAAGAAGCAGAGAGAATGTGCAGAGAAGACAGTGGGAGAGTCCTATCAGATTTGCTACTGGGCAAGCAACTAAGGATTTTGGTAACATGGGAATATGTTTTTATTTTCTTTTTCCCTCTAATGACTGATTTGATGTTTTATAATCAAAGGCAATGTGGCAAAAGCATGGGTTTTAAAGCAAAAACTTGTGTTCTAACCCAGGCTCCACCAGTAACTAGTTGTGTGACCCTGAACAGATTACTTAATCCCTATGAGCCTTAGTTTCATCAGGTTGTAAACAAAAGTATTATCTATAATACTTCCTACAGTTTTAAAAATAAAATGATATATAAAGACACCTAATCTGTACCACTGAATATATATATTTAATAATGGGAGTTGTCTTAATTATTTCTCTTCATTATATATATTCTTTTCAGATAAACTTCTGCTGGGTTGCCTGTAAGATGGTTTGACTGGGCAAATCTCTATTTCCGGTATCTCTAGGATTGTTGGGGGAGAAGGCAGAGTCTGTGAGAATCTGTGAATTAAATCGATTTGGGAATTCATGAAAGGGTGCATTGACCAGGACGACACACAAAGTATCGTGCCCCCATCCAACATTTTTTTTAGGAAGACACAAAAACTTCAGAGTACAAGAATATCAATTTGAAGTCTGGTTAAAAATGCAGATTTCTAGGTCCTACCTCCAGAAGAGCCCAGTAATCTGCTTTTACAATCATCAAAAATTATTTTTAATCAAGTTGACAAGGAGCCCACCTTGATAAACGTGGATTTTATTGCACAGCTCATTCAGTTATTATAAAAAAAAACAGGGTGAGGGTCTGTATTAATGAAAGGCAAGATTTAATTCATTTTTATGTAGTTACCAGCATATGTCTTCTTTATCTGATATTTTTTACATAAAAATATTTTTATTGATTTTATCAGCAATGCTCTAATACAATTATGTTTATAGACATGACATATACTTTATAGCTTTGTAAACAAGAGAATTTGAGTTATTCAGTATTATTACAAATTGCATGAAAGACAGGAATAAACTCTTTCCTTGTTTTCATCAAATGATGAGTGCAATTCATGTTTAAATTCTTTTGAAAATTTTTGAGTGAGCACTAGAAAAGAATACGGTTCCCCAATTATAATATCTAGTTATTTTTATCCATTGCCACTTACTACAGGAAGTAACTTTTTTTTCCCACGAAACTGTGAACATGTTACTCAATTCTGATTGGGAGTCCTTCAACAAAATCGTTCTAAGAATTGACACGGTGGATTACACTGTGTTTTTATAAAATGTGAATATTCTCTGGCTAGTGAAGTAGACAAATGAATCTTGGGCAAGTGGAAGGCAGAACTCTCTGTGGCTTAGACTTAGAAAGTGACGAGGCTGCCACACTGGGAGTGGCACCAGGAACAGGGTAACGAGGAGCAGCTGTCATGGCAAATGAGAGTGGGGCTAGCGGGGCTCCCCATTCTCCCTGTGGATTGGCTAAAGGGGACGCGTGCCCAGGGTCCTGGCTCAGGGCCTGCTCTAGCTCTCTGGTGCTGAGCTCTGGAGTGTGGAAGCTGGTGAGGACTGTGGTTGGGGTGGGAGCTCAGCAAACTGACTGAAGGAGAACCGAGAGTTTCTGAAATTAATGCAAAATGTGTTGAATGCTAACTATGAGCTACCCATTTTCACTTCTGAAATCTAATACCCAGTCCCTCCTTTCTCCTGTGCCCATAAATGTGCTTCTAGAGGACCATAATGTTGAAGATGGCACTGGAGATCTGATCACACTGTTTCTGGAAGTGTCATCAGTGTGAAGTCCACTAGATGCTCACTGTGTCTGTACAAGCAGAAGGGCTCTAGGTCAAGTGAGCAAAGTCTAATTTGATCCATGAAAAGAGATTCCTGTCTACGTAATAAATTCTTAGATTTGAAGCAAGTTCCAACTCAGAACCATTCTACTGAAGAGGAAGCTGGGTAACCTAGAAGAAAGACCACCCCCCTCTGTGTAGTGTCCCACATTAGTATTGGCAATCTTTTCCCCCATCTTTCCCAAAGCAAGAAGGTTTTGTGATTATCTACATGAATCAGACATAGAAACAACTTTTAGAGAAACAAAGTTCAATTCTGAGTGTAAATTTAGCTCAAGATGGAGAGAGAGAGAGAGAGAGAGAGAGAGAGAGAGAGAGAGAGAGAGAGGGAGAGGAAAATTTTTAAATAGTTAACAAAATTGTGGATTCTGGCAAGTTAAAAACACACAGAGGAAGCCAGCAGAGTGTAAAGGCAGGGAGTAGTTGATTTCACAACTCCAGTCTACAGATAATTTGGTGGCAGATTTCTCACTTCTTTGGAGAATGTCAGTTTCTTTTTGACATTGTTCAATGATTAAAGGACACCCATCAATATTATGGAGGATAATCTGCTTTATTCAAAGTCAACTGATTTAAATATTAACCTCAACCAAAAAACACTTCCACAGCAATACTCAGATAAGTGTTTGGGCAAATATCTGGGTTCTATTACATAGCCAAGTGGACACATAAAATAACCTATCACAAGTAGACCTGTTTTCAACTTAGCACCTAAGCACATCTAAAATCATGCTTAAGTCTCAAATAACACAAAAGCAATATAGTACATCTGCCTAATGTGATAAAGCTATCCTGAGTACAATCAAAACATACTAATCTTTTTCCCAGAAGATGATGTAAATTTCTTTGATGATATTCATTCTTCTCCTCCATATCCTAATATCTTATAACTAGAACATTATGATGTAAAGTCAACATGATCTCACTTATATGTGGAATCTAATGGACAAAATAAACTGACTAACAAAACAGATCCAAAGACATAGAAGCAAGGAACAGACCGATCAACCTCAGAGGGAATGGGGGAGGGGAGGCAGGAAAAGATAAACCAAAGAACTTATATGCATATATGTACAACCAATGGAGACAGAATATTGTAGTGAAGGTGGGGTGAGGCGACAATGAGGAGGAGGGGAGTCAATGAGGGAAAAGGGGGAGACATCTATAACACTTTCAACAATAAAGATAAATTCTAAAAATGTCAATACATTTTATGTTTTGTGATAGGGGACTAAAAAGGGAAGACAACAAAGACTTTGCTATATATGTACATATTCCTAACATATTAGGAAGACCTGCATCAGGTCATGGAGTGACATTTTGTTCAAAGTAGTTTCATTATAACATTGATGAGATGCTGCTGTGGGAACCTACCTTTTGGGTATATTAATCAGCCTATGGCAACATTGTCATTTCTCTTAAAATTGCAGAAGATATTGACAACATTAGTTGAGGACTTATTGCACTCATGATAATTACAGTCCTTGTTTATGTAACTGGTCACATGATTGTAGCTGGTACTTAAGACTACCGTCTCCTACCACCCAGTATGTATTCCCTTTGCTCTGGATAAGCACTTCAGATGGTTCTCTGTACCCGGAGAGATGACCCAAAACTTTATTCCTGAGGAGTCTGGGTCATTAGTAGTCCTGCCTGAATTGGGTTATTATAGATTTCCTTTGACTTTAATCACAGGGCATGATAACAATAAGACACCCTACGGGTTCCTCTGTAGTCCACACATACTCTATTGTATGTCATTTGTGGGGTAGTAGTGCAATTTCCCCCTGGTATTCAGGATTAATCAGCACAGTCACCAAAGTAACTCACTTTGCTTGTTGATTCAGAGGCAGGAGGAGCCCAAAGTGTCCAGGTAGCAGTCTTAAGTTTTAGTTCAATGGAATCTGTTGTGTCTCCTGGTAGAGTGATTGCTCCATTCAGAACTAAGACCTCCAGGCCAGGAGAGCATAAGTTCACAGGAACAGAAAACAACAATTTTTGTTATTTCATAAATATGGGTATTAGTGACTGGTACAACATTCATTTCCACTCCTTGATTCCTAGCTTGAACCATGGCTATAAGATAAATAGCAACACATATTGAAGATGGAGTCATACTATATGCAGCCCCTTGGAGAAATTTGCCCCAACCCTACAAGGTATTGCCACCTAGCAGTCATCATATCTGAGTCTTCAATGGGTCATTCACCATCTAATCAAACCATTTGCTTCAGATTGATGGAGAACATGGTAAGTCAGTAAATTCCATGAACATGTTCTTATTTCTACACTGTATTTGTTATAAAATAAGGTTCGTGGTCAGAATAAAACATTTTATGAGAGCAAGGTTGATAGTTTTGGCAAAAGCACTGCATGTTAGAAAAACAAACTTGTATCCAGAGTAAATGTCTATTCCAGAAAGAACAAAATATTGATCCTTCCATGATAAAAGCATTCCAATATAATCAAATTGCCACTAGGTAGCTAGCTGATCACCCTGGGTAATGGTGTCATGTTGAGGATTTAGCGTTGGTCTCTACTGCTCCCAGATTTGGCTCTCAGCAGTGGCTCTTGCCAGGTTGGGTTGGGTAGTGCAAGTCCATGTTGCAGAGCCCATACATAACCTATATAAATGCCACTGTGGCCACTTTGTTCATGAGCCCTTTGGGCAATGACATGGGTGGACGGGAGAAAAAGTTGACTGGATTTCAGAACAGGTTATCTTGTGTGTTAAGATGACATCATTTAATGAGAACTCCCTTTGGTGAGTATTCACGTGGAACACAAGTATTTTTACATTATTCACCCATTCCAAGAGGTATATCCACATACCTCTTATCCACACCTCCTTGTCAACAATTTTCCAGTATTTTTTATTCTACAGCTCTGACCATCCACCAGCTTTTGGCCACAGCCCAAGAATCAGTATGTAATTGCTCATTTGTCCATCTCTCCTTCCAAGTAATATGATCAGAACTGACAACAGTTCTGCCCATTGAGAGAATTTCCTTTACCACACTCCTTCGGGAACATCCCAGAAAGGGGTTGTAGTGTTGCAGCTGTCCACTTACAGGTAGTGCCTGCATATCACACAGAATAATCTGTAAAAAAGACCTGTGTGGTCCCTTCCTTTGTTAATTGGTTGTAGAAAAAGCCCATGAAACAGTAGGTGCAAGCTGAGAAAGAGAAGGTAGTATAGCAGGAGTGGGGACTATGAGCATTTCCACCAATTCTTTATGTAACTTACATTTTCCTTTAGGGTCTGCTCCAGCCCAATCTCCTATACACCACTTCTTTTTGATAGTGGGGGGCTGATGTGCATGCCCAACTTTATGGCTTGGTGAGTCAGACACACCCAGTTCATGATGGATCACTAAGGTGCATGGTAACTTGTTGAAGCATGCTTAAGCCTTCTACTTGTTTATATCTTCCTCTAATTCTCTTTTCAATGTTGTATAGTTTCTTGAGTACAGGTCTTTTACCTGCTTGGTTAAGTTTATTCCTAGGTATCTTCATTTTTTTGTTTCAATGGTAAATGGGGTTGATTTTTTAGTTTCTCTTCCTGCGAGTTCATTATTGGTGTATAAAAATGTCATTTATTTCTGGATGTTCATTTTGTATCCTGCCACATTGCCTAATTTATTAATTAAATCTAGTAGTTTATTGGTGGAACCTTTAAGGTTTTCTATAGATAAT
This sequence comes from Tadarida brasiliensis, assembly GCA_030848825.1. NCBI lineage: Eukaryota > Metazoa > Chordata > Mammalia > Chiroptera > Molossidae > Tadarida > Tadarida brasiliensis. The sequence goes on from CM061280.1 coordinate 14,277,386, forward strand.
ATCATGTCATCTATGAATAACGACAGTTTCATTTCTTTCTTTCCAATGTGGATGCCTTTTATTTTTTCTTCCTGTCTGATAACTGTGGCTAAGACTTCCAGTACTATGTTGAATAAGAGTGATGAAAGTGGACATTGCTATCTTGTTAAGGGAAATTGATTTTCATTTCTGCCCATTGAGTGTTATGTCGGCTGTAGGTTTACCAAATATGGCCTTTATTAATTTGAGATACGATCCCTCCATTCCCACTTTGCTGAGAGTTTTTATCAAAAACGAGTGCTGGATGTTGTCGAATGCTTTTTCTGCATCTACTGATATGATTTTATTATTTTTATATTTTATTTTGTTTATGTGATGTATCACATTTATTGTTTTGTATATATTGTACTAGCCTTGTATGCCTGGGTTAAATACCACTTGGTCATGGTGAATAATATTTTTAATATATTGCTGGATCTGATTTGCTAATATTTTGTTCAGGATTTTGGCATCTATGTTCACCAGACACAAGTAAGAAAAGTTCAATGAGAATAGCTGAGAAATGTGGGAAGATCAAGTGCAAGATGGAGAGACAATGCAAAGTCCCCAGGGTACACAGAAATTGTAGGAGCATGTGAAATCTTGCAGAGCCTTTCTTACCAAATGCCACTGTACAGTTACAGAAAAGATAAGAAAGTGCCCTCTGTCTACTGTGCAGATCTAGGGAAAGAAAATAGTAGCAGTGTATGTTGGGCTAGAAACTGCCCTGATCCTTGCAGTTGGTCTCCCATTGAGGAAAAAAAAGCCTTAATAACTGGGAGCATAAGCAACAATGACAAACATATAGCATACTAATTGCAGTAAGAGACAAAAAAACTAAGAAGGCCACATCTTCTAGAACCAGGAACACAGTATATGCACAAGACTAAGCATTAATCAGAGATAGAGACTATTCCAATTCCCCCACACCTACTGCCTAACAAAGAAGCTTTAAATAATAACTATCAACAGAAAACTTCTGGAAGAATGAAAGGAGACGCATTAAAGTATGAAAAGAGAGTCTCCATGAGTCACAGTTCAAAAAAATTACCTAAAGTTCAAAATCAAGCAGACATGGCCCTGGTGACCTGTCACTCTCACCGCAAACCCAAGCTATCTTTATAAGAATTTGAAGCCTGTAGCCCACTGAAGGTAATCTTAACAAATCATAAACCCAGCTCAATTACTAAGAACATGGATGCAAATATCCACACTAAAGTTCTGGCAGGAAAAAAAAAATGTCATGTACATTTTTAGCCATAATATTATTGAACTCAGTCTCTACTGTAATACATAGAATGACTCTCTTTTAAAAATTAATATAACTATAATTAATGTTCTAAAGCTCAAACAGAAGAGATGAATAGCATACAAGACCAGATGGAATGTTCATCAGAGGGATGTAAAATATTTTTAAAAATCAAATGAAAATGCTAGAAATGAAAAGCAAGATAATAAAAAATAACACTTTCAAAAGGTTCATCAGTAGACTCAACATAAACAAGAAAATAATCAGTGAATAAAAATAGAACAATAAAAATTAACCAACTAAAACACAAAGAGGGGAAAGAAAAAGAAAGAAAGAAAGAAAGAAAGAAAGAAAGAAAGAAAGAAAGAAAGAAGGAAGGAAGGAAGGAAGGAAGGAAGGAAGGAAGGAAGGAAGGAAGGAAGGAAGGAAGGAAGGAAGGAAGAAAGAAAGAAAGAAAGAAAGAAAGAAAGAAAGAAAGAAAGAAAGAAAGAAAGAAAGAAAGAAAGAAAGAAAGAAAGAAAAAGAAAAAAAGAAAGAAAAAAACAGAATAGAACATCCAAGAGTTATGGGACAGTATCAAACAACCTAACTATAGCAGGCAGAAGACTGGTTCCTCAAAGATGTTCACATCGGAATCCCCAGAACCTGTGAATATATAACCTTAAATGGCAAAGGAGACTTTGCAGATGTAATTAAGTTAAGAAACTTGAGGAGGGCAATGTATCCTGGATTATCTGGGTAGACCTATTCTGATCACATGGATCCTTAAAATTGGAGAATCTTTCCCAGCCTTACCAGAGTGAGAGGAAGATGTGACTAAAGAAGAATGAGCCGAGAGATGCAACATTTTAAACTTTGAATATAGAAGAGTCCAGCTGGTGTGGCTCAGTGGTTTAGCGTCGACCCATGCACCAAGAGGTTGCCGGTTCGATTCCCAGTCAAGGCACCTGCCCAGGTTGTGGGCTCGATCCTCAGTGGGGGGCATGCAGGAGGCGGCCAATCGATGTTGTCTCTCATCAATGTTTCTATCTCTCTCTCCCTCTCCCTTCCTCTCTCTAAAATCAGTAAAGGGAAAAAGAAAAAAAAAAATTTTTAATATAGAAGAACGGGCCACTAATCAAAGAATGTAGGTGGCCTCTAGAAACTGGAAAAATCAAAGAAAAATATTCTTCCTGAGAATCTCCAGATAGGAATGAAGCTCCATTGATACCTTTATTTCAGACCAGTGATACAAATATTAGACTTCTGAAATACAGAAACTTAGTTTAAAGAGAGGAAAATAATTAGGAAGTGGGAATTGTTAAGTTTTTCTAATGTTGAGTCATATCTATGGAATAGCCAAAGATGTCTTGTATATTAGTATGTAATTCTGGAACTCTATTTTATAAATTCTGTAACCTATATATAAATCGGGAGCATATGAGAAAAGTAGGCAGATAAATGAATCCATAAAAATAGTAGTTGAAGCAATGCTAGTGTATGTAAACACCCAAGAAGCAGATCAAGTCAGAAATTCCAGTGCAGGGAATATGAAAAAGAACTCAGGTTGAATCAGACATGCTATCTTAGAAGGTCTAAAAGTATCCAGTTAATAGAAAAATTTACTCAATTTAGTTGAACTTGAATCCAAATAGCTTATCAAGTATGATCAATTAGACTTAACAAAAGTTTTCACTTTATTCTTGCATATACAGTACCAAATTATAAACGTATTTCTAAATACAGTTATATGAAAAATCACTGTAAAATAGTGATAAATAGTTAATATTTTACAGTCAGATAGACATATTGAAATCCCAGTTTGTCTGACATTAATTGAATATCTTTTGGCAGGCAATTTTCCTAATTTCACTGAGTTTCAGTTTCTTGATATATCTACCCAATAAAGTTGTTTTAAAAGTTAAATGAGGTAATCCATGGAAAATATTTAGCACTGTCTTGGACATAATAACCACCCCCAAAATAATGGTTCTATGGTTATCATCATTAATATGGTACATAACTGACATTTCTTTTCATGTGTAGTTTATCTAAAATATATGCTCCTATATGAAAAATAGAAAATATATAGGGCATATCTATTTTGTGTTGGAAATAGGTTTCTAGTAGGCAATGATATTTACCTAAATGAGCTAAATATTATCTCAAATAACATTATGGTTAGGGCAGCCAGATGAAAGACAAGATATATAACATATGGAGAGAAAAACACATACCAAGATTCAAGGCATATTACTGAGATAAAGGTCAACACTTCATGTTTATGAAGAATTTGATTTTACAGTGTGTGTATCCATTTAACTTGATCAATACCAACAGCCAATTCAGATATATCAGGATTTTTAAAAATTGACATGGGGCCAAATTATATTGTCAGTTGTCTACATTGATTAAAAAACTGGAAAAAATCCAGGGCCTTCATGAATACATAGAATATTTTGAAAATAAGAATTTTAACAATGGGAGTTTTTAGAAGACAATTGTCCTATGCCCAAAATTACCAGTATGGGTAGTGCTCTGACCCAATATGAGTAATGTAAATCAGCAAAATCACATCCCATTCATTTCTGTATTCCTCGTAGGATCTATCAGTATTTAAAAAGAATTCCAAAAATATGTATTAAATTGAATTCATTTTAAAATTTAAAGGGTCCCTAGGAGAGACATGTTAATAAATAGTAAATATATGTCTTATATACAAAAAAATATTAATTGCTTTGGGATGTTATATTATTCATTGTTATGAGAAAATTTTATATTTAAAGCAAAAAAGCATTCTCTATTAACATAAGGATAAGCTTAGATGTTCTCTACCTTCTTTTATATTCTTGAGAGTCCGGGATCTATTTTAATACATTATATTCTCTCTATATATAAACACAATGGGACAAAAATATTTTTCTTCGTGGCCCCTACCTTTATTTCTACTAACATGTTTATTTTTTTCTACTAACATGTTTAAAGCCCACATTTAAGCAAAAATAAGAACATTCCCTGTGGTATTTTAATAACTGTGTGTCAGGCTGCACATGTCACATCTTTTTATATATTTTACCAAAATGTTTAAAGAAATTTAAATATTTATGGCATATCCTTAGGACAAATTATAGTAAAAATGATTTTGTTACATTTATAATGCATATTACTCTTTTCATTGATAATTATATATAAACTCAGCATTAGAATCACAGTTAAGTAAAAGCTATCCTTTATACCAATCTATCATGAAGTACAGAGCAACAATCATCTAAATTCAGTAAATGTCAGTTAACTCCCTGTGTAGTTAAAGCTTTCTATTCAAGTTAATTAATATGCAAATTTAGTTGGCTTTTACTAATTCTCACTAATGACTGGAAAACCTATTAAAAATGACCAGATGTTGATAAATGATTATGTGAATAAATATTGTACAGATAAAATTGTCAATGTCCCTGCCATTGTATTAAAATATGAAGACATGGAAGTACTTTTTTAAAAGTCAAGGGCACTGCAAAGTTATTATATAAAGAAAAAAAATCAATGAGCTATTGAGTACCTATGTCATTTCCAAGTGTGAGGATGAAAGGTATGAGACACAATTCATTCATAAGGACATTATACTCTAACTGGACAGAGTGTGTGGAAGCAGGCAACATCTTAAGCAAAATTTTTTGAAAAGCTGATGGAAATATGTAAAAGCAGATTATGATTGTTTTAATTAATAAGGGTAATAAAGTAATTATTGAGGATCTGAGACAATGGGAACCTATTAATGGAGGAAATTAGGTTCAAGTTGAGTCATGAGTTCTCTTAGATGCTTTCTCCATACTCTGCCCTGTTGTGCAGGACTCATTCTGTTTTAACTTGTTACTTTATTTAGCCTTTCTAGTCTACTATTATAAAACCATATTGTACATAACACCCTTCTGAATTCAGGACTTTCCTGAAAAGTTAGAAGTCTCCTAAGTCTTTGTCTGGGAAATCAAGGTAGCAACACTGATGTTCGCCAGAACTTTTGATATGTGTGCGTTGGGGGTTTGAGGGTCAGATAATGCATGTCTGGATGTTACCCTCTTTCTTTTCCTCTTCCTTCTAGCGTCCTGTCCATCCAAAAGGTTTTCTTTCCACTCCTTCTTTTTTTTTTGATACAAAATGTTAGCAGTTTATGTAAACCATGAAAATACCAGAATACTTAATAGTTTTAAAGAATGTTAATTTATTGACAAAAAAAAGAATGTGAAATTTATATTGACATTTTTGTGCAAAATTCTAAGACTTTTTTAAAATTTAATTTTTATTGTTTACATGACTACAGATGTCCCATTCCCCACCCACTTTTGCCCCTTCTTAGTCTGTAGTTCATTTAGAAATTTCTATAATAACATTGAGCATACTGCGTGTTCCCTGTCTTATATTCGCGGTAAAATCTGAACAGCATGGCTCTATGTAAATTTTAGTTGTATTTCTGTTGTAAGTTTGCAACCTCTAGTACATATTTCCTTATACTTTTTGTTAAGTCAATTAGTACAATTCCTTCTGAGGTATCTGGTATATGTCTTATATTTGTGTTTTGCTATGTGGAGGTATTTATGTTCCCTCAGGAATTTTGGAATTTTATAGGGGAATTCAATGTGATGTTGAATATCATATTCTGTACTTCATAGCTTATGAAAAAATATCCCCACCCCCATATACATACAGACTACCAAACCTCTCTAAATCATCAACTAACTGCCAAATCTCATTGGACAAACCCAAAGGAGAAGTATAGAAAATTATTCAATTTTATTCTGTACCATGTACGTATTTGAGGAAGTGTTAGTCAAACTGGAAATTTATATAATTGCATCATAGAGCATGTTCTCAAATCTTGAGAAAACATTATCTGAGGCATTGCTAGGGATAAGGTTCTCACTAGATTCTAAATACATTTTTTACTGCCAGTTAAACAACAAATATACCATTCAGATAATTTATTTCAGTATTTTGAGTCGAGTTAACATCTTATGTGTACTGCTTTGATAGTTTTGTGTACTGGTTTATATTCGCTTGCAGATTCTGAGACTGAAAAGAGGAAACACTTTCTATGTTGAGAGCATTATAGTTTTCTATGGTTTCTTCAAGTAGCCTCACTGATAAAGAACAATCATACACTGTTTAACAAAGATGCTAATTAATGAGCTGCTCCATTACACCGAAGTGGGGAGGGGTTCAACTCTTCCTGGCTTTCACTTAGCAGTACTTTCAGAGTGGTCTTTAGGGGAGACAAAGTATAATTAGCCTTTAAACCAAGCTGGGATATTTCTTTTTGAGTACAATTTAATCACTAGAAACCATCCCAATTAAGCAGAATTACCATCCCAATTAAGCAACAATCTTTGTTGTTAATTAGTATTAATTCGGTAACTTGGGAAATGTCCCATGTAAGTGGACTTCTTAATCAAGTCTCAATTAGATTGATTGTATTATATTAAAAATGATGATCAAATCTCTGCATTATTTACCAATTCTAAATTAATAACTGATATATATGGGGGAACTGATTTTATATATATATGTCAGTTTCTCTTCAAAATGGTATACTCATTTGTCCTTTTAAAAAATAATATTATCATTCATATATATATATATATATATATATTCATATATTCAGGATTTTCCATGTTGCCACACACATTTATGTGCTAGGAAGGTGGTATACCAGAGGGAGGGCATGGAAGCTCTGTGCCACACCACATACCTTGCCCTATACATATCTTATGTTTGACTGATACTTTCATGATAAACTGGTAAGCATAGATAGTGTTTCCCTGAGTTCTGTAAGACTTTCTAGTGAATTATTAAACTTGAGGAGGGGTTGTGGGAACTTCTGGGTTCATAGCCAGTCAGCCAAAGATATAGGTAGGTGGCCCTTGGGACTTCCAACTGGCCTATGAAGTGTTAGATGTCTTGTGGGACTGAACCCTTAACCTGCAGGTTTTTGCTAACTATGGGTAGTTGCCTTCAAAGAAACAAGTAGCCGTAGCCACTACTGTCACCCATAGGACCTCTGCAGTCTTGGCCACAGAAGGCCCACTCAGTTGAACTGACATTGACCACAGCTAATGCAGAGACTATGATGTTTTGACCTCCCAGGAATCAAATATGCTGCACCCTACCCATCTGACACCTTTGCAGCTATCTTCAGGGGAAAGTCTTCCCCCCATGAAGCCAATCTGAAAAGTCTGAAAGAGGTTACTGCTCCCTCAAATACACAGATATGAATGCAAAGCCAAAAGAAATATGAAAAAGCAAGGAAACATGACAATACCAAATAAAACAATACATTTTCAGTAACTGGCCTCAAAGAATGGATATCTGTGTGTTACCCAAAAAAAAATTCAAAATAATTATTTTAAGGATGCTCAGTGAGATCAAGGTTGCAGGCCAGGAGAGAGTAGGATGATATACTCAAAGTGGTAAAACAAACAAACAATAACAAAAACAAAAACAAAAAACCCTCTAAACCAAGAATATTTTATACCATGAAGACTTCCTTCAGGTAAAGACCTCCCAGACAAACAAAAGCTGACCTGCCTTCAAAGAAATGTTAAGGGAATAAAAGGATGTCAATTTTTCTGGTAAAGGTAAATACACAATATAGTCCAATTTCAAATACTCTAATATTGCAAGGGTATTGTGTAAATCACTTTGAACTCTAATATACAGATGAAATGCAAAAGTGTTAAAAATAACTATAGTTACAATATTTCATTAGTGGACCACAGTATAAAAGAATCAGTTAGGACAGTAAATATTTTCAATGATTTTATGCAGTTGAAGTTGTTGTTGTTATCTTAAAATATACTGCTTGCACTCTAAGTTGTATTTTGAAAGTTGTATTTTGAAAGTCTCACTATTATAAAACATAAACCTATATGTTTTGTAGGCATATAGACACACACAAAAAAGAGGAGAGAATCAAAGGATACCACTATAAAAATTATTGATTAACAAAGAAAGACAGTGTAAGGGGAAGAAAAGAACAAAGGAAGTACAAAACATTCAGAAAACAATTAACAAAATAGTGATACTATGTTTTTACCTATCAATAATTATTCTAAATGTAAATGCTTTAATACTCCAATTAAAAACATGGAGTGGCTGGCTGGATTAAAAAAATAAAAAAGACTCAACTCTACGCTGTGTACAGGAGACTCACATACGTTTTACATACAATCAGGCTGGAAATTAAGAAATGGGAAGCAGCATCTGGGGCAATTCTGAACAGCTGAGGGCCTTATATAGGTAGCTTTGCCAATTGGGGGTCTCAAGGGATCTCATATCTAGACAGCCCTAGCACAAGCTCATCTCTTTAAAATAAGATATTACATCACTCCAGAGCGCAATCTCAAAGGCCCCGTGGCCTTCAGAGGGTCTCGAGATTCCTTCTACCCCAAACAGCTTCCCTGATCTGCAGGCTTAGCAGCCCCCAGAGCATGACTCTAGGGATTCCATGACTCCCGGGAGCTTGTCCTACCTCCAAGGGACAATCACGTATTTATTACTCAGATAGTCCACTGAGACAAAAATAATAACCGGACATTCTTGGATTTATTACACACAGAAGCCCAAATCACAGTAATTCCAGTTAACCCTTCTAAATTCCCCAAGGCAACCTCATATATCCTAGAACACATAGCAGGTAAAACTGTAAAGGGAGTACACGTTAAGCTAAAGATGTCTATGGGAACCATATTTCTAAAACAGTTGGCAGTGGTGGTGGGCGCCCCCCACCAGGCTCTCCCTTTTCCTATTATACATATTGATACTCTTACCCAGTGACAGACACTCTTGTTGGTGAAATAAACTCGAATTCCTGTCCTTTCTCAAGAGAGTTGCCAAATGGGAACCTGTCCAACTACTTTCTCCAATGAAAGCGGTAAATATACCACAATACTGGCTGACGCAAGGTACAGAGGGCCTTCAGTCCATCAACAGAGGTTGCTTGATAGTTGGAGCATTAGACCCACCATCCCACCTTTTAGTAGCTTTATCTGGTTAGTGTTAAAACCAGACACCAATGAATAGAGATTAACAATTGACTACCAAAACTTAAATACACAGATTCTCCCCATTAAGGCTTCCCTTCCCAACATTATAGAGATGATAGATGATATCCAAATGACTCACGGCCCCTACTATGTTGCCCTATATTTGGCCAACATGTCTTATTTGATCATTTTTGGCATTATATAAATGGCATTCTACTATGACAGCTCTCTGAAGATGCTGTCTGGGAAGACTTACACCACATACTATATTTACAGCAGAGAGGCCATTGCCCTGCATAAGATCCAAAGACTGGCCACTTCTGTCAAGTTTCTTGATATAGTGTAGTCAGTTGAGGGCCACAAAATTTCTTCTCACTGCAGAACAGCAACTCCTTACAATTTAATCTCCCCCTACACTATGGCAGGAATAGCACATACTAGGACTCTTCATCTTTTGGAAATAACACATTACACACTTATCCATTCTATTTAAGCCTGTTCATACTATTACACACAAATTGGCTTCTTTCCATTGGGGAGAATCTCAACAAATCACCTTATTGCTATTTCAATAAGCCATACAATAGTCATTGCCCTTAGTCCCTCTGTGTTCAGATTTCTGAGTTGAATCAAACATAATAAAAGCTTGATTATGTTTTGTGGAATCTTTGGATTAAGCATGCCTATATTTGGTTTTCCATGGAGTTCTGAGCTAAACATCTGCCCCAAAGAGCAGCCTGGTACACACCACTTGAGTGCCAAATCTTGGAACAAGGCCTTTTTATAGGCAAAGACATTAACAAGCTTGTAGTTAATGCTGCTTCAAACACAAATCCCCATCCTCCCTTGGGTCAGGGATTCAACCCAGCAGAGGCTCTGGAAGGCCACTGAGACCTCAATGTTAAAGTGAATATGATACCTTTAAGAAAAGGTAAACCTGATGTCAAGGGTGTTTCCAAATTACAGGGGGATGTGGTTTCACCAGTGACCAGTTTCTTGCCCACTGACACTGAGGTGTAGTTAGTGGCATTCCTACTGCTGGTCCCTTTAGCAGCTTTGGGAGCTCCTTGGGACGACCTGCCTGAAATGGTAAAAGTCAGTGTTCTTCGCCAATTGTAACATCATCATTGTACAAAGTGCAGCCTGCTGGAAGGCTGCAGCATATCATCCTGCTAGGAGCAGATTCTTAGTCAAGGAAGATTCACCTGACCTACCCCAACGGGCAGAGTTGGTGGTAGTGCACCAGGCTCTACAACAGGCCATATAAATCAGACTCCCAAAGACAGACATATTTACCGACTCCTGGGCAGCAGCCATTGGGTTCACAGTCTGGTCTGGATAATGACAAAGGATAATTTCATGATTCAGAGAAAGCCTATCTGGGGTGTCTTTGTTTGGAAAGAGATAGCCAGCTCACACATGCCGATTATGGTCACTCACTCATGTCTATACACACACACCAATAAACACCCGATGCACTTACAATAACATTACCAACTCCTTATCCAAATCATACACATGTTCCAAGGCTCCACATGAGCCACCTTCCAGAATACTAGACACAACCCTGGACGAAATTATTCCTCCAAAAATGGATACCCACTAGCAGAGTGAGCCCAAAGTAGCTCGGTCCCTAAGGGAATGACAGTACTCACTAAATAGACATACAAACATGACATCCCTCTCACCTTGGCTCTCGCCAATTTGTGGTTATTACCTCCTTTGCTCACAAACAAAGCTCCCAGTTGGAAACATGTGCCCTGGGACAACAAATCCTACTCATGATGGCAAATTGTTTTTATCAGGTTGCTGTCACCCTCTGCTAGAGCAAACACCGTCACTAAATACCTTCACTAGACTCCTACTGGCCACACCCTCCAGAAACTTTGTTTCTCATCATGCAATCTGCATCTTAAGCAGACATGCACTCATCCCCTTTGACCCACCAGAATATCATAGATTCAAGTTAAAGTGGCCATTTCCACCTCCCACGTTGTTCAGTCATGGGCTCTAGAACATGGAATCTGCTGAAATGTCTACCTAGTTTACTAGCTCCAAACAGCTAGACAGATACAATGGCCTAGTCAAATAAATGTTCCTCAAGTTTTTAAACAATAAGTGTTACCCCAAATGGACCAAAAGAATTACCCCAGGCTTCAATACTGCTTCATTTCCTCAGGCCTTCAAATCCACCATACCAACTACCAGTCTTCTCCAAAGACACCCCTATTATTACCTATAGAGACCCCACAGTCTTTTGACATTAGAAGGGATGTCATTCACATCTGCTCACCAGATATACGCTCCCCCTAATATTTTAATTTCTTGGTTGTCTTCCCTTCTTCCACATGCTGGGGTTCCAATTAAGGGCAGATTATGCAATATGATCCTCTTTTAGTAGACAGCCCAAGGGAACAAATCCCTACCAAATTGCTTAGAGATCATGAGTATACAGATTTCATTGGCCCAGACAATGGCCCAGTACCAGCAACAAAGCTAAGGCTATTGGCTTTGCCTCACTATTTGGGTTATAAACACTGGCTAATTAAAACAAATTCACCAAAAATTTTATATAAGATTGAAATTATAGCTCTAGGACTCAGTAGCCAAACTGTGTGGATCTCAGAGAGAGGAAAATAGGTCTTCCCCCTAGTGGATGCCAGTCACATTAGGAAATGAAATCCAAACTGAAATGCTGGGATCTAACTGCTGCTATCAGCAGACACAGGCCAAGTCCCCATCACAGTTTAGACAAAGAGGTGAAGGACTTCTTTCTCCAAAGCAACTATACTCCACATTTGGTCAGTATCCAGATTGCTCACCCTAAATGATGCCCCTTGCAATCTAGTCAAATGCAAAAGCTGTCCTTTGTTTTGGCTATTACTCTTATTGGGCACAGCCTGGATAAGAAAATTACTAGTAGACCCCTCAGGTTAAATCCTGTCTCAGGATTAGTACTGGCACAAAATTAGTCAGGTGCACAACTGCACCATAGATTGCTAAGCACTAGATACTTGCAGTTCCTGTTAGGAAGGCTATGGCCAATGTGTCACCAGGTGTGGATTCTGACCCAGAGCTCATCTCCCTCTACATTAAATGGTACCAATGGAAGCAATACTTAAATGAGTTGCTGCTTCCTTACACCATGCCTCAAATTGTATCCCAGGCAGAAAGTCCCTTCAAATTTAACCAAATAGGACCCACCTAGTTGATAGATTTGTGCTCTAATGATCTTACTATAGTTTTTTTTTCTTCTTCTTTTTTTTAATCTTCACCCGAGGATATTTTTCTATTTCTTTTTCAGATAGAGTGGAAGGGAGAGAGGGAAGAGGGGAGAGAGGGGAGAGAGAGAGAGAGAGAGAGAGAGAGAGAGAGAGAGAAACATCGATGTGAGAGAGACACATCGATTGGCTGCCTCCCACACGACCCCTACCAGGGCCGGGGATCAAACCTGCAACCCAGGTACGTGCCCTTGACTGGGAATCAAATCCGAGACCCTTCGGTCCACAGGCCGATACTCCAACTGCTGAGTCAAACTGGCCAGGGCGATCTTACTATAGTTTTAATGGAGCAATCCCTGAAAGGTAAAAGTTCATGCCACAAAATGTCCCTGCAATTAGCCTATCAGTGTGCCCAGAATCTATATGTTCATTGTGGCTGGAGTCCCTACAAAGCTCGATCATGGACATCACAGTCTCCTTAACCAGGTGCACCCTTGATGATCTAATGGAGCTCACTGAGATCTGATCAACAAGCAGTAGAGCCCATACTTATAAGTCCTTCCTAAGCCAGGCCACTAGCACATGTACTCAGAATTTAACACCAGCCCAAGAGTTTACTGTTGGAGATGACTGCACCTCAGATGGCAATGCCGCAACCCAAGAGAACGGCAAGGGAGGCAATGCACCCTGAGCATTAGTGCTTCCCCCTCCCGGGTGTCCTCTGTACCAGGAGGGCAATGACTGTGGTGACTGTCAAACTCAGAGCCAAGTTACCAAAATGCCTCCAGTTAATCAACACTAACAACTCTATAGAAAACCGTTGGCCATCTGTATCTATGAGTTTCAAATTCATGAATTCAACCAACCACTAATCAAAAGTAGTATTTTCCATCCACAGTTGGTAATTCACAGATGTAGAAGGCTGACTGTATGTGTTGTTATATGCCATTTTATAAGGGACTTGAGCATTCATGAATTTGGTATCTACTGTGATGGGGGTCTTGGAACCAGTCCCCCATAGATACTGACGGATGACTGAACTATTTTTCTGAAATAACTAACTGCTTGCCTCCCATGCCTTGTCTTTCTCAAAATGCTTGCAAAAACGAAGTCCCCTGCTGACTGCCTGGCAGCATTAGACATCATTTTATCTTTAGGGAAAGCCAAAAAAAAAAAAAAAACAAATGCATTGTAAACCATACTAGCCACAATAAGGCTCTCCTTCACAACATCCTTATTTTGACCTGCTTATATCGCACTACATTTAGGCACCTCTTGCTTCTGTGTTTGCTGCTTGGTGTGCTAGATTATATAATAGCTTTAGTTTTCCACCCAACACATCCACAATGGATCCTACTCCCTTCGTCACCCTTGCACCTCTGTTGGCACCTCCCCTGTCCCTGAAGTTGCCACCCCAATCCTCCCCACCTCTGACCATAAGCCCCTCTCTATTGTACACCTTGACGCTGCCGCACACCACAACCAACTGGGCCAGATCCAAAATTACCAATATATTCATGCAAATCTCCAAGGTATCAGCCCAGGTTTTGCAAGTAAAACAATGTTTAATCTGTTATCACACAATACAAGACCTACAGCTCAAGTCACTATCTCTACTTTAGGTATTCCTAGTGATCAGCCCCTTAAGCTAATTCTCTCCAAAGAACTGTAAGCCTCATCTAAAGTAAACTAAACTCTTAATCTTGACCCTAAACAAGGAACGCTGTGGATAAGCATCAAAATAATTTAATCTCCCTGCCATTCAAGTACTTTCTAAAGGCTACCAGTTATACTTGATCACAAAGGTGTACTCACTTACTCTAAATGATAACACCTAATTTGGATTCTATTGTGCATCAGAAACAAGTCTAAAAATTGACCTTTCTTAGTCTGCAAGCTATCTGCACAGAATACCCTTATTATTACAACACTGTTTGTTCTTTTTAAATATCCAAGCCACTCTTTACAGGTTCCTCCTGGCGCCTCTCTGCAAGATGTACCACTTGCTTACCAAGAGAGCCATTCTTATCCCTATATTGTTGGCATTGGCTATAACCACTAAACCGGCAAGCATAGAAACAGGTGCTACCACCCTAGCCAAACAAGATCAAATATTAAAAGCCACCCAGGAATTATCAGCTACCCTAACCAATCACATACAGACACTGCACCATACATACTCTGAGTCTGATGCAGTAACAACATGACTCACTAGCACAAATGCTGATTAGATAATCTACTGTCATTGTCTTTTTAAATTTTTTTTTCCTTTATTGATTTTAGAGAGAAAGGAAGGGAGAGGGAGAGATAGAAACATCAATTGGCCGCCTCCTGCATGCCCCCCACTGGGGATCGGGCCCACAACCTGGGCATGTGTCCTGACCGGGAATCGAACCGGTGACCTCTTGGTGCATGGGTTGATGCTCAACCACTGAATCACACCTGCTGGGCTGGCATTAAATTTTCTATGAGCCAAATGGCATGGAATCTGTTCTTCATAGAGCACCTCTGGCTGAAAGTACATTAACAACTCAAAATAGGCACAGGCCAACCTCCAGAAGATGTCTCAAGATACACAGGCCATACATAATGTAACTAAAACATTTCAGTAAATTCCCACACTACCTGAGGTCCCTGATTTGTTATGATCATCCACCTGGGAGCAATGGCTAAGAACTGGATTTCAAACAATAGTGAGACAATTCATCATAAACTTCAACATTATTGCCTTGGTTAAATATGCTTTGCATGTCTTCAAAAAGTGACACCTAAGTCCTTTAAAATATCTGCTACACAAATAATTGCTATTCTTGATGCTGAGGCATCACAAGATGGATTGTGGAGAGTTTAACTAAGTGACTCCATGCCATTACTTTCTTGACATTCACTTTATTTGGCCAAGCAGCCTCCAGTGGCTCTAAACTGACACTAACTTCCTCATGCAAGTGTATGTCTTAGATAAGAACCGAAAGAGTCTAAAGTAAATATAAGTTTCTTATATGACTTCCCCAATGGCCCATGTGATAAACAGCCTCCCCTACCTCCCAGGGCCTTCTTCCTGTATTTCTCTTAGATAAGGCCTTCATGGAGTTTTACCAAAACTCTACTTTTAAATTTGAATAGACCAATCTGGACTTAGCCAGGGAACTCCAAAGAACTCTACTCATAGACCCTAATAAAAGTATATGCCTCAGGTCCTATCATTCTGCCTATACTCTGCTTTGCCTCTCTGTGCATGCTCCCCCTCTGCAAGCATGTTGTGTACTTCCGCCAAGACCTGTAAGTAATGAACTTCTGTATACCAACTTCTTTCGTGGTTGGCCTTTTGTTAAATTGAACATTGAACCAACCTTATATACCTAGAATAAAATTACATTGGCCATAGTATATTTGGACACATTGTCAGATTTGACTTTTGTGTCTACGTTCATTAGATATATTGATCTTTAGTTTTCAATTTTATTTTTTGTCTGATTTTGTTATCTAGGTAGTATTGGTCGCATAGAACGAGTTAGGGAGTATTCTTTCCTCTACTATTTTATATTTTCTGGAAGAAGTTGCATGAAATTGTTGTTAATTCTTCTTTAAATAATTGGTAGTACCCTCTAGTGAAAATATTTGGGCCTGAAAATGCCTTTTTGGTGAGCTTTTAAAATTATAAATTCAACTTCTTTGTCATGTTTATTGATTTGTGCTCATGGGTGGTTTCTAGGAATTCTTCTATTTCTTAGATTGTTAAATTTATGTGTTAAAAAGTGTCCTAGTATTTTTTCTATTTTCTATTTAATGTCTGCATTAAGGATCTGCAGTGACACTCTTTTTAAATTTTTAACATTGGTTATTTGTGTCTTCTCTCATTTTATTCTTGTCAATGTTCCAAGAGTTTTGTAATTTTTTAAAATTGTTTTTGGAAGAACCATATTTTACTTTTATCAGTTTTCTCTATTGTTTTCATTAATTTCTGGGTTCATCTTTATAATTTCCTTTTTAATGCTTACTTCGTATACATTGTGTTCTTCTTTTTGCAGTTTCTTGATGTAGGAATTTAGACTGGTGATTTGACAATTTTCCGTTTTCTAAGGCTTATTTGTATATTTTTCCAATTTATTGAGATATAATTGACATATAACATTGTGTAAGTTTAAGGTGTAAAATGTCTTGACTTGATACATTTATATATTGCAAAATGATTGCCACCATAGCATTAGCTAACACCTTCATCCCATCACATAATTACCATTTCTTTTTTTGCACTTGTCATATATGACTTTTATTATGTTGAGTAACATTCGTTTGCCATCTAATTTGTTGAGAGTTTTAAGATGAAAAGATATAAATCTTTTCACATGCTTTTTCTGCATTTATTGATTTAAAAATTTTTATCCTTTATTCTAATAGTATATTCTATTAAATTTATTGATTTGTGTATGTCGAACTATTCTTGCATTCCAGGGATTTAGCCTACTTGATTGTGGTATGTTCCTTTTAATGTGCTTTTGTATTTGATTTGCTAGAATTTTGTTGATGATTTTTGTATCTATATTATTAAGGATATTGTTTTGTAATTTAATTTTCTTGTAGTGTTCTTGTCTGATTAGGGAAATGATGGTCATGTAAAATGAGATTGTATGTAATCCCTGCTCTTCAATTTTTTTGGAATATGTTGAAAAGTATTGGTGTTAAATTTTTAAAAATGTTTGGTAGAATTCATTTTTGAGGCCATCTGGTCCTGGGCTTTTCCATTTGAGGAGGTTTTTGATTACTGTTTTAATCTCCTTACTCATTATTGGTCTGTTGTGCCAATGTGAATAATGCTATTAAGAATGATATAAAAGGCCAACTCTAGCAATTCTCCTTCTAAAACCCTACATCTAGCTCTCTATAGTTTTTTCTATGAAGTTTCAATTTAGCAATACAAACCAGCTCCATAATCTTTTCACTTGGATAACCTGCAATCTCCTCACATTCAAAATGTATAATATTAAGCTTCTAACTCCCATAATTCTTATAATTTCATTATACTTTAAAATAATAATATCTACTGTTTATTCTTCATATTTCTATCATCTTCATGTTCATTTTCACATTGTCTCCTGTATTGCTTATTACAAATTGAACAATAATTGTACATTAATAATTCAGATGAAGAAACCATAGTTCAGAGAGGTTTATTTGTTCAATCAATCACTACTTGCTGAATAAGTATCATGTGCAATGCAAAGTACTAAGTGCTAAGCATCCATCAGTGAGTAAAACCACATGTGGTATTTGGTTACATCTAGAATCCATTCTAGTAGAAAAGAAGGTCATTAACCAAATAAATACTTTTACAGATGTTAAAATTCCAACTATTATAGGTTTTCTTTGAAATAACAGGTCAGGACAAGTTTGCCTGAGAAAGTAATATTTGAGTTAAATCAGAAGAATTACCAAAATTTTCTAGGCAATAAGAAAATGGAAAAAAAAAATACCAGCTAGAGTGTATAGTACATTTAAATGCAGAAAGTAACATGAAAATTAGGGTAATTGAAAAATATTTGTTACATCATGATATTCTTAAGACAATGCTACTTCAAAGAAAGAAAGGTAAAGAAGCCTAAGTGGAGGTAAATGTTCATATTTCACTCACTGGGAAAACAAAGCCACAAGGGGACCAGTTAACTTCTCCCAGCTCACCCCACCCCAACCCATTGCAGGTGCACTGCTTCAGCACATAGTTGCAGGGGACAGTACTGGGATTTCAAGGATTTGGAACCCCATTGTCCACCAGTTTTTCCTGCAGGTTTGGTTCCCTCAGAATGAGGCAATCGGATCACAGAGAAGATGCCTACCTTCCCAGTGAATTCAGAACATCTTTCACATCCCCACAGAGATCTGAAAAGCCATAGCAATGTAAGAGAAACTAAAAAAAAAAAAAAAAAAATTGTGCTCCAGGGCCACCAACTAAAAAGCAGTAGAAAGATTTATTGTCAGTCTACTAGAGAAATGCCATTCAAATGCCTAGACAGGGAAGGAATATATCTAATACCATGAATAACAAAGATAACGCAGTTCAGAAAGAAAATTTTTAAATCTTCAGGAAATAAACTTAAAGACATGAAATATGATATTTAAATAACAGAGAATTCAAGATTGCAGTTCTGAAAAAATGAGTGTGGTACAAGAAACACAGATATGCAGTTTAATAAACTCAGAAATAAAATAAAGGCACAAAATGAGTACTTTACCAAAGAGATTAACACTTTTAAAAATATCCCAATAGACATTCTGGAGACAAAAAAAATAATCAATAAAAGAAACAAAGAATGAACCAGTGAGCATAGGAAATAGAGGTGACCAGAAGGAGGAAAGAATTAGTGATATCAAAGATAGAAATCTAGAAATGGCACAGATGGAAAAACTTTAAAGTAAATATATATATATATATATATATATATATATATATATATATATATATGAAAGAACTCTCCAAGGCACATTGTATTAAAACTTGAAAAATTAATGACAAAGAAAGAATTCTCAAGGGAGCCAGGGAAAAGAAGACAGTAACCTACAAAGGAAATCCCATTAGATTATCATCAGATTTCTCAGCAGAAATCCTACAAACTAGGAAAGAATTAATCAAATATTCCAATTACTGCAAGAGAGAAATGACCAGCCAAGAATATTATACCCAGTAAAGTTATCCTTTAGATATGAAGGAGAAATAAAGACTTTTCCAGACATACAGAGGCTGAGGGAATTTAACAACATGAGAAGACCTCCATTACAGGAAGTATTCAAGGGGGTTATTTTACCAGAAACAAAGAACAAAAGCTAATAAAGTAATGAGTATGATCATCAACAGGCAGACAGAATAGAATATTACAACCCTTTTTCTCGGTAGGGTGCTATACAGTTAAATATCACATAAAGGTTAAGGGAGGTAAAAAAATTAAAGAAAGAGAGAGAAAGAAGAAAATAATTATTATACTACAATTCAGAAATAAACTCACAGCAGAAATATGGATAATTTGTGAAAACAAAAACATTAAAGAGGAGTAGGTAAAGGGATGAATTTGCAAAGGGGACTGGAGATATGATGCATTAAAAAAAGAACTACTGTATATATTAAATTTAATTTTGCATTTACCTAGTGCTAGCCACACACACACACACACAAAACAAAACAAAAAACAGTTATGAGACACATAACTTTAAAAAAAAGAGAAAAAATTATAGAATACCACCAAACTAAAACAACAGACAGAAACATAAAGGAAAAGAAATCATGGAGACATAGAGCTACCAGAAAAACAAAAGATAAAATGACTATAGGAAATTCTCATATATCAACAATCATCCTAAATGTAAATGGACTAAACTCACCAATCTAAAGTCACAGAATAGCAGATTGGATTTAAAAAAAAAAAAAAAGAAATTACATGCTACTTCAGGAGATACATCTCAACTGCAAAGATAAATGTAAACTCAAAGTGGAAGGGTGGAAAATAATTCTCCAAGCAAATGGCATCCACACAAAAGCAGGTGTAGCCATCCTTACATGTGACCAAATAGATTTTAAGATAAAAGAGCTAATAAGAAACAATATAAAAAGAACACTACATCAAGAAGACGTAACACTTCTCAATATATATGCACCCAATCATGGAGCACTGAAATACATAAAGCAACTACTAACAGAATTAAAGGGAGAAACTGACAAAAACACAAGCATAATAGGGTTTCTAAATACACCACTGACAGCTCTAGATAGATCATCCAAACAAAGAATCAATAAAAAAATATTGGCCTTAAATGACACATTAGATCAAATGGACACAATTGCCATATACAGAGCTTTTCATCCCAGAACAAAAGATTATGCATTTTTTTTTCTAGTGCACACGAAACATTCTCAAGGATAGACCATATGTTGGAACGGACACAAAAATAGCCTCAATAAACTTAAGAAGATTTAAATTATACCAAGCATATTCTCCAACCACAATGCTTTAAAATTATAAATGAACTGCAAAAAGGAAGCAAAAAATCTCACAGGTATGTGGAGATTAAACAACGTGCTACTAAAAACAAACAAACAAACAAAAAAAACAAAAAAAAAAACAGGACTGGGTCAAAGAAGGCATAAATAGATATATAAAAAGATATAGAGAGATAAATGAGACTAACAGAACTTTGGGATGCAGCAAAAGGAGTAATAAGAGGGAAGTTTATACCATTACAGGTCTATCTAAAAAAAAAAAAACCAACCAAGAAAATTCTAAGTAAACAACCTTATATTACATCTTAAAGAACTAGAAAAGGAAAAAAAAAAAGACAGCCCAAAGTCAGCAGAAGAAAGAAAATAATAAAAATTAGAACAGAATTAAATAAAATTGAGATCAAGAAGACTATACAAAAAATTGATACAGTAAGGTTCTTTGAAAAGATTAATA
The DNA here is from genome assembly GCA_030848825.1 of Tadarida brasiliensis. Taxonomy (NCBI): domain Eukaryota; kingdom Metazoa; phylum Chordata; class Mammalia; order Chiroptera; family Molossidae; genus Tadarida; species Tadarida brasiliensis. The sequence continues at coordinate 14,298,324 of CM061280.1, forward strand.
AGATTGACAAATCCCTGGCTAAAGTCACTAAGGGAAAAAGAGAAAAGACTCATATAAATAAAATCAGAAGTGTAATAGAAGTTACTACAGACATCACAGATATACAAGGGATCATACTAGAATACTATGAAAGATTGCATGCCACCAAATTCAATAACCCAGAAGAAATGGATAAGTTTCTAGAAATTTATAACCTTCCTAGACGGAATCATGAAGAATTGGAAAATTGAAATAAATAGATCAAGAGAGAGGAAATTGAAACAACAGTCTAAAACCTACTCAAAAATAAAAGTCTAGGACCAGATAGATGTCTTCACTAGTGAATTCTATCAAACATTCAAAGAAGATTTAATACATATTCTTCTCAAAGTTTTCCAAAAAATTAAAGAAGGGGCAATACTTCCTAACACATTTTATGACGTCAATAATACCCTGATACCAAAACCTGGCAAGGATCACACAAAAATAACTACAGACCAATATCTATGATGAATACAAATGCAAACATCTTGAACAAAATACTAGTAAAACAAATACAACAAAACATTAAAAAATAATACATCAAAATCAACTGGGGTTCATTCCAGGGGCACAAACAAGGATAGTTCAACATATGCAAATTGATCAACATAATAAACCACATTAATAAACTAAAGGGTAATAAGCATATGATCATATCAATAGATGCAGAAAAGCATTTGACAAGACACAACATCCATTTATGATTAAAACAGTCAATAAAATGGTTATAGAAAGAAAGTGCCTCAACATAATAAGGGGCATATATGACAAACATTCAGCTAATATCATACACAATGGTGAAAAACTGAAAGCTTTTCCTCTAACATAAGAACAAGACCAAGAGGTCCACTCTCACCACTTTTATTCAACACGGTGCTGGAATCCTAGCCAGAGCAATCAGGCAAGAGAAAGAAATAAAAGGCACCCAAACTGGGAATGGTAAAGTAAAATTGTCACTTTTTGCATGATGCTTTATAAAGGAAATTTTAAAGACTCCACCAAGGAAAACTATTAGAAACAGTAGACAAATACATTAATTTGCAAAATAAATGTACAAAAATCCATTGTATTCTTATATAAACAATAAAATTTCACAAAAAGAAATAAAAATACAATTCTTTTTGCAATTGCAAAAATAATAATTAAATAAAATACCTAGGAATAAACTTTACAAAGAATATGAAGGACCTATACACTGAAAACTACAAAGTATTATTAAAAGAGATTGAAAAACAAGCACAAAGAAATGGAGAAATATTTCATGTTCATAGATTGGAAGAATCAACATAATTAAAATGGCCATACTACCCAAAGCAATATACAGATCAAATGTAATCCCCAGCAAAATTCCAACTTCATTTTTAATTGAATTTATTGGGATGACATAGGTTCACAAAACCATATAAGTTTCAAGTGTACAGTTCAATAAAATATCATCTGCACATGGCATTACATGCCCATCACCCAAAGCAAAGTCTCTTTCTGTCCCCATTTTGCCTCTTTTGCCCACCTCCACCTATTCCCCACACCCCTTTCCCTCTAGCTATCATCACTCTGTTGTCTGTGTCTATGTGTTATGTATACATGTTTTTTTGTTTAATCCCTTCACCTTCTTTCATCCAGTTCCCCAACTCCCCTTGTAGGTAACTTTCTGTCTCTCTCTTGCTGCATTTAAGATTCTTTCCTTGTCTTTAATGTTTGTCATTTTGATTATTATGTGCCTTGGAGTGTATCTCTTTGTCATCTTGATTGGAACTCTCTGTGCTTCTTGAACTTGCGTGACTTTTTCCTTCACCAGGTTGGGAAATTTTCTGCCATTATTTCTTTAAACAGGTTCTCTATTCCTTGCTCACTTTCTTCTCCTTCTGGTACCCCTATGATGCAGATGTTTTTACCTTTCATATTGTCCCAAAGTTCCCTTAAACTATCCTGTTTTTTAATTCTTTTTTTCTTTTTGCTGTTCTACTTTTTTATATCTTGTCTTCCAAATCACTGATTCAATCTTCTGCCTCACTCAGTCTACTTTTGAATCCTTCCAGTGTGTTCTTGATGTCAGATATGTTATTCTTCATTTCTGCCTGATTCTTATTTATGTTTTCTATTTCTTGTTTCATGTTGTTGTAGTTCCACTAAGTTTCTTGAAATTCTCACTAAGTTCCTTGAGCATCCTTATACCCATTACTTTGAGCTCTACATCTGATAAATTGCTTGCCTCCATTTTATTTAGCTCTTTTTCTGGAATTTTCTCCTTTTCTTTCATTTGAGGGTTGTTTCTTTGTCTCACCATTTTTTCTGACTCTTTGCATTTGTTTCTATGTATTAGATCAAACTGTTATGCCTCCCAGTCTTCATGGGGTGGCCTTATGTAGCAAGTGTTTTGTGGGACCCAGTGGTGATGTCTTTTATATCTCCTGAGATGGGTGCTTCAGGAATGATCCATGTGTGATTTACTTGGGCTCTCCTGTTATAATTGGATCTTGAATGTTGTTGTCTTATTTGTGGATGGGCTCTCTTCTCAGGCTGGCTGATTGTGAGGCTCACTCCTGACTGCATCGTGTGAGATGTTGTGCAGGTGCAGACAGAACAAAACTAAGCACAACACAAGAAAAACATACAAATAACCCCCACAACCACAACGAAGGTGACCAGAAAAGAAGAGAGAATTAGGAAAGAGAGAAGATAACAAGAATAATAGAAGAAAATAAAAATACTAGGAGAGAAGAAAAGGGGGAAGAAAAAGTATTAGGAAAGGGCAGAAGTGAAAAGAATAAAATAAAAACAGAGAATAGGGAATGAAAATGGTATAAAAGAAGAAGAAATAACTATGAAAAGGAAAATAGAGGAGAAAGCAGAAAGTTAGAAAAGGGAAAAAGAAGCTTAAGCAAGAGAGAGAAGAAAAGCTAGAGTAGGAAAAGGGAAAGAAAACAGACTAAAATAATATCAAATCAATAAAAAAGAAAGATACAAAAGATGATGCAAAAAACTGAAGTAGCATTTATCTAAAAAAAAAAAAAAGTGAAGTAGTGATGGTCTTAGCAGAGTTTTAGTGCCTCCTGTGAACTCTCTTAAAAATATGGAATGCCTCACGAATTTTGCATGCCATCCTTGTGCAGAGGCCATGCTAATCTTCTCTGTATTTTTCCAATTTTAGTATATGTGTTGCCAAAGTGAGCACCCAACTTTTTAAAATCTCACCTGAGGATATGTTTACAGTGTTTAGAAAGAGGAAGGCAGAGAAAGAGAGAGAGAGAGAGAGAGAGAGAGAAATATCCATGTGAGAGGGAAACTTTCATCACCTGCCACTGTGACCAGGGAGCAAACCTGCAACCTAGGTACATACCCTGACTGGAAACTGAACCCACACCCTTCTGGTGTATGGAACTACACTCCAACCAAGTGAGACACTCAGCCAAGGCACAACCCCCAACTTTGTGTATAACATAAAAGGTAGCAAAAGCATAATCACATATTAACTGGCCCCCAAAAAAGGAAGAAAAAAGAACAACAATAATAACCTAAACATGTTACATCCTTTGCAACAGGTTGTTCAAAAAATCATACTAGCCCGCATTTTTCCAAACCTTTAAGAAATAATGATAAACAACAAGTGTTGGTGAAGGTGTGGAGAAAAGGGGACTCTAGTACACTGCTGGTGGGAATGCAGACTGGTGCAGCCACTGTGGAAAACACTATGGTGTTATCTCAAAAAATTAAAAATTGAATTGCCATTTGACCCAGTGATCCCACTTCTAGGAATATACCCTAAGAAGCCTGAAACATCAATCAGAAAGAATATATGTACTCCCATGTTCATAGCAGCACTATTTACAATAGCTAAGATCTGGAAACAGCCCAAGTGTCCATCAGTGGATGAATGGATAAAAAAGCTGTGGTACATATACACAATGGAGTACTATGCAGCTGTAAGAAAGAAAGATCTCTTATCCTTTGAGATGACATGGAGGGACCTCGAGAGTATTATGCTAAGTGAAACAAGCCAAGCAGAGAAAGACAAATATCACATGATCTCACTTATTTGTGGAATATAATAAACATAACAGTCTGAGGAACAGGGTAGACCCAGAGATGTGGAAGTAGGGTACAGACTGACAACCCTCAGAAGAGGAGGTGGGGGGGAGGGAAGAGATAAACCACAGAACTTATATGCATGTATGCATAACTGATGGACAACAAAGCTGGGGATGGGGTGGGGAGATGGGGAGGAGGGTGTCAATGGGGAAAAAAGGAGAAACATCTGTAACAAAAATAAATTAATAAAAGAAATAATGATATATAATAATAACAAGAGCTAAAATTTTAGTCTAATAATAGAACTTCACATTGATATAATTGTGACTCACTTTAATTTACTTCTGATTCTTACCTCTTTTTTCCATGGGTATTCCTTGATTTTTTTTGAGAGTTGGTATATATAGAAGAGTACACACAGCTATAATCATAATTCTTAATGATTATATTCAGGTTCATACCATATTTCCTATCATTGAAACATTTTTTAGCATAATCTGTAAAAAAATGTAAAATAACTTATTTTCTATGTGAACTGTTAACAGATTCAGAAGTCATTCATTTTTATTCACCATTTACTGTTTTATGCATCAGCATTTTTCCTTTGACCATTTCTGACAGCTCTCAATTTATAACATTCATTTTTAATTCTCTACACAGTAATAAAGTCTTTAGACCTTGAGGATAAGAAGCAAATTAAAGCTATTAACATGTTAGAGAATTGTTTGATTTACTCATTATAAATGATTCTAAATCTGAGAAACTCATAAGAGATGCCTACAGGGCTAGCGAATTTTGACTGGCAGTGTCAGAACAGCCAAGGACAAAGAAGACATTTCTAATAAAATTTTAAATGGCATTAAGAAATGTTAATTCTAATTGGACAAAAGCAAGTCATAATCACAAGAGCAAGTTAATATAATTCTACAGAATAAATACAAAAGTGAATAGTCTTGACAAAACTTGCATGATGTACTTGTGAGTCATATCCCTGAATTTTTACTTTTGGTGACAAAAAGAACGTTGTACCTTTGTACTTTTCTCTCTCTCTCTTTTGTTTTTTTAAAAACCAAAAGTGTTTTGCTTAATCAGGTTTTATGATACCAAGAATTAAAAAATATCTAATCATGCACATATATACCCTTATATTTAGAGGACAGGGGCATGAAAATTAAAATGTGATCATCAATAACCAAGAGAGGAAAAGGTCTCTACTTTTTTTAATGTGTTATGTTTAAGTGCCTTGACACCATGAAAATAATAAGAGCAGGTAAGCATGGATAGGTGTTTTAATAAAGCAAAGAGTAAGTGTTTCCTAAAATATCCATTCTGTATTTATTTTGCCAATCCTAAGTGTTAAAGATAACCCTTTATTTTCTTACTAAATGATTTTCCTCATTTATTCCCAAGGGAGTTAAAAAAAAAAAGTGGGGCAAATTAGGTTAGGTACTGGAGAGGAGATAGATTTCAATTCTGGATGGAGTACAAAGTTTAGACATTCAAAGCTAGGATAAATCAATTGCAAATAACTCTGGGAAGCTGCTTTATTACATTCTTCAAAGTAAATTTTTAATATCAGCATAAATATTGTGATAATAGACCACTTGAATTCGAGTCTAATTACAATCTCCTGATGAAGCAATAATTTTAGCTAATATCTAAAAATCAGGCATATGAAATACACTGCTATTCCATTTAAAAATATATTTTTATTTGTTTAGAGAGCACATTGTGAAGAATTTAAAACTCAAAACTGTAAATTGTGTGGAGTCAAAATTCTAAAATGTCAAATGACTACATTCACTAATTGTCTTTTATTACAAAATCTTATCTGAATTTCTTGCCCAAAATACATTTCATTAACTGGTTATTTTATCTTGACATATTTTATCAGACTCTTGCAATTATTACAAACTACAACTTACCAATAATCTTGATAATGTACATTTTGAGAAACAAATACCTTTCATAATCTATTTACATGACATTGAACAAACACATGCCACCCAGTTGTTGAAATGTTATTTGATGGCAATGTATTACATGTGTAGATTTAATATTTCATCCTGCAACAGCCATATGAATAATTGAATATGTCCCATAGAACATATTTGGCTAAGTGTTTCTTTAAATCAGTCTTCCAGATGGGATTTATTTTGGTGTTCTCAAGTTACTTTTCTGAGTAACTAACTCCCCAAGGTCAGAAAAATTAATTTCATACCATTGAGCATAAATGACATTAATTCTCATTATTTATAAGTAACTTATAATAAAAAATAAGACCATTAGAAAAAATGTACAACAACTTTTTATAAATACTTCTCCAAATAGGACATACAAACAGCCAGAAGACATATGAAAAAATGCTCAACATCACTAATCATCAGAGAGATGCAAATTCAAACAAGTATGAGCTGTCACCTCACACCTGCCAGAAAGGCTGCCATCAACAAATCCTCAAACAACAAGTGCTGGCGAGGGTGTGGAGAAAAGGGGACTCTAGTACACTGCTGGTGGGAATGCAGAGTGGTGCAGTCACTATGGAGTTTCCTCAAAAAATTAAAAATGGAATTGACATTTGACCCAGTGATCCCACTTCTAGGAATATACCCTAAGAAGCCTGAAACACCAATCAGAAAGAATATATGCACCCCTATGTTCATAGCAGCACTATTTACAATAGCTAAGATCTGGAAACAGCCCAAGTGTCTATCAGTAGATGAGTGGATAGAAAAGCTGTGGTACATATACACAATGGAGTACTATGCAGCTATAAGAAAGAAAGATCTCTTACCCTTTTAGATGACATGGAGGGACCTGGAGAATATTATGCTGAGTGAAGTAAGCCAGTCAGAGAAACACAAGAACCACATGATCTCACTTATTTATGGAATATCATTAACAAAATAAGCTGATGAACAAAATAGACCCAGAGACATGGAAGTAGGAAACAGCCTGACAAACCTCAGAGGGAAGGGGGGTGGGAGGGTTGGGAAGAGATAAACCAAAGAACTTATATGCATATATGCACAATCAATGGACACAGTTTCATTCTTTTACATGTTAATATCCAGTTTTCTCAGCAACATTAATTGAAAAAAATATTTTCCCATTGAGCATTTTTGACTCCCTTGTCAAATATTAGTTGGCACTATATACCAGGGTTTATTTCTGGTCTCCTAACACTGTTCCATTGGTCCATGTGTCTGTTTTTATGTCAGTCCCATACTGTTTTTATTACTATAGTTTTCAGTACAGTTTGCAATAAGGAAGTGTGATGTCTTCAGCTTTGTTCTTTCTTAAGATTGTTTTGGTTATTTAAGGTCTTCTGAAGTTCGATAGAAGTTTTAGGGTTGTTTTTCTTTATATTTCTGTGAAAAATACCATTGGGATATTGATAGGAATTGTATTGTATTTATAGATTGGTTTAGGCAGTAACCACATTATAACGATATTAGTCTTCACAGTCCATGGACATGGAATACATTTCATTTATTTCTTTATTTTTTTAATTTTTCATCAATGTCTTATGGTTTTTATTGTGCAGATCATTATGTTATTGGTTAAATTTATTTTCAAGTATTTTATTGTTTTTGATATTATTATGAATTGAACTGATTTTATTATATCTTTTTTGGATAGCTTGTTTTAAGCATGCAAACATACAACTGACTTGTTTCTTGATTTTGTATCCTACAACTTTATTGGTTTTATAAATTAATTCTGACAGTTTTGGTGGAGTCTTTATGATTTCTTATATATAAAATTCTTTCATCTGCAAAAAGATCATTTTACTTGTTTCTGATTTTCGTGCATTTTTTTTTTTTTTTTTTTTTTGCCTGGACTCTCACTAGGATTTCCAAGATTATGTTGAATAGGACTGGTGAGAGTAATTAACCTTGTCTTGTTCCTGATCTTGATGAATAGCTTTCAAATTTTCACCATTGAGCATAATGTTGCCTATGGGCTTTCACATATGACCTTTATTATGTTGAGGTATATTCTTTCTATCCACAATTTGTTGAGAGTTTTATCATGAAAGGATATGAATTTTGTCAAATATTTTTTTTTCTACATCTTTTGAGATAATCATATTGTTTTTTTTCTTTTTTTCTTTTATTGTTATTTATCTCATTTATTGATTTGTGTATCTTGAACTATCCTTACAACCCAGAAAATAATTCCATTTGATCATGGTACATGATTCTTTTAATGTACTATTAAATTTGGTTTGCTAGTATTTTTTTTTTCAGAATTGTTGCATCTATAGTCATCGGCGATATTGGTACATGATTTAATATTAAGAAAGTTACAATGTAATCTGAGTGCAGTCTTTCCAGATTTTTGTGATTAATTTTTCTTATTCAACTCAAATTTTACAGTTTTTACACACAACATATTTGCATGTAATCTTCAAAGGAATTCTCTAATACAGAGACCACTCAAAGCAATAAATTTAATTTTAATGAAAGCAAACCACCATTTTTGCACTCATATTTAATAGGTTTGTATAATAATTATATTATGTAATTGCAATAATAAATAAAACTGAATCTATAGGTTTGATAAGAAATGCCACTATAGCCTTGGCTGGTGTGGTTCAGTTGGTTGGAGCATCATCCCATGCACTGAAAGGTCATGGGTTTGATTCTAGGTCAAAGCACATACCTAGGTTGTGGGTTTGATCCCCAGTCGGAGTGCATATGGGAGGTAACTGATCAATGTTTCTCTTTCACACTGATGCTTCTCTCTCTCTCTCTGTTCCTCTTCCTCCCTTTCTCTCGAAAATCAATAAAAATAAATTAACAAAACAAAATAAATGCTACCATATATAAATATAAACATTAACTTGTAAGTGCAAATAGTGCTTGCAAACAAGTGAGCCTTGAAGATCCTTTTACAGAGGGAATTGAGAGTGTTGATTAATCTGGTGAGATGATTAAGGGAATGTGGGATAAAAAAGGTTTCATTGTAATTTGTAACTTGGGTTTCTATTCATAATAGTTATCATTATGTACAAATCTAGCCACATATATGAGGCTTTTTGGGATTTCATTCCATAAAACAATTGACTTGAGTTATATAAATCACATATTTTCATTTATTTGAAAACATTATACTCCATAATATTTATAAATATTAAAAGCATAATGTCAAATGAGAGTAAAAATATAAATACAATTTTTAATAATATTATATCTCATAACTAAATGTATATATTTAATTTCTAATGTTATTTATCAATTATATAAGTATAATGATTATTTGACTCAACATTGCATCAAATCTGTATTAGTTTGCTAAAGCTGAATTTAAAAATACCATACACTGGGTGGGTTAAACAACAAAAATTTATTTTCTCACAGTTCTGGAGGCTAGAAGTTCAAGATCAGGGTGCTGACATCGTTGCTTTCCTCTGTAATCTCTGTCTTGGGCTTGGAGATTGCAGCCTTCTGGATGCCTAGTCACATGGTCATCCTTCTGTGAACATAGACAACTACTGTCTTTCTATGTGTTATAATCCCATTTTCCTATAAAGACACCAGTCAAACTGAATTAAGGCCCACCTTAGTGACTTAATTTTGACTCAGTTACCGCTATAACAGTCCTATTTTCAAGCACAGTTACATTCTAAAATACTGGGTGTTAGGTCTTCAACATATGAATTTGGGAGGACACAATTCAGTCCACAATAATATTTACTAGAGAACTTATGACTTATAATAATGGATGTGTTATTTCCAATAAAATTGTATAAAAATGATTTCTAATTTTCATTAGACGTTGAAACAGCTTAACATAAAAAGGATAAGTTTAAACTTTAAAAATGGCTGTAAATCATCATAATGTTGTCTGTGTCTATGAGCTTTTGTTTGTTTGTTGTTTTTTTTGCTTAATCCCTTCGCCTTTTTCACCCAGTACCCCAGATAACAGTATGATGATTACCAGAGGAAAGGGGGGGCATGGGGCTGGTAGAAAAGGGTAAAAAGGGGACAAATGGTGATGGAAGGAGACTTGACTTGGGGTGGTGAACACACAGTACAATAATTGTACACCTGAAACCTATATGATTTCATTAACCAATGTCACCCCAATAAATTCAATAAAAATTTAAAAATTAGTAAATAAAAGAAATGAAAGATCTAGTCCTTTAAAAAAAATAAAAAAAAAAAGAAGTACAAGATGTTAAAAAATAGCTCTGTTAGAAGGGTATTTTCTTTCATCATATAAATACATGCTTTAAGTTATTGATCTTATCTCTGAAAGCTCTTTCAATTATATTTTAGTGCATTATTCTATTTCCCTGACAGAGAGATAAAACATAGGTAAAGGTTTCTCTAAGAAGTGACATAGCTGTATTCTGACCCCATATACTGACATTTGCCTCACTGTTTCTCAATTAGAGGACAAAGTTAAAAAAAAAAAAAGGCAGCAGCTCCGGGGGTATACTTGTTGGGAACAAAAATAAAAATATTTTTTGTGCCATTACAATAACCTGGTTATTATTTAACAGGAAAGAAATGAAGAGGAGACTGGAAAATATAGGCATGCCATTTATACAGCTTTTGTCAGAAAGTTATAATTTAACACTCCAGATCTGTTGCTCACTGATTGATGGGGGAAGGACAAATGTAGTTTAAACGCATGCCCAGTAAGGTCTGAGTGACATGGGAGGTGCCTACCTGTCCATCACACCTGGGAGCAAGTCGGTGGCCAGAATAAACATGGCCACTGCAAGCACAAAAAAACCTGAATGTTTCATCTCCTAAAGGAAAGCCGTCTCTCTCTCTCTCTCTCTCTCTCTCTCTCTCTCTCTCTCTCAGCACTGGGCCTCCCTGCCCTCTTGGGACTCCTGTTGCAGGGAGAGTTTTCCCCTGCATTTGCCCACATGGCTCATGGCCATGTGGAGTCCACACAATGGATTAATGGACTGAATCTAGACTGATGCTGATCTGGACCCAGTTTCACCATGGTATAGACACTCTGTACACTGGCCCTGTTTCTAGTTCTACTGAACCCACAGCTGCCCCTTTTCCAGGACTGGGTTAAGGGAACCAGGATGTTACAACCCCAGGAATATAACTCTATGCCAATAAAGACCATTCAGTCTCCTGTGCGAGTCGTAGGAAATTCATTTTCTGAAGATATTGCAAGAGCCACCCTACTCCCACAAATGTCAGGGGGTGGGATCTAGCCCACTCATCCCTCCAGTGACATATTGACTGAAGTAATGACAAATGTATTAATAGTTATGCTGCTGCAGTTGACATGGAAACTCACAGAAACAAGAACATGAGCCCCAAATAATTTTTATGTCTAAAATGGTAAAAAAAAAATGAAAAGAAATTAAGTATAATAGCAGATGCATTAATTTATATTTTAAGTTCTGTTCTCTTATCTGATTTTTTGTTTGTCTCCTCAGGCAAGGGAAGGGGTAAAAATTGTTATTGTATAGCAATAAGAAGATTAAGAAAAATAAAATGTTATTTTTATTCATTCATAGTTTAAAACATAACCATATTGCTTTCTACCCTTACATACTTTTCTTTTCCTGTCTTACAATGACCTTCCATCTGAAGATGAATCAGTACTACTTACAAAAGCTTATGAGACTATATGAGCTACTAAGTCAATATTTCATTTTCATAATGTTGGAAATTTAGTGTAATGCATTATTGCATCATATCAAATAACCCCCAAAAGTCAGATATCCAGACCTACTATGTAGAAACCTTAACACAAGTAGATCTAAATGTACAATCTAATCCCGGCAGCAAAAAAGTACTGATACCAAGAGCCAACACTTACATAGAGTTTATTAAATCCCATGCATGCTCTAAATAATTTATATATATTAACCCATTTAATCTTCACAATGATATGAATAAGGTATTAATGCTATATATATTTTATAGGTGAGAAAATCAGCACAAGGCCCCACAGTTTGACTCTCAGGATTCAAACTCCATTAATCTGATTTGAGAGTTGGCATGTAAAGCTTGATAATAACGAATCAGTCTCTAGAATCAGACTGAATTCAGCTTCGAAGTCTAATTCTACCTCTTGCTCAGGCAACTTTTATATATTTTGTTGTGTTTCAGTTTGCTCACCTGTAAACCGGGGCGATACTGGCATATCTAGGAAGACTGTTGAGAGGGGGAGGGAAAGGGACATAGAGGAGAGAGAGAGGAGAGAAGCAAGGCACCCTTTTAGAAACCATACAAAACAAGAAGTTTGGCTTGGTGACTCTCACATTCATATTCTACCTCTGGATATAACTGACTTTGTTAAGGATCAGAGCAGTATGGATGAGTGTGATGTAGTTCTCTACACTTGATCTGGATTTCTGCCAATTAACTCAAATTCTCCAGTCTAGTTCTTCAACTACAAATCATTCATTGAACTTGAGGCTAATCAAATATTTCAAGAGATTCTTCTGGCTATGGTTGACTCAGTTCTGAGTCAGCATTTAAATACTGTTTGGAACCTATAACCTCCAGAAAAAGATTCACATGAAGGGTAAGTTCAAAAAGCATGCATTTGGAAATGCAATAAGATAAAAACTTCATATTTTTAAATGCAGCAATTCTTTTATACATGTATAAACTTTATGCTTTAAGCCATCATTGAATATATTGAATGTGGATATGCATATGACAATTTCAATATTACTTTCATAAAAGTTAAACCATCTAAAATTTTAAATACTATGTAGTTGCCAAGATATTTTCACTTTTATTTGTCTACCAAGGAAATTGCAAGCAGAAACGTATGATAAAAACCAACACAAAATATTGTCCATATTTGTATTTATTCCTATTTTTATTGCATTTATTTCACATTTTGTTAACAAAAGGAAAACAGCCAGACTTAACTGTTTTAAAATTACTCATTATGATACTAGTTAAACCATTAATGCTCTAAATGCATGCAAGTATGTAATTCCAGTTTTTACTATTTGTCTCTTGAGTAGAACTATGTAGCTTGTTCCAAGTGAACCTTGTGGTTTTGCAGGGATGGCTGAGCATTGAGTAGCTGGCCATAAATCGGCCTTGCATTGCCTCAAGTTTTGAAGAGAGAGAGGAAGAGAAAATCTGGAAAGAAAAGGACTAACAAGTATTTATTTAACCATGATAAGTACTCTAAGAGTAATATTCTCTTTTAGTGGATCATCAGGCTTTATATCTAGAATAATTTTTTGAGATTTATGTTTTCCTTCTTTGTGCTAATAGTTTTTTTTTGGTCCAACGCCACTCACAAGCAGCATCTCATTTTGATAACATGGACCAGTTTATTTTCTAAATATCACAGACATATATCTCCTCTGAGAGGAATGTCCTTTTATTTATGGATTTGCTTAGTGGGCACTGAAAAGATTCTACACAGAATTGAAACTTTTTAGAATTATGATTTTTTCAATTTTGTTTTTCTTGGCATCTGGCCTCTTGATTTAGAATGTATGGACATACCCTGCTTAGGAAAGAGGTTCATATTTGAACGATTTAACATAGTTCTCACTTGAATTTTTGTATTCAAGTAACTCATTTTATCATGTCATCCATTAACTATCTTGTTTATCATATTGCAAGTACATGTGTGTAAAAGGTCTGAGCCGGCGGGAGATCACATCCACAACGCTAGGCCAACGTAGAGCAAAATGGCTTTACTGCATGTGCCTGGGTGCAGGTAGGCTGAGTCGCAAATTTCGAGCTCAGCATGAGAATCTCTTTGTTTTCTGGGTTTTATAGTTGCAAACTACAGAAACTTAAAGAAAAAAAAAACTACATTAAAAAAAAAAAACACACATTCTCTTGGCACCGCGTAATTGGTGTCCGGGTTGGTACGAGTTGTCTCAGAGGTAAGGAGTCTGCTCTGGCAGAGGTCAGGGCCATCATTAATCTCTTTCTTCTCATGGTTCCTCTGAGTTTGCCAAGGCCTTCATTAACCCCTTATCTTTATAATTCTCTTTGGGTTTCTCAAGGCCCTTATGTTTACAAAAAAGAAATTGCCAGGGTGTGTACGTGCAGTAACTGAGGGTCAGAATGGAGTTTAATTTTGTTAAAACATTATTAACCCTTTCGGTGTGCACATAGGGGATCTGAGATGTCATATATTTCAAGGACAAATGCCTTTGTTGCCTTCAACATGAGAAATCCTTATACATGAGATGGATGTGACCCTTGTCAACATAATCTGCACACATACTCTTTCTAAAGACAAAAGTTGTTTTTTTATATTCAAATAAAGCTGCAATGGCAATCCCCAAACAAATGTTCTGTTGAATCAATAGCTGGAAATTAAACAGAGCAATGTCATTGTGTTTTATAGAATTTTCAAAAGGGTTGAATCATACAAACCCAATTTTTCAAGCTTCACACTGGGATTTATTTTTTTCTCTAAAATATACTCACAAAGTCATAATAATAATAATAATAATAACAACAACAACAATTTAAACTTAAGGGAGTTTCCTTAAAGAAAGAGAAGTAAAAGCATGCTTATTCAGGCCTCATACTCTAATTTTTTTTGGAGAAGTTAATCTGATAATTCAAGGCTGTTCAAGGATTAAGAGGATTACATATGACTCTCCCCTTTTTATTTGGACTTCTATAAAATTAAAAATATATTTTAACAGAGTTCAATTGTTTCTTAGCTATTGTATTCTTATGTCAAAATGACTATCTCAACATAAAGAAACAACCTGATACAAAAAAAGAGATATACAAAATGCATAAGAAAATAAATATAAGTATTCATGGTATTTATTCAACATAAAAATCAATATTAAAAAGATTCCTGCAGTACTAATTATATTTTTTAGCCTTTATTAACTTGTTTCCATGTTTGTATTGAAGACAATATACACTTTTCTACGTGATTTAAGAAACTATTCTGAAGAAAAAGTTCTCATTAAAAAACCCTGCTTCTTTTAAGATTACTCTATTTTCACGTCTCGCTTTAAAAATGTATATTTTCGCTTTAGATAGGGTACAATTGTGCTTTCTTTTTTCAGTCAGTATTTGGCAAAAATAGCTAAATTTTATTCAGGATTCCAGACATAAATACAAGCATTTTACGGTTGGAATTCTGTGAAAACCTATAAAAGGACACGAAGTAATTTTCACTGAGGTTTAGATCTTCCTTTAATACAGTCCAAAAATAAAACATGAATAAACATTTAAATTTGACACATAAAAGAGTTAAAACAGTTTGAATTTATGACCAACCCTTTCTCGATTTAACAATGATACCTCTAATTATAGTGTCGGTATCCTGAAATGAATAAACTCATTTGCCCTAGGATTAAACCAATTTCCTTCATCTTTTAATCATACATTATTATGAATGCTTAAGCACAAGGATATTGTAGACGCCTTCTGTGAAATGAATAAACTTTATTTGCATGTACCATATGAATAAGTGAGTCCAAAAAGGAAAAAAATGAAATAACACTAAAATAGCAGATTATGTAGATTTCCATCTTGGATACAAACCTGAGACTACATACATTATACACATTACCTGTTGGAAGGTGTCTCCAGAGCAAATTATTTAATGTAGTTGCATATACCCAAAATCAAAGGAATCATTTTCAATATAAAAGGTAATGATATTCTAATTGTTTATATTTTTTCAGCATGGCTATCAATATTTTCAACTTAAAATGTTCTATTTGTAATCACTGCACAGAATTTTAGATACACAAGCATATTAGTTCTTCTGCATCTCTTTTTGTCTTCGATGTCTCATGGGTGATTATACATTTTATGGAAGTTGTGTATAAATGAATCAAAAGGAAATATATCAAATTTGTGAGTTTCATGGGTTATACAGTTTAACAAAACTTTGATTGCTTCATAATATAACTGGAAATAAAAAACAGAGAGTGAACACATAAAATAATAAAACATAGCCTAGCCTATGTGGCTCAGTGGATTGAGCATTGTCCCATGGACTGAGAAGTCCTGGTTCGATTCCCGGTCAGGGCACATGCCCGAGTTGTGGGCTTGATCACCCCTAGGGGGCGTGCAGGAGGCAGCTGATCGATGGTTCTCTCTCACATCGATGTTTCTCTCTCTCTCCCTTCCTCTTTCTCTAAAATATCAATAAAAACATATTTTATTAATTTATTTTTGTTACAGATATTTCTCCTTTTCCCCCCCTAGACACTCTCCTCCCAACCCCCCCCCCCCCAGGCATTGTTGTCTGACAATCGGTTGTGCATATGAGCATATAAGTTCTTTGGTTTATCTCATCCCTACTTTGGTGTAGTTAAATACCTGATATTTTTCTGGTAGTGTTTTCTTCTGAAGAAAAGTTGTGAAGTTGATATATTTCTTTATCTATAAATTTCCAAGTGCCTTTTTAATGTATACCTTTCCACAAATTCATAAAAGGACTCTCATTCTGCAGACTATACTAAAATCTGCTTCCAGGAAAAGATCTGCTGTTATTTACCTTAATTCTTACACTCTAATTTCCTTTTTAAATTTTGGAAGATAGTCTTTTTTGTTATTGTTGTTACAGATGTCCCTCCTTTTTCCCCCATTGACACCCTCCTCCCAGATCTTATCCCACCCCCACCTTCACAGTATTGTTGTCTGTGTCCATTGGTTATGGGTATATGCATATTAAGTTCTTTGGTTTCTCTCTTCCCACTCCCCCACCCCCGGTTTGTTAGTCTGTTCACTATTTCCATGTCTCTAGGTCTATTTTGTTCATCAGCTTATTTTATTCATTATATTCCACAAATAAGTGAGATAATGTGATATTTGCCTTTCTCTGACTGGCTTATTTCACTTAGCATGCTCTCCAGGTCCCTCCATGTCATCTCAAAGGGTAAGAGATCTTTCTTTCTTACAGCTGCATAGTATTCCATTGTGTATATGTACCACAGCTTTTTTATTCACTCATCTGCTGATGGGCACTTGGGCTGTTTGAAGACAGTCTTATCAGCAGTTAATCACGTTTTCAATGTTAGTGAACAGGTCTGGATGCCCTGGAAATATGATTATACCAAAGCCATTACTAACACATTGATAATAATAGGGTAGCTCTAGCTTGCTGAATAGTATGTAAACTTATTTTATTTAGCTTTTTTTCTAAATTTTAAAATCTATTACCATTTTAAGAGCCAATGTGTGATTTTCTTTACATAACTTTTGTTTTTTACTGTGTTAGGTTGTAATCTCCATATAGGTCAGGGTCATAACTATTATACTCATCATCATATCCCCATTGACAAGAGGAATGTATAACACTGACAACACAATAGTTAAATATTGAATCAGCCTGGCTGGTGTGGCTCAGTGGTTGAGTGTCGACCCATGCACCAAGAGGTCACCAGTTCAATTCCCGGTCAGGGCACATGCCCAGGTTGTGGGCCAAATCCCCAGTGGGGGGCATGCAGGAGGCAGCCAATCGACATTCTCTCCCATTGATGTTTCTCTCTCTCTCTCTAAAATCAATAAAGAATAGAAAAATTAAAAAAATATATTGAATCAAAACTTGGTTAATTACTTGATACTTTTTGAGATCACCCAAGAACCAATTAGAATTGTGTCCATTTCTCAACTGATCAATAATTTAATTCAATTTTCTGAGGATAGTGTTGTTAAGAAACTCCTATAAAAATTTCCTCATTTCCGCCCTGGCCGGTTTGGCTCAGCGGTTAGAGGGTCAGCCTGTGGTCCAGAGATACCCGGGTTCGGTTCCTGCCAAGGGCATGCACCTCGGTTGCAGTGTGTACCCGGCCCTGGTTGGGTCGTGCAGGAGGCGGCCACTCGATGTGTCCCTTTCACGCCAATGTTTCTCTCTCTCTCTTCCTCTCTCTCCCTCCCACTCTACCTGAACAAAAAATGGAAGAATGTCCTCGGGTGAGGATAAAAAAAAAAAAAAAGAAAAGAAAAGAAAAATATTCTCGGGTGAAGATTAAAAAAAAAAAATTTCCTCATTTCCAACCTATACTAAGGAGAGAAAAAGTTATTGTATATCCTTTTCAATTCATTGCAGTTGATCACCCTAAGCATGCCTCTCCGATTAAATTCTAGCTATAATGATCTTTTTATAAAACTTCTTGTCCCTATTTTAGTACTAGATATACATGAAGACATAGTATTAAAAACAAAACCACAATGTTATTAAAACATTTAACACACTTTTTTTGAGAAAGGGCTAGTGCTTCACCAAACGATTTCAATGATGCCAACATCTATTAGCTTTTTTATTATTTTAAAATGGAACAGATGTCTATTCACTGATACAAATCTAGAATAAATATTAAACACCTGAAATAATGATGCTGAGGTTTTTATTATTGTTTTGTTTTCTAAATTGCATTGTCATAATTGCTATTGCTACTGTTAATGATATTTTGCGTGCAAGATACAAAACAAGTATAGACTAAATGAAACAATAAGATTTTACTCCCTATCAATTAATCGTAACTATTTGTGGGCAAATGGCTACTTACTGTTGGGGGGTCTATCAAGTTAATTAAATAAATGTGCCCTGACTGGGAATTGAACTGGCGACCTCTTGGTGCATGGGTTGATGCTCAACCAGTGAGCCACACTGGCCGGGCTATTCTTATTTCACTCTAATTTGTGGCTATTTTTTCACAAATCTTCAAACAATTGATGTTCAATATTTTACCTAATGAAACAAGATTGTTCTTTTTTAATGAAAAAACTGCCAAGCAGTAATTACTATGTCTGTGACTGTCAAAAAATAAACCTCCACAATCTAAAATTCTCAAATCACATTTCTCATCACTATAGTTAGGACAGTAAATTAAAACCTCAGAAATGAAGGAGCAGGTAAGAAATTACTGATGCTATTTGAGTGAGAGATAATGTCTTCTTGATAAAGGAATCAGGATAATAATTTAATTTGCCAGTTCTATACCTTAAGATGTATTTGTATATTTGGTTGGGGGAGGATTTGGCCATTGAGCCTACACATCAATTTTACAGAAATAAAATTTGTGTATGTACTTCCATAGTCTACAAAAACGTTATTACCCTATCATAATGAAAAATAAAGTAAGTTAAAAACCCAGAGGGTAGACAGCAAGACAGAATTGCAATGACAGTAGTATAAATTCTGAATATTCATGTGCCATCTCAGATTGATTATGTATAAAGGTTTAGGTCCCCACAGGGTTCAAGCCCCACCATTCAATTTATAGTTAAGAAAAGAGAGGGAAGGGAATTGCCTCTCACACTCAACTAAGGTCAGTGCCAGAGTAGTAAAATTTAAAAGAAAAATAGTTAAGAGAGGGAATGGTTCTAAACTATTTCTGTAAAAAATATTAAAATAAATGGATTCTTGCTTTCAAATTTTTTAAATATGTTTTTATTTATTTTTTAGAGAGAGAGGAAGGGAGAGAGAGATAGAAACATTGATGTGAGAGAGAAACATTGATCCACTGCCTCCTGCACGCCCCCTACTGGGGATCAAGCCACAACCCGGGCATGTGCCCTGACTGGGAATCGAACCGGGACCTCTTGGTCCATAGGATGATGCTCAATCCACTGAGCCATACCAGCTGGGCCTTTCAAATTTTTTACCTTAGCTTTTCTCAGAAAGACAGAGAAAAGAGCTTTAACCAAGGCGGGGCCGCTGCTAGGGATTAGTGACAAAGGTAAGCAGTGTGGGCTGGAGTTATGATCTCTAACCCAGTCCTTCCCTTTGCAGCAAACCTACTCTAGCTTGGGCAGGTACCAACATGTAGCTGTCTCCTCTATCCTCTTGATTATTCAGTAGTCTTCTCCCTTTCTCATTTCTCCTTTTATTTCCTCTTTGAAATGTTTTCTTGGGATGATAAGAATTGTTTCTTCATAATCACTTCCCCTCTCTGGAAAACTGCTGTGTAAAAACCCAGCTCTCAGGAACAAATATGTGCCCCGTCCCTGAGAAAGCTCACACACAGATAGAGTAAAAGAGGGATGAAGTACAAGACGGAAATGGATTCTATGCTACAGAATATTCAGATACAGCAAGGAAATTAAGGCTGTGAGAAAGTACCAAGATGTCAACTTTCTAAGGTGGCAGAAGAATTCTCAGAGATTCTCTCCCCACTTTTCACTAATGTAAAAAAAAAAAAAAGGAAATGTTTCAGTCTAGCTCCCTCCCATCCAGGTGGCAATAAGACATCATCTCCCTGCTATCCTGTGCAGTTATTCTACATCTTTGACAATGAGTGAGATGCAGCGGGAGAGGGCTGATTCTAACATTTTATCACCGGCAACTGTAGGGGCTGTGAACCAAACATTACAGATTATGCGGACACTATTTTCTCACCAGATGCTGACAAGCTCGTCAGGTAAGATGTAAAATCATTTTGAAAACTCATTTATACAATATTGATCTGACTGAAATAATCTCTACGTCATCTAATTAGATCAGCGTCACACAGAAGAAAAAGGAAGAGTGACCGGAGTTGGGAGTTGCTTTCTTACTCTTCTGTGAAACTCAAGCAGGTTCTTTGGTGGCGTTGAGGTTTATGTCTCTTTTCTCCTCTTAGGCTGATTGTTTTCCAACTGGATTAGCATCTGCCCATGAGTCTCACCTTCCCCTTTGTTATTACAGCTGGTTTTCAACCTTCCCCCGCAACCAGAGTTCAGTCTAATGGATCTCTTAGTTGGAGTAAGAGCGTCCTGGTTTAGTAGTCAGTGCTTTGGAGCTGCTACCTGGAAACTCAAATCCGTGGTTCTAGGAATCCACCAACATTTTAACTGTCACTTTCTAGATCCACTTTATTGAGATGTGTTATTTTCTTCCTAGACACAATATTTCCATCTTCAAATGTCCGTAATGCAAACATTCTGAATGCTTTCTTTCAAATGCATTTTCTCTCTGTGTAAGACATCAGACATTGCCCATATTTCATTTTAAGGCTCAATTCTAAGAACAAACATTTTTTTCCTATAATTTTTGAGGTACAATAGTCAGAAGGCATGGACTCTAGTTATGAAAAACTCATCATGTGTGATTTATTTAAAATTATATACACATCAAATATTTGAGACTCCAATTCAATCTTTCTTTTAAGTCATTTGAAATAAGCAAATAAAACATATTTGATTCAGGATGAATTCAGGGCATGGCAAGCTGTCAGCAGATGGCGCTCTTCTGCAGCTCATGTTTACATTTTTTTCAATGAGAAAAGCAGGTTACAATCTTTTAACTACACGCCTATTTCATGAGCGGATGCTTAAAATTCATCTAAAAAATTTGCCTTTTCATAATTTAGGATAATGATTCCTACATGTTTTGTTCCAAAGATTTTTTTCATCAACATGTTAAAATGAACATTTAACTGACTTTTAATCATAATAGAGATCTGAGAGAAACAATTGAAAAGTCTATGTTTGGATAAAAGTAGAATATAGCAAATATTCAATGGTAAATAACCTACATTTTGTTCTTTTCACACACACGAAACACTAAAAACAAAGAAATCCTTCTATTGCAATAATCTATCAACTACTCTGGGATCCTCTTTATGAAAGTTCGTAAAATCCCCACAATCAACACAAGTATGTCCACTTTGATTTTGGACTATGGAAACTTTCCATTTTGAATTTCAAGAAGTAAAATATTTTTTTAAAATTAAAGTTGTTGAATTACAGGAGTAGGAAGAGAAATTGAAGATGTTCTCAGGGCCTAACATTGGCTTTGTCACATAAAAGGCAATAAGCACAATTTTTCAATAGATGGATAAGCAAGATGCTGGTCTAAAGGTTCTCCAGGTAACACTGGTTTTCATTCCCAACTTCATCAACCTTTTAGATTCCTTCAATCTTGACTGTGGTACAACATTCAGCTCTGTATCACCAGTCACCTCCATAGTGTAATTTTGGAGGAATAATCAGATCGGTCCATAGCCTTTGTTTTATGTTAATTGATTCTATTTCATCATTGATTGACCCCTGAGCACACTTGACAGAGAAGTTATTTTGCATATTTACTTCTTTCCTTAAGTCATTTAATCTATGTTTTATGCATGGGGAATTCCCATCTCTTATTTTATTGAAAAGTATAGTGTTAATATTGATTATTACTATAAACATAGCTCTCTACTTAACACTCAAGTTCATTCATTCATTCAAAAATGATTTAGTAAATGCCTACTATATGACAGATGCCATGCTTTACATATGGTATCTCAATTATCTTTTTAAAATATGGTATCTCAATTAAATTGCATAAAAAATCTATTGAATATATACTATTATTTCCACCATTTTTCAAATGAGGAAACTAAATCTTAAACGGGTTATTTGCCCAAGATCAAATGGCTTGTGTAGAATGGAGAAGGGGGTGGAGGTAGGGGAAGTGAGGCTTCTGTTCCAAATAGACATTTAGAGATCCAGAGGCTCTGCAATTTTCAGAGCTGAGCTCTAAGATCATCCAAAGCATTACAATTCAGTTGACATAAGGAAATGAAGAGATTATAGGAGATTTGTGGAGCATGCTTGGAATGACTTATATTACGTCTGTCTATATTCTTCCAGCCAAAACTGAGTCACTAAGCCACATCTAACTGTAAAAGAAGGTGGGAAATTCAGTCTAGCTATGCACTCAGGGGGAAAAGGAAGTAGCTAAAGACCGAAGAGTTGTTCTCCAAACCCTTGGAGCCTGGAGAATCCATGCAGAGATGCCTTGTTCTTTATATATTATTACATATAATAACTCACTAAAGATTCTGGTACTGGTTCCACTGTGAGTGAGGCGTTTCCTCCATACCACTAAGCAATTCTCAGAAACAACTGTGCTCTACAATTCTACTCCATTCTGACACCATCTACATGGATAACATCAGATTCCACATATTAAGGGCTCAGTCCTTCAAGACTGTTTTCCACTTCAGAAGCCAATTGGAAGTTCAGGTTGTTAACCTGTACTTCTGACTGACTGGCTATTGATCAACTGTTCTAATGACCCCCTCCTTGGGTTTGATTAGTCTGCTAGAGTGGCTCGGAGAACTCTGAACTACAGACAAGACACCATATTTTGTCTCCCATTGCTCCGGACATTTCAAGGCTTTTGGGAGCTGCGAGACAAGAACCTACATTATCTAATTAATAATACCTTTCGTAAATATATATATTTAAAATATATTATAAATCACTACATCACAAGGGACATAAGTAAATCCTTCTTCACTAATTTTAAAGCCGAAATCAGATCTTATACACTGATATTTTTAAATGTTCAAATTTTATTTTAAATAAAAATCAGGTTGCAGAGCCTGGACGGTGTGGCTCAGTGGATAGAGGGTCGTTGCATGGACTGAGAGGTCCTGGTTTGATTCCCGGTCAGGGCACATGCCTGGTTGTAGGTTCAATCCCCAGTAGGGGGTGTGCAGGAGGCAGCCGATCAATGTTTCTATCTCTGTCTCCCTTCCTCTCTCTCTAAAAAATAATTAATAAAAACATATTTTGGAAAAAAAAAATCAGGTTGCATAAAATCAAGGAAAAGAAAAAACAACAATAAAATTGGGCACCAGTCTTGAACAGACACTTCATAAAAGAAAATACCCAGATGGCCAATGGACACATAAAAAGTTGTTAAAATCATTAATAATTAGCAAAATGAAAATTCAAACTTCAAGAAAATGCCACTACATATCCATAAAAATGGCTAAGATTAAAAAATACTTCCAGCCCAGCCAATGTGGTTCAGTGGTTGAGTGTCGACCCATGCACCAAGAGGTCGCCAGCTCAGTTCCCAGTCAGGGCACATGCCCAGGTTGTGGGCCCAATCCCCAGTGGGGGGCATGCAGGAGGCAGCCAATCGATGTTCTCTCTCGTCGATGTTTCTATCTCTCTCTCTCTCTCCCCTTTCCTCTCTCTCTCTGTAATATCAATAAAGAAAAATAATTATAAAAAAAAATTATACTTCCAGCACCAAGCGTTGACAAGGTTGTGGAATAAACAGAACTGACGGTAAAAATGTAAATTGGTGAAGAAATGACTTTGGAAAACTTTTTGTCATCTTCTACTTTTGGTGAACATAAGCATAACCCAAGACCCAACAGTTTCACTCTTAGATGTATACTTAGAGAAATGTGTGCATATATGCACCAAAAGCCATGTACAAGAATTTTCAAAGCAGCAGTATGTTTAATAGCCAACATCTGGAAATAAGCCAAATGTTCGAAAATAATAGGACAGATAAACTATAGTGTATTCATGCAATGGAATACAACATACAATAAAAATCAAGTGAGCATCTGTTCAACACAAGAACATAGGTGAATCTCCAAAAATACATTTGAGCATAAGAAGTAAAATCGAAAAGAGCACATATTGTATAATTTCATTTATATGACTTTCTAGAATAGGCAAAACTAATCTATATTAGTTAGACATCAGGATACTGCTTAACTTTGTTAAAGAAGAATGTATAATTGAGAGAGGGAACTTGCTTAGGATCCATGACCCTTTTTATTTTCTCTTTCTCCTTTTTTGCAATGTGAATGCCTATCCTTTGCCTGCCCACTATCTATTTTATAATCAAATACCTTGTCAGATTTCACAAGTTCACAGCTGGAGAGTAATTTGCCTCAGGCTGAGTCACACCTCAAGTCATAGCCATATTTGATTAGATGATATTTTTAACTTAGCCCTGATGCTGGAAGGGGTTAAGACTCTTGGGCCTATTGGGATAGGGTAAATGTATTTTTCATTTAAGAAAGTCAAGAAAGATTTTGAAATTCTATTCTTCAATACCTCAGAATGTGTCTGTATATGCAGATAGGGTCTTTACAGAGGTAATTAAGTTAAAATGAGATTATTAGAGTGGCCCTTAATCCAACAAGACTGGTGTCCTTATAAGAGGAGGAAATTTGGACATGGACACACACAGAGGAAAGACCTTGCAAAGATGCAGGGAGAAGATGGCCATGTACAGCCCAGGAGGGAGGCTCAGAAAAGATACTTCCCACACCACTCTCAGAAGGAACCAATCCTAACTACATCTTGAGCTCAGATTTCCCAGCCACCACAACTGTGAGCAAATACATTTTGTTGTTTAAGCCACACACTCTGTGGTATTTTGTTCTGGCAAATCCTGCAAACTAATACACCTGCACAAGAGATTCAGGAAGGAGAATTTAGGACTCAGCCTTAGCCTAGTTTGAATTAAGTATGGTAAATAGAGTGCTTCACACCAGGTGCTTGTTAACTAAATACCCGCTGTGGCCCATTGTTTCTGAGTCACCCAGCAAGGATTTTCCTGCCCTGTGTGTTCTGCTCTCCTTCTAATACTTGTAAATTGCCCATTCTCACTTCTGAAATCTAATACATCCTCACTCCACTTTTCTCCTTTGTCCAAAATGTCTTATATACCTGGAATTTTCAAGGATTTATTTATTATGTCTATGTGATTTCTCCATACGAATGTATTAAACTTTGATTTTCTCCTGTTAATCTGTTTCTGTTCATTTGGTTATTAGCCCAACCAGAAGAATTTAGAAAGCAAGAGGAAAAGTATTAATCTATTTTTAGCCACCAGTGTAGTTTATAACACATCTATTGTTGGATTTACTTATATTCTGTTTCCCCTCTAAGTCAATTTATTCTTCGAGATCAAGGACCATGTCTTTATATTTTTGTGTTCCCAAAGACAAGGAGTTAAAGAGGTGAGATTATATAATGTACACGTTTTTCTGGTATTTCCATAGATAAATTAATTTAAAACAGGTTCATCTGTTATAACGTGACAGTGAGATAACCAGAGATGCACAGCCGAACTGTAAAGGAGCACTTTATTTCGCCGGCGGGCTGCGGAGGGCATAGTCTCCCCTCAGATCAATAGCCCAGATTCTTCTTGCTAGTCCCATTTTAAAGACAGAAACCCCCTCCTCCTTTTGCCCCCCTCCCCTCAGGGGACCAGTACAATAGTGGGAGCTACAGAGACTACAGAAGTCAAAATTAGCATTATTCACTGACAGCACTCAAGTACTTGCAAACACTTGCAAATACCAATACTCAGGAAACTGCAAATGCCTCCCAATACATGGGGTAACTATAATCTTAGGCAAAATTCCTTTACGTCTAGGGGTAATTAACCTATTATTGGAAGAATATCGAGGAATGTCTATTGGTGATAAAATGGAGTCATTTAGTCGCCTTAACCAAGGGGCCTACATAAAATGGAATCTAGTTGCCTTAGCCTTGGGGCCCAGATCAATCTATGGCTCCTTTTATATAAACCCATTCATTCAATCAATAAAATACTTTTAAATGCCTACTAAATGTTAATTATTGTATAAGCTTCTAGGGATTCAACATAGGACAAAAAAATAGTCTCTGCTATTATTGGTGGGATAAACCCAAGGGACCTTAAAAGAGATAAGAAAATCAGTGACTTAAATACTGTATAATAAGAGCAGCTGTCCAGCCGGTGTGGCTCAGCGGTTGAGTGTCCACCCATGCACCAAGAGGTTGCCGGTTCGATTCCTGGTCAGGGCACATGCCTGGGTTGTGGGCCAAATCCCCAGTGGGGGCATGCAGGAGGCGGCCAATTGATGTTCTCTCTCATCAATGTTTCTATCTCTCTCTCCCTCTCACTTCCTCTCTCTCTAAAGTCAATAAAGGAAAAAAAAATTAACAAAAAAGAGTGGCAATACAAATATGTGCAGAATACTATCCATGCAGAGAAAGACTTCTCATTTAAAGTGGAATAAATAAGATGATGGCTGGGAAAAGGGTCCAGATTTGGAATAACAGAGTGTGTACTTATAGACAAAAGTCTATGACAACCCTATGAGATAAGCAATATTATTGTACTCATTTTACAATGGAAAAGGAAACTTAGAGAGGTAGATAAAAATTTGGTCAGCATCACATGTCAAGTAATTGACAAAGACATAATGCAAGGTAAATGTGCCTAAAGTCAGTGTCCAAGCTATTAATTATGTTTTCCTACCTGAAACATCAAGGAAAAATTCGATACCAGTGCCATCTAATATATAGAGTGGGACAAAAGTAGGTTTATAGTTGTGAGTACATAAAACACAGTTTATTCTTGTATTATTATTTATTAATTATTGTATTGTTTTCCATACAAACAACTGTAAACCTACTTTTGCCCTACCATATATTGGGATTCCAGCATATATGAAATCTTTATTTATCATTTAAAAACAAAAGGACTTCTATTCACACCCGAAAATTCAAAGCATACATTCAAAGAGGTATAAACATTTTATTTTTTCTTAGTAAATCTTATTTTGACTGGAAAGTCAACAAGGTTACTATTCGCTAATTTCATCAATATTCTCTTCGTTGCTACAGCTAATCATTATGCCTTTTTTTTTTTTACCCCATCCAATTTGTTTCTCTTTATATGACGTCTGAGGTACTGATTCCCAAGGCTTAGAACTGATAAAGACTATAAATATTGTTCTGTGGGAGGAAAAAGCCTTATATGTATAGTTTAAATGTCACTGAATGCAATAAAAATGCTGTGTTTTTTTTTTTAACTAATCTATATAAACCCTAATATAACAAGACATGCATGATGAAGTCCAGACACAATTACTATAATCATAACAATAATCTCAGGATATTTTATCAAAATAAAGTCTGGGTATTCTATTACAAATGCCTATATAAGGGCACAGAAAACTTAAGAGTAATACACAGAAAACAATGAAAAGAAATAGCGTAAATTTTCTAATTGGAAGAAATAGCACACTTACAATTAAATTTTCAAACAGAAAAATAGATTTGTATGATAAGTAATGAAAAAGATGTTATTTGAAGCATCTAACTCTTGCATCTTTTAATACCGCAAGAATCAATAATGTAATTGCTAAGCACCTTGTGAGAGCTAAAAAAAAAAAGTGCTTAGAGATGGATTGGCGACAAAAGGAACAGCAGGCAGAGGCAGTGGGTGACTCTCTGATCTAAGTGTTAGAAAGCAGATTTTCTCATCTTCTAGTTCATAGGCCGCTTTTATATCTCCAGGTGGTCTTTAGGCTCATGCAAAAAGTAAGTCTCACAAAACTATGTTTTATTAACATGTATTTTCTACTGCCGATTTGAATCTGTGTTGAAAAACAAATTATATATATACTTTTTTTATATATCAAACGTAATGATGAGCTTGCCTTAAAATAACCAAGTACTTTTTTTGATTCTTTGTTTTGTGTTTTGGTTTGCTTTGTTACTGTTTTGGTTTGGTTTGAAAACCATCAGGAAAAGAAGTGCTCTTATAGAAGTTTGTTTGTGGTTTTGTTTTATATCCTATTAATATTCATTGTCTGAAATATATAAAAATCATTCTATATATTCTCACAGTGTACTCTCTGCACGATCTAGATTGTTGTCTTAGTTCATTTGTATTTTTAACCTTCTTCAGTTTCTACCAATAAGGTTTGGCGTTATAGCCTGCAGACGAGTCAAAGGTCCTTTATCAAAATAACCAGTGCTGATGCCACGCTCTTGCAACTCTTCAGGTCGGTAGTGGAAGAAAAACAAAAGGTTACATCAGAAACCAAAAGAAGTATGGAGATTTACTATTTAATTTACTAACCTGTTCAAATTTTCCAAAGCTCTATGATTAAGGACACAGGATAGCTGAAAACTGCTGTTCGCTGTTTTAGTTACAGCTGCATTTTCTAAACCCGCCCGATCATCACGTGGAAACCATCACAGACCTACTCAATAATCAGAATCTCTAGGGGAGCGGTCAGGAAATCCATGTTTAATAAGCTCACCGAGTGGTTCGCATGAGCAGGCAAATTTGGAAAGCAGTGAGTTAGTGTATAATACTAACAATGTGAAAACTGTGATTGTATACCCTATGACTTATCTTTTTTTTTTTTTTTTTGGTACGTGCCCCTAGCAGGAACCGAACCCGGGACTCTCTGGTCCACAGGCCGACGCTCCAACCGCTGAGCCAAACCGGCCAGGGCTTTGGCTTATCTGTCTTTCATTCTATAACCACAGATATTATTACTAACATCAACCACCTGTCCAACACACGTGTGACATTCTTCTGATGTATATGCTCAAAACTACATCCACTCTACTACTGGTTTGGAGGAATATTCTATTCTCTATGTATAGCTGTATTACTAATCCATTGACAATAAGCCATCTTATGTTATCTGATTCATTGATTATCTTCAGTAGAGGTGATCGAATTTGACAGATATATTCACATTTTGTAACAATATACTGCAGACATTCAAACATATCTGAAACAGGCAGCTGACCTGTTTGACCATGGGATAGGTATCCCAGAGGCTTGCCCTATCACTCTCAAATTAATAGGCCATGAGGGATACTCACAGAACTCTGAGACTCTGAGCATTATTTTATTCAGAAGCACTGCCTTGCAAAATAAATGTGCTTTGTTCAAATCATGTTATACCATCACGTATTTGTTCCAGTCTTCGACATCCCCCATCCCAAATATATTCATTTAAGCTAAGGATTAGCATTTATTATAATATTTTAACGTATATCAATTTAGGTCTCAATTTGCTTCAGTAAAATATAGCATGTACATATGATTTGTTATGTTCCACATGTTAAAATGTTATATGCATTATTTACTACTTGAATTATGTAACATAAAGTTTAGTTTTTGTTTCAGGTACAGTAGAGTTAATATTTAAAATTTATAGCAGATCTTCCGTTTAAAAATGCATTTATTATAAAACTTTTATATTGATACTTCTTTTAACAATTTTTTTTTCTTTATTGATTTTAGACAGAGAGGGAGAGGGAGAGAGAGATAGAAACAACGATGAGAGAGAAAGAACATCGATTGGCCGCCTCCCACATGCCCCCCACTGGGGATCAGGCCCACAACCTGGGCATGTGCCCTGACTGGGAACCGAACCAGTGACCTCTTGGTGCATGGGTCGACACTCAACCACTGAGCCACACCAGGCTATATTGATACTTTTGTTTACAACCAAACATCCCCAAGCCAAGTCCCCCCCACCCCCATCAAAGAAAAAGCATCGCAAGATGCAGGATTAAACCTTAATTATGAGATCTTTAGTTCAGAGATATATCTATAGTACTGATTGAGAACAGAAAGAGGTTGACAAAGAAAGCTATTAAATCTCTCTTTGAAAACTTAAAAAAATATATATATTTTTTAATCCTCACCTGAGGATGTTTTCCTGTTCATCTTCAAATAGAGTGGGAAGGACAGAGAGAGAAACATTGACGTGAGAGGGTCACATTGACTAGTTGCCTCCCGCATGACCCCTACCAGGGCCGGGGATGAACTGCAACCAAGGTACATGCCCTTAGCCAGAACTGAATCCGCGACTCATTGGTCCGTGGGCGGACGCTCTACCACTGAGCCAAACCGGCCAGGGCTTAAATATATTCTTGAAAAAAAACAAAAAAAAAGCAGGGAGAAACTGCCCAGCCTCCAAATGATTATTCTATGTTTGTTGAAACCTTGTACAGCTTACTTTATACCACTTATCTATCCACTTCCTACCACAAGAAGCACTCCTACTGCTTGCCTAGTTTGGGGAGGTCACATGGATGGTAAGTTGATGTTTGTGTAGTGAATGCTATTTGCCACTTGATATCTATTTGCCCTTTCTTCCTTAGAGCCAAAATCCAGTACTGTACAGGGAGGTGATGCGCCCAAGTAGAGCATTACCTCTGGTCTGCATTGTGCTCGGTGTGGCTATGCAACTCATTTTACTTAATGAAGCTGATTCAGCCAGGAAGAGGACACCTGCTCTTTCCTTTTTTTTTTTTTTTTCCTTTTCTTATTATTGTCAGTAAGACTGAAGTTTGAGAAGCCATCTTGGACCATGACATTAATTCAGGGATAACAGTCATACCATGAGGATGGTAAAAAAAGAACTATTAAAAGAATCTGTCTCCCTGATGGCTTTAAAACTCAATTGTCTTCAGACTTATTTTATGTGAATTAACTGCATCCACACTTATTTTATATAAGAAAAATAAAAACACTTTCATTTTTATTCTAGATTTTCTGTTATTTGCACCTGAATTTCATCTAAGTGATATATCAATTTCCTCTAGCTCCATCATACATTATACCAACTAGGATTCCTGTATGGAAAAAAAAAAAAAAAGCTTTATTTTATTACAAAACAAGTGGTCTAGACAAGAATTAAGCTCCACTTACAATCTACCATGAATGAACAAAGTCAGGTAAAAAATTTCTTCAACTTACCTATATTTTGGTTCTAGATTTTCTCTGAGTACACCTATCATTCTTGCTATTTCCTTTGTCAGAAAAAAATACCTGACACTCTTTCACGTATAACATCATCTGTGCTTCCAATCTTGCCTTCTAACCTCTAATTATTTTTACTCTTTTTCTATTTTCATTCTCTCAATCAACATTGTCATGTTTACCTTGATCTAAAAAATGCCCACATATCACATCCCCCCCCCAAACTTACTTCCAGCATTCCCACTTCCTTCTCATGCTGCTTCATTGAGTGTCCTTCTCTTACTACCAAACTTTGTGAAAGAGCATTCTACTCTCACTGCTTCTACTTACATATCAACGCACTCTTCAGTTCCTTGCAATCTGCCTGTATTCTTTTTAAAAAAAATTTTTTTCCTTTATTGATTTTAGAGAGAGAGGAAGGGAGAGGGAGAGAGAGATAGAAACATCGATGAGAGAGAACATTGATTGGCCGCCTCCTGCATGCCCCCCACTGGGGATCGGGCCCACAACCTGGGCATGTGCCCTGACCAGGAATCGAACCGGTGACTTCTTGGTGCATGGGTCGATGCTCAACAACTGAGCCACACCAGCAGGGTGTATTCTATATTTTTAAAAACTGTTCTCTTAAGATAAAAAATGGACTTTTTAATTCTTATTTTCATAGTATTTTCTTATGCCTTACCTTAATCTCTCTATAGCATTTTATATGTTTACTGTTGAAACCAAGGGACGGAGTTCGGGTCTGGGGTGGCTGTCTTGCAAAATCAAAGAATGAGTTCACAGACAAAGGGCAAGTGAAAGGAAAGTTTATTTGAAAGACAGACAGACTCCCTGTAGTGGGGAGGGGACCCAAATGGGTTGCCCGTGGGGTTTTGCTGTCTAGGGGTAGATATATGCCTTGCTAGCCTTTGATTGGTTCTTTCAAAGAATTCTGCCTCAGCAACACCCATACATTTTAAGGTTTGTGTTTTCCCACAGAGCTGGGTTCAGCTCTAAATCATCTTGTTTTACACAGGGTAATCTCCGCAGGCAGGCTGCATCCTGTCAGTGTTCACAAGGTCCTCTGGTTTATTTCCCTTCCCAGGGTGTCATCCCTAACTGCCTAGCTTGCCCCATCTCCTCACTGTTACTTCTATCGGAACTTGACCCTTGGTTTAGGACACTGCAATATCTTGGTGTATTTCCTTCTTAGATTGCTCCTTCTAAGAGTTCGCCGGTGTCTCTCCTGTAACCCTTTTCAGTGGCTATCTCTTGTGTGTCTCACAACCTCTCAGCTTACCCTCTGCTATAGGTATTGCTTTGGCACTTCTCTTGATGGAGGTGTAATCTGGCAGCCCTTGGCTTCAGCTGAACAAAGCATCTCTTGTTTTCTGTCCACACCCTTTATTGATGCCTCTGAAAAGCAGACATGTGGAAACCTAACCATCAGCACACAAACACAGTGAAGTTGGAAGTGCAACGGAGTTAATCCCCTTCTAGGACATCCTGTGACTACCAGGAGTCGGTAGATACGTTCTCATGTTCTGTCCTTTTGAGGACAATTGTGCATGACTTCACGGAAGGTGCTGCTGGATCTGAGCCTCAGTTTCGCACAGGAGGCATCTTTTTGAAATGGTCCTGAAATTGGCTCCATCTCCTTCTCTTTTATTCTCTAACTAGTCTGACTCTCTTCATTCCTGTGATTTACTTCTCAGAATAAATGCACGCAAGACTTTTTCTCAGTCTGTGCTTTGTGGGGGCAACTCAAGCAAAACAGTATTTTAAGCTCCACATTTTAAAATATATATAATTATATTTTTCAGTTTTATATGGGTATAATTGTCAAATACCAATGTGTAAGTTTAAGGTGTACAATGTGATGCTTTTTTTATACTTATATATGGCAAAATGCTTACCATAGTAACTTTAATTCACACCTCCATCAACTTACATAATTACAATTTCTTTTCTAGGTGAGAACATTTAAGATCTACTGTCTTAGCAACTCTCAAGTATACAATACAATACAGGGTTAGGCAAAAGTAGGTTTACAGTTATGAGTATGCAAAACAGTCCATTTTGTATTATTATTTATTATTTTCCATACGAACAGCTGTAAACCTACTTTTGCCCCACCCTGTGTTGTTAACTATCATTACAAAGCTATATACTAGATACTCAAGCTTATTCACCTTGTAATTGATAGACTGTAGATTTTGACATCTCCCCATTTCCTTCATCTCCTGTACCCCCAGCCCTCAGCAACCACCATTTTGCTTTCTGTTTCTATGAGTTTACATTTTTGAGATGCTACCTATGTTATGTTGAAAGTATATGTTTTCCTCTATCTGACTTATTCACTTAACAGAATGCCCTGAAGGTTTATCCATGTTGTCACAAATGATAGGGTTTTCTTCTTTCTCATGGCTGAATAATATTCCCTCGAATGTACGTACTACATCGCCTTTATCCATTCATCTGTAGAAAGATACTTAGGTTGTTTCACTGTCTTGACTATTGTGAATAATACTGCAATAAACATGGGAATGCAATATCTTTTCGAGATCTTGATTTCATTTTATTGGAATTCATACCCCAAAGTGGAATTGCTGGATCATATGATAGTTCTATTTTAATTTTTTTAGAAACCTCCATAGCGGCTACACTAATTTACATTCTCCCCAACAGTGTACTTTACCCCATAACTTCACCAACACTTGTTATTTATCACTTGTATTTTTAAAAATCTTTATTGTTGCTCTGGCCGATTTGACTCAGCGGTTGGAGCATCGGCCTGCGGACCAGAGAGTCCCGGGTTCGGTTCCCGCTAAGGGCACATACCAAAAAATAAATAAATAAATAAATAAATAAATAAATATCTTTATTGTTGAGAGTATTACAGATGTCCCCCATTTTCCCCTCTCCACCCACTTCCCACCTCACCCCAGGCCTTCCCCACCCTATTGTCTTTGTTTATAGGCAATACATATATGCATATAACTTCTTTGGTTAATTTCTTACTGCCCTCCCAATCCCCTTTAAAATTCATCAAGCTGTTCCATGCTTCCATGTCTCTGGTTCTATTTTATTTATCAATTTTTTTTTCATTAGATTCTACATATAAGTGAGATCATGAGATATTTGCCTTTCTCTGGCTGGCTTGTTTCGCTCAGCATAATCATCAAAAATCCTTCTTTTTCACAGTTGCATAGTATTCCATTGTGTAAATGTACCACAGATTTTTATCCACTCATCTACTAATGGGCACTTGGGCTGTTTTCAGATCTTAGCTATTGTAAATACTGCTGCTATAAACATAGGGGTGCATATGTTCTTTCTGACTGGCGTTTTGGGATTCTCAGGATATATTCCTAGAAGTGAGATCACTGGGTCAAATGGCAGTTACAGTTTTTATTTTTTGAGGAAACTTCATACTGTTTTCCACAATGGCAGCTCCAGTCTGCATTCCCACCAGCAGTGTACTAGAGTTCCCTTTGCTTCACATCCTCACCAAAACTTGTTTGTTTATTAATGGTAGCCATTCTGGCAGGTGTGAGGTGGTACCTCATTGTCATTTTAATTTGCATCTCTCTGATGATTAGTGACATTGAGCACTTTTTTCATATGTCTCTTGACAATTATTTTTTATAAATATGTTTTTTTAATTGATTTTTTTTTTTTTTTTTTTTTAGAGAGAAGAAGGGAGAGATAGAAACATCATTGTGAGAGAGAAACATCAACTGGCCACCTGCATGTCCCCCACTGGAGCCTGCAACCCAGGCATGTGCCCTGACTGGGACTCGAACCAGGACCTCTCAATCCATCGGATGACACTCAATCCACTGAGCCACACTGGCCAAGCGACATCTGGTCATCTCTTGATTCAATGCATAAATGAGGAGTAATATTGGCTTAAAGAATTAAAGCAAATGGGAACTTACCCAACTGGATCCATGCTGCATTCTCATTTACCACACTAGTTTTCTCACCCCTGCAATAAGAAAAACCCAAGAGTGAATAATCAGAAATAAAATGTGAAGTGAAATCCCATTTGTAAATTATTTCCCTAAAGTGTTGGTCCAATGTTTCCCAAAGTACTTATTTACTTTCAAATAGAGAGAGAGAAAAAAAAGGAATTAGACAAGTTTTCAGGTGTATTATTACTACAGATTCAGAAACAAAAATCCTTGCCACATCTTTTCTGCTTTATTTTCTTCTGAATTCTCATGGTTTTTGTTTGTTTGCTCTTACTCATACTTTGTTATTATGTCCACATATTTCTTAATAAAATATAGCAATAGCTAACATTTATTGACTGCTAAACACTTTACATACATTTAAAAAAATCTAATCCAAGAGAAAGATAAATTGGAAATAAAAGTCAATTAGTGGAGTGAAGCAAAGCAGGAAACCTTACAAACACTTGTTTTTGTAATGTGACAATATTGTTGAATTGCCTGTCATTACATGATGGATTACCCAGAAGGTAGAATAGCATAGTGGTTTAATAACTCAAACTGGTATGAGCTTCTCTGGATTTGAAACTTGACTGTACCATTTACCACATGGGTCAACTTAGGCTAGTTATTATCTTTTTCTTTATTCCTTGCTTTTTTTCCATTGTAAAATAAGAATGATTACTAATAGTAACACAAGGTTTTTTGAAGATTAAATGAGTTGCTTTATTTCACTTAGAACTTTTCCCAGCACATAGTACATGCTTAATTAGAATCGGTTCTTATAATGCTTTGATTTGGTTTAATTTCTGCATGATCCAGTTAGGTATGCATTATTCCCTAGCTATATAAAGCACTCCAAGCTTCAATAAGCAGTGTTGCAGATGGATACTGCTAATTAGGTGGCAATATAGACACCAGCAATAAGGATCATGAATAAACTAGTGAAAATCTAATTCTGCTATTAGAAACAAACTACCCTGCTAATAATGTGTCTTCATTGTCTTTGTGTGCAAAAAGTGCTTGGTTATTAGAATTCTATGATAATTATAAAGGCTTGGAAAACATTTGCTTCATTATTTGCATCTAATTTCTAGCACTAAATTTTATTATTCTACAATGTCAAAAAAATTTTTAATAAAGAGAAGATTACATGTTCTGTCAGAGAAACACTTGACAATGTTCCCAGCTAATAGTTGTACTGATTCTATGATTAACTCTTTGTTTTCAAGTTTCTCCATATTTCTCTCAGAATTTTTCTCTTTTTGTCCCAGGAGTCAGAGATTTTTAAAAAATAACATATGCCCAGCCGGTGTGGCTCAGTGGTTGAGGGTCGACCCATGCACCAAGAGGTCGCCGGTTGAGTTGCCAGTCACGGCACATGCCCAGGTTGTGGGCCCAATCCCCAGTGGGGGGCATGCAGGAGGCGGCCAATTGATGTTCTCTCTCATCAATGTTTCTATCTCCCTCTCCCTCTCCCTTCTTCTCTCTCTAAAAAATCAATAAGAAAAATAAATAAATAAATAAATAAATAAATAACACAATTTTTATTGATGGTAGCAAAATGTTAATTAGATTATTATGTTATTTCTACCATCCAGCAGTGTGAGATTTAGCATTACTAGAAGTAATAACTTCAAAGGAAAATGGAAAAGAGCATTCATAAATTTATGAAGTTTCATTTCTAAGCAAGTAAGTTTCATTTCTTAGCAAGCAAGATACACAAATCCACACAAAACTATTCTAAAACAATTTTTTTTCTTTATTGATTTTTTTTTTTTTTTTAGAGAGAGGAAGGGAGAGGGAGAGAGACATAGAAACATCGATGAGAGAGAACATTGATTGGCTACCTCCTGCATGCTCCCCACTGGGGATTGAACTGGCGACCTCTTGTTGCATGGGTTGACACTCAACCACTGAGCCACATGGGCCGGGCAACACACATAACTATTCTAAATGAAGACTGAGAAAATTCAAGAAAATATATAATTATATTGAACAAGTGATAGTCAGTGAAACAAAAACATACAATGGAGTAAAGATAGTCTATTCAATAAATGGTGTTGAGAAAACTAGACTGATACATGCAAGGAAATGAAACTAGACCACCTTCTTACACCATACACAAGAATAAACTCAAAATAGATTAAAGACTTAAATGTTAGACTCGAAACTATAAAAATCCTAGAAGAAAACATAGGCAGTAAAATATTGGACAATTTTTGTAGCAATATATAAATATAAATCAATTAATCAATCATTCATTTATTTAACAAAGCCTTAGTTATTGACAGACCCACATTCTAATCTCAGTTTTGCCAGTTATTGAAGCTGTGACACTTAGAAAAATAAAACTTTAGGAACCTCAATTTCCCCTCGAGATGGGAGCAAAGTGAAGATAAATCCCTCCATCATGGAACTGGAGTAAAAATTGATGGATCCCAAATGCAGACTACTTGCCATTAGGCAACCTAGGAGTACTGTTACAGCTCTACCACCTAGCACCATGTAAACATGGCAGGTTTCCCCACCAGTCTGAGATTCAGTGTTTTCATTATAACATGAAGAAAATAATGGCCCCATTTTAGATTGTCATAAGATTAAATGAGATGATATAGTATAATTTTTTAAAGTCTATACAAATTCAAAACATGTCATGATTATGAGTAATTATACATTACAAAGCATGTATGTTATATTTTTAAAATTGTTTGTAACAATTGGTTGGATTTTCTTAATTTTTTTCTCATACACATTGATATACTGGAAATTGTAAATTAGCAAACAACTCTAACTCGACTTTGACTTCATCAGGGACTTGAAATTACTCTGTCTCTTAGATGCAATACTACAAAAGAAATTGGACGTGTGCTGTACACAGGAAAATTTTTTCAGAAATTTATATACCATTAAACACTAGACTATAAATATAAGCATTATGATATATTTAGTTACTATTGATTTATAGAAAATATTAGGTCTAGGATTTGGAATTTGAAGTTTTCAATCTAAAACTAAAATATGTTTCAAATATTAAACTTGATGGAAAGTTTTACTTTCTAAAATAAATTAAAAACACATGATACAATGAAAAAACACTAACAAATTCAATGTTTTCTTGCTAACAAAACATGAGAAAAAATAAGTCGTATTTTGATATGGCAACTTTTACTTATGTGCTTCTCAGATTTGATCTTGTTTTAACTCCAATTTCCTCTTGACACCGAAGATTGTTAAATAATTTACAAAATTATTATTAGCATGGGGGCAGGATGGGGAAAAACTTCACTGAATAATAAAATAATTTGAGGGTCTCAAGAGTTCACAGTAAGTGGAGATGTATGATTTCCAAGGTTTCATTCTATATAAAATGAGTCATTTGTAAAGGAAACTGATCATCCTAAATTTATTGGCTGGGCCACTAGGTAACTTTGACAACTTTTGATCAAAAGTAATTAAAACTAAAATCAATGATGCATATATTGTGGAACAACTTTCCCAAGATGAGTAGGGAGCTATTTAAAGGCACAGCTCATTAACTTTATTGCTGATCCCTTTGAGTACTGAAAGGAAAAATGTATGATGTGTCCATTGCTATCTCCCTTTGCTACAAAGCTCATGAGCTGTCCACCCATTTACTGGAAGAATATAATTAACACAGAAAAGGGTGTTACACTCTGGATGCAAAGGAAGCATATCATGTTTGAAAGATAACTTCCTTCACTTAATGTATACATGAAAGAATATATTCCCCCCCCAAATTGGTTAGATATAAAAGAAATAAGAAAAATTAAAGATACTATAAAATAAATATATGGTATCTACAGTGTATTTGGGTTATTTGTAACCTCATTAACTGCATATTTTATGAGAACTTTATGGGCTGAATAGATTAAAATTTTATTGTCTAATCATGAAAACAATTTTAGAGTCTTTTCTTATAGAAGCAGGGTGATTTATAATACATATGTGTAATCCATTCAAACTTTTTGCATGTTATCAATAGGAAAAAATATGCACTATTGTTTCAGCAGTTGGTGTTTATATGCCATAACAAAACGTTAATATATTTATGATATAAAGTTGTTTTATGTAAGCCTTGTTTGTGAGATGTATTTTTCTTTAATTTAAACATTCAAATTTCAAAGACAAAAATCCAAGACCCCAGTTCTCAAGAGTTAATAAATGTATCTGATAAAACCCACTGAAATATAATAACACCTACTGCAACTACAACATAATCAAGTTAAGTGACTTTTCTTTGACTACAGGCTAAATTGGGAATAAGCAGTAATTTGTAGCTGTGCATTATTTGGTTTCATGAATTTATATGTGAGAATGGACTCTACAAGGTAGTATGTGGCAGTTACCGAAAAGATAAAAAGATAATTCTGCCTTCCCAAAATTCTAGTAAGAATAGTAATCATATAAAGATTAGAATTATTTTTCATGTAATGTACAAAGTCTAAATTAAGAGTAAGTTATATTCTGAATACATATATTCATATCTGTATCTACAATAGCACACAAAAAATCAAATCATAGAAATATTTATAAATTACAATGAATGTTCAACATTTCAGGTCATAAAAATTACAGAATATAAGTAACTCAAAATTTAAACTAAGAAAAATGCAAATCAGAATGAGTAGCCATCAGGGTGAAGATTATGAAAATGTTTTACTCCATGACATAGAGCCAAATATCATTTTGTCAATCTACTGATTTCCAAATTGAATCACACTGGAATCATTAACAGTACATGCAATTGTGTAAATGTGTTCTGTAGGGCCTCAGTATGATCAAAGCTACTGCCAAATTCTTACATAACCTCTACCTAAGTAACTCACATTGTTCTCTACATAAAAATATTTCATCCTAGAGGAATCAAGTAACAGTGGTAGCTCATTGTTAAATAAAACTCTTTGAAGCTATATATTATTATTGAAATGCCTTATAAAGCTTTGCCTTGTGGGATAGAATATAGAGAGCTCTATCCCATACAATATAAAATAGAATAACATTCAGTTCAGGATTTTTAAAAAAACACATTGGAAAACTGGGGTTGCAGAGTAGACAACTGGTTTTATGTTTATTTACTATATTTTATTTATTTATTTATTTATTTATTTATTTATTTTAATCAGGAAATTTGAGAGTTATAATATCTGAAATCTGCAGGGAAGGCCACAATTTAGAAACCCAGGGAAGAGTTGCAGCTCGAGTTTAAAGTCTTTCTGGAGGCAGAATGATTTAATTTTTATCTCTTTAGTTTTTGGACGGATTGGATGAAGCCCACCTACATAGTGTAGAGTAAATTGTTTCACTCTAAGTATACAGATTTAAATATTAATCTCATCTAAAAAATACTTTCACAGAGCCATCAAGACTGATGTTTGACCATTTATCTGAATACAATCGCTTACTGTAGTTAACACATAAAATTAACCATTGTGAACAATATCTCACCAGGCTATATTTCATTTTAGGAAATTTGTCAAATATTCTAGTTGAACTCTTCCTAACAATGTCTGCTTTCATGACCCTTTGGTGAGCATATGATAAACTTTCCCCTATTTCTCTTCAGGCATTGCCTTTCTTTTGATTTTGGTCTAGTAGGTTTCTCTGCAACTTCAACTTCCTGGTTCAAAATGTTCCTGGTGGGTTTGAAAAAAGTCATGAATTTGAAGCTAATAGAGCTCATATTAAGAGCAATGCTTCTGCCCTGGCCGGTTTGGCTCAGCAGTTGGAGCGTCGGCCTGCAGACCAGAGAGGCCCGGGTTCGGTTCCCGCTAAGGGCACGTACCTCGGTTGCGGTTTGTCCCCGGCCCCGGTTGGGGTCGTGTGGGTGGCGGCCACTCGATGTGTCTCTCTCATGTCAATTGTTCTCTCTCTCTCCCTCCCTCTCTCCCTCCTGCTCTATCTGAGGATAAATGCAAAAATGTCCTCAGGTGAGGATAAAAAAAGAAAAAAAAAAAAAAAAAGAGCAATGCTTCTTCTGTATCCTGGGGTGGAATCCAGATGTCAGCACCATATGTAAAAAATCCATCTATGTTTCCATGTATACTTCTTGCTTGTTGCTTCCTCCTGCAGCATAGACTCCATGATGTACATCCACTGCATTTTGCTTAACCACCCTCAAAAACACTACAATCTGTACTTCTGTATGTGTGAATTTATGGATGTGTTTGAGAATTTCTATGAGTATAAATTCAGGAGTTTGTCCAAACTTCAAATGTAACCTATATAAAGACATGATATAAAATGGACAGAAGAAAGGAATTATAAAGATCAAAACTTTTTGTTGCTGTTGTTCCTCTCTTTCCAAAACCTTCTGAGGAGATAGAGGCGTGTTATGCAGTGAGGCACGGGACCATGGGAAGGGAAAGCTGAGACACATGGGCAAGTTTGAGATGACTTAGAGCTCAGCACACAGGCAGCTTACCTCAACCCAGTTTATGGTAGATCTGAAGGTTTATTTGGACTGTACAGATCTCAAAATAAAACTAAAATCAATATGGAAAATTGTGCCTCCAAGGCCAGACTCTGCCAGCCCCCGTTTACAGAAATGCAAATTAGAAGCTCCTGGAAGGAGCACAGGTCAATTGCATAACTAAAAACCTGGAAAGGATGGTTTCAGGAAAGAGGGGAATAACCCTTGTATAGTTCCTTTCTCTAGGACCCTGATGGGTTTGCAAATTAATTTTATTTACTGTTAAAGGATATAGTGCCAGTAATTCTGACCTATTCCAATTAATACACCTACTGGTTTCTGGGAGCAAGGCAACAGGATGTCTGAATGAGTTCTGCTGCAGAACTATAGAGTGTGTTTCTACTGCAGAAAGCCGGGTTACCTTAACAAGGATTATAGGAAACCAAAATTAGATTTAGAAAGAAACCAAAAGCAAGCATAGGGTTGCTCCAAGGGTGCTTCCCATCCTCCTCACTAACAGACTGGGAGAAGTTGAAATTGTCATAAAAAGGGAAGCCACTAAGTCCCCTATAGATACCTGGGGCTGCTTTATTTATTCTTAACCACACCCAATTAAATTATCTCTTCCCTGAGATTAAAGCCTCTGTGTAAATGTCAGGAATACCTAATCAATGTCTGTTTTTAAATCAGAACCTGTCCACTTCCAACTGGGGAATGTTATGGGACAATATATATCTTTGCTAATCAAATCTGCCCCAATTTACCTGATAGGGCTAGCTTTTTAAAATCAGTGATGCCCA
The DNA here is from genome assembly GCA_030848825.1 of Tadarida brasiliensis. Classification (NCBI taxonomy): domain Eukaryota; kingdom Metazoa; phylum Chordata; class Mammalia; order Chiroptera; family Molossidae; genus Tadarida; species Tadarida brasiliensis. The sequence continues at coordinate 14,340,746 of CM061280.1, forward strand.
CATATGCTTTTTCCAGAGGGTAATATGAATTTAGAGCTAGATGACCTAGAGCTGAACCCAGTCAGGAGGGAAACACAAGCTTTAAAATGTATGGATGTTGCTAAGGTAGAATTACTTGAAAGGACCAATAAGAGGCTAGCAAGACATATATCTACCCCTAGACAACAGAGTCCCACCGGCAACCCAGTTGGGCCCCATCCTTGCTGCAGGGAGTCTGTCTGTCTTTCAAATAAAACTTCCTTTTGCTTGTCCCTTTGTTTGTGAACTCATTCTTCGATTTTGTGAGACACTGAACCTGGATCCAATCACCGCCGCTTGGTTTCACTTCCTGTACCTTCACTACCATAATAGTATCTACATATGTATTTGTACATGAATGAATTATAACGCACCAGCAGCTGGGAAAATCCTAGAGCAATGTCTTTCGAAGTATGGGTTCATACCCACGTTATGTGAAGATCAGAGATTTTACTTATTCTATTTGTAAGCTGTTTAGCCTGCCACAGTTCATAGATGTGGGCAGGCTGGACAAGACTTCTGCGTCAGAGATAAAGAACTTTATTACTCATGGCACAATAGACAGCATGAACTTCATGTTTCTATCACCTCCATTGTCACCAAGTCCCACAGGAAAGAAGCAGAGCAGTGTCGGCGAATGCTGCACACACTGCAGTTTTGAGTCACAGCTGAGAATCCAGGAACATAAGAAACTCCCTGATATTATAGGGCAAGCTGCTAGAAAGCTTATCCAGTGTTTGCCCCAGCAAAAGATGTTATGTTTACTGTACTGATCAAGAAACGAAACTGCTCTAGGCCCAGAAGAGAGATTTTACATCTTGCAAGACTTCTTGCTATACAATCATACATCAAAAGACAGTTTATGACCAAGTCCATTAGAGCTGCTATGGTCTGAAATGTTTGTGTCCCCCAAATTCATGTTTAAATACCAACCCCAACGTGACAGTACTAGAAAGGTGGGCTCTTTGGGAGGTGATTATATTATGAAGACAGAATCTTCATGAACGGGATTAGTGCCCTTACAAAAGAAGCCCGAAAAGCTCCTTTGCTCATTTCACTATGTGAGGTCACAGTGAGATCGTCTATGAAGAAGTGGGCTCTTACCAGACATTAAACCCACTGACACCTCTATCTTGGACTTCCCAGCCTGCAGAACTGTGAGAAATGAATTTCTGCTGTTTATAAGCCTCCCAGTCTGTGTATGTTATTGTAGCAGCCTGAACAGACTAAGACAATGCAAGTGCTCACGCAAACATGAGACATACATGAAGAATTGTCTGTCGATGATCAGACAATTGGTGGGTCATGAAATCTCTTCAGTGAGTCACAACTAGCACATTCAAACAGGAGAATGGAGTACACGAGTCATAGCAGATAGTATGTTTACATATTTTTAAATGCCACTCGTTTCTTTTACTAATACATGTGTGTGGATCATGATGCATTGTGTATTTCTTACTGTGCATTGTGGTCACAGAAGGTTGAAAGCCACTGTCCTAGAACAGTTTACACTGAGAAAGCGTCAGTGGGCTAAGAATTCAGGAAGAAGTAGGTATCCGAGGTGTATCTTTTACCTTGCCATTGCAGTAGATATTTGGAAAATCTTTAAGAATGTTCAGCAGTGTCAAGAGTGTCATGAGTTTGAAAATGATTTATTAACTTCATTTGTTTGCTCACAGAATTTATAGTGGGTCTGTTGGAACTGTTCATCTTCAATATTTACTTGTAGAAAGAAACCTCATTTGCCATCAAAGCAAAAATAATATAGCTATTGAAAGCTTCAACTATTACTTAATCCTACTTACAGTAACACTGATGCTCATAGCCCCTATTCTTTTATCTTAAGGGGGAAATTAAAACAGAAATTTAAAAATTATTATTCTAGAAATAACAATAAACACATTACATGTTAACATCGATAACCCATTTTTAAGTGAAAACTAGCTATATTTAGTGAGGGAAGTGGCATTTTTTTTTTTTTTTTTACCTTTTTCCAAATCTCTTTATTTTCGAAATTCATGCCTGCTTCTTCCTGGGAGCTATTGTAAAATACTGTCTGGGTTGAAGTGTATGAAGAAAGTCTGGCCTCACTCAGACAGGTAGTTGGAAGAGGGAGGACCACGCAGACTGCCTGCGAGGTCCCAAGGCCCTGAGAATCCTGGGTCCTCACTTTGTCAAGACCTGGGTCAGATCTCTTTCTCCTGGCACCTCCAACCTGCCGTGAGACCAGCTTCCTCATCTTAGGAAAGCGACATTTGAAAAATCTCCCACCTGTCCTGTCTTCTGCAGCTTTATTAACACCCCTTTCAGTCAGACCTAATCACCTCTCATGTGGAGTCTCAAATCCTTCCCACCTGCTCTCTGTGTGCAACTGGACTCTTGCATTCCGATTTCCATTCTGTCCTCAGAATGACTTTTCTAACCTGCACATCTGACCATGTCACTACCTGGTTCAACTGTTAAATTGTTCTTGCTCTCCTGTAGGGTCAAGTCTGAACTTGTCTTTAACATGGCGAATCAGCCCGTCCACGGTTAGGTCTCTACCCACCTCTAAACTAATCTGTGGTGTAGTCACACTGAATGGGAATAAAAAGCCCCAATATACTTTCTCATTCTTTCGTACCTTTGTGTGTGTTCCTTCCATCCATAATGCTCTTTCTGTCCCTTATCTACTTAAGTAAATCATATTCATTCCTCGAGATTTAACTCAGGTATAATTACCTACTACCACTGCCCCTCAGCATCTTCGTGCCAGAATCGGGTGGATTTTGGTATCTCTAGCTGAATGGAAATAGGGAAGACATGTATTAACACTTCACAAAATCCTTATCAAATAAAACGTGCTCAATGAATGTTTGATATGCCTACTACAGTGTGGAAATCCCTGCTTTTTTTGTCCCCTTACTATGAGTATTAAATGTTTGTGAAGCTTCATTCACACAGTTAGCTACGGTAAATTTGGGGGGAGGGGGGGAAAGATGAATATAATACAATTTATAAATGCTGTCTTGATCAAGGATTTTTTCAGCTAAAAGCTTTTATTTATTTGTTTTTAACAGGATAAAATCAAAGTTTAGAAAAGTGCACATGGGGAATTCACATACACGTGACAATTCCATGAAAAATCCAAAAACAGTGAGGAAGCATTGAGTATATAAGATATTTTTGGCCCTGGCCGGTTTGGCTCAGCGGTTAGAGCGTCGGCCTGCGGTCCAGAGAGACCCGGGTTTGGTTCCCGCTAAGGGCATGTACTTCGGTTGCAGTTTGTCCCTGGCCCTGGTTGGTCGTGCGGGTGGCAGCCACTCGATGTGTCTCTTTCACGTCGATGTTTCTCTCTCTCTCTCTCTCTTCCTCTCTCTCCTTCCCACTCTATCTGAACAAAAAATGAAAAAAAAAAAAAAAAAGACATTTTTGGACACAGGAGAAAGGAGGGACTGGGAATTAGATTTCAGAAGTGAGAATGGGTGGCTCATAGTTAGCATTCAACACATTTTGCATTAGTTTCAGAAACTCTGGGTTCTCCTTCAGTCAGTTTGCTGAGCCCCCACCCCAACCACCGCCCTCAGCGGCTTCCACACTCCAGAGCTCAGCACCAGAGAGCTAGGGCAGCCCCTGTGCTAGGACCCTGGGCACTCGCCCCTTTAGCCAATCCACAGGGAGAATGGGGGGCCCCCTAGCCCCTCTCTCACTTGCCATGACAGCTGCCCCTCGTTACCCTGTTCCTGGTGCCACTCCCAGTGTGGCAGCCTCGTCACTTTCTAAGTCTAAGCCACAGAGAGTTCTGCCTTCCACCTGCCCAAGATTCATTTGTCTGCTTCACCAGCCAGAGAATCTCCACATTTTGTAAAAACACAATGTAATCCACGGTGTCAATTCTTTTTTTTATTTTTTTTCTTTATTGATTTTAGACAGAGAGGAAGGGAGAGAGAGATAGAAACATCGATGAGAGAGAACATCGATTGGCCACCTCCTGCATGCCCCCCACTGGGGATCGGGCCCACATCCTGGGCATGTGCCCTGACCCGGAATCGAACCAACAACCTCTTGGTGCATGGGTCGACGCTCATCCATTGAGCCACACCGGCCAGCTACAGTGTGAATTCTTAGAACAATCTTGTTGAAGGACTCCCAATCAGAATTGAGTAACATGTTCACAAATTTAGTAAAAATAAATAACTAAATAACATGTTACTTCCTATAGTAAGTGCCAATGGATAAAGAGAACTCAGACAGGTATTTTTAAGTGGAAAACCACACGCTTTTCAAAAGGTGTCTCAGAAATATTCAAAATCATTTAAACAATAATTTTACTTTATTCCTGCCTTTCATACAATTTACAACAAGACTGAATAGCTAAAAAATATCTTATTTGCAAAGCTATAAATTATTTAAGCCATGTCTATAATCATAAATGAATTTGAGTATTGCCGGTAAAATTAATTAACATATTTTTATGTAAAAAATATCAATGAAGAGCTCTGGTTGGATAGCTCAGTTGGTTAGAGTCTCATCCACATATGCCAAGATAGTGGGTTCAATCCTCGATCAGGGCCCATACAAGAATCAATCCATGAATGCATAAATGAGTGGACCAACTAATCAATGTCTCTTTCTCTCTCTGTGTCTCCAAAATTTAAAAATATATATCAGTGAAAGAAGAGGTATCCTGGTAGCTAAGTAAAAATGCATTAAATCTCGGCACTTTCATTAATACAGACACTCACCCTGTTTTATTTCTTTTTAACAACAATTGAATAAACCATGAAATGAAATCCACTGTCTATCAAGATGTGCTCATTTTCAACCTGCGAAATTATCATTTTTGATGAGTGTTAATGCAGATTACTGGGCCCTTCTAGAGGTGGAACTCAGAAACCTGCATTTTTAACCAACCTTAAAATTGATTTTCTTGTACTCTGAAGTTTGTGTGTCTTCCTAAAAACAAGTTGTGTGTGTGTGTGGGGGGGGTGGGGAGCAATACTTTGTGTGTCGTCCTTGTCAATGCACCCTTTCATGAATTCCCATATCACTTTAATTCACAGATCCTCACAGACTCTGCCTTCTCCCCCAGCAATCCTAGAGATACCGGAAATATAGATTTGCCCAGTCAAACCATCTTACAGGCAGCCCAGCAGAAGTTTATCTGAAAAGAATATGTATAATGAAGAGAAATAATTAAGACAAGTCCCATTACTGAATATATATTCAGTGGGACAGGTTAGGTGTTTTTCATACATCATCTTATTTTTAAAACTCTAGGAAATGTTATAGGTAATAATCTTCTTTAGTACTTGGAAAAACTCAGGCTCATAGGGGTAAGTAATCTGTTTAGGGTCACACAACAGTTACTGATGGAGCTGGGTTAGAACACAGGTTTTTGCTTCAAAACTCCTGCTTTTGCCATGTTGCCTTTTATCATAAAAAATCACATCAGTCATTAGGGAAAAAAAGAAAGGTAAAAGAAAACATATTCCCATGTTACCAAAACCCTCAGTTGCTTGCCCAGCAGTGAACCTGGTAGGACTCTCCCACGGTCTTCTCTGCACATTCTCTCTGCTTCTTCCGTCTCAGCTCAGTCCCGGTAAGTCCCGTGGTAAATTCTTCCAGCTCTGGTACCTGGTACGTCATCAGCCATGGTATTGAGTCCCTGGGTTACAGCAAAAGGAGACATACGTATGTCCTACCTTAAGTTCTTTTATGATACAGGAGCCACTGCCCCTCGTGGCTATTCCAATGGCATCAGTTTATTAACTATTTTAATTTAAAGTCAACTACACTATTTAAAGTACAGACATAGACAATCCTATTTGGCAGCTCCGCCTGAATGCAGAGGTAAAAGGAAGTTTTATATTTGAGGAGTTGGTGACTTTGGTGCAGAAACAAAAAATTTGTATATATTACAGACTTCTTTTGATAAAGATTTAAAAAATCTAAGCCACTGATGTTTTTATGTTTTTACTTATAATTATAATCTCTTTCCACCCCTTAAAAGTGGATTATAAAAATATTTTTAAAGTACTGATGGTTGCAATCTATTTATTACACAGATTCGACATTCCTGAATGTATAAGTTCCAAAAGGAACATTGGATTTTTTCCATTACACACAGGTTTCCATGAAATTGATTTTTACCTTTATATCCAGACAGATCCCAGCAGTTACGACTGTCAAGGTGCCGTTCTCCGTGGTGTTTGTCCACGTCATGTGACGGCAGGTGTCCTGGACGATCAGGTTCAAGGGTATCTGTGTAGCCCACAGCCTTGGAAGACAGAGCTCCCTCCAGGGCAGGGGGCGGATTTGGTTCCTGAGCAGGTTCAAGATAACATCTCTCCTTGGGAAAAGTAGGTCAGGTTTGTGGAATTCTTTCACAGACTGGGAAGTCCCTGTGCCTGTGGTGGCTGAGCTGTGACATGAACCCACGGTGTGTGCAGTACCCACGGCCCGCTCCCCATGTCCCCCTTGGTCTGGTGTTGGGGTCAAGGGAACTGGTGTCAGCGGAGCTCATGCTGCCTGCTGGGCCCTGACTCACGTTGTGTGTAACCCAGGGTCTGTGTCAGCTAGCAACCTCCACGACACTGTGACCGGCTCCCATGTGGGCTTGAAAGCTGGGTGCAATCTCAGACCCCACAGAGCTCTTGAGAAAATAAGACAAATTAGAGCTGGTAGGTGTGGATGCAAAAAGGGGTTCTATGGAAAATAATCTCACAGGGTGACCTGGTCATAAATTCCTTCCTGGGCAGGTCCTGGTGGGGTATCACACCCCAGGCATATAACCTTTTCAGAAAAAGGTTTATGTTGCCCTGACCAGTGTGGCTCAGTTGGTTGAGTGTCATCCAGTGCACCCAAAGGTCACCAGTTCCATTTCCGCTGAGGGCACATGACCAGGTTGCTAGTTTGGTTCCTAGTTGGGTGCTTACCGGTAGCAACAGATTGATGTTTCTCAAATTGATGTTTCTCTCTCTCTCTCTCCTTCTACCTTCGTTGGTCTCTAAAAATTAATAATAATAAAGAACAGGTTTGTGCTTGCCTTAAGCAAGCCCTGTCCATTGTTCCTGTGCATCTAGGTTAACACACCTTTGAAATGTGGGAACCCACCCTCAGGAGAGCCCATAGTTTGGTAACTGTCCTGTAATCCACTCCCCACCTTGCTTTCTCCCACCTTCCTGTAATCTTCCTTATGTTCCCTCCTTAGTTTAAAATGTGTAAAAGGAGCTGCCGACCATCATCACGAGAAGCATTTTTTTTTAGTCTGCAGAGATCTTGCTTCCAGGCGTATCGTCTGTTTGGCTCAAATACGTTTTTATAAAACTCTCTAGGGTTGAATGTCCTATGTCGGAGTAGGCATGTCCTGAGAAGCGGGGTACACCCCAGAGTGGGGGACAGGCAGAGTGGTCAAAGGTGGGGACGGAAGGTTCATGAGGTGGAGACGTCTGGGAACAAAACATTTTGTACCAACTCCTAATCCACTTAATTTTTGTCCCATTAAATTTAGATCTCAAAGTAGATGATACGGGTTTGTACTGATCTTGGTCAGAAACAAGAACCGAAGACCCAGGTTCTTCCACATAGAAGCGATGCCTGGTCAGCTCTGTGATCTCCACCCAGTGTGTCCTCCCCGTGGGCAGCTCTAAGGATCCTCACTGACAGTCATCACACTGACTGGCGGGACTGCCCCCCTCATCTTGAATACACCACCCTGTTTGCTTTCCCTCCTCAATCAGCAAAGAAAGCTTTCGGTCACATGTGGATCAACACTGGTCTGTCTCACACTCCCCCTCCCCCAACCTTGCCCCACTCCCAGGGCTCCCCCACCCTTAGGGCTCCCCACCCCTGTGGTGCCCCCCACACCCTGCTGTGTCAGGTGTACAACTTGCCCAGAACAATGGGACACATGCTTCCCAGAGTGCAGTTGAAGAGCTGTGAGTAAGGGACGCACACCTTTGCTGGAGATCACAGAACACAGCTTTATTGGGGATCACAGAACACACTTTTACTGGGGATCACACGGCCCACCTTTATTGGGGATCACAGGGCACACTTTTATTGGGGACCCCAGGGCACACCCTCTATTGGGGATCACATGGCGTACTCCTTGGTCCACCTGCGGGCCTGGAGGTCGAACTTGGGCCTGTCCTTCAGGAACACGGTCGCAATCTCTGGATCCAGGATGTCGTGTGGGCTGGGATCTGCCAGAATGGAGCAGATGGCCAGCAGCACCTGGGAGAGCGTGCACGTGGGCGCCCACCTGGAGGTCAGCAGGTCAAGCCCGATACACCCACTTTTATTGACATTCGGGTGGTAAATGGGGGTGATGAACTGGACCTGCGGCGGTTTCAGGGGGTAAGTACCTGGGAACACAATGTCTAGGTAGAAGACCCCCCCCTCATAGGGGCTGCCCTCGGGCCCTATGACCACCCCCTGCCAAATGAGTATGTCCTCCTCCAGGGGCCCCGCGGAGCACAGCTCGGGTGGGTTTCGAGAAAGGTCGAGGTACTCCTTCTGCAGGCGTCTCACGGCCAGAGACAGCGCCATGGCGACCCTCGTCCGAGGTCCTGAGAGAAAGGTGGGGACCAGGTCAGGGACGCCACCCTCCGAGTCAGGGGACAGGTGGGTCAGGTCGGGTCAGATGGAGAGGGGTCAGGGGTGATGGGGACAGGGCCAGGGATGGGGGCAGGGCCGGTGATGCGGGCTGAGCCAGTGACGGGGACAGGGGTGATGGGGGCAGGGCCGGTGGGGGGGGCAGTGCTGGTGGGGGGGAGGGGAGGCTGAGGAAGGAGCCATAGGACCAGCTGGACGGATGGCTCCTGGTCACCTGTGTCCTGTAGCTGCTGGCTCCGCTCCCGCTGCCCCCGTGGCACCACCTCTCGTCTGTCCTCACCTGAAGACTCCTGCTCAGCACCACCTGCTCCTGCCTCTCTTCTCTGCTGTCCACACCGGGGTGCCTGGCGACAGTAGGGGATGTGCTCGGTGAGGTCACAGGGGCGATAATGGTGATGTCACCGAGTAAGGGGAGGAGATGGAGGCTGGGTCAAACAGTGGCAGGAATGAAGGGGTGGTTGCAGTAGGGACCACGAGGGTAATGCAAGATGGCGGAGGGCGGGAGTTATAATGGCGGATGATGCAAGATGGCGGGGGGGGGGGGGCGGGAATTATAATGGCGGATAATGCAAGATGGTGGAGGGCGGGAGTTATAATGGCGGATAATGCAAGATGGCAGAGGGCGGGAGGTATCATGAGAGATAATGGAAGATGGTGGAGGGCGGGAGGTATCATGGCAGATAATGGAAGATGGCGGAGGGCGGGAAGAACCACGGAGGGTAATGGAGAGGGATGAAGGGCAGGAGGGGGACACCATGGAAACGAATAGAGCGGAGTGCACAGCAGGAGGGAACATGTTGGGTAATGGAGGGAGGTGCAGAGCATGAGAGACCATGGTTGGTAATGGAAGGGCATGGAGCATGGGAAGGAACATGGAGGGCAATGGAGGAGGGTGCAGGGAAGTAGGGAACATGTTGGGTAATGGAAGGTGGTAGAGGGCACGAGGGAGGCACCATTGAGGGGGATGGATGGGGATGGATGGGGATGGATGGGGATGGATGGGGATGGAGGGAGAGAGGGACCATGGAGGGTAAGAGAGGGGAGTGGAGAGCGGGAGGTATCATGGCGGATAATTCAAGATGGCGGAGGGCAGGAGGTATCCTGGCAGGTAATGGAAAATGGCGGAGGGTCGGAGGAACCATGGAGGGTAGTGGAGGACAGGAGGGGGACACCATTGAGGGGAATGGATGGGGATGGAGGGAGAGAGGGACCATGAAGGGGAAGAGAGCGGGGTGCAGGGCGGGAGGTATCATGGCGGATAATGCAAGATGGTGGAGCGTACGCGAGACCATGTTGGGTAATGGAGGGGCGTGGAGGGGGATGGGATGCACCATGGAGAGCAATGGAGCAGGGTGGAGGCTGGGAAGGGGGTGAAGGGGACTTGGCTGGGGTGAAGGGAACTGGGGTGGGGTGAGGGGGACTGGTGGGGGTGGCAGGGAGACCAGGCCCCCTGGCTCACCCAGGGCTCCTGCTGTTGCCGGGCAAGTTGGGCCACAGGCACTGCCCACCGCCGAGTTCCCCGAATAACTAAGGGCGGGTCTGCATTCCCTGCACCCCGTCACCCTGGTGCACCACCGCCGCTCACCTTTCACCCCGGGTCTGCATTCCCTGCACCCCCTCACCCCGGTGCACCGCCGGCCGCTCACCTCTCACCCCGGACCTTCACACCGACGTCTGCCCCTGTCGTCTGGCTCCGCGCGCTCTGTGGACGCAAGGGCACCTGGGAGCAAGCGCCCCACCTCGTGGCCCTTCCCTCCCAATGCTCCCTGTGTCTTTTTAAAGGGACGGTCTCCTACAGAACTGCTCTCCTAAGCTTAACATCATACCGTGGTTTTATAACCTTTAAAGTAACTTTCGTAACATTTTTATCAATTCACTTCATATGAATAATGAAAGGCTTCAAAGTTCCCATCTGGAGATAAAACTAACTTAATTTTTCAAGAAATGACAGGAAAAGCGGGAGGAAGGAAGGAAAACCAGTAATCCACCTAACCTATCTAAGCAGTGCGGTTATTTTTCTTTATGAAAACAATCATTTTGGGGAATAGTGGTTCCAACAACAAGCACAACTGCAGAACAATGTCTTTCATTCAGGAGGATTTCTAATCAAGATACTTTATCACATTAAACTCTGTTCGCTTGTATGCTTGGGAATGTAAGGCCAAATAAGTACCATCAGAATAGGTTGGGCTGTAATCCATATGAACTGTTTTTCATGTAATAAGTAATAATTTAAAAAGGCCTTAAATTTTGATAAGAAATCACAGTAGACTGGTAGTCCAGTTTCATTTATGATATACTGGACATTCTTCAATGATAGTTATCTAATACTCTTACTCAACCAATTTAGGAAGGCAGAATAATTATTTGACAGGACTTTAAGGAGGAGAACGTAGGTGGTTGAGTAGCCCTGAAATAGTGTGACATAAATGTCTAACTCATTGAAAGAAGCTTCCAATCGCTTGTGTTCTGTGGCTCCAAACAAGAACTGAATCGTGTGCGTGTGAGCACACAAACTATCCTTGTTACTGTGGTGAGGATCAAGTTTTAACATCTTCATTTGAAATAACAGAACATTTGTAAGAAAATCGGAAAGGAGCCCTGGCCGGTTTGGCTCAGCAGTTAGACCGTCGGCCTGCGGTACAGAGAGACCCGGGTTCGGTTCCCGCTAAGGGCATGTACCTTGGTTGCAGTTTGTCCCCGGCCCTGGTTGGTCGTGCGGGTGGCAGCCACTCGATGTGTCCCTTTCACGTCGATGTTTCGCTCTCTCTCTCTCTCTCTTCCTCTCTCTCTCTCCCACTCTATCTGAACAAAAAATGAAAAAATGTCCTCAGGTGAGGATAAAAAAAAAAAAAAAAAAAAAAAAAAGAAAATCGGAAAGGAAAACCAGGGCTAGTTCTTTCCGTAGGAAGCATAGATAACAATGTTGGGGGAAGCGCCTGAGCTGCTCTTTTCCCGAGGGGATGAGACCTGAAAATTATTTCGCAAGACCAAGTGCCATTAACACCAACCTTTTTGATGGGGGTGGGTATCAGGACAATGTAATCCCGTGTAAATTCTCTATAGGGAAATTGTTCCCATGATTCCTCCATCCATACATTGACCACATTCTGTGGAAAGTACTTTCCACGTCCATCTGCCCTCCATCCCCAGGGTGGTGGCTCTAGTTCAGGATCTGATCATGTGTCACAAGACGAAAGTAATATATTGATGAGTGTCTGTGCTGCCCGTCTTGCTCCCGTTCAGTCCATCCTCAACACTGCCGTGTAGGATGATCTCCCTAGAACATTAACCAATTCCTTTCATAGTTTTCAGTAGCTTCTCCACTTGCAGGGTGAAATCTAAATTCCAGGCCTGCCCTATTCGGTAGTCTCCAGGGAGAATTCAACTTTACTTTTTTTTTGCTACATACACTGTTTTGTGTACCCATAATATAGCACATATTATACTTCATTTTCATTATCTATTTAAATGTTCATTCTCTTAATCAGTCTGATAGTTCTTTGATGACAAGATTGGCCTGCATCTTTTTTGTCTTCTTACTGCCTAGTGTATATTAGGTATTTGATGTGTCCAGGATGAGTGCATGCATTCATTGAAGGATGAATGGCATAATTTAAACAGTATAATTGATTTAAAGAGGATATAATTATTTGTTCACCTAACCTAAAATTTAGGTTTGAAACATATGAATTTTGTCAGAGAATGCTGGTGTGAGAGGTTTTCTTGGTCTCTCCTCTTGAAGCTTAAAAATTTGAACAGCTACTATTCAAAAAGGATTTCCTGCTGAACCCGTAAACACTTCTAAGAGATCCATGGATTGAAACATCTGAAGGTGGACAAATTGGAGTGAACAGAAGAGAAAGGAAATGACTAGAGTTGAGATGGTGTCCGAGATGCAGCCCAGTACTTGCATTCCGGAGTTCACTGTGGGTCTCAGCCTATAGAGGGAAGGAATCAGGTTGCCGCTGGCACTCCTTCAGCCCTGAAGAACAGAGAGATACAGTGAGTGTAGGTGTGGTCACTAAGTTTTGCAGTTAAACCCAATGTCTTTTGAAGAGAGGAAGCACAAAGGTGCAGCCGCCTTGTCTGACTATTGCCATTGCCAGGCAGAAAAACAAATCCACAGAGCCTCGTTGTCTCCCCTCTCTCTCCCAGAGCTAGCAGTGAGCCCCAGAAGAAGCTGTAGCAGTGATTGTCAGGCTGCAAAGTACAACATTATCTGCAAACATGAGAACAGGAACCACAGACATATTTTCTCCTTAGTGACAGGCTCATTCTGTGGCTAATCACAGGGATGGGTGGAGATACGGATGTGAGGCCACCAAGGTCTGCCATTCAACACTACTCGGAGAACAAAGCCACAAAAGCACAAGCCAGCCTCTCCTAACTCATTCCCACCCCATTCTTTATGCTTGCACTGCCGGCCAGCATGGTCTGTCTGCAGGGGACAGCACTGGGATTTCAAGGATGTGGAACCCCATCGCACACCACATTTTCCTGCAAAGTTGGTGCCCTGAGATTGAGGCAACCTAATCACTGAGAGGACACCCACCTTCCCAGGGAACAAAGAACTTTCACACCCCAACAGAGATATGAAAAACCAGAGCAGTGCATGAAAAACTAAAGAACTTGTGGTATAGTGCCACCTACTGGAAAACAATGAAATGACTTATTATTGATCTACTAGAGAAGTATCACTAATACATAGATGCCTAGACAGAGAAAGAATTCATCAAATTCTATACAAAACCAAGGTAATGAGGCAGTTCCCAAAGAAAATGAAAAATCTCCAGAAAATAAACTCAAAGACATGAAAACATGTGATTTCAATTACAAAGTATTCAAGATTGCAGTTTTGAAAAAAACTCAAGATACAAAAAACAAAGACAGGAAGTTTAATGAACTCAGAAATAAAATCAGTGAACAAAGTGAATACTTTAACAAAGGGACTGGCACGTTGTAAAAGAAACAAATAGGAAAGGAACAGAGAGCCTATTCAAACAAATAGTTGATGAAAACTTCCCAGACGTATGGAAAGAGCTAGATCCTTGAATCCAAGAAGCAACCAGAATCCAAAAAGTCCTTTTCCAAGGTACATTGTATTAAAACTGTCAAAAATTAATGAGAAAAAAAAGAATTCTCAAGACAGCCAGGGGAATCAAGACAGTAATATACAAAGGAAATCCCATTAGATTGTCATCAGATTTGTCAGCAGAAACCCTACAAGCTAAGAGAGAGTGGAATAAAATATTCAACTACTGAAAGAGAGTAATTACAAGCCAAGAATAATATGCCCATCAAAGTTATCCTTAAGTATAAAAAAAGGGAGTAAAGACTTTCCTAGACATACAGAAGCTGAGGGAATTTATCACCAGGTGACCTCCATTACAGGAAATACTCGAGGGAGTTATTCTACCTAAAACAAAGAACAAAAGGAACCCAAAACTATGAGTAAGATGACCACAGGCAGACAGAAGCAGGATATTGCAACCCTTTTTCAGAATAGGGTACTATACACTTAAATATCACATAAAGGTTAAAGGAGGTAGACAAAGAAAACATTAAAAAAGAGAGAGGAAGAATACAACAACTACTGCAATTTAGAAATGAACTAAGCATAAATAGAGATAATTTGTGAAACAAAACCATAAAAGGGCAGGGGGTAAAGTTTCTAATTTTCAAGGGGGATGGAGATAAGATTCATTCGGGGGGGGGGGGAAGACTACTGTATATATGAAACCCTTTTGTTTTTTGCATAAACCTAATGATACCCACACACAAAAAAAAACTCAAAACTGAGACACCTAACTCTAAAAAAAAGGAGTCAGAAGAATAAATTATAGAATACCACCATAACTAAAACAACAGAGAGAAACAGAAGTGAAAAGAAACAATGGAGGCACAGATCTCCCAGTAAACAATAGATAAAATGGTATAGGAAATCTTCATAGATCAGTAATCATCCTAAATGTAAATGGAATAAATTCACCAATAAAAAGGCAAGGAGTAGCAGATTGGATCAAAAAACAAAACCCAACTATGTGATGCCTTCAAAAGACACATCTAAGCTGCAAAGACAAAGTTAGACTCAAAGTGAAAGGGTGGAAAATGATTCTCCAAGCAAATAACATCCACAGAAAAACAGGTGTAGCCATACTTCTATCTGACAAAATAGATTTTAAGGTAACAAGATACAAACATGGACATTTTATAATGATAAAGGGGACACTGCATCAAGAAGACAACACTTCTCAATATATATGCACCCAATCAGAGAGCACTGGAATATATCAAGCAACTACTAACAGAAATAAAGGGGAAAACTGACAATAACACAATCATAGTAGGGGACCTAAATACCCCATTGACAGCTTTAGAAAGATCATCCTAACAGAAAATCAATAAATATTGGCCTTAGATAAAACATTAGACCAAATGGACATAATTGACAGTTACAGAGCCTTTCATTCCAGAACATCAGAATATATGCATTCTTTCACAGTGCACAAGGAACATTCTAAAGGATAGACCATATGTTGGGACACAAAACTAGCTTTCAAAATTTTAAGAAGGTTGATATTATAGCAAGCATATTCTCTGACCACAGTGCTTTGAAATTAGAAAGTTACTGCAATAAAGAAGTGGAAGAAACCACCAAGATGTGGAGATTAAACAACTTGCCTGGGTTGCAGCCTGGATCCCCAGTAGGGGATGTGCAGAGGGGGCAGCCAATCGATGTTTCTCTCTCTCTTTCTCCCTCTTCCTCTCTCTCCAAAAATCAATAAAAACATATGTTAAAAAATACCTGCTGGGAAAGAGTTGAACATATGTGCCTTTTGGGTAGTTAAACTAAGACACTTGCAAGAAGCCTTCATATAGAACAGCTGGTGTAGTAGCTCTCTCCCCCAAATGATATCTCTATAAGCTAGACTTTAGGACTTATGAATGTGACCTTATTTGCAGAAAAGTGTCTTTTCAAATATAATTAATTTAAGGGTTATGAAATGAGATCAACCTGGATTTTCAGGTAGTCCCTAAAGTCAATGGCAAGCATTTTCATAATAGACACACACAGAGAAACAGGGAAAGGTATCAGAAAGCCATGTGAAAATGAAAACAAAGATCACAGTTACGCAGCCACAAGCCAAGGAATGCCTGGAGCCATTAGAAGCTGGAAGAAGTAATGAAGGATTCTCCCTTAGAGATTTGGAGGGTATATACCCTGCCAATACCTTGATTTCAGACTTAAGACTTTCAGAGATGGTTGTTTTAAGCCACCCAATTTGCTGTAATTTATTACAGTGGACCTCAGAAGTTAATAAAGATTTTGATCTCTTTTAATACCGAAAATATTGTACAAATACTTAAAAATATCAAAGTTTCTTGGGAGTTGGATACTGAGTAGAGGCTTAAAGAATTTTGAGAAGTATGATAGAAGCCCAGATTTCCCTGAGAAGATTGTTGGTAAAAATATACACATTAAGCCCAGCTGGTGTGGCTCAGTGGTTGAGTGTCGACCCATGCACCAAGAGGTCACCGGTTCGATTCCTGGTCAGGACACATGCCCAGGTTGTGGGCCCGATCCCCAGTGGGGGGCATGCAGGAGGCGGCCAGTTGATGTTCTCTCTAATCGATCTCCCTCTTCCTTCCTGTCTCTCTAAAATCAATAAAGAAAAAAAATATAGACATTAAGGCATTGCTGGTAAGAGCTCATAAAAACATGAGGAGCATGATATGTGAAGTCATATCATCATACCGAATATATATATTATCATAAACAAAATTTTGGTAGAGCTATGAACATTAAAGGTGCTTCTGATGAGAACTCAGAAGGAAGTAAGCTGTTATTGAAAAGTGAATAAAGGGTTAGTCCTTGTTATAAAGTGGTGAAAAATTTGTACAAATTGTGTTCTGCTCTTCAGTAGAAGATAGAACTTGGAAGCAGTGAATATGAATCTATAGCTGAGATTTTCAAGCTTTGTGCTGAAGTTACAACCTGGTTTCTTCTTGACCCTTCTACTAAAATGTGAGAAGAAAGAAACAATTTTAGGAAAGAACTGTTAAGCTGCGAAGAACAAAAACTTGATGATTTGGAAGATTCTTAGCCTGTCCGGATTGCAATAGATGCTAAAATTAGAACATGTTCTGCTGGGAAAGCATACTTAGGTTAGAAAGCCAAGGGTTTCACTGGAAACCTTTTGCTTGAATAGATTAGGTTTGTTAATCATATATCTAATTAACCATCACGGCACAAGTCAGGAATAAAATTTGAGTTATTTGAAAAGTTCTGTAGAGGGTCCACTTGTCTAATGGCAGGGAACATCATGACACACACAAGTGAGCCACAATGTTAGGAGAATATTATTGTATTAGTAGAAACAATACCAAGTTGAATGGAGAGGGACAGAGGACAAAATGGCTTTCTTCATCTCTATAAAATGCCATTTATATGGCGTGTCCAGATAGATTCATAGAGCTAGCAAGTACATTTGTGAATTTCTTTGTCTGGGAAAGAGAAAGAGGATGGAGAGTGATTATTAATGGATACGGGTTTCTTTTGGAGTGATGACACTGTTCTAAAATTGTGATGATAGTTGTATAGCTCAATGAATATGTGAAAAATAATTTAACACTTTAAATGAGTCGATGGCTGGATGGCATGTCAATTGAATCTTAACAAAGCTGTTAACATTTTTACGAATTAACCTAAAAATGGCAGGTGAACTGTTTAAGGCTAATTAGAGATTATCCTGAATCTTATTTAACAGGTGTGTAAAATAGTGCTTTTGTAAAATTTAATTGAAATCAAATATATACATAGCTTAAAGGGAACCTTGTACAAAGTATGACTTTAATACACAGGCATGGCCAAAAGTAGGTTTACAGTTGTTCCTATGGAAAATAACATGATAATTAATAAATAATAATACAAGAATAAACTCAGTGTTTCATGTACTCACAACAATAAACCTATTTTTGCCCACCCCTGTATATGCACTACTCTTAGGGTCAGTGTTTTACAAGTAAATCAAACAATTTCCCAGTTGTTAAAATTTCACTGTTTAAGACTTCTTGGGGGGGCCCAGCCAGTGTGGCTCAGTGGTTGAGCATCGACCCATGCACCAAGAGGTCACCAGTTTAATTCCCAGTCAGGGCACATGCCCAGGTTGTGGGCCTGATCCCCAGTGGGGGCATGCAGGAGGTGGCCAATCGATATTCTCTCTCATTGATATTTCTATCTCTCTCCCTCTCCCTCTCTCTCTAAAATCAATAAAGAAAAAAAATTTTAAAAAAGATTTCTTGTGCGGTAGAAACTTTAACTTATAGAGCCTAGCACACACAATTTGAAACTATTAGTTATCATAAAGAAAACTGATCTGTTGCTAAGACTATTACTGTAGATTTAACCAAATATATATGTACTACTATTATCAATAGTTTTTACTATACTTACGAAACACTTGTATTTAATTCAAGATAATATACAGATACCACTTCATTAAATGGATGACACTAAGCAGTTAAGCCGGGTCATAAGCATGATCATTCTGGGAAAGTAATGTCAGGGGAATATATAATAAAGTTTGAAAGCTTTTGTTTCCTTATATCAGACCTAAAACATTTATGAAGTACTTTCTTAGCAATTTGATCTCATTATTGAGGACTCTCATGACTTGCTAGCAAAATTCGACTTCTTGGCCTTGCAACCAACATTTCCTTCTGGTTTCTGGAAAAAAAAAAAAAAAGGTTCTAGTCTTCTGTAATGATTAAGGAATCATGTCAAGGAAGGGAGCCACCTGGGATGTTTTACCACGGAAAGAGGAACACACTGAAAAAAATCATACAATCTTTGCTGCCTTTTCCCTTCTCGGTCACATTACTGATCAGTATTCTCATATGCAAACGTTTTTGTTTGAATTGAAAGTGCATGACCTAAAGCCAGTTCTTATTAGATATTTTAGGACCTTGTGATCAGAATCAAGTGCTTGTTTTCTCACACATTACAAATGCATAGATGTTAGATTGAACGAGAAAAAATAACAAGTTTCAGAGTTGGTTGAAGGGCAATGTATTCTGGCAGCTATCCTCAAGGCTTTCACAGTATTTACTACCATTTTCTACTGGAAATCGAACTGTAAAATGACAAGTGCATGTAAGAGTAGGTTAGCTGCACCAGTAGATGTTCAAAGTGACCAGAAGATCATGTACATACCATTAATCTACTTAATTACCCCCTGTCAAATCATGGCTGTATTTCTGCACACACTACAACTTTCATTTTACTGTTTTGGAAATTTCTTTCAACTAAGTATCACCTATATAATGTGTTGGGAAAGGGTGGAGGGCCCATTTCTTTTTGCTCCACGTCCCACAACTCTTGGGATTATGAAATTTAGATGCATTTACTTTCTGGAACAATCATCAGTAATTTATTGCAAATTATGTTCTAGGTTCTGTGTTAGGTGCTTGTTAATGCAAAGATGAACATGATATCATCTCTGACTTAAAGGGATGCACAGTCTGATGGAAGAAGAGAAAAATGCATTTATATCTATTTAAGTAATTAAAATGACGCGTTATAAATACTATAATAGAAGCATATTTATGATTCCCTGGATGTAAGAAGGCTAGGGATCAAAGATGACTCTTCAGAGGAAGTTATATCTGAGCTGAGTCAGGAATAACTAGGAGTTAGTTAGGATAAATAACTAGCATCTAGACAAGGGGAAAAGACAGGGATGACTAATGGACAGACTGTCACCTAGGCAGAAGGACAAGCATGTGTGAAGGGCCTGATGGTCCAGACAACATGGCTATGTCCAGGAATTTAATGCATAAGTATGTTAAAACTCTGTAGTTTGAAGAATGTCTAAAGCTGAGAAGACAATGTTCAGATTGTGAGTGGACTTAAAGGTAAATTGAAGAAGTTTGGATTTTATTCCAAATGCCATAAAGGAACATTGAAGAATTTTAAGTAGAATATGATGTGAATAAATTTCATTTTGTGAAAGATCACTATAGTACCTGCTGTGAAGAAAATTCGTTAAGTGAATGGAAAGCATATAGGAAACCTAGCAATATTACACCATAATAAGCAAAATATCACGAAGCCAAAAAAGAGGTAGTGACAGTAGATTGGGAGGGGGTGTTTTGAGCCATACTAATAATATAGAATTTTTAAAACTGCATTACTATATAAATAGGGAAGTTAAAGGAAAAGAAAAGAGTCATAAAATGACTGCAAATTATTTTTTAAGTACAGATCCATAAGAACGAAAAGAACAAGAGAGTTTTGTTGGAAGCAAGAAAGCAAACTGATGTGTACCAATTGCTTTAGCACACCTGAGAAATCTAAATTCTAATATGGCAATTAGAAGAAACAAAAATAATAACATTTATATTGGAGGGCCTATATTTGGCTTGCAAGACATTACATGCCCTTGGTTTCCCTCGTCTTATTGCCCCTCTTCTGGTTTTTCCTCATTTTCCTGATTGAAAGTAACGGTGCATGTTGGAGTTTATTCTTGGACCTCTGTCTGCTCTATCTACACTGGCTCTCTTGGAGATCTTATCCAGTTCTATGGCTTTAAATACTACCCCACTGAAATGAATGGAAATGGAGTTTTCTTCTATAGGCCAAAAACTTTGAAATTATCTTTGGCACCTGTCTTGTGTTCCCATTCCTCATGCAATCTCTCTGCAAGTCCTCTTAGCTATTACTTAAACTTTTTATTTAGAATCTAAAAATTTGCAGAACCTTTACTACTATCACTTCCACATAAATCAATGTTTTATCTCTTAACCACATTAATGCAATAATCTCTTAACTACTTCCTTTTGCTGTTAACTCCCCAAAAAGACTACCAGAAAAGCTTATTTATCAAGCAAAGTAAATTTATTAAGTGTATCACAATAGGAGAGAATACCACATTGAAAGTCTTAATAATTGTCTCAAAATGGGGAAGTTTGAGATGATATAATTCAGTTTAAGAGCATGGGCTTAGTGGTATTAAAGTAGGCCTTTTTAAGTGGAGAACTGGTTGGTACTGGCCAAAGTTTATGACGTATAAGTTTTGTATTGGTGGGCAATATTTACTATTTAATAAATTTTTACTACATTCTTATGTAATTTTTGTCAGAGCAATCACACATCAGGTTTTGAGATGGACCAATGTGCAATGAAAAATTAATTTGGATACTGTTACCAAAGAAGGAAGACATTAAAGTTGGGTGAGTAGAAGTTTGTGTCATATTCCAATCTTTTCATACTCAATATTTAAACTCATTGCTTTTATCATACATATAATTCTACAGTTGGAGATTTTATATATATATATATATATATATATATATATATATATATATATATATATATATATTTGCTTACCCCAAGGTTGGAATGCATTGTAGATTGCTGCATTCAGCTCAATATTCAGGATCTCTGGGTAATATAAAGGTCCTTCCAACAGATCCCGGTGTTGATCTTTTAGAACTGCTGAACTACAGTCCAAAGAAAAGTGATCTTCCCCTAATAACCAAGTGCATACAATTGTTGAAATGTTACAGTATAACTACTACAAAAGCTCTAATTCTGGAAAATGGAGACAGAAAAACACATGGTAATCACTGGCCCATGGCACATATTTTACTGGACAGAAATAATGGAGAATACTTGCTTTGAGAGTGGTTTTTCTCCGGGCTTTCTGAAGGAAACTTCCTTGCCATTGGTTATGCCCTCTTGGAGGATTTTCATTGCCCATTATCCTCCATAGCTACATCTCAATCTGATAATGAAGAAGGTGATGATATCTTAGACATGTCAGTGTGAAATCAAATTATAGCAGTTCATAGGAAAGAGTAATCAGGTAGGCTAGGTTTATTAGGAGAATTAATTTGGGACTGGGGCGTTTTAACCCCTACATTTGATGTGGTTGCCCAAAGTTACATGGCATATTATCCCCCATTATTATCTGACTTTACTGCTGTACTTACTATTATATATCTATGACATGAAATCATGATATTTCAAGTTTTTCCAATCTATGTGTGTCATATGAAAACCTTCTAGCATTTGCTCTTAAACTTATAACACCAAGAACTATATATCATACTCTAGTTATATTTTTCCCAGCGTGGAATAAAGTACAGTGACAGTCATCTCAGTCTACACAGTCTTTGATGATATGCAGATTAATATTACAACCTTTGTTAAAATATGGTGATCTATCACCATATTTTACTCCTGTCATGGATATTATCTAATAAATCACAGACATATTTATATGTGCTGAAATGAGCAATGTATCACCAACATCCTTACCTAGATTAGTTTAAACTACACAAATTATCTTATAATGTGATTCAGTTTAATCTTGTTTTATTCTGGTAAAATATTAAGAAAAGTGGGAAAAGTTCAAGTAAAAAAAATTCTCCAATTTTAAGATGGGGATGTAAATGCCCTTGTTTACTTTCTATTTATTTTTTTCTACGTAGCCTTTAATAATTAAGATATCTTTAAAACTATGTAAGACATCCAGAAAATATGGAATGCTGTGAAATCAAGGGTCCAGAAATACAAAGATTTCTGTACAATATGAAGATATCTAATTATTTATTATTTGAAACTCCAGTGACCTTCTCTCACATTCCCATCTCATACAATGCCAAACCAAGGCAGCACATTATATTTTGCATGAAATGGGTTATATTTAAATTGAGAACATTTACTCTGAGACTTCCAAGAAGAAGGAAATCAAAATCCCACATAATACAAGCTATTATATTTAAAGTTAGAAAGTAACTTAAGATGTAGAATGAGACATGAGCGCTTGAATAATATTGGCATTTGTAGTATGCTACATAAAGCTTAAGCATATAAAATGTGAATTATCGCCCAGACGGTGTGGCTCAGTGGTTGAGCATCGGCCCATGCACCAAGAGGTCACTGGTTCGATTCCTGGTCAGGGCACATGCCCAAGTTGTGGACCCAATCCCCAGTGGGGGGCATGCAGGAGGCGGCCAATCGATGTTCTCTCTCATCAATGTTTCTATCTCTCTGTCCCTCTCCCTTCCTCTTTCACAAAAAACCAATAAAGAAAAAAATTTTTTTAATTAAATAAAATGTCAATTATCTCCCTGTCCTTTTAACCAAATGTGTAGTTACACCAGGTATCCATAACCAGATTGGGCTGTACCTTTGTTATTCAAGAACATAATTATTATAAGGGACTTTTGACAACCCAAAGGAGCCCTTAGAATTTAGTTTAAGACAAGTTACTTTATATTAACCTGACTATGTATTGAATAGTGTCCCACTGTTGGTGGTAAAATGGAAGAAAATGTCTAATTATCAATTACTTCTTAGTGATAACATGCCGTTCCTTTTCTTACCTCACTTTTCTATGGCAAATGATACTATTGGTACTCTTTTTTGAATTATTTTCCACCCTTGCTTTCGGGAGCATTATTCTTTTATGAATCTCTTCTACATCAATGAACATTTCTTGTTTTTCTTCTTCATGGACTCCTTTTATTCTACCCTCACATTTGATATTGGTGACCCTCTACGTTTGTTATGATATACAATGTGTTCTCATTTATACACACTCTATGGACAGTCCCATGGGCCACCCTGGCTTCAAATGTTACCTAAAATGCTTGTACCTCACAAATCTCTATCTCTAGCTATGAACTTTTTCTAACCCCCAATCCACCTGCTTATTAGCTATCAGCTGGATATTGTAATAACACATATTAAGTTGAATTAGTCATATCTCAACCAAACTTGTTCATCCTCCTATGTTCAGTATATTGGTAAATATTACAATTATCCATCTTGTAATCCAAGTTGGAAATTGGGCTTCTCCATTTCTCTTATCTCCAATGCAGAAATGAGCATCAAAACTCTATATTTTAGCTCCGTAGCATTTCCTAATTATTTCACTGTTTTATATCTACTTTTATTAACTTCAGGCCCTCATTAGTTCATGTTTAAAATATTGCAAAGTTCTCTTAACTGATGTTTCAACATCCAGTTTTGTTCTCCTCCAGCCTCTTCCCTACACTGATCCTAGAGTGAATTTTTTCTAAAGCTAAAATATGATTATTTTAGTATCTCACATAAAACTAAGTAGATTGATATTGCTTACGTCCATTGGTCTCAAATTTACTGTACATAATAATTCCTTGGGGAGTGTTGTTTAAAGTGCAGGTTGCTCAGTCCTCAGAAAGCCTGAGTCATTACGGAGTGGAATGGGGCCCAGGGAGAAGCATGTTTCTTTATTGATTTTTTTTTTTCTTTTAGAGAGAGAGGAAGGGAGAGGGACAGAGAGATAGAAACATCGATGAGAGAGAACATCGATTGGCCGCCTCCTGCATGCCCCCCACTGGAGATCGGGCCCACAACCTGGGCATGTGCCCTGACTGGGAATTGAACTGGTGACCTCTTGATGCACGGGTCAACACTCAACCACTGAGCCACACCGGCCAGGCAGGACAAGCATGTTTAACAAGCCGTTTTGATCATTCCTACATCAATGCACTTCAGATTGCACACTGAAAAATATTAAACTAAATTTAAGATCCAAATGTCTTCAGATAACTTACAGCCAGGTATTAATTCTGACTGATTGGTGCTCATGCTTTTACTAGTGCTTAATATTATAAGATGTATTTTTGTTGTGGCAAAAAACAACAACAAAAAAAAAACACATAGAATGCCCGGCCAATGTGGCCCAGTGGATTGAGCATCGCCCCATGGACTGAGAGGTCACAGTTCGAATCCTGGTCAGGGCACATGCGGGGGTTGCGGGCTCCATCCCCAGTAGGGGGCGTGCAGGAGGCAGCCGGTAGATGTTTCTCTCTACATATTTTCTTCTAGGAGTTTTTATGTTTCAGGTTTTCCATTTAAATTTTTAATCTATTTTGAGTTTATATTTGTGTATGGTGTAGTTTAAGAGTCCAATTTCATTCTTTTGTATATGGATATCTAGTTTTCTTAACATGACTAGTTGAACAGACTATCCTTTACAATTGTGCAACCTTGCCACCTTGTGCATAACTATGAAACCTCAAGGTTTCTTTATATTTATTTGGGTCTTATTTCAACATTATATTTCTTTCAACAATAGATTTAAAAAATTTTCAGTGTACAAGTCTTCACTTCCTTAGTTAAGTGTATTCCTAAATATTTTATTTTTTTGATGCTATTATAAATGAGATTGGTTTCTTAATTTCCTTTTTGGATTATCTGTTGATAGTGTACAGGAAAGAAACTGATTTTGTATATTGATTTATTATATTGCAGATTTTCTGAATTTATTATTTCTAACAAGTTTTTAAATTAATTTTAAAATTATTGTTGACACAATATTTTATTAGTCTCAAGTGCACAACATAGTGATTAGACATTTATAAACCTTGGACAGTTTTTTTTTTTAATCTTCAGGGTTTTCTAGATCTAAGATCAAGTCATCTGCAAGAAGAGATAATTTTACTTTTTTCTTTCTCATTTCAATGCCTTTTATTTCTTTTTCTTGATTATTTTCTCTAGCTAGGATTTCCAGTACTGTGTTGAAAAGAAGAGATTAAAGTAAGCATCTTTGTTTTGTTCTTAGAGGAAAAACACTGTTTTTCACCATTGAGCATGGTGTTAGCTGTGGGATTTTCATATATGGTCTTTATTATGTTGAGGACATTTTCTTCTATTCCTACTTTGTTCAACTTTTTAAAATGTATTTATCATAAAATGTGTTGAATTCTGTCCAGTGATTTTTCTGCATCTGTTGAGGTGATCATGTGACATCATTCTACTAATATGGTCTATCATATTGATTGATTTTCATACATTGAATTCTTCAAATTCTGGGATAAGTTCCACTTGGCCATGTGGAAGATCCTTTTAACATGCTATTGAATTATGTTTGCTATTATTTTGTTGAGAATTTTTGCTTCTATATTCATCATGAATATTGGCTTTTAGTTTTCTTTTTTGTAGTGTCTTTTTATGGCTTTGGTATCTGGGTAATGCTGGCCTAATAAAAATATTCCAGGTGTGTTCTCTCCTATTAATCTTTTTTGGAAGATTTTGAGGATTGGCATTAATCCTTCTTTAAATTTTGGTGTAATTTACCAGTGAAGCCATCAGGCTTTTCTTTGTTGGATGGTTTTAGATTATTGATTCAATCTTATTCCTCATTATTAGTCTGTTCAGATTTTATATTTTCTCATGATTCAGTCTTGACAGTTTTATATTTCTAGAAATTTATCCATTACTTCTAGGTTACTAATTTTTCTCATATATTGGTTTATGGCAGTCTCATAATCATTTCTACTTCTGTGACATCAGTTTTAATGTCTCCTCTTTCATTTCTGATTTTATTTATTTGAACCTTCTTTCATTTTAATTTATTAGTATAGCTAAGGACTTGTCAATATTGCTGATCTTTAAAAATACTTTAAATTTTGCCCAGCCGGTGTGGCTCAATGGTTGAACGTTGACCCGTGCACCAAGAGGTTGCTGGTTCCATTCCCGGTCAGGGCACATGCCCAGGTTGTGGGCCCGATCCCCAGTGAGGGGCAGGCAGGAGACGGCCAATCAGTGTTCTCTCTTATTGATGTTTCTATCTCTCTCTCCCTCTTCCTTCCTCTCTCTCTAAAATCAATAAAGAAAAAAATAATAATAAAAATACTTTATATTTTGTTTATTTCTTGTTTTGTGTTTATTACTCTCGATTTCTTTTATGCTGTGCTCTTTATTATTCCCTTCTGCTTTTGGGGGGCTTAGTTTGCTCTTCTTTTTGCAATTCATCAAGGTATAAAGTTAAATTGCTTATTTGAGATAATTCCTCTTGTTTAAAGTAGATGTTTACTACCATAAATTTCCCTCTTAGAACTCCTTTTGCTGCATCCCATAGTTTGGTATGTTGTTTTTTCTTTATATATATGTAACAATATATATAATATATATACTATATATATATATATATATATATATATATAATAGTAATACCATCATTTCACATTTAGCCTATATATTTGTCTTTAAATCTAAAGTGAGTGTCTTTTAGCCAGCATATAGTTGGATCTTGTTTATTTATCCATTAGTTGACTCTGTGTCTTTAAATGAGGCGTTTAATTCATTTATATTTAAAATAGTTACTGATAAGGAAGGGCTACTATTGACATTTTGTTAATGGTTTTCTCTCTGTATTGTAGATTTTTTTGTCCTTTTCCTCTCATACTGTCTTCTTTTAAGTTCCATTGATTTTTTTTGTAGTAACATGCTTTGATTCCTTTCTCATTTTCTGTTGTGTATCTTCTGTAGGTATTTTCTTTGTGGTGAGCGTGGGTCTCATATAAACATCTTATAGTTATAACAATCAATTTTAAGCTGAAAACAACTTCAATTGCATACAAAAACTCCACTCTTTTACTTCCTCCACATACACTGTATGATATTGATGTCACAAATTACTTCTTTTTATATTGAGTGTACATTAACATATTTTATATAGTTAATTTTATACTTTTGTTATTTTCTATATCAGAATTAAAAATTACTTATGTACTACATAACATGTTACAATATTACAGTATTCTGTATTTGTCTATGGATTTAATTTCACTAGTGAGATTTATGCTTTCATATACTTTTATGTTGCTGTCTAGTATTCTTTTGTTTCAAGTTGAAAAATTTTCCCTTAGCATTTCTTGCAAGGCCGGTCTAGTGGTGATAAACTCCGTCAGCTTTTGTTTACCTGCAGAAGTCTTTATTCCTTCATTTTTCAAGAACAGTTTTGTCAGATATAGTATTATTGCTTGGCAGTTCTTTTCCTTTCAGCTCTTTGAATATATCAACCCACTCCTTTGTGGCTTATAAATTTCTGCTAAAGAATGTGCTGATAATCTTGTGGGGCTCTCTCATATGTGATCTGTTTCTTTTCCCTTGCTTCTTCACATTTTATTTATTTATTTATTTATTTATTTTGTCTTCAACTTTTGACAATTTAATTACAATGCATCTTGATGTGGACTTTGAGTTTATTCTTGCTAGGATCTGTTGGGCTGCTGTCCATCTCCATTTCCAGATTAGGGAAGTTTTCAGCCATTATATTTTCCAATAAGCTTTCTTCCCTTTTACTTTCTCTCCTCTCCTCCTTCTGGGACACCAAAAAAAAAAAAAAAGTGTATATTTGGTCAACTTGATAGTGCCTCAGAAGTCATTTAGTCTTTTTCACTACACACACACACACACACACATACACACACATATATATATATTTTTTGCTTCTCTGATTGTATGATTTCCAATCATCTATTTTAAATTCACTGAATCCTTTAGTTGCCTATGTCTGTTGTTAAATCTCTCAGTAAATTTTTCAGTTCAGTTATTATTCTTTGGCTCTGATATTTTTATATTTTTAAATATTTTCTTTTTGTTGATACTTTTCTTTCTTCATGAAACATTTTCCTGAGTTCATTGAGCATCTTTATGATGGTCATTTTGAATTTTTTCAGGTTATATACCTCTGTTTCTTCAGGATATGTTTTTGGATACTTACTTTTTTTTTTTTTAATTGGGCCATGTTTTCCCTGATATTCATGTGTCATGTGATTTTGTGTTGACACCTGAGAATTTAGAAAAACAGCCACCTCTACCAGTCTTTATGGAGTGGCTTTGTACAGGGAAAGGCTTTTACTGTTCAGTCTGTTGAGTTTTTAGTGGCCTTTTCTACCTTTCTGTGGATATGTCTTCTCTGTACTTAATATTGGTAACTTCTCAATTAGAAGGATTTTCAGGTATTGTTTTTTTTTCCTCAGGATCTTATGATATCTTGTTCTCTTTTGTATGTGTCTGCAGTACTACAGGTTCCATGCGGTTGTTGCAAGCCACCCAGCTCTCCTTTGTTCTTAGTGGCCTTCAGGTATCTAGAATATACTGGTCCCATCAGCCATCCAAGACATGCAAGACAAAATCCAGTCTCTTGGGCAGCCACATGAAAATCCAAAATGTTGGAAAAATTCTCCACTCTTGTCTTTCCCCCTGTATGGAAAAGAAACCAAGCTGTATTCGCCACTGTCCGCTATATCATAGGTCTGTTGGAGCTACAGGAAGCTGCCTAGCTCTTTTTTGTTCTTTGTGGTTCTCAGCATCTAGATTATGCCCATTTCCATGTAGTCCCCCCAAAACTAGAAAGTTGTACACATTCTTCAATTATTTTCCTCCCCAGAAAGAAGCCAGTAGTTGAGAGTTTTCTCCTGCTCATTGCATACTAAGCCAAGGAGAGAGACTATGGTGAACGAGTGTGTGTTAGTCCAGACCTTTGCCTTTATTCTCAATTGTCCCCAACCTGGTGTTCTTCCCATTCAGTGCTTAGATTTGTGCAAAACAGAAATCAGCCCCTCAAGCAACTTCCTTAAGAGTCTGTACATTGGACATCTGTTTCAGCCTTCTTCCCTCTCCAGTGAGAAGCTAGCAGTTGGAATTTTTCTTCCAATTGCATTGTGCTTAACCAGAGGGAGAGACTGTAGTGAGTGGGTGTCACACATTTTGCTACTAGCTTTGATGTGGCTGGTTTAATGCCCACTTTGGGTGCAGTAACCTCTTACTGTTCTATGGATTTCTCATAAAAGGAATTGTTCCATGTATTGTTGTTGAAAAGGTATTCCCACGAGGGGAATAAGTGTCTGGGTTTCCTATTCTGTAATCTTAAGGAAGGAAGTCACTTCTTACAAGTTTTTAAAACTATTTTCATAGGTTAGCATTTCATATCTGATCATTGAACACTTTTTTTCTTGCTTATTTATTTCATAGCACTTTTATACTTTATATCTTACCTATTTATTTATACCTATAAAATTCTTGTTAACGGGAATTATATATTATTTATCTCTATGTCTTATGCACCTAGATTATGACCTGACTTACTCTTGTCTTATAATAAATCTTTGATTAGAAAACTAAATTATAATTTACATCACCTCTTCACCTAAATATGGAAGAATTTTCAACATTTGGCTTCTGATTCTCTCATAGTAAGTTCCTGTTTGACCCAATCCTGCTCAGCTACAGTTTCTAAATAATTTTAACTTTTTTTTGGGGTCAATTTCAGCTAAAGAAAATGTTGACCAAAACTGGCAATATATTAAGTCTCCATCCTTATTACTGAACGTGATGATTTATTATTAATTGCATTATTCCAAGTTTGCTTTCTAGTATGGTTCATGTTCATGCATGCCCAACAAACTATATATATTTTTTTAAAATATGTTTTTATTGATTTTTTAGAGAGAGAGGAAGTGAGAGAGAAATAGAAACATCGACGTGAGAAACATCAGTCGGCTGTCTCTTGCACGCCCCCTACTGGGGATCGAGCCCACAACCCAGGCATATGCCCCAACTGGGAATCGAACCCGGACCTCTCAGTCCATGGGACAAGGCTCAATCCACTGACCCACATCAGCCGGGCCAAACTATATTCTTCTCCTAAAAAAACATTCCCTAGCTGTGTCTAATACTGTTTTGTTTTTCTGCATTGCTTTTAGTATGTTCTTCTTAAGCTAGAGCCCTGCCCTAAATCTAAAAGCTTTTGTCTATTGACCAGTTCCTCACCATAACTCTCACTCTGAATGTTGCATCCTCAAATCACTGTGCTACAGCTATTAGAAAGACATTGCTTCCAACTGTGTCCCCTGAAACTGGGAGAATGTCACCTACTTCACAAGTATATACTCAGATTACCATAGTTCCTGGGTGCTATGATTTGTATTAATATTTCTATCCATCTGTGTGAACACTTAGCCTCTCCATAACCAAGTAAGTCTCATATACCCACATCTCAGCTCTACTTGTTCTCACTTTATTGAATTTATGTTGCTGCTGCTCCTTTGTGGTTTCAGCATGCCTTAAGGCAACATGTCAGGATAATATTCCAGATCTTCATGTTACAGTTTAACTGGGGCTACATTAAGAATTTGTTTGAGCCTTAATTCCACATTCCACAAGCTTGTGAGAAATGTTTTGGTCAGTTAAATCATAACTTTCTTAATTATGATATTCTTGCACTACCTGTATGCTTTTTTGTTTATCTTTATTGATTTGAAGGTAAAATACTTTTCTACATTCACCAATTCATCTATACTTCCAAAATTAGAAAGTCTTGAAATGAGAAATTCAAAATCTTAACAAAATTGTATTAGAGAATCTTTATGTTGATTATCTGATTATGGAAAATCTTCCATAATTAAGTAAAAACAAATTACTCTTTATAACATTTTTACCTCTTAGCTTAATTCTTCTTCTTAAAAACTTTAATATAGATATAAAATTAGAACAAGTTTGAGACTTGTAAATTATCCATATTTCTAATATATCTGTTTCACTTAGTGCATGGTAATGCAGTATGAAAAAAAAGGTACTTTAATAATCATGAAAGCTGATATTCATCTGACATTCAGTACTAAGTTGTAATATTAATCATCCCCGTATTGGTTTGGGTCTTGGTTTAGTCAGTGTCCACACATTACTGATTGGTAAATATTTGAACATTATAATGTCCCTGGTTTCTCAATACATTTTTGGAATAATCAGCTAAGTCTCTACAGTTTTTACACATTTTATTAAGGATAGGTAAAACTAGTGATCAAATATTAATAAATTTGAATTATTTTTTGTTGTTTATATATGAGTATATCTATATGCATCTCTCTATCATCTATCTATTATCAATCTATCTATCTATCTATCTATCTAGCTAGCTAGCTATCTATCATCTATCTGGAGAAAGAAAGAAAGAAAGAAAGAAAGAAAGAAAGAAAGAAAGAAAGAAAGAAAGAAAGAAAGAAAGAAAGAAAGAAAGAAAAGAAACGAAAGAAAGAGAGAAAGAAAGAAAGAGAGAAAGAAAGAGAGAAAGAACACTGTTTGGGGAGATATTAATTATAGATAAACTTCCACTCATCTAGGGATTTAGAGTAACCCTACTTATTCAATAATAAATGTCAATACTAACAATATAAAATAGCTTTGTGTGTCTCAAACTTCTGCAGATGGGATTTTTAAATATAAACTATCATTTTTGGAAGATAAGTACTAGCAAGTTTAGTTTTATTTCTTCAAATTGGATATTCAGATTGACAACTTCAGTCTTTCCCAGCATTTTGGAAATGCACAAACACAGCTGTCCATACGTATCTCCATGCGTGGTGATATTTGTAGATTAACTGTCTAATACTCACATTTATCCATCAATTTGTTGTGTTAATTAAAATAGTTCTTGTTACAGCATCAAATTTACTGAGGATTTTCTATAAAATATCTTGTTATTTACTAGTATTAGATTTGATAGTTATTAAACTAGAGATAAATAATTATGCAATATAATAATTCTGTAGTTTAAATTATTTGTTGTAAACTGTATGACTGTTCAGAATATGTTCATCTCCCCCTCCTTTACTGTTGGGAGAATATATTTCCCTGCTAAATTGATGTTGATCTTAGATATGTGATTTGATCAATGGCAAGTGAACAGATGTGATGTACAAATGTCCAATAAATGCTAATAACTGCCACTCCTCATTAGCTTCTGACAGCTGCCTACAAAATAAAATGTTCTATATAATGGATACTAATTCATTCTGGGTTCCCATATGGGAACACACATCATTCAAACCTTAGCTCTACCTTCAACCAGAATCTAAACCAAGACAAACTGAGGAGAACTAAACAAAACCACAGATAAAATGAAGACTCAAAAATAAGAAATAAATATTTGTTTCAGTCCATGAAATTCATAGGTTGCTTATTCCTGTAGCAAAATCTGGCTAATTTGTTATGTTTTGAAAACATGTTTGATGTGTACATTGTAATACTTTGTTTTTGTAAGTAATAATCATAATAATGTAAACAATTACTGCTTAAACAGCCAATATAGTTTTACTTTTTTTTTCACAGACGAGATAGTAAAGACAGTAAGTAGTGCTGTTGACATTTTTTTTTTTATATATCTTTTTTCTTTATTGACTTTAGAGAGAGGAAGGGAGAAGGAGAGAGAGATAGAAATATCAATGAGAGAGAACATCGATTGGCCGCCTCCTGCATGCCCCTCACTGGGGATCGGGCCCACAACCTGGGCATATGCCCTGACCGGGAATCGAACCGGTGACCTCTCGGTGCATAGGTCAACGATCAACCACTGAGCCACACCAGCCGGGCTCTGTTGACATTTATTATGTGGCTGAACAGCATCTCTTGGTGTCTCTGTGGTTTCCCTAAGCAGTCTCCAGATGACTGCTATCATTCCAGATATTGTGTCAGCATTCATTGCGGAAGAATGGGAGAAAAGAAACAGGTAACATCTTGAGTTTTCGTTTTAATTGATAAAGAAAATGTTTTTCCAAAGATGATCCCAGCAGACTTCATTTTGTGCCCTACTGTCTAGAACCAGATCACATGGCCAATAATATCTATAACGTGGACTATGAAAATGGGAAATACATTGCCTTGATTAAGCTAGATGAATTGTGACCCATTGGCCAGGACTTCTAAAATGTTTTCCCATACAAAGTCTACCTTCTGATAGCAATGAAGAGAGGCGGTGATGATGAATATTGGGAAGACAACTAACAATGATTTCTACTGTTAAAATTGTTTATTATATTCTTTAATTCTTTCTCTCTCCATCTACTACAATGCCAGAGTAGGGTAATATACATGCTTAACACAATATATTTCAAAAATATATTTTGCTGCCTTAGAAAAATGTCCTACATTAATAATAAGACTTAACTAACAGATGTTACACAATTAATTGAAACAGGGTCAGCACTGAAGTTAACTGAAGCAAAGAAAGTATGGTGCCAAGGTGAAATCGTCTTCACTTAAAGTTCATATTTAGTGGGCAGTCATGCTAAAACATGGCTAAAGAAAATAAAATTTGGTGTGTCAGATTTAATGATACAGAAAGTAGAGAGAGATCATATTAAAATGCAGTCCAGGTACATAGTCTGGGAGAGTTTATGAGCCTTGGGTTTTAGTACCCACATTCTCCTATATGATTGGATACTGTATATTATAAGGCAATCTTCAGCTATTCAAGGCAAGGTTGTAACACTGTTATAAAAAACTTCTAATGCAAAGGGATTTAGTCTCTGCCAGGTAAGTCTCTGTGTATGTAGCTTTCACACTTTTAAAGATTATTTTTTATATGTAAAGAGCTTTATGATGTGAAACATAACATTTTAATACTAAGTAAAATCTAAAATACAATCACACATCAAGCTTCTGCATATTACTTTAACTTTTTCCTTTGTACGATATTATTTTGTTCTAAAAATATAAAGGCAGCAATTCTCTCAACCATGAAATCCTTTCTTGGTTTAGTTAATATCAACCTCCATAAAATTATTTTGTTATATTTTTTTCTTCCTTTCTCGGACAGCTGGTTTCCTCTTTACTTGGGGTATAGTAAGAAATATGTACAAGTATCTTCTTATTTTTAACATGTCAACCCTTTTATTAGTTTCAAGAAAAACTCATCTCTTTAATTAAAATGGAAGACATAGCGACAATTAACTTAGGTCATCCTTCACCTGTGGTAGTAATTAGACATATCTAAAACTTCTTTAGTCTGGCTTTAATTCCTTCTGCTTTATTAAAATGTAAAAAAAAAGGCATGCATTTTCCTATAAAATAGTGAGAGAATGAAGAGTAATGTAAGCAGAAAAGACCAAATGTGTTGTGCATTCTGCAACAGTATCAGGTCCAAGAATGTTCTCAGTAATAGCAATGTAATGTATTTATTATTAGGAATTTGGAAATGTGGACGTCGGTGAACATCAGAAAGGACAGAATCAGCCTCTCAATGTACCAAGTGACTAAATACATAAATCACAACCAATAAAACTGCATTCTACTCCAAGATCAATGTATGACAAATCAATAAGGAATCATGGATCATAGGTGGCAACTGAATAAACTAAACCTCTAGGCTTATTATAACATTTGATAAAACTTTTTAAAAATTGTGAACTGTAGAGAAACAAAGATTAGTTTACCATTTTTAATAAACTATAAAAACATATATAGACACAGCAGACGTTAAAATGTGATCAAATACTATTGACATTAATCTCAATTTTTAATGTACTACTTTGAAGCAAAATAAAATACCTTGCTTTTCCAGTTCAAAGGTGTTTTGTTTTTATAAAAATTTAAGCTACTTAATGGTAATAGGAGAATCAGGGACTTAGAAAGTAAAGAATTAAGTAGGTTCTATTAAAAAATATGATTTTATTGATTTTTAGAGACAGAAGAAGGGAGAGGGGGAGAGAGAGGAACACCAGGGATATGCCCTGGGAAATCAAACCGGCAACCTCTTGGTGCATGGGACAACACTCAATCGCTGTGCCACACAGGCTAGGGCAGGATTAAGTAGTTTTTGATTAATTAATGGCATGAAAATTTCAAAGACCAATAGTTTTAAATTTATTATGCTACTCTTTTTTCCCATTCAGTAAAAAAACAAACAAACAAACAAACAAAAAACTCTACCGTTAAACCCCACTCAAACTTTTTACATCTTTCAATAAACATTACAGGGAAATTACATTGTTTTCTTACTTTTTAGCTTTCTTGATATTTTGTGCCTTATTAAGAAAAAAATGTAAGAGAAGACCAGTAAAATACCCCTAAGTAGCCATTTAATAATAGATGATAAAAATAAAAAGCAGAATGCCTTCTTTAAAGAAAGAAATGCATCTGTTTTCAGCTAGAGTCATTCATAAAAGAGCAAAGACTATATTTTGAAAAAATTTAATTATATCAAGACAGCAAGTTGAGAGATAAAGACAAAATTAATAAAGAACTATTGAATTTCTAATACAATTTATAGCTATTGTGGCAGCTATTTATAATCTGATTTGTAAAATACACTGATGTGGTAGTCTATAAGAAGATCTGGTAAAAGATCATTTGAATATTCTTGATGTATTCAAATTTATAAGACCTAATGAGTTGCTTCCTAGGGTGTTGAAAATGAGTGAGGTTATTGTAGGGTAAGTACTTACTGTTATAACAACTTGTAGATAAGTGGAAGGATTCATGAATATTAGAAAGGGGACATTGGAAAAGGTCAAAGTCTAGAAATTACATTTAGTCTTTATAATTTATAAAAGCATAATAATTAATTTTTCAAACCTTTAGGAAACCATGAGGTTTCTAGCAAAGCTTCATGTATTTAAGTGTTATGTTTGAGTAAATTAAACACTTCTAAACTATGATAATACGCTTGGGATATTAAGAAGTTATAGAAATCTGTCTTCATACAAGAAGGTTTAATTCAGAGATAAGAACTTAGAACGAACAAAATGGTAATTGTAGAATATAGCATAGACTTGATTCAGAATCAATGCTTTTATGAGGTCATAATTAGTAGCTAGTTTTGAAGGAAATGAAAACCCAAAATATAAAGACATACACAGACACACACGCATGCTCATACATGCACATAAATCCCAAATAGTTAATAAATGAAGCCAAACTGTAAAAACTCTAAGAAGAGAAAAGGCAATTGGAAATAATTTATGCCAAACTAAAACATTCCACACAAATTAATTAACCTTTCTAGACTTGTTATCTGTAAAAATTAGACTAGTTAATTCCCAAAGTCCCTTATAGTGATAAGGTGTGAGTCTCTTAGAGACGACCAGTATTTTAGGTGACCAGTACAGAGAACAGCAGAGACATTGTTTAAAATATTCAAATAGGATAAAAATTGTTCAACAGAAAGTTATTTCATTTCTCACTGACTACATTACCTCCCACAAAGACCACTTCAAACAAAACTCTTTTATCAAGGAGAGATATGTATCCTATTAGGACCATTGCTGATATGCTGATATTATGTTTGAACTACAGTTGTAGCAGAGGAATTGCAATGGGAGAGTTTAAAAAGAAAGAAATTTTTTGCAAAATGAATCAATATCTTGGCTATTGAGTATATATGTGTGGAAGATGGGGAAAAAGAAGAAAAGTTAAATACAAAATTTATGAGCCTTAAACTTGGGAAAATTATATTAACATTGATTAAATTGGGTGAGACAAGAGTGGAACTGGTTTTTGAATGGAAGATGACTATTTCTCTTTGTCAAATGAGTTTAATAAACATCCAATGAACAATTTAAAGTAGGAGCCTCATAGAGATGTTAAAGATGAAATCTAGTTTAGGCTACAATCTTTCTGAGGGCAGAGACCCTGTCTAATTTATCTTTGTCTTATTTGTCAAAGGCATATAAGTAGAAAACTCTGACAGAAATCCTGGTACATAATAGATTACCAATAAATATATGTTAAATGGATGATTAATATATAAGCACTTATATAGATAAAGTAATGATAAAAATAAGTAATTTGAGGAAAGTATACCAAAAAAGCCTAATTTTTATGAGAGCCTAGATTTAGGAACAGGAAGAATATGAACCAATGAAGAAGACAGAAAATAGCTCTACAAGAAAAAGGAGAAGAACCAGAATTATAGTTTCATAATTGGCAAGGTTGAGTGTTTCAGTAATATCATTCCCAGAATGATATTCAAAGTTTCAGAAATATAGTGGAAACTCTATACAGCATTTCAATTGTAACAGTGCAATGATCTTCCTCACTCTAAGCAGGAATTTATTTACCTTTCATCAACCCTGACACATAATCTCAATTATGTTTGCAAATAACCCAACTACACCTTCCAACATTTTCATTACTACTCAGTTTGATCCTATAATCTCTTGTCTATTCTATCTTTGTTTATGCTTTTCTTTTTAACTCTTTAGAAACCTTTGGAAACCTCTTTATGTTATATATAAACTTCATTATATACTTATTTTCTCCATATGATCTTCAATATCCTTACCTCAACTAAATTTTTTACAAAATGACACATCTTACCCCAAATCAATGATGTGTTTCAGGATTCTTAGGATATATACCCAGAAGTAGGATTGCTGGGTAAAAAGGCAGTTCCAGTTTTGATTTTTTGAGGAGACTCCATACTGTTTTCCACAGTGGCTGCCCCAGTCTGCATTCCCACTAACAGTGCACTAGGGTTCCCTTTTCTCCACATCCTTGCCAGCGCTTGTTGTTTGTTGATTTGTTGATAGTTGCCATTCTGACTGGTGTGAGGTGACACCTCATTGTAGTTTTAGTTTTCATCTCTTTGATAATTAGTGACCTTGAACATTTTTTCATATGTCTGTTGGTCACCTGTATGTCTTCTTTGGAGAAGTGTTTATTCAGGTCCTTTGTCCATTTTTATAGGATTTTTTGTCTTTGAATTAACGTCCTTAGTCCCTACTATCCAAAGCAATATATAGATTCAACACAATCCCTATTAAAATACCAATGGCATATTTCACAGATCCAGAACAAATATTCCAAAAATGTATATGGAACCAAAAAAAGACCCCAAATAGCCTCAACAATC
The DNA here is from genome assembly GCA_030848825.1 of Tadarida brasiliensis. Classification (NCBI taxonomy): domain Eukaryota; kingdom Metazoa; phylum Chordata; class Mammalia; order Chiroptera; family Molossidae; genus Tadarida; species Tadarida brasiliensis. Next base: position 14,378,836 of record CM061280.1, read on the forward strand.
TTGACAAAGAAGAACAAAGTTGGAGGGATCACAATAGCAGATATCAAACTATACTACAAAGCCACTGTAATCAAAACAGCCTGATACTGGCACAAGAACAGGCAAATAGATCAAAGGAACAGAACAGAGAGCCCAGAAATCAACCCACATCTTTATGGTCAATTAATACTTGACAAAGGAGAGAAGAGCATACAATGGAGTAAAGACAGTCTCTTCAATAAATGATGTTGGGAGAATTGGACATCAACGTGAAAAAAAAAAAATGACCACCAACTTACGCCATACACAAGAATACATTCAAAATAGATTAAAGTCGCAAAACCAAAAAAATCCTAGAACAAAACATAGGCAATAAAATCTCAGACATCTCTTAGAATAATATTTTTGCCAATATGTCTCCGAGGGAAAGGGAAACACAGGAAAAAAATAAGCAAAATAAACAAATGGGACTATATCATACTAAAACGCTTCTGCATAGCCAAAGATACCAGCATCAAAACGAAAAGGGAACCCACGGTAGGGTAGAATAAATTTGCCAATGATTCATCAGATAAGGGGTTAATCTCCAAAATATATAAAGAATTTATACAACTCAACACCAGGAAGTCAAACAATCCTATAAATCTACAACCACTTTATAAGTAAACTGAATTATTCCAAATACTATTATTTATCTCAAATATAATTATCCAAATAAAAATAATAGTTTATTTTTAGTAATGCAAAAATATTATTTTATGATATTTCTCATAACTGAATTTATTCATTTAGTTGTGCATTCATTCAACAAACATTTTTTATGTCCTATTTTATGCCCAGGATGGAAATTGACAACATCTGATTCTTTATTGATATGATTTTGCTATTCTAAGTAACTATAATTTATATTACAGGCTTAATAATATGTTTTATACATCCAGGAAGATTGCACTGTCTTCTTAGACTGTAACTCAATGTCAAGTTTCTTCTCTACTCTATAGTCGAGTATGCAGCATGATTCCTAGATATTGAAAAACTGAAAATTTTTTCAGTTATTACTACATAAGGCACAGAACTTTATAATTTATTATTCTGTGCTTCAATGCACACAGAAGAAATCAACAAAGAATTCATTTGTAGAACTAAAATATGTTTTTGAAATGCTGGAATGTAATCAACCTTATTCCAAAAAAAAACCCCAAAAAACACACACTCACAAAAAAACTTTGAAGTATCATACTTATCCTGTTAGTATCTTTAGCCATTGTGTTTCATAGTAGGTTTTTTTGCCCCACACTTGGCATTAAGAAAATAATGCGTAGCTTGAGTACACTTTGAGTTTATTTCCTGGACCACCATCATCTTTCTTTCTATGTTAGGTCTTTTCTTATTTTTGTCAGCTGTGGTGACCTGGGTTTTGTTGAAAGGAAATTTCTTGTTTTTTTCTCAAAGCTCTCTGACAACAAATCAAAACAAAAATCCTTGCTATTATTTTTTCTTTAATATTATCGTGTAGAATACATATCCCCAACCGTATAAAACAAGCAAAATCTTTACAATTACTTCTCAGTAGAGAGAACTGGATTATATTTTCTAACACAGTCTTGGTTTACAACAAATACAAGAGGATAAATTGGACCAATGGGGAAAAATAAAAACAGACTATTGTACAGCCATGAATTTCATAAATGTAAAGGGCAACATATATCTCAACCAAAAGTATATTCACGACTTTATACCAAATGAATTATTTAGAGTATATTTTATATGATATTAGATAAATTATAAGGTTTTTTTCTATTTTGAAGTTTGATAGTGTTTTCATGATGTTTAAAATCTTAATCACTTTATTAAACATTTTTGTGAAAGTTTTGTTCATTTGGGAACTGCAACAAGACTTCTAAAAGTTACTAATATTTTTAGTTAAAATATTAAGTTATATTAGGCCAAGAGTTATGAGAATCCATTTGTTTTATAGGAATGTATTACTGTAGGTACAACAACAATTTTGTTTTTTAATTGAATTTATTGGGGTTACATTTGTTAATAAAATAAAACAGGTTTTAGGAGTATAATTCATTATATACATCATCCGTATATTGTATTGTATGTTCACCCAGTAACAACAATTTTCAAAGTTCTATGACATTCTTTTTATTTAAAAAACACAATAGTCCCTTGGTACATAATCTTTGGAAATTTGTCAAATTATACCCCCTTCTACTTATAATATACATTGGCATATCAATAGTTTTGAGGTCCTGCAGCAAAGACAATTCTTTGAGTTCGTAATGCAGAATTTCCGATCTTATTTGATCATGGAGCCATTTTTATCAAGTTATATTCTACATAACAGATAATGTAGTTTAGGAAGCACTGTAAGTGATTATATTGAGACAATTATCTTTATAGGTGTTAGGGAAAAAAAAACTGTTAGAATAACATAAGCAATGAAACTAATGTTTCTAGGTATATCTCTTGAGAAACCCTTGAATGCACAAATAACTGATACCCACAAACATAATTGAACTCAAATTAGTGGGTTGTGGTGTTCAAAATAATTGCAGTTTCCTAACTGATCCCAGTTAACACTGTTAAGGACCAAAATGCTACAGTCTAACACTTACATCAAAAGGAAGGCACAGCTCCATCTGTTAAATTCAGAGTTCCACATGTTCTAATAATTTAAGGCAAAGCAAAAAGAGAAACAAAGGGTATTTCAAAACGGAGATAGAACATAAAAGTAGTAAGATTAGAAGAGAGTAAGATGAGAAGTTAAAAAGTAAAAGCATCACAAGCATTAATAAGAGCTATGATATGCATTCTAGATTAAGTCTCTTGAAAACAGTGTTACACAAAAATTTTTGTAAACATCCACCCCTTCCAGTCTTGTTCATCTTTTAGTTATACCACTTTCCAATTTAATTTCCTACCCTTTCCACAATATGCACACATGGACACACACATACACACAAACACACACCCTTACCTTTGTGGTAATCCAGAGTATTAAAACTACTGAACATAAATATGGCTATAGAGGACGCTGGCTAATTGACTGATTCTAAATCCAGAGCAACAATATTAGTCTCACTTAAGAGTCTTTTCCAATCTCACATTTTTCTGCCACTAAATATAGTCCTTGGGAAGATAACTGCAAGGACATGACATGATAGACTAATACACGTATCCCTGCATACACATGACATGAGGACTCTGTGTAGCCTAATCAGTGTATTGAGCAGATAAGGTGATGTATCCTAGAAACATTTTTTTTTCTTTAAAATATATTGAATAACAGAAGAAAAATATAAATAAGAAATAAAGCAAACATTGCAGGTCATTAAAGTTTGGGATAAATTAAGAATGATCTCACCAGGTGACTTGATAAGAGTGTTCAAACCAGAGAAGACACATCGAGATTTGTTATTAAAATGCTGCTGTATCATATTTAAATAAATAATATCTTGAAGTCAGAAGAGGCGTTCTCATTATTATACTGGACCTTGATAAAGCTATGAACAAAATATTGCAGAGTGACACTGAACACCTACACATCTCCAAGACAATCACATAAAAGGAGGATTATGCCAACATTTTAATATTAAATGTTTAATGCAATCTAAATATTTTATTTTATAACAGGAAGAACAGAGGTATTATAATCATACTGCAGAAATTTAAAGAAAAACTAACTTATCTATCAGAATTTTAGTTTTGAACATCTGAAAGTCAGTATCCTCCAAAAATGTCATTGAAAATAATGAACTCATTAAAAATAATAACTAAAATAGCCCGGCCGGTGTGGCTCAGTGGTTGAGCGTCGACCCATGCACCAAGAGGTCATTGGTTGGATTCCTGGTCAGGGCACATGCCCAGGTTGTGGGCCCAGTCCCCAGTGGGGGGCATGCAGGAGGCAGCCAATTGATGCTCTCTCTCATCGATGTTTCTATCTCTCTCTCCCTCTCCCTTCCTCTCTCTCTAAAATCAATAAAGAAAAAATATTTAGAAAAAAATGTTTAAAAAACAATAAAAGAAGCAAATATAGTGTATGTGTATGTATCCCACTATTTTACCCAGTGCCTCTATGAGGTAGTTATTGTTATTCCCATTTCATGTGTGAAAACTTAGGCTCTGAGTTGTTCAGTGATTTGTCCAAGGTCACATAGTAGGTGAGTGGTTGATGTAGGATTTGAAACAAAATATCTCATTTTAAACACTGTAATCTTAAATTCTATGTTATTCTGGTTCAAAATAGTACTTTATAAGTGTACAAAGTTTTGCATCTATCATAATAGTCATTTACATGATATTTATTATAGTGACTTTTCTCAATTTCCAATACTGTTGTTTCTACATAAATATTTTGCTAAATTCTTTATAAATGATCAACTAAGTAAATAATGTGAAAAAAATAGTGGTTATGTTTAATATTTCTTTTGAATAAACAGAAATGAAGGAGCCCATAAAAGTGCATTTTATTTTTAACCTCAACCTGACCCAGAGAGACCATGACAATTTTCTCATGACAATTTTATTAAAATAAAGGATAATTGAAATACATCATATTATAGCTCTCTGGCTCTAGAAAAAAATCTGCAATTTTGAATAACTTAATGCTCAGTTATGAGAGAAAAAAATATAAGCAGGTCACGTTAATACCACCACAAACTATTTTTTTAAGAGAGAAACCTGGGGATATAACAATATGCCCTCTTGGGTATAAAGAAACATAATTATTACATTTTGTTTTGAATCATGTACTACATTCTAGCTTTCTGCCAACCAGTTTTCTAAAATTCTTCATTCTTACACTGTTAAACTGTATTTTTTTAGTGAACTTTGTGTTTTTTTAAGACCATTGCTTTTTTTCAGCAACTAATCTTGTCTCCTTTAACTAAGAATGTCACCTCCAAAAGCCATACATACCTCATTGCAATCTGGCTTATCATATTCAAGGACTATCACTACCACTACCGTCCATGTGAGTGTTTAAAAAGTTCCATTTTATCTATACCCAGGAAATGCAATTTTCTCATTGCAATCTGGAAGTTCTCTCCAAGGACTCTCTACACAGTATAAATAAATGGAAGGACACTAAATTAGAACAGTGAAGACTTTGGTTACTTTTCTTGCAATCAATAGCTAGGAAATATCGTAAGGGCATAGATGAATCCAATATATAGCTCTTGAAATAGACAAAAACTCTTTCACAAAGACCATGGCCAGCTGTGATTTAGGCCACAGCAAGTAAGAGAGTTTGCTTTTCTAGGTTTACTTACCATGCAATCAATTAAGAAACTTATATTTTAGTTATCTGTCCGGAGGACTGAGATTCATAGAAAATGTTACCAGCTTAGGAGTCATGGATCTCCTGGAAATTTTAGAATATGGGAGCTGACTTTAGCAGGAGGGAGAGGGAGAAAAAAAAAGCATAATTTTTCTAATTTCTGGCTTCCATTCAGAAGCAGACTATGATTTGTGGATATAAATTTTCTAGTCACCTCAATAACTGCTATAATAAAAGCATGAATAAGCTACCTTCAACTGAGTAATATAGGTAAGATGAATTTTATTTTGCATCATAAGAGGTAAATAAAAATGTTTCTGTAGCTGGTGACTTCTTATGTGTGAATAAAATCACAACTTTGGTTATATTCACTCAATTTTCTAAAATAAATCTTTCCTTATAAGAAGCAATTGAGTCGATTACATTGTTTTATCTTTAATTTCCCTTTTGTCTGGTTAGTTCTTTCCTCAGGTTCAGATTATACAACTTCACATTCCTTAACAGAAGCTAGTACACAAAAATTAAAGTTAAAATCGTCTATTGTGGACCAATTTATCATCACCTAAAACAGCCACTGAGTTCATTTAGTACGTGTAGGGTTGCTAGATTTAGCAAATAAAAATACAGAACAGCCAGTTAAATTTGAACTTCAGGTAAACAACAAATATATATATTTTAGTATAAGAATTTTTCATGCGTTATTTGAAAGGCACTTTTCTTTAAAAAATATTCATTTTTATCTGAAATTCAAATTTTACTGGGCCTCTGCATTTTATCTGGCAGTGATATGTATGTAGGAATTAAAGTATAATGGTGATTACTAGGGTTTGGGCAGATGATAAATGAAATAGTGATCAAATGATACAGTTTCAGTTCTTAAAAATGAGTAAGTCCTGGAGATCTACAGGACAGCTTAGAGCCTATAGTAAACACTACTGTATTATCACATATTCTTAAGTATACACATTTTAAGTCTAAATACTTAAAAGATTTGCCAAGAGGGTAGATCTTAAGTGTTTTTATCACACACAAAAAATAATTTATAAAAGAGGACAAGGGGAACATTTTGGAGATGATGGATATGTTTATGGCATCAATTGTGATGATAGTTTCACCAGTGTATACTTGTCTACAAACTCATCAATTTGTATCCATTAAATATGTACAACTTTTGTATGTCAATTATACCTCAATAAAGTGGTTTTAAAAACTATTTAAACCCTGGCTGGTTGGCTCATTTGGTTGGAGCATAGTCCTGTGCACTGAGGGTAGTGGGTTCAGTTCTGGTCAGGGCATATACCTGGGTTGCGGGTTCGATTCCCAGTCGGGACGAATGTGGGAGGCAACAAATCTATGTGTCTCTCACATCAATGTTTCTCTTCCTCTCTGTCTCCCTTCCTCCCTCTCTAAAATCAATTTAAAAAAAAAAACTACTGAAGTTTATTCCTAGATATTTTATTCTTTTTGCTACATTGTAAATAAAATAATTTTCATTTCTCCTTCTAATATTTTGTTGTTAGTATATAGAAATGTAACATATTTTTGTATATTGATTGTATATCCTGAAACTTTACTTGTTTATTACTTCTAATAGTTTTTTTTTTTGGGGGGGGGAATCTTTAGGGTTTTCTGTATATAAAATCATGTCATCTGGAAATAGTTACAGTTTTACTCTTTCCTTTTCTTTTTCCTTTTTTTTTTTAAATCCTCATCTGAGGTGTTTTTTTTTTTTTTTCCCATTTATCTTCAGATAGAGTGGGAGGGAGAGAGAAACATCGATGTGAGAGAGACACATTGATTGGTTGCCTCCTGCATGACCCGGACAAGGGCCCAAGACCAAATCACAACTGAGGTATTTGCCCTTGACCAGAATCAAACCCATGATTCTTCGGTCCAAGGGCCGACCCTCTAACCGCTGAGCCAAACCGGACAGGGTTACTTTTTCCTTTTCAATTTGGATGTCTTTTATTTATTTTTCTTTCTTTTTTGATTAAATTTATTGTGGGATTACATTGGTTAATAACATTACATAAGTTTCAGGTGTACAGCTTTATAATATAATATATGTGTACTCCATTGCGTGCTCACCACCCAAAGTCTAGTCTCTTTCCATCATCATATATTTAACCCCATTTACCCTCTATTGCTCTGACTAGGACTTCCAGTATTATGTTGAATAAGAGTGGTGAACGTGGGCATCACAGTCTTGTTCCTGATTTTAGAGGAAAAGCTTTCAGTTTCTCACCTTTGAGTATGATATTAGCTGAGGGTTTGTCCTATATGGCTTTTATTATGTTGAGATATTTTTATTCTATACCCATTTAACTTTTTTTTTTAATCATAAGTGGACATTGTATCTTTTCTAATGCTTTATCTGAACTTATTGAGATGATCATATGATTTTATCTTTCATTTTGTTAATATAGTGTATCACATTGATTGATTTGTGGATGTTGAACTATACTTGCATCCCTGAAATTAATCCCACTTGATCATGATGTACGATCCTTTTAATATATTGTTGTATTTGATTTTGTGCTTTATTAATTACCTGATATTTTTATATAATAAGTGAGTTTGATAAGTGGTGTGAATCAATGTGATAAAGATTGATCCTGTTTTGTCATAGGGGGCAAAACAAGTGATTTTACATGTTTTCGATCATTTCAAAGTTGGTCTACATACAGAAGAAATGTAAATTTTCATATGATATTATATAGGCATGATTAAGTCTTTGTGTATATATTTTAATGTGGCATGGTAAATATCCAAAAATATAGTGGAAGTTATCTAAACTTTAAAAAGATACAGCATTTCACCCAGCCAGTTTGGCTCACTGGTTGAGCATCGACCCATGCACCAAGAGGTTACTGGTTCGATTCCTCCTGTCAGAGCACATGCCCAAGTTCTGGGCCCAGTCCCCAGTGGGGGGCATGCAGGAGGTGGCCAATCGATGTTCTCTCTCATTGACATTTCTATCTCTCTCTCCCTCTCCCTTCCTCTCTCTCTAAAATCAATAAAGAAAAAATATTTTTTAAAAAGATACGGCATTTCATTTATTTTTTTCTGAACTGATACAAGGTTATCTCTCTGACTCCTTTATTATCTAAGTTACCCCAAAGCAATAAATAAATAATATTTAAATTAAAGTCATATATTACAATGTATTATGAACATAAATTGTAAAATGTGAAAATGGTTAAATCATGAGGATATTAACAGCTTTATTGATATATAATTCAATTCTATTCCATTGACCTATATGTCTACCCTAAAGCCAGTGTCACACATTCTTGATTACAGGTGCTCTAAACCAGTGGTTAATTACATTTAACTTACATTCCTATGCCATAGATGTTACAAATGTGCTTGTATTTATGCTTATAAATGTATATTCCATTAGAAGTATAAAAGAAATAACAGATATGGTAACTGATCTAAATTGCAGATAACTTGAATATTAACTCTGATAAATGTAGGAAGAATCTCCCTATTTTATAACACATACCATTAAAGTTTACACATTAATAATCTTTGAAAATGATTTTAGTCACCTTTAAAAGTCTGGTACAACCCAGTCGGTGTGGCTCAGTGGATTGAGCGTTGGCCCATGGACTGAGAGGTCCCAGCTTGATTCCCAGTGAGGGCACATGCCTGGGTTGTGGGCTTAATCCCCAGTAGGGGGTGTGCAGGAGGCAGCCAATTGATGTTTCTCCCTAACATGGATGTTTCTATCTCTCTCTCTAAAAAATCAATTAAAATAAAGTCTGCTACAGATATCATAGAAGTGTCATATTAAGTAGAAGTATGAGATGTTCTTAAAATATAAAAAATCTATTATCATTGTTTTATATTTATGCACATAGAACAATTTAGATTTCTGCAGATGTTTCTATTCAGGTATGACTGGAATATGAAAAGTATTCAATTGGTATTTGATCTATTCATATTAAACACAGTTTTAGAGCCTGTCTTCCTGTCTGATAATGAAGTTTTCTCTATAGGTGTTACATAACCATCATGATTAGCACTTTAATCTACAAGATTACTAGATGTTCCACCATGGTGCAATGTTATTAAAGAGTAGAATTATCCTTTGACATATGTCTGCTTATTGTCTCCTGTATATAGTGTCTGTTAACATGGTTATGATGCAAATTTTTATACTCATGTAATGCTAAGGATTTTCAAGATAGTGAAACGTGACAAGCCTTTTTGTTTATAAATGTCTCTACCAATAAAATAATCACAAATTTTAATACTTCTGAAAGCTTCAGGAATAATCAGCAATATGAGAGGTGTCTTTTGTTTTGTTATTTTTTTTAATGAGACAAGCTGTTGAATAATGCCCTACATTATTGAAGGCTTTTTATGAGGTACTTTGAAATGACATAGGATTTAATGATTGCAGTTCCAAATGGGAGTGTTTTATTGCATAGGTGGTTTGGGTTGGAAATGGGTTAAGGAACGCTAGATTGGATTACGTTTTTACTTTTGTCTTTCAAATTAAGCCCCAAAATATTATCCAGCTTATCCATTGGATAAAAAGGAAACTCTTTAAGTAACTTAATCAAACTGCAATTGAATTGCAATCTCCCATAAATTTGAGGTATGAATAAAATCATCAATCTTTTTATTTTTAATTATTTTAGTGCTACTGTATTGTAAGGAATTTCAGCATTCTTCTATGGAACTGTTTACAAGGTTAATCATATAAAACACAGATTTATGCTGTATTCGCTTCTCTCTGTCACACAATTTTATTGTCGCATTGTTGAAACTGGGTTTTATTCTGTTTTCACAATTTGACAAATCCAATGATGAAATGATTCCACCCTGGTTCTGATATTTGCACGCATTGAAGTGAGTCCTGAGGAGAAGATGATACCACTTCTGTAGAGTTAAGTAGTCAAATGTGCATCAAACTTAGGTTCGTAAGATGGTACATTTCTCATAAGATTTCTACCTCAAAGGATGTCATAACCCCAGAAGCACTTAACCATGACCACTGGGATATATGTCATTTCATGAGCCATTAAATGCCAACCCTTTTTCTTCTTAATGTTTTTTTTTTTTTTTTTTAATCTTCAAAGCACTTTTTGGTCTGTTAACAGAGCATCTCTCTGGAACATGGTGCCATTATTCCTATGCATTCTTTTCTGCAAGACAATCCTCTGGAAATCTGGGAGCCCTTACCTACCTAAAGGAGTTTATCTTTAAGAATTCAAAAGTAATTTTTCCTTCTAAATGAAGCTTCCCAAAGCAGCATTCATACCTACCTATGACATATCATACACGTGACCTGCATACATAAAATGATTAGAAAAGTAAAAGGAAGTACTGTGTGTTCAAAGATTAAATTAAGTGATGTAATAACAAACATTGTAAACTGGTGAAACAATCCTTCCAACCAATTAATTTTATTAATGGTTTTCAGGTAATAAACCAGAGGGGAATGCTTCTGATTATAAAATTACATGTGCCCTTTTAATGCTTAGTATTATTAAATAACAGCTAATTAAGGTTGTCTCTGATGGTTTTCTTCCTGCAACAAATGTTAAGATCATCTTCCAAATCAGAATTCCTGAGATGTTTTCCAATATTAATAAAGTTAAATATTTAACAGTCTTTTCTTTAAATCTTAAAATGTTTCAACAATAAACAATAGAATAATGGTTTGAATTTATTTTTTATTTCAGTACATACTGCTATACAATATAAATAAAAAATATGTAGATGGTTTTGGATATATATTACATACAGATACCTATACTGTGCATTAGGTGAGACTATTTAGAATGATACATAAGGAAACTCTAAGTTTTCATTAATATTAATGGGAAGTACACATTTAAACCCCAGGCTGTTGTAATTAAGATATTCTTTATTTGCTTTGAAAAACTGGAAAGTATATTTGGTTGAAAAGTTTACCCTGTAAATTATTCTAAAGTATTTTTAATTAAATAATTATTTGTGTAGGATAAAATCCACTCTATAATTTGTCCATAAGATAAGAAACTAAAAAGTTATAAACATTATCAGATTGATGAGAAGTGAAAGGCTAACAATAATCAATTCTTATTAGAAAGATAAATTGAGAAATCTTCAGGGTATAAAGACAATATATCCCAAGATATATTGAAGAGAGTTTACTTAGAAAAATTACAAATTGAAAAAGTCATTAGTTGTCAAGGGATATTCATTTTATAACTATTTTCAAGAATGGAAAATTATTGACTAGATATATGAATACAAACAAATAAGACCGTATACTAAAGACAAAGAGTGAGCACAAAATGTCTTACTTGGGAAAACATAGGAATAAAACCTTTCCTATCAAGAATGCATAGAAGTGCACTACATTTTTAGCAATTGTTATAGGATGTTTAAACTACAGTTTTTCATGTTCATCTTCGAAACTTTCACCAAGGTAAACTGCTTAGCAAAAGTAGTATTAATTTTAAAACTTAGAGAGAAATTGTGCTATTAAAAATAAAATTTTTAACAATGTACCAAAGCATTTTATTTTATTTATTTATTTATTTATTTTATATTTTTAATTGATATTTTGAGAGAGAGAAGAAGGGAGAGAGAGATAGAAACATCGATGAGAGAGAACATCAATTGGCCGCCTCCTGCATGCCCCCCACTGGGGTCAAGCTGCAACCTGGGCATGTGCCCTGACCGGGAATCGAACTGGTGACCTCTTGGTGCAGGGTCGAGGCTCAACCACTGAGCCACACTGGCCCAGCAACCATGGTTCTTTTACATTCCCGGTTTGATCATTCTAACATCTCTGTTGTGTCTGGTTCTTACACTTGCTGTGCATCTGCAATTTGTTTTTTCTGCCTTTTAAGATGCCTTGCAATTTTTTTCTTGATAGTCATACATGATGCAGTGGGTAAAAAAAACTGCCATAAATAGGCCTTCAGTAATGTGGACGTAAGGCATCCGGGGAGGGAAAATGTTTTTTATCCAGTCTAATTAATTGAGCCTATGATTAGGTCTCATTCTTTTTTTTTTTTTTTTAAATTTTTTTTCTTTATTGATTCCAGAAAGAGAAGAAGGAAGAGGGAGAGAGAGATAGAAACATCGATGAGAGAGAACATTGATTGGCTGCCTCCTGCATGCCCCCCACTGGGGATCGGGCCCACAACCTGGGCATGTGCCCTGACTGGGAATCGAACTGGCAACCTCTTGGTGCATGAGTCGATGCTCAACCACTGAGCCACACCGGCCGGGCTAGGTCTAATTCTTTTAGTGAGCTTATGCATCTAAACTAATCTTCACAAGTATTTCTGAGTTCTTTTCTTCCTCTCTTAGGTGGGAGAGAAATACTAGCGTGAGTTCAAGTTTGGTGTTTCCCTTTTCCTTCATGGAAGGCTAAAGCTGCCTGGAGTTTGGTATTTTTATTCCACTAGATCAGTAAGGCTCTTATATTATACCAGCTGGTTAAGTTCTGGTTAGCTATTTTCTCCTGAGGGAAGACCTTCTTAAGAAGAGTGCACCCCCTGCTGGAAGCATGAAGGGATTTTTCTTTAATATTTTCTTTGGGAACCTGGTTGAACTAACTCCTGGATGTAAATTTCAATATTGTAGGGAACCCTTTTGAATCAGTACTCCTGGAGTTTTTAACTCTCAGAATTGTCTACACTGAGCCTCTGTAAATTTACCAATTTTACAGAGGTACTTTCATTCTTCCAGTCATTCAGCAATTTCCACTCATTCTTCTCTGTTCCAGTAAGCTGTGACTACACGTATTTACCCATGTGTCTCTCCGAACTTGGTTACAGCAGTTTTTCTTGTGTCCTCCTATCTTCTATGGACTCAAAAGAGTTGTTGATTTTTAAGTCTGTTCAGGTTTTCACTTCTAGTTAGGACAGTATAGCAACTTTCGATCTCTTTACATGTGGAACAAGAAACAAATTGTTTTTTATATAGTTTTTAAATTTCTAAATAGAAGTCTATTTAATGGATGTTATTTATTTCTACTTTTATTACAGTGTGAACAGCATATTTTAAATTTTTTTAACTTGATTGAACTTATTGAGGCTCCTTTATCACTTATTATGACTTTATTTTGTGAATTTGTATGTTTCCTATGTGTTTGTAAAGATTGTACATTGTCTATTATTGGAATGTATATGTCAGTACATATCAATCAGATATACTATGTTATTCAGGTCTCCAAAACCTTACTTATTCTGTTTCCATTTAACCTGACTTACAATATGAGTGGTATACATTTTCTTAAAATTAGTTTATTTCTGTATATTTCTCCTTAGGTCTTTCTTTGTTTCTACTTTTGTAGGTCATTGCAGTTTTATTTGAATAACAGCTATTCTTGGCCTTCCTGACTCCAATTTTAGCTCAGATTTCCATTTATTTCTATCACAAATATTTATGAAACACCAACTGTGTGTGGATTACTATACTAGGTGCTAAGAATGCAACAATCAAATAGAATTCTTGCCCACATGAAGCTTAAATTCTAGAGAGATAGATGAAAACTACATGAACAGATACATAATTTTATTGTCAGATAACAATAAATGATATAAAGTTCTAGAAGCAACATAAAACACTTTGGGCCTGGCCAGTGTGGCTCAGTGGTTGAGCGTCGACCCATGCGCCAAGAGGTCACCGGTTCGATTCCCAGTCAGGGCACATGCCCAGGTTGTGGGCCTGATCCCCAGTGGGGGGCATGCAGGAGGCGGCCAGTCGATGTTCTCTCTCATCGATGTTTCTATCTTTCTCTGTGTGTCTCTTCCTCTCTCTCTCTCTCTAAAATCAATAAAGAAAAAAAAATTTTTTTTAATCATTTGGAGTAATGAGTGTCAGGAAGGCTTTCATGAGAATGTTGCCTTTGAGCAGAGAGATGGCTAAGTGAAAGGGGCATTCAGATCTCTGGAAGAAGGACCTTGCAGGCAGAGACAACAAGAAGGGCGATCTCTCTGAGGTAGGAGTATACTCACTTATAACAGGACTCCGATTATCTAAAAAGTATGGTGTTTAGGTGGAGGGATTAGGAAGTACACGTTGGCAGTTACAAAATAGTCACAGAGAAGTGAAGTACAGCATAGGGAATCTTGTCAATAATATTGTAATAACTATGTCTGGTGCCAGGTGGGTACTTGAAATATCAAGGAGTCACTTTGTAATGTGTATAGTTGTCTAACCACTATGCTGTACACCTGAAACTAAAAAAAAGAATATTGAATGTAAGCTATAATTAAAGATAAAAATAATAAGAAATACCTAAGCGAAACAAGCCAATCAGAGAAAGACAAATATCACATGATCTCACTTATTTGTGGAATATAATGAACAAAACAAACTGATGAACAAAATAGTCCCAGAGACATAGAAGTAGGGTACAGACTGACAAACCTCAGAAGAGGGGGTGGGGGAGGGAAGAGATAAACCACAGAACTTGTATGCATGTATGCATAACTGATGGACATAGACAACAAAGCTGGGGATGGGGTGGGGGGGCAGGGAAGAGGGTGTCAATGGGGGGAAAAAGGAGAAACATCTGTAACAAAAATAAATTAATAAAAAAATAAATAATTAAAGAGTATTTCTAAAAGATTATTAAAATAAAAATATACAGCCTTGGCTGAGTGGCCCAGTGGGTTGAGTGTCATCCCGTACACCAAAACGTTGTGGGTTTGATTCCCAGTCAAGGCACATACCTAGGTTGCAGGTTCAGTCCCCAGTCAGGGTGCATATAGGAGGCAACTGATCGATATTTTGCTCTCACATCAATGCTTCTCTCTCTCTAAAATCAATAAAATGAAATAAAACTATACATTGCATAAAAAATGCAAAGAAATCATTAAGTTTTCATATTATGTCTAATGACACCACATAATTGACGTAAGAGTTGGACATATTTTTTTGCCATCAGTAAAATACTGCTCCATATACATATTTTTTAATGTTGGGGAAACTACTTTCAATTATGTTCGACTTTGGGGAAACTAGTAAACTAAGTACTTACATTTCCAGAAACTGATAATTGTGATTGTAATATAAATTCACACTTTCAAATTTTAGATTTTCCTGTCTTTATTGCATTTTTATTTTATTTTTACTTTCAAACAATCTCAAACTTAGAGAAAAATGACAAGAACAGTACAGTAAACTTTTTTACTGAAATATTTAACAGCATGCTGTCAAACCGATGCCCCATTAGTCTGAAAACCTCAATACAAACCGTCACAGTCAGGAAATATACATTGATACATTATAAACATATTCTCCTCCAACCCCATTCAAGTTTCAACAATTGTCTCCATAATGTCTTTTATAGTAAAAAGTTCCAGTTCAGAATTATGTATTTTATTTATTTGTCATGCCTCTTTCTTTAGCCTCTTTCATCCTGGGTTAGTTCTTCAGTTTTTATTGGTCTTTCATGAAGACTGCAGGCTTGATATTTGAGTATGTCTAATGTTTTCTTATGATTAGATCCAGAGCAGGCATCTCTGGCAGAGATACCACTAACTGTGCTGTATAAAAACTCATAGCATTTCAGCTTGATCATTTTGATCCCTTGACAGGCTTCGCCACTGTGGTTAAATATTTTCTTTTCGTACTTAAAATCATTTATGAGGAGACACTTTGCAACTATGTAACTATCCCTTTCCTCATCAAAATTGTAATTTATTATTTTTTATCAGTACGATTTTAATGGTTTCTTGTTCATTCAATGGATTTCCACTTGTTATTACTACTGTTTATTCTTAATGTTCAAATTGTCCTAGCTTTGGACAGTGAGAAAACCTTCCAGCTGGACCCTATATCCTTTTTAGTTGTTGTTTGGTTTTAACTTATTTTTGTTAGATATCACTTAAGTATAATTTCCGTATACTACATTAAATCCTTTAAGTGTACAATTTGATGAGTTTTGACAAATATATCTGGTCTTATAACTACTATCACAACATATAGAACATTTCCAAGTTAGGGAAGTATTTTCATTGAATTTCTCACATTGATCCACATCAGGCATTAACAGTCGATTTGTTCTAGAATATCTTTTAAAAATACTTCTATAATAAAAAAATCTTGGAATAATGTATTTATTTCTTACTTTTGAAAAATAGAATCGTTTCCCTCTTCAGAGCAGATTGATTTACTCCAGAAAAGTAAAGACAGAGATGTTGTCCTCCCCTCCAAAAAGCACATTAACACCCTCAAATTAATTTTATTTTTTAATTTATCTTTATTGTTGGAAGTATTACAGATGTCCCCTCTTTTCTCCCCCATTGACCCCCTCCTCCCAACTCCTGCACACACTGCCAAATGTAATTGTAAAAATGCCTTTCTCTGGATGGGATTGTGAGAAGAATCTGTCTTTATTGATTTTTAGAGAGAGAGGAAGGGAGAGGGACAGAGAGATAGAAACATCGATGAGAGAGAACATTGATTGGCTGCCTCCTGCACGCCCCCCACTGGGGATCGGGCCCACAACCTGGGCATGTGCACTGACCAGGAATCGAACCGGCGACCTCTTGGTGCATGGATCAATGCTCAACCACTGAGCCACACCGGCCAGGCTGGATTAAAGTTTTAAAAGAAACTGGAATAATAAGAGATGGCACATCAAATACAATACCTCTGTATAACCAGTAAATTTGACCAATGGGAGATGGAAGCTTAGAGTAGATTATCATCAACTGAACTTGTTTGTTGCTCCCGTAGCTCTAGCTCTACCAGACATTGTGACTCTTAACTCAATCCACTGCACATACTGCTGGCACTTGGACATTGCCAATGTCTTCTTTTTTATTTCACTGGCACCCTAGGACCAAAACTAATTTGCATTCATGTGGCAAGACCTCCTCCATTACAAGTATGCAATATTTCTCCAGGAGTAACTTAACTCTCCTGCCATTTGCAACCATCGGGTGGTATAGAATTTAGCATGATTGTCTTTGCCATCTATTCCAAAGTTCTCACTATATAGATAATGACCTGGTGATTTTTTAAAGTAAGAAGCCTCAGTTTCAACAGCCCTGCATGTAAATGTTGTCACATCTCTACCAGCAAAGGCTGCTGACAAAACCTGGTGAAATTCAGGGGACCACTCACAAAGTGACAGTTTCTTGGGCTTATTGGGATAGACTCACAAAGTTTAGTCTCTCTGGCAGGCAAGGAAATATTGCTGTCTTTTGGCCTCAAGCTTGAGAGTCAATAATCTATTGGACTATTTGAATACTGGAGACAGTATTCATATCAGCTAAACTACTAGTCAGCATTCTTTGAGAGGAACTCAAACAAGATTATTTGGAAGCTGTGCAGCAATCTCTTGAATGCTGTCTCTCTCTGGTCTTCACAACCCTAATGACCCCATTTGAACTTCAAGTCTCCGACTGATAACCTTGCCATTTGTAGGCTCTGGCAAAATAGGTAAGCCCTAACAGAATGTGATCCTTGGGACTTGGGACCCATCATCTTCCTAACATGCTTACCCATTACACTACTTTTTAAAAATTTATTTATTTACTTATTTTTTGGTACGTGCCCCTAGCGGGAACCGAAACCGGGACTCTCTGGTCCGCAGGTCAATGCTCCAACCGCTGAGCCAAACTGGCCAGGGCCCATTACACTACTTTTGAAAAACAGCTATCAGCTGGCCATTGGGCTCTGGTCAAAACTGAACACCTGACCAAAGAAAACTTGTGACGTGTTAACCTGACATTTCCATTCTTGAGTGGGTTAACTCAGACTCGGTGATGTATAAGGTTTGGAAGAGCCCACGTGTCCGGCAGTAGATGAGTGGATAAAACAACCATCGTACGTTTACACAGTGAAATACTACTCTGCCATAAAAAAGAAGAAAATTGTACCCTTTGCGACAGCATGGATAGATCTGGAGAGTGTTATGCTAAATGAAATAAGCCAGTCAGAGAAAGATAAGTACAATATGATTTCACTCATATGTAGAATCTAAAGAACAAACTGAACTAACAAGCAAAACAGAGACAGACTCATAGAGAGCGGGCTGACAGCTCTCAGGGGTGAGGCTGGAGGGATTGAGCAACAAAGGAAAAAGAGAAAGAACTCACGGACATGGACAACAGTGTAGTGATTATGGGGGGCGGGGTATGTGTGGAGGTGGAAGAGGTATACGTATATGAGGGATAAATGGTGATGGAAAAAATTAAATTAAATAATTAAACTTTTAAATTAAGCTCACTTGTGCCTGGCCAGTGTGGCTCAGCAGTTGACCGTTGACCCATGCACCAGGGGGTCGCCTGTTTGATTCCCAGTCAGGCCACATGCCCAAGCTGTGGGCCAAATCCCCAGTGGGGAGCATGCAGGAAGCGGCCAATCAATGTTCTCTCTCAATGATGTTTCTCTCTCTCTCTCCCTCTCCTTTCCTCTCTCTCTAAAATCAATAAAGAAAATATATATATATAAAATAAAGCTCACTTGTCAAATAGAAATGGTATATCCAAGAAAACAGCCAGCTTGGTGTTAATGTAACATTGCCAGATAAAACAGAGGGCATTCAATTAAATTTAAATTTCGGATAAACAACATTTTTGGTTTAAGTACATAAACACGTTTTGGTGTAAGTTTCAATATTGAAATTCAAATTTAACTGAGAACCTTGTATTTCTATTTGCTAAATCTGGTATCATTAGCCTTTGGCACCCAGGCTATACATGAAAAAGTGTCAGCAATCCCATCGAGGGAAGCTCATCCCTGCTACATTGCCTTATGTAAGCTGCTGGCTTGATGGTGCCCTGGATTTATGAAGGCTTCCCGGAAATGCCTGAGTCTGGTTCACTGATGATTCAGCTAATCTGAAATTATTTGATGCTTCCTGGCATGCTGCCACTATTTATCCTCAGCGCCTGCCATGCTAGACAATAATGTGTGTGGTTGCTCTGCTCAGTGGGCAGAACTCTAGGTAACTGTCATAGTTCTGGCCAATAGCTGCCTTGATCAACTTTGTTATATTTCACTGACTCTTGGACTAATATCAACAGCCTGGCCATTTTGTCTGCCATGCTGAAAACTGTAGACTGGTAGATAAATGGCATAGCTCTCTGAGGCTGTGAAATGTGGGAAAAAAATCATGAAAGTGATTGAACTATCTGGGTCATTTTGTGATGCTCACTCTAAGGGCCCATTCTATGATGAGACAAACTGGAATCAACCTGCCCTTGAGCTTGTGCTGCCCAGATGCCGTAATTGCTGCCTGGATTCATCAATATAATGACTATGACAGCAAGTAAAATACATTATCTTTCTGATGCAGAGGTTACCATTGCATGATGTATTTGTGACTACTGCCCACATCTGACCCAACTGAAACGTGAGGGAAGGTACTCTGCATAAGGTATGGCCTCTGCCTGCTCCTGGCAGATTGACTGCCTCAGACCTCTTACTCTTTTAAGGCTGCCAATTAACTGAGAAAGTACTGCTATAATCTCCCAGTATAATTTTGGATTTTTAAAATTGTTTTGATTTTGCCCAGCTGGTGTGGCTCAGAGGTTGAACATTGGCCCATGCACCAAGAGGTCGCCAGTTCAATTCCCAGTCAAGGCACATGCCCAGGTTGTGGGCCAAAACCCTAGTGGAGGGCATGCAGGAGGCGACCAATCGATGTTCTCTCTCATCAATGTTTCTATCTCTCTCTCCCTCTCCCTTCCTCTCTCTAAAATCAATAAAGAAAAAAAAAATTTTTAACACCTAAGGCAAGAGAAACAAAGGAAAAAATGAACACATAGGACTACATCAAACTAAAAAGCTTCTGCACAGCAAAAGAAACAACCATCAAAACAGAAAGGGATCCCACTATATGGGAGAGCATAATCGCCAATGATGCATCAGATAAAAGGTTAATTTCCAAAATATATAGAGTGCTCATACAAGTCAACAAAAGGAAGACAAAGAACCCAATTAAAAAATGGGCAGAGGGCCCTGGTCGGTTTGGCTCAGCGGTTAGAGCATCAGCCTGGGGTCCAGAGAGACCCGGGTTCGGTTCTCGCTAAGGGCACCTACCTCGGTTTCAGTTTGTCCCCGGCCCTGGTTGGATCATGTGGGTGACAGCCACTCGATGTGTCCCTTTCACATTAATGTTTCTCTCTCTCTCTCTTCCTCTCTCTCCCTCCCACTCTATCTGAAAAAAAATTGAAAAATGTCCTCGCGTGAGGATTAAAAAAAAAAATAAAAAAAAAAATGGCAGAGGACCTAAATAGACACCTCTCCAAACAGGACATACAAATGGCCAAGAGACATATGACAAAATGCTCAACGTCACTAATCATCAGAGAGATGCAAATTAAAACAACTATGAGGTATCACCTCACACCTGTCAGAATGGCCGCCATCAACAAATCATCAAACAATAAGTGTTAGCGAGGGTGTGGAGAAAAGGGGACTCTAGTACACTGCTGGTGGGAATGCAGACTGGTACAACCACTGTGGAAAACACTATGGTGTTACCTCAAAAAGTTAAAAATTGAACTGACATTTGACCCAGTGATCCCACTTCTAGGAATATACCCAGAAACCTGAAACACCAACCAGAAAGAATATATGTACCCCTATGTTCATAGCAGCACTATTTACAATAGCTAAGATCTGGAAACAGCCCAAGTGTCCATCAGTAGACAAATGGATAAAAAAGGTGTGGTACATATACACAATGGAGTACTATGCAGCTGTAAGAAAGAAAGATCTCTTATCCTTTGAGATGACATGGAAGGACATGGAGAGTATTACCCTAAGCGAAACAGGCCAAGCAGAGAAAGACAAATATCACATGATCTCACTTATTTGTGGAATATAATAAACATAACAGTCTGAGGAATGAGGTAGACCCAGAGACGTGGAAGTAGGGTACAGACTGACAACCCTCAGAAGAGGGGGTGGGAGGGGAGGGAAGAGATAAACTACAGAACTTATATGCATGTACGCATAACTGATGGACATGGACAACAATGCTGGGGATGGGGGGGATGGAGAGGAGGGTGTCAATGGGGGAAAAAGGAGAAACATCTGTAACAAAAACAAATTAATAAATAAAATAATCAAAAAAAGAAAAAAATTTTTTTAATTGTTTTGATTTTATTAATTTTTACATAACATATATTGACGTTTTGGGGGTTTTTTTGCTTGTTCGTTTGGTTTGTGTGTGTGCGTGTATGTGTGTGTTTTATGCTTAGAAATTTAGACTGGTCAGATCTTTCAGATGATTTATTTCTTCAATCAATATGTAGAGATCCTCCCTATCAGGGGTGGCCTTTTTTTTTTAAGTGCCAGCTATCTATAGTTAATGATACTGTATTGTTTGCTTTTTTTTTTTTAAAGGCCAGTTATTGAATATTTTAAGATTTGTGGACCATATGGTCTCTTTTATAACCGTGTCCAACTCTTACTCAGCTCTGCTGTTGTAGTGCAGAAGAAGCCATGAACAGTATGTTTAAAAAGGAAAGAGCATGACCTACAAAATATTGATTACTGTTGGCACATCAATGGGAGGGATTTACCCCCAGGCCAGTCAACTGCAAGGACTGGCTATGACCACCGACCACCAACCTTCAACCACTGTGGAGGATCAGTTGTGCAAAGGCCCATGTCATAGAGCAGGACTTTATTCAGCAGGACTGTGGTGCTTGTTGAGTCCACCCTTTGAGCGTGTCACTTATGGAGACAGTTGGGTGGTGATGCTGCAATGTGGTCAGAAGCTGTCAACTGGGTGCACTGGCTCTTGGGCCTTCCTGGAGGGGCAGGCCAAGGTCAGCTGCTGCCTGTGTTCTGCCCAGCATGAGCTAAAAAGTGATCTTCAGATGGTTGCTACTTATGCTGGGCTTGGAAGTGTCCAGGTGAGGCCAAGCTGTGAACCAAGGCCAGCTGGTTTACAGCTTGTGCTCAGCCTGGGGCCACTTAGGGAGAGATACAGGGCATGCTGAGGCCAGATGCTGCTTGTTTTAGAGTTTTTGTGGTTTTTTTAAAATTTATTTTTGTTACAGATGTTTCTCCTTTTTTCCCCATTGACACCCTCCTCCCCATCCCCTCCACCCCATCCCCAGCTTTGTTGTCCATGCCCATCAGTTATGCGTACATGCATATAAGTTCTGAGGTTTATCTCTTTCCTCCCCTCCCACCCCCTCTTCTGAGGGTTGTCAGTCTGTACCCTACTTCCACATCTCTGGGTCTACCCTGTTCCTCAGACTGTTATGTTCATTATATTCCACAAATAAGTGAGATCATGTGATAATTTGTCTTTCTCTGCTTGGCCTGTTTCGCTTAGGGTAATACTCTCCATGTCCTTCCATGTCGTCTCAAAGGATAAGAGATCTTTCTTTCTTACAGCTGCATAGTACTCCATTGTGTATATGTACCACAGCTTTTTTTATCCATTTGTCTACTGATGGACACTTGGGCTGTTTCCAGATCTTTGCTATTGTAAATAGTGCTGCTATGAACATGGGGGTACATATGTTCTTTCTGATTGGTGTTTCAGGCTTCTTAGGGTATATTCCTAGAAGTAGGATCACTGGGTCAAATGTCAATTCAATTTTTAATTTTTTGAGGTAACACCATAGTGTTTTCCATAGTGGCTGCACCAGTCTGCATTCCCACCAGCAGTGTACTAGAGTTTTAGAGTTTTTAAGAAAATTTGAAGCATAAACCAAGATAGGCCATTCATATAAAAAAGGCACTGGAAACATCTCAGGTGGGTCCGAAAGTCGGGTGGGATGGGACCTCAGGGAATCACCAGGGCGGGGCAAATGGTGTGAGCTGATTTGATAGAATCTCAGATATGGCATCCACCTGCTAGCTCTGTAGAGGGAGGGCTCATCAAAAGAAAAATGGTCTCTGTCAGCACTTCTTTCTGGAAGAAAACTGTCCTCCAGCTCTCACCCTGATGCTGGACAATTTAGTTCTTTCCATATGTCTCCTGTTCCTTTGAAGCTGCCTCCCCTGCGTTGTAGCTCAGAGGGAGTGAGTCCGACTAAGTCCATGCATGGGCCTTTTAAGAGTAACTGCCTGGGACTCTCGCAGCCCTCCAGTTCCTTCAGCCTCAACCTCCACTGGTTTTTGCAGCCAGAAGTGATGGGGACTTCTCTGTCTGGAACTAGAACCCTGAGCTTGGGAGCCTGATGTAGAACTGGGACTCCTCACTCCTCAGAGGGGACCTCCACAGCCGAGATATTCCTCCTGATTTTTGTCTGCCACACATGGGTATGGGACCAGCTCGTTTCACATCTCTGCTTCTCCTACCAGCCTCGATGTGGCTTCTCCTTTATTTCCCTAGTTGTAGGACTTCTGTTCAACCAGATTTCAGGCAGTTCTGAATGATGGTTATTCTGTAGTTTAGTTGTAATTTTGTTGTGGTTATGGGAGGAAGCAAATACCCCCTTTTATTATTTCTTATAAGGTATGTCTAGTAGTAATGAAATCCCTCAGCTTTTGCTTGTCATGGAGTCTTATTTCTCCTTTATTTCTGAAGGACATCTTTACTATACATTGTATACTTGGCTGGAAAGTTTTGTTTGTTTTCTTTCAGCACTTTGAATATATCATCTGTCTCTCTTTTTTGTCCTGGAAGGTTTCGGCTGAGAAATTCGCTAATAGTCTTACAGTTAACTTGCATTTGACATTTTTTTCTCTTAATGCTTTTAAAATTCTCTCATTGTATTTGATTTTGACAGTTTTATTAAAATGTCTTGGATAATCCTCTTTGGGTTGTACCTGTTGAAGACTTATGAGCTTCATGTACTTGAATGTCTGGTTATCTTACCAGATTTGGGAAAATCTCAGCCATTATTTTATTTTAACTACTCTATTTTCCCCCTTCTCCCTCTCTCCTACTTATGGGACTCCCATAATGTGTAAGTTATTTATTTTGATGTTATTCAATAATTCACGTAGATGTTTTTCACTCTTTTTTATTGTTTTATTCCCTTTGTTCTTTTCTCTGACTGGATAATTTCAAATGATTTTTCTGAAAGTTCCCAGATTCTTTCCCTTGCTTGATCAAGGCTACTGTTGATGCTCTGTACTGCATTTTTTATTTCATTCTTTGTATTATTCAACTCCAGAATTTTTGTTTAATTCTTTTTATGATTTATATTTGTTTATTAAATTTCTCATTTGTTTGTGTATTCTTTTCATAATTTTATTTAATTTTTTTCTTTGTTTTCTTGTAGCTCACTGAGCTTTCTTAAAACAAATGTGTTGCAGTCATTAGGCAAATCACAGTTCTCCGTTTCTTTAGGATGAATTACTGGAACATATATTATGTTTTTTGGTGGTGTGATGTTTTATTGATTTTTTATGTTTGTTGAAGTCTTGCATTTTTCTTCACATTTAGAAAGCAATCACCTCTTCCAGACTTTACTAACTGGCTTCTGAAGAGTAACACTTTCAGTCAGTTCTGCTAGAGATTCTGATGATTTCTCAAACTTTTTCTATGGATACACAGGTGTTACTTTTGGGGAGAGAGTAATTAAGATTAAAGAGCCTTCACTCAATTCTAAAAAGCCAGGCCAAGTGCTCATAGCCTTGCATTTGCTTTTCTAATGATGATGCTAACTGCTCAAATTGATGGGCTTTCTCCCAATTCTACAGTTCGGCTGGCTTTCTGGGCTTGCTCAGTAACAATCTGCAAAGACTTATGCTCACCACCCTTGGCTCATGCCCAAAGCTGTCCACTGTGTATGGGTGAAACATGCATGGTTTTGGTGGTACTTGTGGGCCAGCTGAGGGATCTGCAAGTCAGGTTTCTCTGGTCGTTTGGGGGCTGGCTTCTTGATGTTGTCCATGAGGCACCTAGTAGATGTGTCCCTTGAGTGCATTCTGAGCCCTGGTTTATATGCTCTTAATCAATTCTGAAACTCAGTCATGCAGTTCATCTCAATATTCTGGGGGGGGGCTAAAATCAAAGTGGGCCTCTTTGGCAGCATCCACACAGCTGGGGAAATTGTGTCTTCACTTACAAACTCTCACTTTCCCTCATGGAAAGAGTCATGGGCTTAGAGTATCTCCTTTGGCATTGAGCTGTGTTGCAGGGGGAGAGGTAATAGTAGATAAAGTGTAAGTTCCTGTTACACCCTTCAACACATCAGATATTTTTGTTCAAATGGTGTGCTAGAATTTCTTCACTGTATTTCTGTATTTCTATAAATAAACTCTTATCCATTAGTGATTGTCAAAATCAGTGTTCTTTGAGGTTAAGATGGTGAAAATCTTCTATTCCACCATTGTTAAAATGTCCTTCTCCTAGCTGTGTTTTTTTCTAATTATTATTATTTTTAAATAGGACTTCTAACTGTGGATGAAAAAACAGGTTCTATGGAAAGAAACTTCAGAGGGTGATCTGATCATAAATTCCTAACTGGACAGGTCACGACGGGTAGTCATGCCCCAGGCATATACCTACTTTAGTAAAAGACTTATGCTTGCCTGAAGCAAACCCTGTTCATTGTTTCTGTGCATCTAGGTTAACACACCTTTGAAATGCCTCTTTTCTGACCTTTTCTTACCGTCCTTTCAGACCCCTCCTTCTAAAGGGCGATTACCTTCAAAAGAGCACATACTCTTACCTGTAATATGAAGGTGGGCTTTCTCCTACCTTCATCTAATTTTCCTTATGTTCCTTCATCAATTTCAAATGCAAAGAGGAAACTGCAAACAGTTCTTCTCGGAGGTTGTTGAGATCTTGCTCCCTAGCATATCATCTGTTTTGGCTCAAATAAATTTATAATAATTCTCTAAAGGTTTGGACATTTCTTATCTTGACATTTACTTGACATAGTATGGCAGGATTCTGAATAAGCCCATCCAGGACCACTTTGTGGGCCTGGATACAGTGCTAGGTACAAGCAGGGCACATTGTGCCTGCCCCTCCACAATTCCCCACTTCACATTGGGTGAACTTGAATAAGTTTTCTTTTAGAATTATGGGCCTCTTGCTTTAAGTAGCAAGCCATGACTTTATCTGACTTGTCCTCAGAAAATGCTCGAGGTGGATAGGGGTTGAGATACCCCAGCTAAAGGAAAAATAATGTTTGCTGCTTTTAATTTTTGCTTTTCAATCAGGTTGCTTACTGAGAATCTGAACAAAATTTTTGCTGCTTAAATGAGAGGCTGATTCATCCCCAGCCCTGGTTGGGATCGTGCGGGAGGCAGCCACTCGATATGTCCCTTTCACGTCGATGTTTCTCTCTCTCTCTCTCTCTCTCTCTCTCTCTCTCTCTCTCTCTCTCTCTCTCTCTCTCTCTCTCTCTCTCTCTCTCTCTCTTCCTCTCTCCCTTCCCCTCTATCCAAACAGAAATGGAAAAATGTCCTCGGGTGAGGATAAAAAAATAAATACAAATGAGAGACTGAACTATAACTATGAAAGAAAAAGGACACTGGCTTCTCTAACATAGACAATGGTTTGATTATAATTGTTCAGATCCAAAAATCCAGAGTGGCTAACATAGGTGCCCATAGTTGTCCAGTGTGGTAATGCAGCCAATCTGGGATAAGCTGATGGGAGCCCTGGAATGGGTTCACCCAGAGAGTATCGCAGTTCAGTGGCATCTGATAAGCTCTTGCTGGCTCTTGCTCAGGCAATGTTAGGTGACTAAGATTCTTAGTGGGGAAGACTGAGGAAAAATTTCCTCTAGGGTGTAAAGCAGTCCTATAACTATATTCGTTGCATTTGACTGGTCAAGAGATGTGTATGTAGGTCTATTCTCTCTATTAGTTTTTTAGACTTTATAGATCTCAAACTTAACATGGGAAATTATGCTTTGAAGGCTGACAAACCCCATGACAGTCAGCCTCCCATTTAATACTAAGATGGTCTAGATAAGAAACCTTTGATACTTCTAAAATTTTTTTGCACACACAATTACAAAATGTCAGCTTTGAGGTTAGGCAGAATTAATGGAAAAAATGTTTAATTGGTCTCTAGAAGCTTCAAAAGAGGAATTAGATACATTGATAAACCTATAATTTCATTTAGGAGTCAACCCAATTCTTGTTGTATTAGAAATGGTTGTCTTTATTTTAAAAGGGGGAAGGTCATTTGGAACTTGACTTGTCAAAGACAGATATAAATTACAAATGCCTCCAGAGTAAAATTTGGATTCAACTATTCTTTTATAAACTAGAGAGTTTTTCTCATGGCTAAAAGGTCTCTGTTTGTGGCTTTCTGTATGTGTGTGTGTGTGTATATATATATATATATATATATATATATATATATATATATGTTATATATATGTATGTTGTAAATATGAGATAATTTTCTACCTCAAGATGGTATTACTAAAATTAATTTAAAGGCAAGCACTTATAATGATTGAGTATTCTACAGTTCTCAGAAATATAGAAATTAACTCATGTTTTTCAAGTTCATGTGATCTAAGATTAACCATTACTAAATAAAAACTAACCTTAATGTGTTGGTTTAAGTAAAACAGACATGTCTTCATTTTGCCTGGGATTTCCAAAAATAAGTCCATGTTAATAATTGACTTTTATGTCTATGACATATGTTTTTAGAGGTTATAAAATGTCTTCATAAATCTGCCAAGCTAAGGAATGCTAATTGCTGTTTTTTTCGTTTTCATTAGAAATTGAGGTTTTAATGGTTAAAATCTTAATATATGGAGGAGTAACTTAGCAGTTTCCTAAAGGGCTCCTGGAACATCTCAGAAGATTTGTCTTCTATGGCAAATTTTATGGGAAATATTGTAAAATAAGGGATGAAAAACTTCTAGTGTATATTTTAGGGGGAAACAATGGTTATAAATTAAACAAAGTTTCAGGGCTATGGAAAACCTAAGGTGGTCATTTGGTTTCTTTCTGCTCCATGACAACCCCCTTTCTTTGGTGTTTACATTCCTTTGTGTACCAGAGTGCATTTAAGGTACTTGAATTGCATGAAAAACATCTAAGCTGACATTATTGAAAGGAAAGATATTACAATATTGCCAAGCTAACAGAGATGTAAACGATAACTTTCAATATCCTTTTTATGGTTTATGTAAATGTTATACTAAGTGCCAAATACAGAAAAATGAGACAGAAGGCAAAACTTGAATCATGATAGTTTACAGGATAAAAATAATCCAGAGTGGTTTTTTGCAATGAAGACTGTAAGACCTGACTGTCTTCCATTTACTTGCCCTTCCCTTTTTGGGAAAATTTGGCCTCAACTCATATTCCATAGTTGTAGTATTGCCCCATCCCCAGTGGTCGACTGTTTCAACAAGATGATGTCAACACTCAGACTTCCTAGGATTAAGCCTTTCTAGTCCTGTGAGACCACAGTATCTGCCTAAATGCTAGGTCATCAGTGCATCCTTCAGATTGATTTATGACCAAAAGGGGAATTTGTGGATGAAAAAAAGAGTTCTATAAAAAATAATCTCACAGGGAGATCTGATTATAAATTCCTAACTGGACAGGTCATGGTTGGTAGTCACTTCCCACGCATATAACTTTTTAGTAGAAGACATCATTGCCTGAAGCAAGCCCTGTCCATTGTTTCTGTGCATCTAGGATAATACACTTTATTTATTTATTTTTTCTTTATTGATTTTTAGAGATAGAGGAAGGGAGAGGGAGAGAGAGAAAGAAACATCGATTGACTGGCCGCCTCCTGCATGCTCCCCACTGGGGATCGGGCCCACAACCTGGGCATGTGCCCTGACCGGGAATCGAACCGGTGACCTCTTGGTGCATGGATTGATGCTGAACCACTGAGCCACACTGGCCATGCTAGGATAACACATTTTTGAAATGCTTTTATTTAGATCCCTCCTTAACACTCTTTTAAATCACCCATTCTAAAGTGTGGCCACAAAAGAGCTTGTCATCTTGTAATCCAATTCTCTACTTGCTTTCTCCTACCTACATGTACTCTTCTTACATTCCTTTCTTAATCTCAAATGCATAAACTTAAAACTGTTATTCTTAGAAGCACTTCTTTTTCAGTCTGTTAAGATCTTGCTTCTATGTGTATCCTCTGTTTAACTCAAATAAACTTTTATGAAAATTATCTAAAGGTTTGGACTTTCCTGCATGTACATAATCCTTCTGGAAATTGTTTTTAATTATGTTTAATGTTTATAATTATTTAAATTATTAATATCCTCTTTAGGTTGTTTTCCCCCAGTAATGCAGTTGTATCTCCTCACTGTCTCTAGTGAATTGTTTTCTCATATTTTTGTATTTTTTTTATAAAAAGTTAATGTATGACAGAGTTACTTTGTTGGGTGTAAGAATCCCATTTGGCATGTTTCTGAAATTGTCTCATAAATAGTTTTATATTTAGTTTTTAAGGCATACGCTGGATTTTACTGTCCTATAAAAATATAATGTTTGTGCTTTTTTAGAGCAGGGGACATCAAAAAACATTTCTTAAATGATCAGAAATTAAATAAGTAAGACTTGTGGGCCATGAGTACTCTGTTGCAACTATTCAACTTTACTGTTGCAACATAAAAACCACCATAAGCAAATGAATGGATGTAGCTGTTACCAATAAATCTTTATTTACACAAACAAGCAGTCCGTCCCCAGGCTGTAACGTGCATCCCATGATCCCCATGAATCTCATGAGCAGAATCCATTCTTAATTCAAAGCATAAAAAGTGTAGGTTTAATATTTGACATCTCACGGTGGACTCTCAGAGTCCCTGGTACTACATACCCAGGTCCCAGGAAGAGAAACTATTGTGTTTAGTCCTAGTGCCAGTGAGTACATATTCTTCAGTTGATGATTTCTCTGTTCTTACAGCCCTTGAAGTAACATAGCTTTTTATAGGAGATGCAGTAAAAATTCTCAACATACAGCAGATCCAGCTTCATTTTGTGTGTTAGAACCTATGATTTTAAATCCACACTTCTTTTGCCACTAGGGTTCACTAGATTATTTTGATATGCCCTCTAATAAAAAACAAATATATGATAAATAAAACATAAATTTTACATTTCAATGTTCTCAGGAAGAAAGAAAAACTTCCAAGGAGCCAAAACTAAGCAAAGAAGAGCTCTGTAAATAAAAACTTCTACTGTGAGATGGGATCATATTTAAAGGGCAGGGTATTTGGGTCGGTGCAACATGAGCTTAGTGCTCAGAGTATACCTTAGACCCAAGGTAACTATATCAGAAATGAAAGCCATTATACTAATTGAGTTTACATTAACTGTTGTCACAGATTTTTCTTTAAACTTTAGAGGCTTCTGAAGGTAATATGTATTTCTCATTTATATGAGATACAAAATGGTAAGTTATGATTTCAGGACCCAAGTTCCTTCTCTCTTGTGGCATCACCATATTCATAAATGTCTTCTGAAATCATAAAACTTACATGAAACAAGCAGGAATACAGAGAAAGAACGTGGATAATCAGGCATGATCATACATGGAAAATTGTTGTCTCTGGCCTGGAAGTGGTCTCATAACTTCCATTAAAAACTCAACTGTGAGACCTTATTCATATTTTCAGGAATCTGTAAACTATGCTGTAAATGTAATTTAGCTCTGTGCCCAAGAAAATAAAAATAAATTCAGTAATTACTTAGCAGTGTGCCACATCCTCTCTTCTGATTGCCAACTATTTTTTGTCATTTTATTTATTCACATAGAATCTACTTTCCAATCCCCAAGTAGGACAACCCAACATTCTCTCAAGTCATTGCATGTATTAAAATATACAGGATCTCTCATTGATTTTCATTCCCTTTTATAAGGTTATCATAATATCATTGTTGTTTACCAACATAAATTTTAAAAGACAAGTCATGCCCCTCGTACTCCATCCATGTAATATACGATGGTTGATGGGGAGCAGAATGACAACAATAAAAGCTTGCACTTGAAAATAGAAGCATAAAGCCTCACAGAAGTCACTGGTCAATGGCAAAAATAAAATACTGCTTAGTAGACATTATAAAATTGTTGAACACTAGCAGTCAGGGAAATTACTTGGTTATACCAAAGATAATATATTTTCCAGAAAATAATTCAAAATGCAGCAAACCCTTTTACTTTTCCAAAATCTCCCCTATGTGTCTCAAAAAGGCTAATAGGTAATAGACTTTATGAAACCAACTCCTTCTTGGACCTTTTGAAATGTAAATACCTAGTGTTCTTCAAGAACTCTTATCTGGGACATTTTTTTAAATAGACATTTCTGGGACGTAATTATTTTAATTCTTTTTTATTTTATTTTTTAAATCCTCACCTGAGGATATGTTTACCAAATTTAGAGAGAGAGAGAAACATCAATGTGAGCAAAACATTGATTGGTTGCCTCCTGTATGCCCCAACAGGAGATCAAACCCACAACCTAGGTATGTGCTCTGACCAGCAATCAAACCCACAACCTTTTTGGTATATGGAAAAATGCCCCAATTAACTGAGCCACCTGGCCGGGCTAGTAATTCTTATCAAAAGGGGAAAAACTGTAGCTATCTGAGCAGATCAATTTTACTTATTTTAGCTGTTCCTTTCTAAATTAGTGAATTTTGATGAAAGTTATTGAATATCTAGATATTTTGAAATAACATAAAATACAGAAATGTTGATTGCTAGACAAGTCTTAAATCCACATACTTTTGGCTTTTTATTACAGAAAAGCTAGAAAATAGATTTAGAGCTGTTAATGAATGTCTTATACTGTACTAGAAGTACGTCTCTTGAAAATGTGTGTTTGCTAATGAAAGAGTCTATATTTCTAATAAGTTATGAAATGTACTTGCCAATCTAAAAGAATGCTAATTGCTTACTTTTTAGTTGTCATTAAAATTAAGTTGGAAAGGAATTGTATGGATTTGGTAACAGAAGGCAAATGTATCGAGATACATTTTGAGGAAAAAGGAAGAAAGTATGTTTTTCTCAGGCTGGTTATTTCTGAATGGGTAAGAAAAGGCAAATCAAAAGGGACTAGAAAAGTTGTGGAAGGCTCCAGTCATCCTTCCCCTACATGATTCCTCTCCAGTGACATTTTTTGGTGACCCAGACTAGACCTGGAGTTTTTTTCATTGCACTCTCTCTTCTCATAGACAGCGTGGGGGAAACCTATCTGTCAACAGCAGAGGAAATCCTTCATCAAAACATGCTTCATCAACCCTGAGCTGGAAGATAAAACTGCCCTCTGGACACAGAGTCACCCATCCACACAGCTGTCCCCAGGTAACACCTGGGTCATGGGGTCTGGTGAGTCAGAACCTGATCACCCCTGATGCCAGAAGGAACCCCTTCCTTTCCCCATCGTTTTGCCAGTGTGGAGTTGAGTCCTCTGTCTGAGAAAGGTAAATCCATCCCCAGGGTATCTGGCCACCACCATGATTGTTGGTAAGGCCACCCTCAGAACACGGGCTAAACACATCCCCAAGACAAACACACTTTTTCTTTGTGTTTCTCTCTATAATAGGAACTTAACTTCCTTGACCTGGTTTGGGCCCCTGGATAATGTTACTATTGTGACTCAAACTATGACTTCTGGTCCTCTATCTGGTGCTTTTATTACACTTATTTTGACTTCACTCATGTCATGTCACATCTTACCTTCTGTCACAAGGTTTCTCTTTCTCTCATTTAAGCAACTCTTTGGGTAAATAAGAATTATATATGTGATTCCTTGAACTGGGGCTGAGACTTCCTTTGTTTCCAGTACTCATTCACAGCCCTTAAAACTTTCATTGAGAGTCTCAACGAGTCTTTCTGCTTGGTAATTGGGACATTCCTTTCCCTTCTCCAGTCTCCTTGAAAGTTGTCAAGAGCAAGTGAAGAAAAATCTTGTGCCTTTTCTACAAAAATTATTGATTAAAATTATGTGTGGTCTTTGATGTGCATTTTCTTTTTTTGTTTATCTGTGCATTATATGTGATGCATTTTCTGCCTCCAGATGGTATTATTAGGGTGTAATATTTTATTGGCTTAAAGAGATTAAATGCTTATATAGATTAATCAGCATCATTGGTCTGCACAAAATATTTAATATCAAAACCACGTTAATTTTGTTTCATTTATTTTAGAGTTATTACCATAAAATATATGTTTGTTTTACCCAGATATACAAAAAGTTCAGGTTATGATCTTTTGGGTAAGTATGTTTAACAGCTTTCTCAAAGTTTAAATTTTAAGAAACTTTCTTAAACTTAGATATGACTTTGAGTTATTCCAATGGGCCCCTAGAACATCTTAAGGATTTGTTCTCTCTCTCCTTATAAAAGAGAAGTTTTAAATTAATTAGGCTTACTTAATATGGTTGAAATTACATGAGAAGCTTTGCCAAACAGAAAAACATAATAACTATATTCTGTTTGTATACATATATTTTTTATGAAAGTGGATGTGGGGGTGAGAGGTTGTGGCAGTATTCTAAAGCCTCAGTTTTAAAACTGGAGAGCTAAGGTGGTTTTGTGGATGAAAAAGGTTCTACTAAGAGTAAACTCACAGAGTAATTTGATCATAAATTTCTAACTGGGCAGGCCATGGTGCATCGTCACACCCCAAGTCTATAACTTCTTTAGTTAAAAGCTTATTTGTGCCTTTGGCAAGACCTATCCACTGTTTCTGTGCATCTAAGTTAACACACCTTTAAAATGCCTCTTTCCAGATGTCTCCTTTTAACTGTGACCACCCTCAAGGGAGCACACAGTCTTGTTAACTGTTCTGTAATCTAATCCCCGCCTTGCTTCCTCTTACCTTCATGTAATTTTTCTTACTTTCCTTCCTTAATCCAAATGCATAAAAGAAGCTGAAAACTGTCATTTCTTGGAAACATTTTTCTCAGTCTGTTGAGATCTTTCCTTCAGGCATATCTTCTGTTTGGCTCAAATACATTTTTATAGAAATTCTGTACAAGTCTGGATATTCTTACATTGACAGTTTCAACACTCCCCCATTCGCTGGCTGGAGTGGGCAAGTGTGAAAAGTCACAGCATTCTCCTACTCCCTAGTAAAAGTCTGGAGAGGTGAGAAGTTGCAAAAACTCATTTCCTATCTGGGGCTGGAGAGCAGAAGTGGTCATGGCATTCTCTCATTCTCACCCAGCTTCACAGAGATGAAATACTCTCTCACTGCACTGCTAAGCCCCTGGACATACACAGTCAATACATTTTCCCATGACCTTTCTAAAATCAGTAAGTAAGCCCAGCCCCCTACACTCTATAGCAACCCTGCTAAAGTCAACAGGCCCAATGCAATCCACACAGGGGACACCCCTTGATTGCCTGGCCCTGATAACTGAGCTCCATGGCACTATAACAATCCAAAAGACATTTTTTGCTGGGCTACAACCTCAACTAACAGCAGAGTGAAACACAGCCTTAGTCTTTAGGTAAAAAGGCCTATTTACTTAGCTTGAAGATTCAGCCTGAGCGACAGGCTTCAGGCCTCCTACATACCTAAAGGCTAAGGAGATATTCCCATGGGAAAATAGAAGGGAGGCACCATCTTTGCACATACCCTTGTTCTTGCTATAGCTTCATGAGACTTCCCAGGAAATAGCTTAAACCCTCTTCTGGAGTCCCTAGTTTGGCAAATGTTGCCCAGAGCACATCTCCAGATCTGTTGGTCTAGAGTCCAGCAAGGATAACAATTGGGTCCCCACAGGACTGTATAAGTGTGTATACTATAAAAGCTGTCGCTGAGGATCTGGCTTTCAATCAGCTTGAAAGTCAGTGCTAAATGATATTCCTCCCCTTGGTACATTAACACATTGTGGTACACCTTCAGTGGGGGCATAACAAGAATAACTCAGAGCCTGGCTGGTGTGGCTCAACAGTTGAGCATCGACCCATGCACCAAGAGGTCGCCAGTTCGATTCCCAGTCAAGGCACATGCCCAGGTTGTGGGCCAAATCCCCAGATGGGGGCATGCAGGAGGCGGCCAATCGATGTTCTCTCTCATCGATGTTTCTATCTCTTTCCCTCTCCCTTCCTCTCTCTCTGAAATCAATAAAGGAAAAAAAGAATAACTCGGGTGGACAGGACAATTACAAAGGTTTGAGAGACAGCCAAGAGCTAGAGCAAGTGTGAATGAGAAGGATTATCATCCAAACAAGGCCACATTTTCAACACTGAGAAAGGTAGCTGTTTCACCTAATCCATAGAAACAAAAACAGTCACGCACAATGAGAACACAAAGGTATGTGTTCCAAATGGGAGAACAAGCTTTAACCCCTTCTTCCCCAAAAAAGACCTTAAGGATATGGAGGTAACTAATACACCTGATTCAAATTCAAAGTAATGATCATAAAGATGGTCACCAAACTTGGGAGAATAATGGAGGAACACAGTGAAAACTTCAACCAAGATGTATAAACTATTAAAAGTACCAAACAAACACAGACAATTCTATCCAAATCACAGCATCTGTTTGATTTTTCTCAACCACTTTCCTTAGTGCTACAGACTCAGTCAGTACAAACAAGATGTGCATAACAAAAATTATAGACAACTTTAAAAAATATATATTTTGCCATTTCATAATTCACACTTTCCAGATTCTAATTTTAATTTTCTTACCCTACCACTGAGCCAATCCCAAATATTTTTCCTTTGGTAACATCTTGCTTTTATTTACTCTACTTGATACACCTTCTGTATCTTATAGAAGACTCAATAAGCAATATCCATTTTAAAGAGGTTTACAAATTTACAATAAAATTTAGAACCTCAATTCATCAAAACGTTTATTTTAAAATGTAAACATAAATAATACTCTTAGAGAAGATATTTGAAACAAAGACTAGAGAAAGTTTCAGCATCCAGATATATAAAAATAACAAGTCTAAGAAAAACAACTGAATACAAAATGGGAAGAGACATTGTATTATTCTATCCATGTTCTTCCACATTTATTTATAATTTTTAATGCTTTTATTCCTAACAGTCAGCACCTGAATCTTTTTTTTTTTTTTTTGTCAATGAACTCAGCCTGAGACATTGGTTCTGTTTATTTGCATGGAGAATAGAAGGTAACTGGGAAATCATGTTGCCCTGGGGGCACCTCTTAACCAAGAAGTTGGCTGTGGTGGCATAGATATTTGTTCATTTTTCCATTCTGGATCCCACAACTACATTGCTAAGTGTCTCTTGGAAACATTTTCTAAGAAAATGCCATTGTGTGAATCCCTAACACAAGGTCTGCTTCTGGGAGCCTCAACAAAAGTGAGACACAAACTGACACTTTCAGTAAAGAAAACACAAATGGCAAACAAACATACGAAGCAAAGCAAAAATTCCTCAGTGATCAGGGAAATGCAAATTATTTTCACAATTGGATTCACTTTTATACGCATCGGACTGATAAAAAGCAGAGATGTCTGGAAACTCCAAGCGATGATGAGGATGCCGATTAATAAGAAACCTACAAATTACTGGCTGGGGGTGTAAATTGGTACAAACACTTTGATTAATTTGTTCACACTCTTTGTAAAACTGAGCATTCACATGCTCTATGACTCAGAAATTCAATATATAGCCCGGCCGGTGTGGCTCAGTGGTTGAGCGTCGACCCATGCATCAAGAGGTCGCTGGTTTGATTCCCAGTCAGGGCACATGCCCAGGTTGTGGGCCCGATCCCCAGTGGGGGGCATGCAGGAGGCAGCCAATCGATGTTCTCTCTCATCAATGTTTCTATCTCTCTCTTCCTCTCTCTAAAATCAATAAAGAACAAATTTTTTTAAAAAAATTCAATATATTCTGGGATCTTGCTACTTAAAATGTGTATTAAAATCAGAATTATAAGTATCCCTTGGGACAATGTTAGAAATGAAAAATTTTAGTAAATACGTCAGATCTACTGCAATGGCATCAACATTTTTAAAAAATCCACCAATTTTCTCAAAATCAATCATTTTGGAAGCACTATCCTAAATAAATGTGGCATAGATATTTAGTGCTCATGGAATATCTATGCCCTCCCCTACATTTACTGTACACCTTCTAGTTCAACTGGGTCACATGACTAGTTCTGGACAAAGAGGTGGAGGTGGAAATGGTATATGTCACTTCTGGGATCATGGATTTAAGAAGAGATGCAGCCCGGCTGGTGTGGCTCAGTGGATTGAGCATCATCATCGCATGGACTGAGAGGTCCCGGTTCGATTCCCAGTCAGGACACATGCCTGGGTTGTGGGCTCGATCCACAGTAGGGGGCATGCAGGAGGCGGCCAATAGATGTTTCGCTCTCACATGGGTGTTTCTATTTCTCTCTCTCTAAAAAAAAAAAATCAATGAAAACATTACAAAAATAAAATAAAAGAACAGATGCATTATCCTCCAGGTCTCTTCCTTCCCTGGCTGTGGATGCCCTGGAAACAGCGTTGACTATAAATCGGTATACGGGTGATTCATCCCATGGAGAACCTTCAAACCTAGGTTAGATGACTACATCTTAAGCCACACAGATTTCAGGTTCTGTAATAATTATTTTTTCTTTTCCTGTAAGTAAGCAATACTTGAAACATTTGAGGTGTAGATTTTTCTTGCCACAAGAAAACTTTATGATTGATTCATACCATCTTTTCTGAAATCTTTCCGCAAAACATGTATATTCATGAATTAAAAGCGAGTGGTAGACAGCATTGACAGTTTCCTGAAAAATGTGCCCAGATACAGAGGGTAAACTTGCACAACTGTTGTCATTCTTTATCATAACAAAACAGCAACAACGAACTGTCAGCAAAGCTGCGGTATAGAGCCAACATGACTGAACTGCATTTATCTTCATTTGCTCCACTGAGCTATGTATAACATGTGACATTTTGTCATAATTTTATATTCATGGGGCTTAACTGTGACACTACTATCTGGGTATTTTCCTGTGCTTTTATCGAAGAGTTGTGCATTTAAAGATATAAGAATGGACATTAAAAAATACATACAACTATCATTTCATCTGGTTGAATGAAAATGATTTAAAGGCATAGCAAATCAGACATTTCCCCTTTTGCCATTAATTGTCAGAAAACATGCAAATGTTTTCCAATTATTAGTGCATAATATAAAATAAATAGCTGTTCTAAGCCATGGTATGCAATGCGTATTCTTTCATTTAAATAACTAAATAATTTTGAAAGTCCGGATTATTCCATTTTTTTAAATTAAGTTTTTCATAAGTTTAGTACAATCATTATTATTTGCTATTCTAAGAAAATTAATCAGATAGTAACCATATTTCTAGCTATAGAGGAGCTTAGAGAGAACAGTCCAAGCCTCCCAAAGCCATTGCTTTTTTTTTAAAAATATTTTTTCTTTATTGATTTTAGAGGAAGAGGGAGAGAGAGACAGAAACATCAATTGGCCGCCTCCTGCATGCCCCTCACTGGGGATCGGGCCCACAACCTGGGCATGTGCCCTGACCGGGAATCGAACCGGTGACCTCTTGGTGCATGGGTCGACGCTCAACCACTGAGCCACACCGGCTGGGCCCATTGCTTTTTATCTAGATTAAAGCTAGAATGTGAGAATACTTCTTTCTCAACCGATAATGAACATAAATTATTTTCCAAGTCCCCTTTTAAGTGCTGAAAAGTTTGTACCTCAAAAGTTATATAAAGGACACTTTATATTCCAGACTGGCAAAGAACATTACGGATATCACTTTCTTTTTTTCCTTGCCTACCAATATACTATCCTAAATTGTGTTTCTTCTTTACTCCTGACAGAAGTCAGCTAATTTGGGAACAGAAGACAGCATGTCTCAGAAGATAAGAGGAAAAGGATAGCTAGAGAGAAGAGAAAAGAAATTTCAAATAAGTAAGCAATGGTAGTAATCTGTAGATTCATATATATATATATGTGTGTGTGTATATATATATATATACACACACACACACACACACACAC
This sequence comes from Tadarida brasiliensis, assembly GCA_030848825.1. NCBI lineage: Eukaryota > Metazoa > Chordata > Mammalia > Chiroptera > Molossidae > Tadarida > Tadarida brasiliensis. The sequence goes on from CM061280.1 coordinate 14,417,939, forward strand.
ACGTATACATATATATATACATATATATATATATCTCCTGAGTATTATCTCCCATTCCATAGTTAAAACTAGAACATCTTCAATACTATTCAGTATCTTACTCTGGATATTGTTCCATCTTCTCATGCTGGACCACAGCACTCTGAAAAGACCCTCTGCAACTATTTCTAGGCATCCCAATGGAGTGTGTTACAATTGCTTTTGGACAAGTATATTTACTCCCATGAGGCATGCTTTGGGCAAAGCTGCCTCTGGTGGACACAACAGCCAATGCAAACATTTTCAACTACTAAAAAATTCTTGGTTTTACTGCCACATTTTCTGGTTACCGTAGTATCCATTGTGTAGCAGTAGCAACATCCATGCTCAATGTAACTACCAACTCTAATTTAGCAGAACTCTGATGGGGCCAAACCTTGACAATGTTCTGTGGTGAAATGAAAACAAAGTTTCTCTCCCACTTATACATTATACTTTGCTAAAGGGTCCCAAAACAAGAAAGCTTATGCTCCAAAGTTGTAGAGGTTTTCATAAAAATTATTTAAATTTTATCTACAATATATTTGCTTTTCATGATTCAGGCATGTTTTCATAGAAGCTAGATGATTAATTGGAAATACATACATATTGCTATCTTCAAAATGAGTTTTCCTTTCTGACTCTAAAGCTTGCCATGTTCTACACTCTATTCAATAAAGTGAATTTACTCTTGCGTGGCTAGTGTGGCTCAGTGGTTGAGCGTTGACCCATGCACCAAGAGGTCGCCGGTTCAATTTCCGATCAGGGCACATGTCCAGGTTGTGGGCAAATCCCCAGTTGGGGGCATGCAGGAGGCGGCCAGTCGATGTTCTCTCTCATCGATGTTTCTATCTCTCTCCATCTCCCTTCCTCTCTCTCTCTAAAATCAATAAAGAAAGAAAAAAAAAATTTTTTTTAAGTGAATTTATCCCTCAAAGTTTGTAATTACTTTGTGCAAAGAGATGCTGGGCAGACATGTTCCAGCAGTTCATTAACTCTGGTCAGGCATGTATACATGCTGGAAGTGGAAACGATCACAAGTAAGGACAGCCTCTGATTACATACACATGGACATGGATGTACACATATCTATCTATTGTCTGTTTATTTACTTATTTTTATTTTTAAAACTTTTTATTATAGAGAATTTTGATCATACAAAAAAAATAGACAGACTATAAGGAACCTCCATGAATCCACCACCCAGTTACAATAACCATTCACCCTTGGCCAGTTCTGTTCTACATACATTTCTGTCCACTTTCCTCATCCTATATTATTTTGTATGTTTTTTCTTTTCAACTTTATGTTTATTGTTGACACTATTATAGATGTCCCCATTTCCCCCACCCCTCTTTGCCCACTTCCACCCAGCCCCCACCCCCCCTTCCCTCTGGCCATCTCCACACTGTTGTGTGTGTCAATGGGTTACACATAGATGTTCTTTGGCTAATTCCTTCACCTTCTTTCATCCAGTCTCCCCCTCCCCCTCCATTCTGACAGCTGTCAGTATGTTTCATGATTATACACACTTGCATAGAGCTCCTTTCGTTATGTATTTTCTGGTGAATTTAAGGACCATGAAAACAGAATATACATATAGTGTTCCTCTGTAGGTATCCTTGTATGGAAGAATTTTGCTGGGTTTGTTCCTGCTGATGCTTTCTTTTTTTTTTTCTTTATTGATTTTAGAGAGAGAAGAAGGGATAAGGAGAGAGAGATAGAAACATCGATGAGAGAGAACATCAACTGGCCGCCTCCTGCATGCCCCCCACTGGGGATCGGGCCCACAACCTGGGCATGTGCCCTGACCAGGAATCGAACCGGTGCCCTCTTGGTGCATGGGCCGACGCTCAACCACTGAGCCACACCAGCTGGGCTGCTTATGTTTTCTATGAGGATGTAGAAATAAAATTTATAAACCTTAACAGTATCATAAAATTAATGTTACTCAGCCTTAATATTGTCCAAATAGACACATACACTTTTAAAATACATTTTCCAATATTTCTAAAAATCTTCTAATACCAATTAGGTAATTCTTCAAATTCAGTGGTTTAAAGATCTGATTATTTTACAACTAACTATACATATGCAAATTTGTTATTTGGGGATTAAAACAACCAACATTTAATTTTTTCATTAGCTATCTTCTCTTTTAATATGGAAAGTTTTCTGTCAACCTGATTAACTCAATCTTCTTTTCTTTTTTTTCAACATAAGGCATTAAAGACATCTTTAATCACTTGGCAAGTTTTCTATTAGAAGGAGTCCGTATTAGAAGAAGAAAAAAAAAATGGGATAGAAGAAGATGTCTGCCTATGTTAAATCCATATTCCATCTCTCCAGATATTTTGTTTTATTCTCTTTCTATACAAAATAACTCATTAATTCCAGATTGGCTGGAAAGCCATTATAAATCCTTCTGGAATGCAACAGCTTAATTTCCGTAGTTCTATTTCTTTTTTTTTTTTTTTAATTTTTTTTTCTTTATTCATTTTAGACTCTAAAATTTAGAGAGGAAGTGAGAGGGAGAGAGAGATAGAAATATGGATGAGAGAGAACATCGATTGGCCACCTCCTGCATGCCCCCCACTGGGGATCGGGCCCACAACCTGGGCATGTGCCCTGACTGGGAATCGAACCACTGACCTCTGGGTGCATGGGTCGACGCTCAACCACTGAGCCACACCAGCTGGCCCATAGTTCTATTTCTTATCTTAACTTACTATCTCACAAGATAACAGTGCTGACTTAACATTAGTAAACTTGCAGCTAGTGTTCTATTCTTAAAACTGGGAATTGTTTCCCCCCCAAATTTTACTTTTGCATACATTTCTTTAATTATACTCTGCTTTTGTCAGGGTCATTATGGGAGACTGACATAGTAGTAAACCTACTTTCTCTTATTTTTTTCTCCCATCTGAAGCTGAGTGGTTGCTTCCCATTCATTCTTCCAAGAAAATGGCTTGCAAGCAGGAAGAGGAAACAGAGGCTTTGATGGCCAAAACCTCACATCACTTCATGCTTCTTGACAATTGCTTTGGGCAGGTGTCAATTATTTCTCACTCCTTTTTTCTGTAAATATTTGATTTTACCAATGTAGGTCTGAATGGGACACTGGGATCGTGGTGGTGAAGCCTGGACAGTCAGGAGCAATGAGTGAACTCTGTGTAAGTATGAAGTTGGAAGCTAAATACAGAGGTGACTGAAATTTAAAATGAGCCACATAATTGTTTATGCAGTAATAAACATTCTTATAAATAGGGTTAATTTTACTTAATAATCTGGACAAAATATTAGCCATTTTTTTTCTGTAATCTGTAACTCAAAAACAAATAATTGAGTTTCTTGAAAATCTTATTGGAAGAAACAATGGTTTTAAGGTTAGGAGTCATAGTATCTTTTCTAGAGATACTGTATGTTCAAAATTGTCTGCTATCTTGAACATAATTTTTATTATTTTATTGACCATATGATAAAAATAATTAACAACTGATGAAAAAGCAAAACTTTGGGATAAGCACAAGAAAGAATTTTAAATGCATAGAGTCCATGCAACTAACCATGACAGTATCAAGTCAGCACATGATAACTTTCATTCTGTTTTAGAAACACTGTGTATATGATGATGTCTAGAATACTCAGAGGCAAAGGGGCTAGTTGCGCTTGATTCACCAGTGGCAGTATTAACTCTTTTTTTTTTTTTATTCCTCACCCAAGAATATTTTTCCACTAATCATCAGATAGAGTGGGAGGGAGGGACAGAGAGAGAGAGAGAGAGAGAGAGAGAGAGACATCGATGTGATAGAGCCACATCAACTGGTTGCCTCCCGCATGACCCAGACCGGGGCCGGGGACAAACTGCAACCGAGGTACATGCCCTTGACCAGAATCAAACCTGCGACTCATTGGTCCTCGGGATGATGTTCTAACCACTGAGCCAAACCGGCCAGGGCGCAGTATTAAATCTTTGGGAAGAAGCAAAGTTCACTATCTCTGTCCTTCCCTCAGCACCATTCCCCACACACACCTTCTTCCTTTGAATTCAGTACCCATACACACTACTTTCCTAGTCTTTGATGATGGATGGAGAACAGTGTTTCAGCTAAGCAAGAGATACCATAGATGGCACATGTTCAAAAAATCAAAGTAAAATAAAATATCTTTTTTTTTTCTTTATTGATGTTAGAGAGAGAGAGGAAGGGAGAAATAAAAACATCGATGAGAGAGAAACATCGATTAGCTACCTCCTGCACGCCCCCTACTGGAGATCAAGCCTGCAACCCAGGCATGTGCCCTGCCTGGGAATCGAACCGGGTCCTCTCAGTCCATGGGATGATGCTCAGTCCACTGAGCCATACCAGCCAGGTAGAATAAAATATTCTTAATGGTAAAGGTATGGTATATATAATATTATGAAACGTACTTCTCTTCTATCTACATTCCCCCTCAATACACATGCATACTTTGGTATAAACTACTTACATTTTAGATCCAAGATCAAAGGTAAATTAATTAAAGAAGATTTCACTGATCCCACAGACAAGATTATTACTCTTTTTATGATTTTTCATAATTCTCTTGATCTAGATTTTTCAGCATTATGTGCAAAATGGAGTTTCAGTTTCTTCATTCCATTCATTCTTCTCATTGCCACCTGGATTGCTCTCTGACTGTAATTACGAACAATAATTAGAATATTAGAGACACTCCATATTAGCAGAACAGACTGGTATGTCTTGTACCTGCTTTACTCTGCATAATGTAAGAACCAACCATAAGCATCCCAAAATGGAGACAAGAATGATTGTCCCTGCTCTTCACTTTGAAGTACCTAAAAATAAGTTGACCCAACCTTAGATTCAGGAACTGTGCCCAGAATGGACCCAGAACCTTGGAAAATGTTGCTGTATGAAGATACTAGTCAGAATCTTTCAAGTATGCCTTGAAATCATTATATTTGTTATGCTGGACAAATAAATTCACCCTAGTTTCACTATTATTGATTTGTTTATTTTCAGGTCGATTGTATTTAAAGTATAGACACAGAGGTTATGAACACATAGTGTCTCTGGATGCCATTTACCCTTGACAAATCACAGCAGTGGTATTATTTTTACAAGAAATTACAGTTTTGTTTTATTTTTTATTCTTTGAGTATTTTGCTGCCAGATCTACTTTTTTTTATTTTTTTTTTATCTTCACCTGAGGATATTTTTCCATTTATCTTCAGATAGAGTGGGAGAGAGGGGGAGAGAGAGAGAGAGAAACATCGATGTGAGAGAGACACATCAACTGGTTGCCTCTCGCATGACCCCGACCAGGGCTGGGGACAAACTGCAATCGAGGTACATGCCTTTAGCGGGAACCGAACCCGTGACTCATTGGTCTGCAGGCCGACGCTCTAACCACTGAGCCAAACCAGCCAGGGCCAGATCTACTTTTAATAGTTCCAGGCAAATGTTTGGTGTCACAGGATAGTACTGTATCCACTAGAAATACAAGGTTGAAAGCCTTACAAATAAACAAAAAATTGGAATCCCTGTTATAAGCTACTTGTTACCAGAAACTTGATCAAGTTATTGGAAATAACATTCTGAGTCTAGAAAAATACTTTAATTTGATGGTAAAACCGAAACATATTTATAAAGATGGGGACACATAGACACAGAAAGATGCTAATAGTTGTGTAAGACTTTGCGAGGATTAAAAGACACTAAGACAAATATCTTTTCAAGACTTCTGCACCCTAGAAAGAGTGAATACCATGATAGGTAGCATTAAAATTTATATAATAAAAGTGTAACTGCTTATTAATGACCACTAAACAGCAAGTGTCCTCTGTCAGCGATGCCGTAATTATGACTTATAGGCAGTTACACACTCATCCCAAGAATTACATAGGTTCAACTACGCAAGAATGAACTAAGTAATAATGAAGGTTAGTGCTGTCTTGATTGAAGAAGCTTCTAGTACATACTTTCACCAACGTTTTCTTTCTCTTACCATAGACAAAAATAAAGACAATGGAAAAGAAAAGTATTAAAACTCTATTCCGAAGCCCTCATGTTTTCAAGAAGTAATTGTGATATACTCAACCGGGTTCTCCACTGAACTAATTTCGGAGGCGACAAGAAGAGTCTCACACACTGAGAGGAGAATAAGAAGTACCTGGTGTTGGGAGAAGGAGGCATAAATATTTCAAGTTTGGGTATACATTCACATACATAAATTACCTCATGGACAAAGGGTAAAAGTGTAATGATGAAAATTGTATTTATGGCTAAAAGTTCAGTCTTTTCCAAATGTTCTACTCCTTCCCCTTCCTCAAAACAACAAAATATTCCTATGGTTTCCATTTGGGTACATTTTCAACTTGAACACAATTTTTACAAAAAAGAAAAAAGCCCAAGAAAATAAAATTCCTGACAAGAGAATGATTATCCTGAAATAATATGATTTGTTGTGGCAGAGAAAAGGAAATTATTTAAGGGAATAGGTTGGATCAAAGTGTGATAAGTGTGAATTAGACAAGGGTAAATTTGACGAAAGAAATTAAAAAGATCTAATGAAATGCATTGTGCTGAGAAATCGATAAGGACAATTTTATACTCACCCTTCCTTAAAGAGTTATGTCACAGTTAGTGTGGTCATATACAAGGTTTAGCTTCAAAGGCTTATAATATTTGGGGTAATTTTTTTAAATATATTTTTTATTGATTTTAGAGATAGGAAACAAGAGGGAGACAGAGATAGAAACATCCATGAGAGAGAACATCGATTGGCCACCTCCTGCATGCCCCCCACTGGGGATCGGGCCCACAACCTGGGCATGTGCCCTGACTGGGAATCAAACCGGCCACCTCTTGGTGCATGGGTCGACACTCAACCACTGAGCCACACCACCCGGACACATTTGGGATAATTTAAAGGTAACTCTTTGGTCTCTTTTTTACTATAATAAAGTGACAAATATTTTATTTTTTCATATTAGCTATTCATCCTCATGATGGGATTTTTTTCTTTGAATTTCCACATTAGAAATTGACAGAATTTCAATTAAAATGTATAAATATTCTGTTAATACTTTCGAAAACACCATTAATTTTTGTTAATAAGAATGACATAATATTGACAGCAAGTTTTGACCGATACATAGAGTACTCAAATGATCTTAACATGACAATTATTACAAATATTTTGATAGTGAGAGTAACAATATTATGGGTTGGATTGTTTTTCTAAAAAAGTATTTGCTTTGCGCTCTGGCCAATGTGGCTCAGTGCCTAGAGTGTCAGCCTGCACACTGAAGTGTCATGGGTTAGATTCTTGGTCAAGGGCATATACCTGGGTTGCAGATTCGATCCGCAGACCCGGTTGGGGCACGAGCAGGAGGCAACCAATCGATGTATCTCTCTCCTATCAATGTTTCTCTCTCTCTCTATCTCTCTCTCTCTCTCCCTCCCTACCTCCTTCCCTCCCTCCCTCCCTCCCTCCCACTCCCTGTAAAATTCAATGAAAAAAATGTCTTTGGGTGAGGATTAACAACAAAAATTCACTGCATTATAGTTGTACAAGAATTATTAATCCAATTTACTGAATAAATACTATGTAAATAATATATGTATCTTATATATACATATTTTTTCTATATTCTTGTTGACTCCATAAGTCTCCACCTTTCAGAAATCTGAACTAGTGATATCCACTGCTGTAGGGAAGCTACTACAGAAGAATAAGAAGAATGAGATAATAAAGACATTACATTTTTATATTCTTGTTTCTGAGGTTCCAAAGTCTCAATGACTTTTCCAAATATAAACCAAGAAATACTTTAAAAGTATGGAATCAAGCAAAACCAGTTATCTGGATTAATAAATACATCCCCCTCACAAATATATGAAGATCTGCCCGGCTGGTGTGGCTCAGTGGTTGAGCGTTGACCCATGCACCAAGAGGTCACTGGTTCAATTCCTGGTCAGGGCACATGCCCAGGTTGTGGGCCAAATCCCCAGTGGGGGGGATGCAGGAGGCGGCCAATTGATGTTCTCTCTCATTGATGTTTCCATCTCTCTCTCCCTCTCCCTTCCTCTCTCTAAAATCAATAAAGAAAAATTATATGAAGATCCTCTGAGCAAAGGAAGGAGAGAAGCAGATGAAAAAGAAGCAAGATAATTAGATATGGAGAAGTCTCTGAAGGGCATTCATGTCTTTTTCCCACCACAGGTTAGCTTCTACATGATGAGTAGCAATAGAATCCCTCCAATTTAGAGAGATGGGAATAGAGAGCAAAAATATTCGCATTGTGAGGGGCATGCAGGAGGTGGCTAATTGATGTTCTCTCTCATCAATGTTTCTATTTCTCTCTCTCCCTTCCTCTCTCTTTAAAATCAATAAAGAAAAAAAAAATTTTTTTAAAGAGTACTGTCAGAAAACTTGAGAACCTATACATCTCAGTGTCCACGAAGCTAAAAAAGCAGGACATTTTAAGAGGAATAAAGTTTTCGAAAGTATCAAGTACTCCAGTGGCAAAAAGAGAAAGAAATGGCATTTTAGCAGAGTGGTGGAACAGAAGTCATGCTGTGCAAATAGTTAAAGATATGTGTGAGGAAATGTCGATGGCATGAGAAAATCATTCATTTGAATGTTTACCAGTGAAAAGAAAACAAGATGATTGCTTAAAAGTAGATTCAGAGACACACAGAACTTTCATCCTTGTTGGTCAGAAAAATAGCTTGTCAAAGGGACAAACCAGTTTTTCATTTATAACATTATTTTAATAGTAGCCAGAGTGAATTTCCTCTGAAACCGTTTTTTAGAATCATTTTTAAAAATCAGAACCCTCTACAACAAAAATTTTTCTCATTAAGCCAAAGCCAACGCAGATGTCGAGATTCATTTCACAAGAATACACCATTTATTCAAAGAAAACAAGAACAGGCCCAATTATGCCTTTAAGAATTATTAACAGACAATAATGCTGATTTAAAGACAAAATGTTTTTAATCTCTTCAAGCTGTGCAGGGATATTGCTATGCAATTCATTAGGTCAATTATACTCATTTGAACATTGGTGGTACACAGTCTCCTTGGCAAACACTGTAATTGCTTTCAAACATCACATACTCTCCTGATTATGCAGGGTGCCTGCCTGGCCTCTCAGGCAACTGAACAGCTATAGCACAAGGATACTCACTGTGGCTTCCTCTGGGGAAACTGGATGAGTTATGTGTACTACCACATTTGAGCCAACAATTTTTGGATCTAAATCAAGGAAATTGGAGCTCTGAAACCAAGTCAAAGGCAATGAGTTCGTTATCAAGTTAGCTCCTGACAAGAAATGGAGAGCATTATGTCAGAGGGATTATTTTATTTTTCAGAATTTGTTTGCCTGTAAGCTGGCCACCACACTTCAGCAGTCAGGTTACCTAGAACAGACATCCATGTGGGTTCCTATGTGTCCACCTGGGATGTACAGGTTGCTAGGTAAGTTGAAATCTTTTTAGCTGTGCACATAAGAATAGACTGACATCAACTGACATGAATAATCTGATTATTTCCTTATTTGTAGCTCAATTCTTGTCTTTGTCTCAAAATTAAAACTATATTTTGAGGACGCAGGTCTAAGATGGAGGTGTAGGTGGGTGCTGAGCTCATTCCCTCCCAAGAACACACATGAAACGTACACTTATATTTAAATTTTTTTCTTTATTGATTTTTAGGGAGAGGGAGAGAGAGAGATAGAAACATCAATGAGAGAGAACATCGATTGGCTTCTTCCTGCATGCCCCCCACTGGGAATCAGGCCCACAACCTGGGCACGTGCCCTGACCGGGAATTGAACCAGTGACCTCCTGGTGCATGGGTCGATGCTCAACCACTGAGCCATACTGGCCAGGCTGTACACCTATATTTAGAGCAATTCCTTCTGAGAGACAGATGTGAGCCAAATAAACAGCTTTTGCACAACAAGGAAGAGAAAGAAGGTTGAGGAACCATAACAGCTCTCTGGGAATTGAGGGAACAACCCAGGACCAGAGAACTGGTAAGCATCATTGTTTACATTTCCCCTGCACATAGGTAGTGGGTGGAAGCTCCACCCAGGTTCTCTGGCTAACATGCAGGGTGCTGTAACATGTCACCAGCCACTCCCCTTGGAGCTGGATTCAGCAGAAATAGGAAGGCACCGTAGTGTGTACATGAGGGGCCCCTCCCCCTGGAGATTGGTCTGGTCATGCATGGCAGGGCCCTGCTTCGTGCACCCACCGGGCTGCATGCTCACGTGGGGTTCACCGCTTGGAGAGAGTACAGAGCAAGCTAAATGCCCCAACACCTGCCTGCGGAGCTTCACTGTCTGAAGAAAGTAGAGAGATACTGGGGTACTACTGTGTGCTCACATGGGGCTGCCCCTCTGAGAGAGAATGTGGAACTAGCAAAACACGGCAGTACCCACATACAGGACTGCCCTGTCCAGAGTAAGTGCAGGGATGGTGGGGCACTGCTGCATGTGCATGTGTGACTGTCCCACCTGAAGAAAGTGCAGAGTTATCGAACTTTGCAGTACCCACATGCAGGTTTACTTTATGAGGAGTAAGTAGGATTTTGCTGTGCATGTATGCAAGCCTGTCCCACCCAGAAAGGGTAAAGAACTAGCAAAGTGTGGCTGTGCACACATCCAAGGCTGTCCCACCAGAGAAAGGGCAGAGCTAATATGGCTCTGAGACACAAGCAGACCCACCCAGACTCGGCTCTGACAACTGACAATTAAGTAACAGAGCACACCAAGTGCACACTTGGAATCCCCTTCTATACCAGGCAGCCATGCCCAGATTAGAATGGCAAAGAAGCATGCACACACCAGGCTGCTGCACTTGGAAACCACTCTTTCAGGACAGGCAAAACACCAGGCACTGCACTTGCCTGTCTTAACTACAAGAGGCCTGCCAAAACTATCTGACACACACAAACCACTTTTTCACGATGGAGGAGATAGCTATCCCACTCAACTTATAGGAACAAACACAGAAAGTCAAATACAATGGGGAGACAAGAATATGCCACAAATGAAGGAACAAGAAAAAAACTCCAGAGAAAAACCCAAATGAAACAGAGATAAGTAATTCACCTGATAAAAGAATTCAAAGAAACAGTCATAAGGATGCTCAACAAACTTGAGAGTAATATTAAAGAACTCAAAAAGCACTTCACTAAAGAGATAGAAAATGTAATAAAGAATCAATCAGAAATAAAGAATACGATAGCTAAAAATAAATAATACATTAGGAGTCAACATCAGGTTAGTTAATACACAAGAACAGATTACTGACCTGGAAGACAGAATAGTAAATACTACCCAATCAAAACAGCAACATAAAATAAATAAAAACAAATTTTAAAAATGAGGATAGTATAAGAGTTCTGTTGGATAGGAATGCTCTCCCTTCCAAGAGCATGCCTGTGCCTTTCCCTTCCTCCTCTTCTTCCCCCACAGGTGTGCATCTCTTAAACTCTAAGAGACCTCACAAGACTTGCAACCAGGGGAGCAATGAGCAGCAGCAGCTCATCCTGGGCTAATACCCTGAACCTGTCTCCAAAGCCCTTTTCTCTGCCTTCCCAGTGAGCTGACAACAGCCCTGCCTTGGCTCACTTCTTTCCTATAACATTTCTAGAAAGCCAAAGCAGCCTTGCCTAGTCTCTCCCCTGTTGCTTCTTCTGTCCTAAGCTCTTCCTGGTTTCACTGTCTCCAACTTTAATAAACATACTCTCAAAATCACCTGAAGGTATGTTGTGAAATCTTCCCTGCACAAAGTAAAGAACCTACACACTACAGGCCAGCCCAAGGCAGACCTACTCCAGGTCTGGTCCCTGTCCGGTAACATGAGGACTCTGAAGAAGAAAGATGGTAAATAGGCCAAGTATTGAAGAGTAATTGTCTGCTGTGTGGCTTATTTATTCATGCACAAATGCTTATGTGAAAAATACTGTCTTCTTTCTTTGAATTAGCTGAATTCATCAGTACCACAGTTTTTTTATTCACTCTTCTTTGGATGGGCACTTGGATTGCTTCCATATCTTGACCATTGTAAATAATGAAGCAATCAACACAGTAGTACATATATTCTTTCGAATTAATGTTTTGGACTTCTTTGGATAAATCCTCAGAATTGGAATCACTGGGTCTATATCAGCTTCATTCAGACTGTCAGTTTTCATCAGAGGAATTTCTACTCTAGTCATTCTGATGACCTACTTGGGGCAGGTTATATTTTCCAGATTGAGGCCCTGGCCAGAATATGTGCAACAATATTGTATCCTGCAAGCTCTTCTTGAACTTTGACACCCCCTCATTAAGAGAGGGAGACTATGCCCCCTTCCCTTGAACTGGGTGGGCCTTTCTGTTTGCCTCCACTAATAGAATACAAAATAGGCAATGCTACATGACTAAAGTCTCCATCAGAAAATTCCATGTGCTTCTACCTTGTTCTTTGCTCTTGAAACCCAGCTGTTTTGCAATGAGGAAGCTCACGCAACATGCAGAAGGCCTCATGGAGAGGAACTGAGGCCCTGTTCCAGAGCTCTGGCTGAGCACTACCTTGTTAGCCATGTGAGTGCACAATCTTGGAAATGGACCCTCAAGCTCCAGCTGAACCAGCTGACATTGCACAGAGCAGAGATAAGAGTTTCCCACTAAATCTACCCTAAATTGCTGATGTATGGGCTAAATGATTGAGTGCTTTGTTACAGAGCAATATGAAACAGATGCACCACTCTCCCTCCCTCCCTATAAAGTTGTGTAAAGAGAAGGAGAGAGAGAGAGAGATCTGTTGGATAACATCAAGCTTTCTAACATCAGCATTATGGAGGTTCTAGAAAGAGAAGAGAGAAAAAGGCAGAATAAATGTTTGAAGAAAAATATCTGAAAACTTTGATAATCTGGGTAGTGAATCAGACATCCAAGTACAGGAAGCACAGAGAGTTCCAAATGAGACAAATCCAAAAAGAGCCACATTAAGGCATATTGTAATTAAAGTGACAAAAGTTAAAAATAAAGAGACAATTTAAAGGCAGCAAGAATGAAACAAGTCACATACAAGAGCAACCCCGTAAGACTATCAGCTGATTTGTCAGAAGCAACTTTACAGGTCAAAGGAGTCACAGGGAATATTTAAAGTACTGAAACATAGAAATCTATGATACAAACTACTATATTTGGCAAGGTTATCGTTCAGAATTGAAGAAGAGATAAAGAGTTCCTCAGATAAACCAAAACTAAAGAAATTCACCACTACTAAACTGGTCTTACAAGAAGTGTTGAGGGCCCTGCCGGTGTGGCTCAGTGGTTGAGCGTCAACCCATACACCAAGAGGTCACCGGTTCGATTCCTGGTCAGGGCACATGCCCAGGTTGTGGGTCCGATCCCCAGTGCGGGGCATGCAGGAGGCGGCCAATTGATGTTCTCTCTCATTAATGTTTCCATCTCTCTCTCCCTCTCCCTTCCTCTCTCTCTAAAATCAATAAAGAAAAAACTTTTTTTTTAAATATACAGATGATGTATTATAGAGTTGTACACTTGAAACCTATATAATCTTATTAACCAATGTCACCTCAATAAATTTAATACAATTTAGAAAACACCCTGAATTGTGATTTTTCATTAAGTATTCATGCTTGTTCCTAAAAACGAACCCACAAAAGTCATACTGAACAATTGAGAAATGTGCTAATGGGGATTCTGAATAGGTAAAACACACACAGCATAATGAAAAAAATAAGCATTTAAATATATGGTAATCTTCAAATTACATTTTTATTAGGAATACAATCACTAAATAAGCTGTATTTTCTCCACTTAGTGTGACAGAACAATATTCACAATATATTAGTTATCTTAATTTATAAAATGGTGGCACTCCTCTGCTAATGAAAATGGCATGCCATAATACAGTTCAAGAAACTTTCTTTTTTTAAAAAATATTTTTTCTTTATTGATTTTAGAGAGAGGAAAAGAGAGAGAGAGAGAGAGAAACATCAATGAGAGAGAACATCGATTGGCTGCCTCCTGCATGCCTCCCCTGGGGTTTGGCCCACAACCTGGGCATATGCCCTGACCGGAATCAAACTGACGACCCCTTGGGATCTTGGTTCTTCTCATTTGCACAGAAAAGAATTTAAGGCCAACAAAAATGAAAGTAAAGCAAAGTGGGATTTATTGAAAATACATTTCAAGTGAGGAGCAGGTCAGTCAAGAGAGACAATGGCCCCAAACTCCATGGGTTATTTTGTTTAAATGAGGGATTTTCTGGGTGGAGACTTTCATTTGCATCCAGGGATGATTGCTAGAAAAGGGTTATATAATTATATTTCTTCTGTGCATGTCCTTACCCACAATGCATACAGAAAAACCCATGGGGGGGTGTCAAAACCACAATACAAATTTTCTTCTAATTATTTGGGGGCCAGAGTTAGGTCACAATGAGGTCATGTCATTTTCCTCTGCACTTGCACAGAGATATGGCTGGTTCTAAACTCGCTCCTGGTGGTCTGTTTCAGGAACTGCTGACTGCAGGGCCACCCACCGAGAGGGGGTCAGAAAGGTAATGTTCCTCCAACCCCTGTCAGGACCCCAGGGCTGGCCCCACCCCAGCCACTCACGTCTAATTTCTTACCTAACATGTTCATCTAAGAGTTCAAATCAAAGCTTCAAATAAAAAGGAAAAAAATGACCTTACCAGGCTTAAAGTCTCTGGTTCGCATAGTTACTGGAGTTTGACTAGAAACTGAATATGCTTTCTGCTTTTTGGAACCTTTTTAATTGTATATAATTAACAGTTCCCAGATGAACTGACTCAAGTTTCCTTTAACCTTCATTCTGTTTGATTTCAAGACCAACAGCTTTTTTTTTTTTTTTTCTTTATTGATTTTAGAGAGAGAGGAAGGGAGAGGGAGAGAGAGGTAGAAACACAGATGAGAGAGAACATTGATTGGCTGCCTCCTGCACATCCCCTACCGGGGATTAGGCCCACAACCTGGGAATCAAAACCACAATCTCTCAGTGCATGGGTCCACGCTCAACCACTGAGCCACACCAGTGGGGCAAGACCAACAGCTCTTAAAGGAAAAAAAAGGACTTGAAAATTGGACCTCACGGAGTAGTCCTAAGCCATGCCTCACATGATTGGTGTTGCAAAATGGCTCAACTTACAAGTGAGCAACTCTAAGTCCTATACAAGTTGTATAATGAACTACAAAAATAACGAGTTTGAGATGGTTCACTAATTTAGTCTTTTTCCTCAAAATTAAATGTAACAATAAAAACAATTAAATGGAAAAAATGATGCCTTCATAATGTCTGGCCTCTAGTGAAGATTGTAAATTAGTTTTACCAATACTTCTGGTTGTCGTCGGAAATGATGAGAATCCAATATTTTAATTCATATTTTGAAAATTAAATTGAAGCTGCAAATAGCCAATTAAGTCAAACATTAAAAGAAAGGTCAAACGCTAAATTAAAAAGATCTTCTTTATATAAACCACTAATATTTCTATTCATGTGTCAAGATAAAAATAAATTGCCTTTACTATGGAGCAATCTGAATCATCAACTACATTTGGAACTAAAGCTATCACTCTACAGAAAATAAGTATATCATGTATATGAACACAGATAATTTACAACAGGTGGATATAAACATTACATTGGAAGGTTTTAATTCAACTGGCACACTTAGAAAAGAAATAAAAACATCATTCCCTTAATATATAAACTTTTTTTCATGTCTAGGTAACATAGTTTAAAATAACTTTTTAAACTCAGATATGCATGGTTTATAGGCATTATGCATTTATGTAATTAACAAATGTGAAGAATTAGTTGAAAGAAATCATTGCTGCTTTGTTATTGAGCTAGATGCATATCACTAAATTGTTAGTGAACTTTACAAAATATACGACAAACTTCATGATTTTAAATACTTTCCCTGATGGTTTATAAAGGTAGAATAGACATCTGACAATAAGGTCTGAGGTACAGAGTCACAAACCAGGTGAGATCTTAAAACTAATGTTGTATATTATATGGCTAGTAAAGTAAGAGATTAGAGGTCAGAAATTAGGTTAATTCAACTGTCCAAATTCTCATTTAATATTAAGTATTTCATATAAATTATTTTTAGCACAACTAATAAAGTAAGCAGACAATGGTGTCCTCCTTCATGGTTAAAATACTTATAAAGAAATAAGCTCCTGCCAGGCCGATGTGGCTCAGTGGTTGAGCGTCGACCCATGCACCGAGAGGTCGTTGGTTCGATTCCCGGTCAGGGCCCATGCCCAGGTTGTGGGCCCGATCCCCAGTGGGGGGCATGCAGGAGGCGGCCAGTTGACGTTCTCTCTCACCAATGTTTCTTTCTCTCTCTCCCTCTCCCTTCCTCTCTCTCTAAATAATTAATAATGGAAAAAAACTAAAAAAAAAATAAATATATCTTCTTTAAAAAAAAAGAAAGGAAAAAGCTACCTAGTTCATAGCTTATCAACATTTCACATGATTATGCATATATCTACCTTGTACCTGTAACTAAATTTTAATTATTCAATTAAGTTCTGCATTTATAATATTCTTGTTTCATACACACATGCAAAGTATTTTTGTTTTTGTTGTTTCCATAACAATGACACATATATCAGCTTGAATAACATGTTCTGAAACTTAAAACCCAAAATATCATTATAAGTTTCATGTTATATATCTCAAACATTTTAGAAAAAGATGGTAGTAACTCACACATCTTATTTTGACAAACCTGAAGATACTCAATGTTCTAATTCCCACTTTTGTAAAACACTAGTTATAATGCACGTTCAAAAACATTTTATTAAATGCCATTAATGCAGAGTCTGAAAATGTATTGTGTTTGTATTAAATGAGCTAAACTTCCAAATAAAAATATCAAAACAGCATATGTTATAACTTTCAAAAAATAAAGGTCATCTCTGACTACCATCTTTCCCATACCTAAAAATGAAGGGATGCTTCCATTTACATTTATATTGTACTGTTTATCTGCAGAGAATCTCAAGACCAACTTTGCTCAGTGAAATCACATTATAGTTACTGAAGTGGAGCCACCTATGGTGTGTAACAGCTCAAGTTTTCTTTTCTTGAGTTAGAATGGAGAAATGGGTATTCATGTCCTGAATTTCAATGTTGGTACTGAAGTAAGCAGACTAATATGTACTTTGTAGATAATATATATACAGGAAAAATATTTCATTACTTTTCCAAATTTGAATGTTAGTTCGGTTGAGTACATGAACAAAAAGGACATAAGCATGTACAACTATTGTACAGATATAAACTCTGGTTTAACCAAATCATGAGCTTTCTCATTTCTAAAATGTTTGAGTAACTTTTATGTTAAGAAGTATTCATTTAATATAATGTTTTGGAGAGCTGCATTCCTTATTTGGATTAAATTATGAAGTAAAAGAGGTAAACAGAAATTTTAATTATTTAAATGTAGAAATTAAAAAATTAAAATAAATGCAATCACGGGTATAATTTTGCCACTTTTTGTTTAGCAAAGGTGAATAGATTGCAAAAATATTAATGCTAAATAAGGAGCTAAAAACCTGTGAATTTGTTTATTAAAGAAAGTTCTGATAATGGCAAATTAACTAGCCACTTGTTGAGTATAAGTATAAACACTGGGGTATATACCTCTGTCACTATCCATCTTTATTTATCTGTTTGTCTGCCCAGGGATGTAAGCATAATGTTAGGAATCCTTATCCTCAGAAGTATGTGCTGAATTTGGAGGGGCAGCTGTGAGGTGAGTGGTATTTTTGAGTCTCTTGTTTATGGTGTATGATTTGACAGGTTAGACAAGTGACTTTATTAGTTATATATTGTTATGTAACAAATTACTCTAAAATCAGTGACTTAAATCAACTAATTTTTTTTCCCTTTCAGTCTCTGTTGGTCAAGATTTGGCTTAGCTAGGTACTTCTGACTCAGCGTTATTTACAAGGCTATGATGAATCTATGAGCTGGAGCTATAATCATCTCATGACTCCAGTGGGAGGAGATATAATTCAAGCTCACTCATGTGTCTGTTAGCTGGCATCAGAATATCTACTTACAAGCACACACACACACACACACACACACACACACACACACACAAATGGACCTCTCCATTGGGGTACACACAACAGGACAACTTGCTTGCTCCAAAAGGAGGATTCTGAAAGACAGAGGGAAGGAGGGAGAGAGAGAGGGGTGGGGGGGTTACAGTATTTTAAGAATCTAATCTAGGAAGTAATATCTTCTTACTTTATTAAAAGCAAATCGCCAGATCTAGCCCACACACTCAACAGGAGACAATTGCACAAGGGCATGAATGCCAGGGTAGAGGATTATTAAAGGGACATTGTTGAGACTTCCAACCTCAGTGGTACTGGTGAACACTCTTCATTTGCTTTCAGACTCAGAAGTGCTGATTCTCATGGGTAAAAGTGAATACGAAGCAGAAAGGATCTCTGAAAATTCATGCTCATTGCAGATCAACCCAATCCTTGAATTGGACTGAGGTTATCCTGGGGTGCTAATATCTATAGTGTCCCTTAGGGCTTGTAACTTCTGGAACCCGAAAAAGGGAAATATATTTCATCTGCAAAACAATTGCAACACCCTAGGCCTAAAACTGGCTCTTCAAGAAACTTTGAAAATATAAGACCTACCATGCAGTAAGAAATGGCAAGGGATATGAGCACAGGAGGAGATGAGAGGACATGGATGAAAATCAACCAAAAAACAGACAACAAGGACAGACCCACAAAATTATAAATGTCAGAATTCTTATGCGCAAACATATATATAACAAACTTACTATGTTTAATGGATATTTGGTCCTGTCCAAAGTATCCACTGAGACATTTATTTTATATCAGAGGTCCTTAAAATTTGATTCTGTCCAAAATGGTCATGGAAACATTTGGTCCATAGTTAATATAAATCTAGCTCTTTTGCAAAACTCAACCCTGACCCATCTACCCAACCCTATGTGCCATTACCAGCTGGGCTATGGAGGCAAGAAGGGTTATTATTGGCAATGCAGCCACCACATAACTTTGAACCAATAAACGTAGTAGTAAGTTTTATGTATTAAAAATTGTAAACCAAAAGTATAAATAAATGTTATGGGCTATTCGAACCCAGGGACATCCTATAAATGTTGATGTTTTGGACAGCACCAAATATCAAGGACTATTTGGCTTGGACCAAATATGAATGCTTTGAACATGACCATATGTACTGCATCAATGATTGTATATTTATATACATGCACATGTATGTAAAGCACAAACATGCTATATATGTACATATAAAAAGGTTTTGCCTTATAATGCTAAAATTTGGAACTCCTGTGGTTCTGTCCCTATTGTCTAATTTTTTAGTTGATTTTTATTAATGCCTTCTCATCTTCTCATGTACTCATATTCTTGTTACTTGTTACTGCATGCTGGATCTCATATTTTATGATTATATATATTATGTGTATCTATAGACATAGAAATAAGAAAGTAATCTCATTTACAATAGCATTAAAAACAATTAAATATTTAGAAATAAATTTAACAAAGAAGGTGAAAGACCTGTAAATTGAAAACTATAAAACACCAATAAAACAACTTGAAGACTTTAGAAATAAATGGAAAGATATCATTTATTTCTAATAGGAAAGCATAAATAATATTAAAATGACCATAATACCCAAAGCCATATACAGATTTAATGCAATCTCTACCAAAATTTTAATGAACTTTTTCACTGAAACAGAAGAAAAAGATATCCTAAAGTGTATATGAAACCACAAATACCTCAAATAGTGAAGCAATAGTTTCTGATTTCAATCAATATTACAAAGCTATAATGATCTAGTAAGGTAATGGTCTAGAAGCAAAAACTTAGACCAATGGAACAGAATAGAGCCCACACATACATGGTCAAGTAATCTTTGATAAATGTGTCAAGAATACACAATGAGAAAAACGTAGTGTCTTCAATGAATGATGTTGAAAAACTGAATATCCACATGCAAAAGACTGAGATTAGACCCTTACCTTACACTATTCGCAAAAATTAACTTGAAAGTAATTAAAGGCTAAAATGTAAGACTTGAAACCTTAAGACTCCCAGAAGAAAACACAGGAAAAATGTTCTGGGCAGTAATTTTTTAAACATACGAATACGAAAGCACAGACAACAAAAGCAAAAATAGACAAGTGGGACTACTGCAAATAAAACAAAAACAAGCTGCACAGCAAGGGCAAACACCAACAAAATAAAAATGCAACCTAATAAATAGGAGAAAATATTTACAAACCATATATATCTGATAAGGGTTAATATATAAACTACATGCAACCCATGCAGCTCAACAGCAAAACAAACAAAACCTCAAATGACTCTAATTTTAAAATTGGGCAAAAGATCTAAATAGATATGTCCCAAAGAGACATACAAACAAAAAGGAATTACTGGATCACATGATAGTTCTATTTTTTACTCATTGAGGAACCTACATACTGTTTCCACAGTGGCTGCACCATTTTACATTCCAACCAGCAGTGTACAAAGGTGTTTTTCTTCCCTCCAAATTCTTGCCAACACTTATCTTTTCATTTTTATAATAGCCATACTAACAGGTGTGAAATGATATCTCATTGTGGTTTTGATTTGTATTTCTTTAATGATTACTGATATTAAGAACCTTTTCCTATATGTGTAGTTCATTTCTATGTATTCTTCGGGAAAATGTCTATTCAGTTTTTTTGACCATTATTAATTAATTTTTTTATATTGAGTTGTAGGAGTCCCTTATATATTTTGGATATTGATTTCTTAACAGATAATATGGTTTGCAAATATTTTCTCCCATTCAATAGTTGTGTTTGTGTTTGTAAGTAGATCCATGTGTCTATTTTTGCTTTTGTTGCTTGTGCTTTGGTTTTATATCCAAAAATCATCAGTGAAACCAATGTCAAGATTTCCCTCCCTATATTTACTAGTTTTACAGTTTCATGTGTTACATTTAAATCTTTAATCTATTTCAAGTTGATTTTGGTAAGTTTTGTTAGATAAGGATTCAATTTCATTCTTTTGCATGTGCATATTATTTATTGAAGAGACTATCTCTTCCCCATGTGTATTTTTGCATCTTTGTTGAAGATCAATTACCATATACAGGTGAGTATATTTCTAGGTTCTCTATTCCATTCCAATAGGCTGTACAGTAGTCCCCCCTTAACCATGGGGGAGACAGCCAAGAACCTCAGTGGATGTTAGATATTGCAGAGAGTACCAAGTTCTATATAAGCTTTTTTCTCTTTACAGACATACTTATGATAAAGCTTAATTTAAAAATTAGGCACAATAAGAGCTTTAAAATAATATCTAATAATAAAATAGAACAGTTATGATAATAGCTTGTCATAGTCTGGCCATTGTGGCTCAGTGGTTGAGCGTCAACCCATTCACCAAGAGGTCGCCAGTTCAATTTCCGGTCAGGGCACATGCCCAGGTTGTGGGCCCGATCCCCAGTGGGGGCATGCAGGAGGCAGCTAATCGATGTTCTCTCTCATCGATGTTTCTATCTCTCTCTCTCTCTCCCTCTCCCTCCCTCTCTCTCTAAAATCAATAAAGAAAAAAAATTTTTTTTTAATTCTGTAACAAAGGTTATGTGAATGGCTTTCAGGCCATTATTAAGTATAATAAGGGTTACATGAACACCAGTATGCACTATCATGACAGGTGATGTCATAACTGAGTTGGTTACTAAGTGACTAATGGGTGGGGAGCATATACAATGTGGATACACTGAAAAAAGGGATGATATATGTCACAGGCCAAATAAGACAGGATGGAGCAAGATTTCATCACACTATTCAGAATGGCATATAATTTAAAAGTTATGAATTGTTTATTTCTATAATTTTCTATTTAATATCTTAGACCACAGTTGACCATAGGTAACTGAAACTGCAGAAAGCAAAAGCACAGATAAGGAGGGTCTACTATATGTATGTCTATTTTTATGCAGATAACATACTGTTTTGAGAGATTCCTGCACTCTCATATTTATTGCAGCATTATTCACAATATCCAAGACATGGAAGCAAATTAAATATTCATTGAGAGATAAATAGATAAGGAAAATGTAGTATACACATGAAATGGAAAACTTTTCAGCCTTAAAAAGAAGGCTGAAAAATTTGCAACGACATGAATAAACTTGGAAAACATTATGCTAAATGAAATAAGCCAGTCACAAAAGAACAAATGCTCTATAATTCCACTTACATGAGGAAAGTAAAATAGTCACACTTATAAAAGCGAAGAGTAGAATGGTGGTTGCTAAGGTGTTGGTAGAAGAATACAAATACTCAGCCCGGCCGGTATGGCTCAGTGGTTGAGCGTCGACCCATGCACCAAGAGGTCGTCAGCCAATTGATGTTCTCTCTCATCGATGTTTCTATCTCTCTCCCTCTCCTTTCCTCTCTCTCTAAAATCAATAAAGAAAAAAAAATTTTTAATAAAAAAAAGAATACAAGTACTCAGTTATACAAGATGAATAAGTCCTAGAGATCTGCTGTACAGCACTGCTTATAGTTAATAATACAGTATTGTATACTTAAAACTTTGCTAAGAGGATATATTTTATGTTGAGTACTTTTATTACAAAAATATAATAATATTAAATAAAGATGGTGGGAGGGAACTTTTGGAGGTAATGGATATGTTTATGGCATAGATTGTGGAGATGGTTACATGGACATATACTTATTTTCAAACTCATCAAGTTGTATATATTTAATATGTACAGTTTTTTGTATATCAATCATATCTTAGTAACATGGTTTAAAGAAGCAACCAAGCACCTTTAAATATTTGTTCTATGCACTATTTTTTGTGCATGTTAAATATCATAACAAGAAAGTGTTTAAAAAGATAAAACAAGTATAAAATATGAACATTGCTTTATAATTTAAAAAATGATTCAGGAGAAACAAAGTTTACTTTTAAATGGGTTTATGTCTTCTTAAGATTCTCATTTGTGACCACTTGAAACATGAAAGAACGTTACATTTTGTCAAATGCTTTTCTGCATCTATTGCAATGATCATGTCATTTGTATCCTTTACTCTGTGACTGTGATGTATCACATTAATTGATTTGAATACAGACTGTCCCCGACTCACAATGGTGCATTTTATGATTTTTTTTTCCAATGGTGCAAAAACAATACACATTTAGTAGAAACTGTACTTTGAGCTTTGAATTTTATCAGTTCCTGGGCTAGAGTTATGTGGTTCAATACTCTTTCATGATGCTGAGATGCAGCAGACTGCAGTTCCCAGTAAACTACAGCTATGTGATCGTGAGATTAAGCAACCTCTACATTTAAACAAACTCCACAGTGTGCTGTGCTGCCAGTGTTTTTTGTTTTAATTCAATGTTTCAAACATTCTTCAGGCCCAGTGTGTTTTCAGCTGTGTACACTAATGATAAATACCCGTACAACTATTCTATTTTGCACTCTCAGTATGGCATTCAATAGATTCCAGGAGATATTCCACACTTCATTAAAAAATAAATTTTGTGTTAGATGATTTTGCCCAACTACAGGCTAATTTAAGTGTTCTGAGCATGTTTAAGGTAGACTAGGCTAAGCTATGATGTTTAGTAGGTTAGGTGTATTAAATACATTTTCAACTTACAATATTTTCAACACGATGGGTTTGTAAAGAGGTAACCCCCTTATAAATTGAGGAGCAGCTGTATATTGAACCATTGTAGAATCCCATGGATAAACCACACTTGGACATATTGTGTGATCCTTTTAACATGCTGATGAATTCAGTTGGCTAGTGATTTGCTAAGAAATTTTGTATCAATGTCCATCAGGATTGTGGGCTGGCAGTTTCTCTTGTAATTTCCTTGGTATCAGGGCAATGCTGGCCTCATAAAATGAATATTAAATTTCCTTTCTTTTTCAGGAAAGGACTGGTGTTAGTTATTCTTTTTATTTTTGTTTCTCACCCAAGGATATTTTTTCCACTAAATTTTAGAGAGAGTGGAAGGGAAGGAGGTGGGGGAGAGAGACAGAAACATTGATGCAAGTGAGACACATCGATTGGTTGCCTCCTGCATGACCCAGACCAGGGTGAACCTGCAACCCAGGTATGTGCCCTTGACCAGAATCGAAACCATTCAGTCAATAGATCGACACTCTAAAAGCTGAACCTAATGGGCCAGGGTGGTGTTAGTTCTTCTTTAAATGTTTTGTAAGATTCACCATTGAAACCATTCCTTTCTGACTTTTTTGTTGGGAGGTTTTGGGATTGATTCAAATGTTTTCTTTGTTATCGGTGTATTCAGATTTTCTATTTCTTCATAATTCAGTGTCAATAAATTGTACATTTCCAAAAATTTAGTTATTTCTTCTAGGTTATCCAAATTGTTGGCATAAAATTGTTCATAATAATCTCTTTTTAAAAATTATGTGGCATCAGCTGTAATGTTGTCTCTTTTATTGTCTTTATTTTAATTGTTTGAGTCTTCTCTGTTTCTTAGTCTAGCTAAGGATGTGTCATCTTGATTTACCTTTATAAAACTCTAAATTGTATAGATTTTATTTATATTTATTTTTTTATTACCTGTTTTATTTCTGTTCTTATCCTGTTATTTCCTCTCTCTTATAACTTAGGGTTTATTTTTTTTTCAATTTTTTTGAGATGTGAAGTTATGTTGTTTATTTGAAATCTTTCTTTTTTAAAGTAGGTGATTATTACTATAAATTTTATTTTTAGACTCTACAAAAAAACAATGGTTAGAACTAAAAAAGAATGCAATAAAGTTGCAAGTTACCAGACAACAACATACAAAATCTGTTGGCTTTCTATACACTAACAACAAAACATCTGAAAAAAAATTTTTTTTATTATTCCATCTACAATAATATAAAGTAATACTTAAAAATAAACAACCACAGAGATGAAAAACATAAAAATAAAAAATAAAAAATAAAATGAAAAATGCTGAAAACCCAAATAAATGAAAAGAAATACTATGTTCATTCATTGGAAGACATAATATTGTTAAAATGTTCATATTCTCCAAAGCAATCTACAGATTCAATCCATTGCCTATCAAAACCCCAATGGCATATTTTTCAGAAATAGAGAAAAAAATCCTAAAATTCATATGGCACAACAAAAGACCTCAACTAGTCAAAGCAGTATTGAGGAAGAAGAACAAACCTTTAGGCATCACACATCTTAATCTCAATGTATATTACAAAGCTATCACAATTTAAACAGTATGGAGTCAGCATAAAAACAGACATGTAGACCAAAGTAATAGGTAGAAAGTCCAGAAATAAACTTACACATAAACTGTCAACTATTCTTTGACAAGTGTGCCAATACGCAATCAAGAAAGCATAGACTTTTTAGAAAATGATCTTGAGAAAACTGGATCACCACATACAGAATATTTAAGAGTAATTAAAATGGACTTTTATTTTATACCATACACAAAGTACAACTCAACATGAATTAATATTTAAGCTTAAAATGTAAAATTATAAATGCCTAAAGCCAGATTACCGAGAAAAAAAATAGAGCCCAAAATAAATAAAATCAGAAATAAAAGAGGAGAGATTGCAACTACCACCACAGAAATACAAAGGATTATTAAAAAATATCATGATCAATTATATGCCAACAAATTAGACGTCCTAGAAGAAATGGATAAATTTCTAGAAATAAACAACCCTCTAAGACTGAACCAGGAAAACAAAAAAATGTGAACAGAGTAATAACTGGAAATAAAATTGAAGCAGTAATAATATTAATAATAATAATACTTCCTAACAAACACAAGCTCAGGACCAGACTGCTTCATAGGTGAATTATTAACCATTCAAAGAGTTAATACATATCATTCTCAAACTATTCCAAAAATTTGAAGAGGAAGAAACATTTCCAAACTCATTCTACAAGCCTAACATTACCCTAAAACCAAAACCAGACAAAGAGACTACTATATATATATATATATATATATATATATATATATATATATACACACACATATGAAAATATCCCTGATGAAAATAAATACAAAAATTCTCAACAAAATACTAGCAAACTGAATTTAACAATCCATTAAAAAGGTTATACAACATGATCAAATGGTATTTATATCAAGGATGCAAGGATGGTTCAATATCCACAAAATGATTTATGTGGTACATCACATCAACAAAACCAAGGATAAAAATCATATGATCATCTCAATAGTTACAGAAAAAGCACTTGACAGAATTCAACATTTTTTAATATTGAAAACTCTCAGCATAGTGTGTATAGAAGTAACTTACCTCAAAACGATAAAGGGTATATATCATAAGTCAACAGATAACATCATACTCAATGGTGAAAAACTAAAAAGTTTTCCTCTATGATCAAAAACAGACAATGATGCCCACTCTCACTACTATTATTCAATATAGTATTGGAAGTCCTAGCAACAACAATCAGACTAGAAAAGAAAATTAAAAGCACCCATATTACAAAGAAAGAAGTAAAATTGTCACTATTTTCAGATGACTTGATACTATACATAGAAAAACCTAAGACTCCCCAAAATTAATAGAATTAATAAATAAACTTAGTAAAGATAAAAATTTATATACAGAAATCTGATGTGTTTCTTTATACTAATAATGAACAGTAAGAAGGAGAAATTAAGAAAACAATCCTATTTACAATTGCAGCAAGTAGCATAAAATGCCTAGGAATAAATTAAACCAAGAAGGTGAAAGACCTGTACTCTACAAACTATAGGATATTAAATAAAAAAGATCAAAGAAGATATAAATAAGTGGAAGAATATATTATGTTCACGGATTGGAAAGATCGATATCATTAAAATGTCCATATTATCCTAAGAAATCCACAGATTCAATGCAATCCCTATCAAAATACCAATGGCATTCTTCTCAGAACTAGAACAAATAATCTTAAAATGTATATGGCATTACAAAGACCATGAGTATCAAAGCAACCTTGAAAAAGAAACAAAGTTGGAAGTATCATGCTACTTGATATCACACTGTACTACAAGGCAATATTAATCAAAACAGCATTGTACTGCCACAAAAACAGACACATAGATCAATGGAATATAATAGAGAGCCCAGAAATAAACCCACATTTATATGGTCAATCAATTTATGATAAAGGAGGTGATATTATACAAGGGAGAAATGACATTCTCTTCAATAAGTGGTATTGAAAACCTGGACAGATGCATGCCAAAAAAGAAAGAAACTAGGCCATCATCTTACCCTATATACAAATGTAAACTCAAAATGAATTAAAGACACAAATGTAAGATTTGAAACAGTAAAACATCTTAGAAGAAAACATAGGTAGTAAACTATTTGACATTAGTCTTACTAATATCTTAAGCAAAGAAACAAACAAAAAAAAAACAAAAACAAATGGGACTTTATCAAATTAAAAATCTTCTGTGTAATGAAGGAAAATATAAAAAAAACAAAAAAACAACTTACTGAATGGAAGACTATATTTGCAAATGACGTATCTGATAGGGGTTGATATCTGAAATATATAAGGAATACATGGAACTCAACAGCACAAAATAATAATTCAATAAAAAATGGGCAGAGGACATGAAAAGACAATTCTGCAAAGAAGACATATATATGACCAACAGACATGAAAAACCTGCTTAACATCACTAATCAGCAGGGAATTACAAATCAAAACCACAATGAGATTCTACCTCACACCAGTCAGAATCACTATTATCAAAAAGTCAACAAGTGACAAGTGTTGGCGAGGATGTGGAGAAAAGGGAATCATCATACACTGTTGGTGGGAGTGTAAACTGGTGCAGCCACTGTGGAAAATATTATAGAAAATTTCTCTAAAACTAAAAATAGATCTACCATGTGACCCAGCAATTCCACTTCTGGGTATTTATCTAAAGACAACAAGAATACTAATTCTAAAAAATGTATGTACTCTTATGTTCATTGCAGTATTGTTTACAATGCCCCAAGATATGGAAGCAACCTGGACGTCCACTGATAGATGAATGGATATATAATGAAATATAGCTATACCTATATCGGTATTTATATCTATATCTATATATCTATATCTGTATCTATAAACTCAGCAATAAAAAAATAAAATCCTGCCATTTGTGATGACATGGATAGACCCAGAGGGCATTATTGTGACAGGCATCTCTCACAGACACCAAACAGGTGTTATTGGACAGCCCCCTGAGTCAGAGGGAGTGGGCTATCCCCAACCTCGATCCTTGTCTTCTCATATAAATGAATTTATAGGAGAGACCTTGATTGTGTTGTAAAGTGTATTTATTAAAACATAAAACAAGTGAATTTATTTAAAAAAATTAAAGCATGCACATTTATTAATGAAGCAACACAAGCAAACCTATACATCTGGCTTATGAAGCACAGATGGGCTCTCAGCTAATCTGAAGAGCCAGGGTGGTGGGGGAGTGGGTTCCTAGTTTATATATCCTCTTGTCTATAACTTTTTGTTTTGTTTTTTTATAAATTCCTCTGCTAGATATCCTGGTACAGATGAACTCTAAAACTCTCCCATTTTCTTTGCTATGGCTTTTCCACAATTTATGGGAAGTACCTGGCTTTTTTTGGTTTGTTTGTACTTTCCTTTCTCCCTCTTTCTTGCTGTTTTAACAACCTCAGGATGATTTGTACTAAGTGGTCTCTGATTCCTCCCCATCTCTTCCTTTCTCTTCCCTCTCTTCTCCTGCACCCTTGGGTGAGAGGAGGTTTTAATCCTTTGTTCTCAAGACCCTGTGACAAGTGGCCTGCAAAGCTTTGTTTAATTTCCTGCTGTAGTTTCCCTATTCCTTCTGTCTGGAAATTTTTCCCTAACATTATGATGAGTGAAGTAAGCCAGAGAGAAGAACAAATACTGCATGGTTTCATTTATGTAGAATTTTAAAGATATCAAAACAAACTAACGAACAAAACAAAAGGATACTCATGAAAACAAAGAACAAACTAATGGTTGCCAAGAGGGTTCCAATGGAGGGATGCATGATAACTTTGCAAGGTGACAGATAGTTACTAGACTTAGTGTGATGAGAACATCGTTAGATATATAAATGCTAAATCACTATGCTGTACACTTGAAACTAATAAAACATTGTATCCCAACTCTACTTTAAATAAATAAATAGTTAAATAATATTCAGATTTGTTTTATCTGTTTTCAGATTACTTTTAAGCTTTTTTTTTTAATAGAGCACACCAAGAAGCCTTTTTTTTTTACATGACTAATTTACATTCACACTAAGTCATGATCTTATGCAAATGCTACCAAATTTCAGTGTATTACAAAGTCTCTCTAATATAGGTGGTGGGAACATGAACTATACCAAAATATGAGGGAACTCTTTTTTTTTAATTAATTTATTTTTGTTACAGATGTTTCTCCTTTTCCCTCATTGACACCCTCCTCCCTGCTCCCGCCTCCCTTCACAGTATTGTTGTCTATGTCCATTGGTTGTGCATATATGCATATCAGTTCGTTGGTTTATCTCTTCCTGCCCCCCCACCCCCCCGCCCCCCACTGCACACCCTGCCTCCTCTGAGGTTTGTTGGTCTGATCCCTACCTCTATGTCTCTGGGTCAATTTTGTTCATTAGCTTATTTTACTCTTTTAATGGTTAGAACTCCTGCTTATAAGAGTTTCTTCTATTTCTCTTGAACAGTTTTCTCTCATCCATGTTCAAATTATTATTACCCAAAGACTCTAGAGATGCTGCTGTAGATCTCTGGTTCTCTCTCTCTCTCTCTCTCTCTCTCTCTCTCTCTCTCTCTCTCTCTTTCTCTCTCTCCCTCTCTCCCATTCTCTCTTTCTTGGGACCTCCCTTCACTCTGATATTCTTCCACATGAATTATTTTGCCATTTGCCTTGAGGTACATCCTCTGAAAATTATCTAAACCAAACTCTGATCTTTGTCTCCTCATCTCAAGAGAATTGCCACAATCTGTTTTGATTTCTTTTCTCTGTGCTATGTCTTGGAAATTGCTAAGGCAATTGTGGAACTAACCTGATTTGTAATTTCCTTTTACCCCCAGCATTCAGCCGAGAGCTGGTGAAGACAAAGTATCAGTGATCTTAACTGAGTCAAAAATGATCATAGTCATGAGATTTTTTTTCCAAATGCCACAAAAATGTATAGTTGCTATTTCATGTTTAGCTTCTTGGTTGTGAAGAAACCAAAATGTTGCCATCCTGAAGCTGCTTTTTTGGGATATTGATTTTAAGCTGATTATTAAGAAACAAAAGACTCAGAAAAAACCTTTTGACCCTTCCCCTTTTCCTGTCCAATAGATTCAGACAGAGAAACCTGCTTTAGGAAGATTAAAGATGTCACTTAAACCTAATCTGAATGAAGAATGGTAAACAAGAAGGCTGCAGGCAAGTGCCTGTTAGCTACATCCCCCTGTGGCCCATTGTTTCTGAGTCACCCAGCAAGGTATTTCCTGCCTAGTGTGTTCTGTTCTTCCTCAACAGTAAATCACCCATTCTCACTTCTGAAATCTAATACCCCATTATTCCGCCCTTTCTCCTTTGTCCAAAACATCTTATATACCCAATGTTGCCTCACTGTCTTTGGAATTTTCATGGATTTATCATGTCTACATGAATTCCTCATACACATGTATTAAACTTAGATTTTCTCCTGTTAATCTGTCTCTGTTAATGTGGTTATTACCCAACCACAAGATCATAGAAGGTGGGAGGAAAAGTATTCAGATTTTTTTTTTTTTAGCCTCCACAGTTGACTATAGCAGGAAGGTGATTTTCACAAAATTTAAGCCCTTATGGGCAAAAGCAAAATTTTACAAATATAATAAAAAGATGAACTTCCAAATTTTAATTTAAACAATAAGTGTGAAGAAAAGTAAAAAGCAGCACTTTCTTTTAGTATACACATGAACTTTTCTCCTTAGTATTTAAGAGATGATAGACTATTTGCATCAGCTTTTAAATGGCAAATATTTTAAGCTATGCATGCTGGTGAAATAAATTTCTAGGCCCCCAAATGGAGCCACTCCGGCTCACATTAGCAAACCAAACTTTTGTGTTTCTGTAAATGCTTTGCTTGACCAGAAAGAAGTGTATTCAGTTAAGCAATCCCAAACCTCCAAGCCAACCTGGGCTCTGTACTTATAATTATAATATATAATTATGCCCTGTCTCCACATTGCTGCTTCTAGCACTCTATAAACTTGCTCTTACCCAACATCTGTTGGGAAGGTTGCTCCCCTGCTTGTGAGGCACTGTGTTCCCTCAATATATTGGTTGTTTTTTCTTGACTGAAGGACATCAAACTAGTTACTAAATTGTTCTATTTCTGTCATTTGACAGTTTGGGCAATGAAAGTGGGATCTGAAGACAGCTGCAGAAGATTCCCAGGATAGCTCCTAGCTGCAGGTGAAGGTGTTATCAGTAGAAGTGAGGTTCTTGTGGTATCATTGGCATAAGCATTTTCGGAGGCCTCCACGGGAGGATGTGATATAGTAGAAAGCTTTATTTCTGTGGAATTACATTCCTGGGTTTCCAAAGTCCCATTTCCTTTTGTCCAGTCATAGAAGTGTAGCTGGGGTTTCAGTAAAGCTAGAAGCAGACTCAGGGTCCAGAGTTGTGATTTCATGTTGCAGCGGGGTCCAGTACAGCATCAGGCTAGCTGCAGTCCATCAGTCCATTGAGTGTGGTGGTCCACATGGCTGCAAGCCACATGAGAGAATGCAGGAGAGTGTGTCACAAGCAATTAGAGTCCCAGTGGCCCTGAAAGCACAAGAGAGCAAACTCCTTTGTTCAGGGGATTAAATATCCTAAATTTCTACCTGCTTACAGTGGCCACGTCCATTCTGGCCAGCCATCTCTGTTCCCAGGTGTGACGGAGAGGCAAGTATCTTCTTTATGTCATCCCAACTTTACTGGGCAGTGTGTTTATTTCCCCTTTGTTGGACCCCTAGGGAGTGTAAATTGTAGCTTCCTGGTGAAGCTGCCCAAATGACCTGCCTATAATATCTGGCTTTTCCTTTGTTTCCTTCCTATTATTAATAATTCACTAATTACAATGGTATCAAAGTTACTCATAGAACCCTGTCTCTTCAGCTGTTCTCTGGGATTTTTAATAAACTTCTTTTGGTTCCCAGTTCTGCTTATTTTATGTTCTGAGCTCTTTAATTTTTTTTTTTCTTTATTGATTATAGAGAGAGAGGAAGGGAGAGGGAGAGTTAGAAACATCGATGAGAGAGAACATCCATTGGCCGCCTCCTGCATGCCCCCCACTGGGGATTGCGCCCACAACCTGGGCATGTGCCCTGACCGGGAATCGAACCAGGACCTCTTGGTGCATGGGTCCATGCTCAATCACTGAGCCACACTGGCCTGGCATATGTTCTGAGCTCTTTAAATTTGTGTCTTAATACTTCTAAGTAGAAATTGGAGTGTGAGAGCCTCCAGCTTTTTCAAAGGGAAACTCCATGAACCACAACATTTGGATTTGTGGCCAACTTAATCTACATGGTACACACCTTTGGGAGGCCCTAGCATGTCTCAGGAATGGTATACAGGCAGCTAGAAACATTACGTCTTGTTGAATTAGGGAGAATTTGTTCAATAAGGGAAAATAATGGATATCTTTCAATCTAAAAAAAGTAGGGTAGTAACCATCAGGGGACACACAAAACCCTTGAGGTAAGTCCACGTCATAAACTGCTGTGGGACTTGGTCAAATAAATTGACACTGTAAATTTGAACTGTTTTGACCAACGGCCATCAAATTTAAGTGGGCATTTAGACAGATCATTAAGAGCCAGTAGGGCATCTGCCACTATAAAGCAATGTTCTAGTAAAAGGAAAAATAAGAGTAATGTCAATGTGAGTCTCAGAGACCAAAGCTGCAAAATTGGTGGGCAGGGTTTGAGCATGTAAAAGCTGTCAGAACATCTGCTATCTGAATCTGAGACTCTTGCGCTGTGGTAAGTAGTTCATAGAACGGGTTATTGACACTAGGTCATCTGTCAACTTCAAAAAATGTCTATGCACCCTTTCACCATGTGAAGACACAAAACTCAGTCTCTACAATCCAGAAGAGGGCTTTCACCAGATATCTAATTTGTTCACACTCTGATCTTGGATTTTTCAGCCTCCAAACCTATGAGAAATAAATGTTTTGTTGTTGTTGTTTTATTTCTGTGCAATGAGCTACACTGTAGAACACCACAAAATCCAGAATTTAGTGGCACATTCCTCCTATCTATTAAAATAATGGTCCTGGAAACTGTAGATAGCGGCAGAAATGGCAAAATAACAAATAACAAGTTATTTTTTTTTTTTAGAAGAGCACTTGAAAGCAAAGGTTTCCAAGTTAGCCAAAATGGGATTTAATTGACAGCAGCCTTCAACTGCTGTCAAGATTTCAAAAATAGCTTTGTTGAAAGATTTATTACAAAAAGTTAATAAAAAATTGGACACAACAGATAGCTAAAACAAAATTATAAGACTGATGTGATGTCTACTACGCCTCTTGATCCTCCTTTGCTTGAGCGTGCACAATCTACTAATCCTCTGCATGAATTACCTTTCCACTCTAAAGAGGCAAAAGACCATAAATAAACGTCTGCCAAGTTTGTGGTTTTACAACTGTAACAGCTCTAAGGCCAGAAACCTAAAACAATAGGAGGGTCTCCCCCAAAGCACCCTCCTATAATTCATTATCAGTGAATTGGCTCAGAATTCAGTGTCTTATTTTTAATCAACCCAGACACTAAAAAAGAGATTTTCCTTAAAGGTTTTGTGCAAATCCTATGACATCAACTGGAATATCCCTATATCTAAACTTGACACAGGGCTCTTATATGGGCCCCTTATAGGGTTGACAGGACTCCAACAAGTTTTCCAGTAAACTGTTAGTTATTCCCTTAAATGATCTGGGCCCCAAGGCTAAGGCAACTAGATTCCATTTTATGTAGGCCCCTTGGTTAAGGCGACTAAAAGACTCCATTTTATCACCAATAGACATTCCTCGATATTCTTCCAATAATAGATTAATTACCCCTAGACGGGAAGGAATTTTGCCTAAGATTATAGTTGCCCCAGGAGTTGGGAGGCATTTGCAGTTTCCTGAGTATAGGTATTTGCAGGTATTTGCAAGTACTTGTGCTGTTGGTGAATAATGCTAATTATGACTTCTGTAGTCTCTGTCACTCCCACTATTGTACTGGTCCCCTGAGGGGAGGGGGCAAAAGGAGGAGGGGGAATTCTGTCTTTAAAATGGGACAGCAAGAAGAATCGAGGCTGTTGATCTGAGGGGAGACTATGCCCTCCACAGCCTGCCGGTGAAATAAAGTGCTCCTTTACAATTCGGCTGTGCGTCTCTGCTTATCTTGCTGTCAGGTTATAACATAAACACCTAAGGGTAAATGAAAATTTCCTAAAAACCCTTACCAAATTTTCAGATACCAGAAATATACTCTCTACTTTAAACTTCTCTTGCTCTGGAGCTTGCAGAGAGGATCCTAGAAAAACTAGCAGAAGTAAAAATAGGGTAAACAGTTTTATCAGAATCAGCTCTCCCAGATCTCTGTGCTGCTGGGTTGTGAGAAGAATACAACATTTTTCACTCTCCTTTTTTCCTCCCAATTAAAACACTTTCTAATTTGGTTTTGGGGTACCTATTGGTTTTCTATTATTTTCTCTCCCAGGGACAGCTCTTGTCTTCTTTTTTGTCTCATTTTTTTGTCATGAAAACTTGGCGTCCATCAGGATGGAAACCCCATCAATATGGCTGGAGTGAAATGTGGGTTACGCTCCCTTTGTGGCTATGGTATAATCAATGACTGTTACCAGGTCTTATGGAAATTGTATAACCCTCTCTTCCTTTTGGCTATTTTTGGGAGTGTCTTTGGATCTTCAGAAGGTAGTATATTTTGCACTGTCTTTAGGATGTCTTTTGCATTTATGGGATTATTTAACACTGCCAGGAACATTTACTATTTGTCCCAGCTGAAACTTGAGAAGATATTTGAAAGAATTTTTAAATGAGCTCTATGGTCAAGAAATTGACCATATTGGAAGCTTATGTTCAAAGCCTGATAGAAACTTTTAAAGAAATTTGCCCCTAAGTTAAAATAAAGATATTAAGGGGATGGCTACATAATTAATGTCTAAATTCTTGTAGCTGGGCTAATAATCAAATTAACAGAGAGATTAAGAAGAGAAAATAAAATGTTTAATACATGTGAGTGGGGAATTCACATAAGCATGAAAGTCTTAAGACAGTAAGACAACATTGATATATAAGGTATTTGGGACAAAGAAGAAAAGGAGCGTATGGGGTCTCAGATTTCCAAAGTGAGAATGGGTAATTTATAAGTAATCTAAGGTGCATGGCCAGACAATTCTTACTAGGCAACACAGAAACAATGAGATTCAGGAGTTGTCTAGATAACAGGCACTGAGTCTTCCTGACTAATGCTAGGGTGAAGATTCTTAAGACGATTAAGCAAAGGCTCTCTTCCTAAAGCAGGTTTTATGTCTGAATCTCTTGGGCAGGAAGATGAGGAGGGTCAAAAGTTATTTCTGAGTCTTATTTCTTAAACAGCTTCAAATCGATATCCCAAAAAGGTAGCTTCAGGGTGGTAAATCTTTGGTTTTCTCTACTTTGTTCCTAGATAAAAAGAAAACATCCCAAAGACAAACAGCTCTAAATCAAGAATATAAGAATCTTTTGATTTCTGTCTTAGTTGAAAATCTCCCAGATAAAAGAAAGAATTTGAAAATAATATAGTTGGATGGGTGGATCAGCAACTTGCTATCATTCATTTGCAATCCAGTTCTTTGAGGAATAAGAAAACAACTGTTCTTGTCTTGCAATTTGAGTCTTTAACAAAAAAGTAAATGTAGTTCTAGAAGCAAGCCAAAGCCCATCTATTCTTTCTAACAGTCCTTAAAACTTTTCTATTTATTCTCAAAATGCTTGTAGATATTTTTTAAAAATCTGGACTTAGGAAACAAAAGTGCATCCTGGAGAAATTTGCATTCTTTCCCTGTGCCTTTGAAATATAAATGTCTACCCAGTCTTATCTAGGAATGCATCTCTTTGCTCTCTACTTAAGGAGGTAATTTTTATCAGAAGGGAAAGAAAGAAAGAAAGAAAGAAAGAGAGAGAGAGAGAGAGAGAGAGAGAGAGAGAGAGAGAGAGAGAGAAAGAAAGAAAGAAAGAAAGAAAGAAAGAAAGAAAGAAAGAAAGAAAGAAAGAAAGAAAGAAAGAAAGAAAGAAATTAAGAGAGAAAGGCTATTTAGAAATTAGGCGAATAAAACAATGTTAAAGATCTTTGCTACAAATATAATGGAAAACATGCCATCTTAACAGGTAAGCTTAACTTACTTATTCCATTTGCTGGAAACACAATTTGGATCTAATTGTTCTTTTATAAACTAGTACATATTATTTTTTTATAAACTAATGTTTTATAATATTGTATCTGTCTCATCATTAAATTTTAAAACAAAAACTATAAGATCTCTGTTCACATCATTCTGTATGTTTATGTATGTCTGTGTATGTATCTTGTGGATTTTTTTAACCTCCAGGTGGTATTAATACTATAGTAATTAGCTAGTTATTAAAGGAGCAAAGGGAAAGCAGCAGAGTGAATGGAAGCTACACAGACCATCTCCAAGGACCAAACTGGAATTACAATTAAAATAAATGCAAATCCTCAGGAAAAAGCAACAGAAAAGCAGCTGGAGAGGATCCATATAACCAGGGACAGGATAAAAGGACACTGAATCGAGCCTGATAGGTCTGCAGAGGTGCAAGAGGGCAGGCTGGGAGCCTACAGACAGCAGCTGTTTTAGCTGTGAGCAGCACCCTCGGGGTTAAAATCCCAAGCCGGCTCCACAGCGCAGAGGGCCAGGACAGAGCACTAAGTTAGCTAGCCACTCACCTTGGGCTCAGGCAGAGGGAGGGCAGACTGGACTGGAACTGTGTGGGGACACTTGGGATTTGGAAGGCACTCAGAGTTTTTACTGAGTTGCAGCCACACAGGACAGTGGCCATCTTGCTCCTTCCCGGAGCTCAGCCCGTCCCTCGGATCCAGCTGGGCCAGAGAAATGCAAATTGAGGATGATTAACAACCAGTATCTGCCCCACCCTCTGGAAATCCTCTTACGCTGAATAGCTGAGGGAGGTTTCATTCAGCTAAGGGCTACAACCCAAGGCTCATCAAGTAACTGAGACTAATAGCCCCCAGGCAAAAAGCTAGAGGATATCTGAACCTTTCCTGGGCTTGCAAATGTACCCAGGAAAGTAAGACTCAACAGTGGTGTTTAACGTGGGTCATCCCACACTCATCCAAACCCAGTAGAGGGAGCCACAAACAGCAGAACACCAACACCCACAGGGAAAATTTGGCAGACTCCAAAACCCACTGAGATAGCCAAAATGGTGAAACAAAGAAACAAATCCCAAATGAAAGAACAAGAGAACTCTCCTGAAGATGAGATCAATGCAATGCAATTAAGCAAGTTATCAGAGGTAGAGTTCAGAGCCATGATCTTGAGGAAGCTCAACAGCATGAGTAAGGAGCTCAACACCATGAGTAAAGATATAGAAACATTGAAAATCAACCAATTGAAAATGAAAAACCACCAAGAAGAAATAAAGAATGGCATAGCAGAAATAAAGAACACATTGAAAGGAATAACCAGCAGAGTAGAGGAATCCATGCACTAAACATAGTTTTCTAAAGTCTGTTGGTAACTTGAAACTTAAGAGTTTTACTAAGTTAAATGATATAAATTATTCAATATTGGGATATTTTAAAATAACATAGAATACTAAAATATTGATCTAAGTTTACCTAGTTTTGGCTCCTTATTACAGAGAAGCTAAAAATGTATTTAGATCTTTTAAAAAATATATCTTGTATTGTACCTTGAAGTATGTCTCTTGAAAGTGTGAATGTGTTTGCCAATAGAGGAGCCTATTTTTCTGAAAGTTATGAAATGTGCTCATAAATGTATCAATCTAATTATTTATCTTTAGTTGTCACTAGAAGTTAAAGTTTCTAAGACCTAAAAGAGGCAAAGTGAAGGGATGAGAAAAGTTGTAGAAGGTTTGTGAAGAGAAATCTTTAAAATAAATTGTACGTAATTAAGCTGAATAATATTAAAATAAATATAATTAAGTAAGTTAATTTAAATGTCAAAAGTAAGCTAATACAGAATTAGAGTTTGTTTTTTTTTACTGTGTTAAAGGACAAGGTTTTTCCTGTATTTATTGTTTGAAAACAGATAAGATATTATAAATTGTTTCTACCTAAAAGGTAAAATTCTATGCTTTATTAAAATATTTAGGTGTCATATTGTGTTAATCAGGTACTTGATTACTTAAAAAAAATCTTCTCAATCTTCAAAACTATATTTTTACTAGCCTGTGTTTACGTTTGATACCTTTTATTGTCACTTGGGTAAATAAATAATTTAATATTGTTTCATAATGATATATAATCTTTTAGTCAAAATATATTTGACAACTTCCTCAGGGTTTAAATTTTAAGTGACTTTTTCTTAATCTAGAAATGACTTTGAGTTATTCCAATGTGCCCCTGGAATACCTCAAGGTATTTAACTGCTTTCAGGGACTATTATTTTTGTTTTTACAGGGTTCAGGTATTATGTCTAATAACCACACTGCAATAAGGTTTGTTGTGCATGTGTGTGCACACACATGCACTTGTATACCTATGGGTATATAAAAATCCCATGCTCAGTGGATTGAGCGCCATCCCATGCACCAAGAGGTCACTGGTTCGATTCCTGGTCAGGGTACCTGCCCAGGTTGTGGGCTCGATCTTCAGCAGCCGGCGTGCAGGAGGCAGCCAATGGATATTTCTCTCTCATCGATGTTTCTATTTCTGTCTCCCTTCCTCTCTCTCTCTAAAAGATCAATAAAAACATATATTTTTTAAGTATCTCATGAAGCTAAAATGTTATGCTTTGGTGGTTAAACTCTTTTTGGAATCTTTTTATTTTTTACAATTAATGCTTTTGTGTGGGCTAAAACACATTAACACTTTGCTTCCCACCTTCTAAATTCTTCTGGCTGGGCTAATTATCAAATTAACAGAAATAGATTAACAGAAGAAAATAAAAGTTTAAATGCAAGTGTATGGAGAATTCAGTTAAGCATGAAAATTCCCAAGACAGTGAAGCAACATTTGGTATATAAGACATTTTAAACAAAGGAGAGTAAGGGAAGGTAATGGGATCTTATATTTTAAGAGACTGGAACACAGGTGGTATCTATCTAGCAGGCCTTTACTTGAAAGTCCTCTTATTTACCATACTTAGTTTAAATTAGGCTAAATTGAACATCTTGAGACCTTCTTTCTGAAGGAGATGTTTCTGTCTGGAACTTTTGGGCAGGGAAGGGAGGTTCAGTTTGTTTTTAAGTCTTATTTCCTAATAAAAAGCTTTAAATGTTTTGAGAGGAACAAACTTTTTTTTTACTGTCATGGTTCTTCTGGCTGCTCTAATAATCAAATAGATATAAAACAGATTAACAAGAGAAAAATAAATATAATGCATACACATGTGTGGAAACCTCGCATACGTGAGAGGTCAGAGATTCCACATGCAGGAGAAGATCAGAGAAAGAAATAGTGATTGAGATATATAAGAAATTCTGAGCTAGAGATTAGGTAATGTACCTTGGGGGCTTCAAAGGGCTATTGCAAAATGATAAGAACAGATTTTAAGTAAATAAAACTTTGCCTTGCCATATGAGTGGGTCAAAAGGTTATCACTGATAATCTTTTATTATAGGCAAGACCTTTAATTCAAGTTATTCTAGGTTGTTAAAGGAGAAGCAAACGTTTCTCTTGAGCCTGAAGTTAAAATTGCCTTTCGCTCGATACAATCTGCATACCACAGAGGCACATCTTGGGGTGACTCATTCTGAACTCCTCTGAAACTTCCCTGAAAGTTTTACATTCCAAAAGTTAAATTGGTAGATTGTTCTGTATCTCATTAAATCAGTCTCAGGCTTGAGAGCGGTTCAGTTCAGTTAAACAGGTGTGTCTCATTTTGGGAGATGTGATGCAGATGGGCTCACAAAGTGAGGCCTGTATTGTGTAAACAAGCAATCTGATATTTAATAAGATGTATGTCTATGCAAACAAAAGAAAAAATCAAAGGTTAATTATTGTAGCAGACTATAATCTCAGTCTGTGTTCTGAAGGCAGAACAGATGAGCTGTTGTGGCAATTTTATTGAAGTATATATCAAGTCCTTTAGCTGCAATTTGTAATTGCAAGTCCCAGAAAAACAAAGTTTTAGTTCCCAATAATTTCAAGGAAAAGGATAGGCAAAAAATAAAACATTTGTTTAGATGGTTGTAGCTAAATATTTAAGAAAACTAGAAAAATTCAGAATCCAGTCCAATTTTTAGGTGCAAAATAAAACTTTAAAGACAATTGACTAGAATCTAATATCCATAACTGTGTATATAGTTTCTATTAAAACATAATTTCTCTCTCTAAAATCACTTGCATTTTGATCAAAGATAGCCAAATTAAGACTACTGCATAAGTCTAGTT
This sequence comes from Tadarida brasiliensis, assembly GCA_030848825.1. Lineage (NCBI taxonomy): Eukaryota > Metazoa > Chordata > Mammalia > Chiroptera > Molossidae > Tadarida > Tadarida brasiliensis. The sequence goes on from CM061280.1 coordinate 14,458,741, forward strand.
ATAATGAATTTGACTTGATTATATGCTTTAACAGAACAGAAATAACAATTGATCATATAGACTCCTTTAAATTTGCTTTGCTGGAATTTTACTATAGATTTAATTATAATTATCCTCTCTAGGCTAAGAAATCAAGCCTCATCTTTGACATCAGACTTTACCTGAAATACCTATAGATTTGAGTAAATTCCTCAGGTTCTTGAGGTTCCCAAAATGTCTTGAGGTTCTTCTTTTGCTGTCCCCCAGGAAAGCAATCTTTGTTCCTTACCTGGAAAGATGACTGTGAATCACGTAAGAAAGATACCAGGTCATTTTTCCAGGGGCTTTTATTGGCTTACAAAGTCAATCATAATTCCTTAAAGCTTTCTGGTCATATATGAGTCTATACATGGCTCTTTCAAATGTGACATTTCAGTCAGAGTCTTGGTTAAAGCCTGTTTCTGTGTCCTGTTATAAATTCTTATTGAAGTTATGCTAACAAGCATATTACCATGAAGATAATAATACTCACTCATTGAGAGTTTCCAAATTCTGAAGGGATGAGGTAGAGAGAAAAATATAAATGCCTCAATACTGCTTACAAATGTCTAATTTATCAAATTGCTCTAAGTAAAACAAGTATCCTTATGTTTAAAAAAATAAAATAAAATAAAAATGAACCATATTTTAAACAAAAAGCATAAAAATTATAATCATCCTCAGTTCATTCAGTACCATATAATTATTCTTATTTATTTTGACCATTGGCCAGTATTTTATGCATCTCATTTTTCCTTAAGGTTCCATAAATCTTCATCCAGTTTAAAGGTATAATCTGAATACTTATTCTCAGAAACTTGCCTTATAAAATAAGTTAGTCCTTGCCCTGGCTGGTGTGGCTCAGTTGTTTGGAGTATCATCCCATATACCAGAAGGTTGTGGGTTCAATTTCTGGTCAGGGCACATACCTAGGTTGCAGGTTTGATCCTCAGTAATGGATATATGGAAGGCAACCAATCTATGTTCTTTTGCATCTCTCTCTCTCTCTCTCTCTCTCTCTCTCTCTCTCTTCATCTCCCTTCCCCTCTCTCTAAAATCAATAAGCATATCCTTGGGTGGGGATTAAAAATTAAATAAATAAAATAAAATAAGTTAGTCCTCTCCATGGATCTTTCTGATGATGAAACATTAGCAAAAGCATTGGACTAAAACAATAACTGTTTGTAAATGCCAAAAAGAAAACTTAAAATGACACAGTAACAGATCTGAGTATAATGCAATTGAGAAAAAAGTTTGCATTTTTGTAACATAACATTAAGATAGCAATTAGAATTACAAATGAAAATATTATATCAAAACTTTGTATACTTCTGAGGATTCTTACATAATCTCTGGAACATCCATTTTACTATTAATAATATATGTATACAAATACAACATAATTATTATTTATTTCTCCGATAAAGCTACCCATGTAATTTTAGCATATCAAAAAAGCCTAACTATTTTAACATTTCGCTTTTATAAGGAAAAAGAGAGGACAAATCTTTGAGGTATTCCAGGGACCCGTTGGAATACCCAAAGACATTTCCAGGTTAAGAAAAATGTTTCCTATTAAAAATTAAATCCTGAGAATGTTGTCACACATACTTGACCAAAAAGATTATATATCATTATAAAACAATATTTAATTATCAATTTATCCAAAGTAAAAATAAAAGGTATTAAACATAAATATAGGTTAGCAAATCTTTAATTCTTAGGATGGAAAAAATTGTTTTCTTAAGTAATAAAGAATCTGTTTAAGATAACTTGACACAGAATTGTTTTCATAAAACAGAATCTTTGCTTTCTAGGTAGAAAACTTTTCATAACAGCTTACCTAGAGTAAACAATAAATATAGCAAAAACTTTGTCTTTTCAACAGACTGAGAAACAACCTAACTTTAATTCTCTATCAGCTTACTTTGATATTTAAATTTATTTTCATAATTATATTTATTCCAATGTTATTCAGCTTAACCATATCTAAAGTTCTCTTAAGATTTCTTTCACAAACCTTCTACAGCTTTTCTAGTCCCTTTTAGTTGGCCTCTTCTTAACTCACTCGGAAATAACCAACTTGAGAACAAACTGCTTTGTTTTAATTTTCTCAAAAATTTATCTCTATACCTTATAACTTCTATCACCAAAAACATAATTTCTTTCCAACTTAATTAGAGTTCCTAACTTGTAGAAAGCTTAATTTCTAGTGACAACTAAAATGTAAGCAATTTGTATTTTTTAGGTTGTTAAATTTATGAATGCATTTCATAACCTTTTAAAAACATAGGCTCTTTTACTAGAAACCTATATTTTTAAATAAAGTACAAGTCATATTTACTAACAGATACAAATTTATCATTTAGTTTCTTTGTAATAAGTAGCCAAAATAAGTAAACTTAGATGATCTAACAAGTAATGTTTGATTTTTGAAATACAATGAAATATTTAGATATTTAATAATTTGTATTATTTAACTTAGTAAAACTCTAAAGTTTCAAGTTACCAGACTTTGAAATAACTATGTTTACGTACATATATATCACACAACATAATTATTGCTAAAAAGTTTTATCAAAAACCTTTTATTTATATCTACTTAATTTTCTTAATAACAATGAGATTTCAAAGTCAATTATTACTAAATCATTTTCTTGGTAAGTTATCTAACATGTATAAATGTGTTTTGTTTTGTTTTTTTTGTAGACACAGGTAAAACAAAAATACCATATTCAATATTACTAACTCTAATAAAAGACATCTATTTTTTTTTTTAATCCTCACCTGAGGATATTGTACCATTGATTTTCTTCAGATAGAGTCGTAGTGAGGGAGAGAGAGAAACATCAATGTGAGAGAGACACATCGATTGGTTGCCTCCCACATGACTTTGACAGGGGCTAGAAATCAAACCTGCAACTGGGGTATGTGCCCTTGACTGGTAATCGAACCCATGAGCCTTCAGTCCACAGGCCTATGCTCTAACCACTGAGCCAAATTGGCTAGGGCAAAAGACGTCTGTTTAATAAAAAAATAAAAAAAACTTAAACCAGCTTTTATTAAATGTTTTGTTAGATAATATTGAAAAGTACTTGAGATATGTTCTATTACATTTCTTAATTTATATGAGTAATTCCTTTAGCAATCAAATATTAAAATAGTAATACCACCTGGAGGTAAACAAAATCATACCATACATATCAAAACACAAACACCAATATTATAAACAGAAACGATACACATAAGCAAAATTACTAGTAATTGTAGAGAAAACACGATTTTTTACTTGCCCTTGACAAATTTTTTTAAAAATTACTATCAGTCTTCGAAAAATCAACTTCCACTTTTTGCCAAATTTCTGATCAGTTATTAAATCACTTAAAACCTGTTCAAATATACTGTGGTGGCTAAAAAAATATTAATACTTTTCTTCCCACTTTTTAAGTTTTTCTGGCTGGGCTAATAACCAAATTAACAAAGACAAATTAACAGGAGAAAAATCAAAATGTAATGCATGCCCATGGAGAATTCATATAGGCATGATAATCCCATGAGAATTCAAAGACAGTGAAGCAGCATAGAAGACATTTTTAGACAAGGGAGAAAGGCAGCCTTGGCAGAGGATGGGCAGGTGGGGAAATGAGACACATTCTCCATCTCTGGACCTTAGTCCTTCTGGGCTTGCTGAAGACAAGTGTGGGCTTGTGGCCCCAGAGACTGGACTTATTCTGCAGCGACATGGAGCTGAGCCATCTGACTGTGGATGAGACACTTGGTACTTGGTGACATTCCTTTATTTATTATTATTTTTTAATGTTTTTTCACTTTATTGATTTTAGAGAGAGAGGAAGGGAGAGGGAGATAGAAACATCGATGAGAGAGAACATTGATTGGCCGCCTCCTGCACGCCCCCCACTGGGGATCGGGCCCACAACCTGGGCATGTGCCCTGACCCGGAATCCAACCAGCGACCTCTTGGTGCATGGGTCGACGCTCAACCACTGAGCCACACCGGCTGGATGATATTCTTTTATTATTGTTCTAATAAATCTGACCACTACACCTCCTCCAAATTGTGGGGGGCTAAAAAATAGGAATACTTTCCCTCCTACCTTTTAAGTTTTTCTGCTGGGCTAATGATCGCATTACCAGAGACAGATTATTAACAGGAGGAAATCAAAGCTTTAATACATAGGCACAAAAATTCCAAACACAGTGAAGCGACTTTGGGTATATAAGACATTTTGGACAGAGGAGAGTAAGGGGGCAAATGAGGTTTTAGATTTTAGGAGTGAGAATAGACAATTTATCAATAGGTGAGAAAGAGCAGGGCACACATGGCGGACACATTCTTGCTCCACAACTCAGCAGTGAAACGCAGTGAGTATCTAGCTAACAGACCCCTGCCTGAAGCCCTCTTATTTGCCTTACTTAATTAAAATTAGGCTAAGGCAAACATCCTAAGATCTTTCTGAAGCAGAGTTTTCTATGTGAATCTCTTGAGCAGGAAAGGTGGAGGGTCAAAGGTTGATTTTGAGTCTTGTTTCTTAACGAACATCTTAAAATCAATTCCCCCCAAAAGAGCAGCTCCGGGGTGGCAAACTTCTGTTCCATTCACTTTTTATCGACTGGTACACACACTTTCAGGAAGGAATAAGTACTACACTGCAGCCTAATTCTGATGTAATTCTAGACGCTGGTGAAGATTCTGTGTCTATATCAAACATTGGAATCTTAGATCTCTTTGTTTTTTGTTTTTTTTGTATTTGTTTATTTCTGCTTTGTCTTCTTGTATAATTGACAATGTTCTGGCTCAATGTTATATTAATATTAATGAAATGTATTGATAAAATTTTAATTTCTATGCAGATATAACTTTTATATATCTTTTGTTTTATTCTTCTTTTAATTATTCTCTTTCTTCTTATTACTGTTTTAATTATAGCTGACATAGCATTCTCAACTTTTTTTTTTAAATCAACAGGATTTTCTTTAAAATGCATAATTTTAAGATTTAATCACTTGGTCTAAAATAATAAGAATATACAAATCTTATGCCCATAGAAACAATGTATATAATTTATGCGATCTCCCAAGATAGCTATGAATTTTGAAATATGTAAAATGCTACATTCACTGATATTTTGGTACTGTGGCTTTTTCTTATACTTGAGATGCTGTTATGGTTTTGCTATTGTGATTATACCTTAGAATGTCAGCAGCATGAGATTGACAAGGTCTATAATGAGTAGTCAAAAAGAATCTGGATCATAATCTCAGAAATACTGGGGTATGGAAGAAAAACTAAGCCCTCTAAGCATTTGCTTTTGGATGATTATATCATAGTAATGTTTTTTGTTTTGTTTTGTTTTATTACAAGACATACACACTGTTCCTGTAGATTAAAACAAAACAAATTTCCTCAAAGCTCTTTTTCCCCTTTCTTAAAAATACAGATGCTAAGAATAAAGAATTAAAAAAACCATTTTACACTCCTTTTGTGAGATGAATTGTTCATGAAAAGGACACAATATATATATTCACAAAATGGGTTGACAGGGAAAATATATGAAATTTGTTCACCTCCAGAAAAATACCAAGCTAAACTAAATTATATATAATATACAATCACATATAAAGAAGTTAACACTTTATAAAATTTCTATAATCTGATCAAAAGGATCATTCTTTCTTTTACCACCACTGTATTTATGACTTATTAATTTTTCATTGAAACCATAGTGCTACATTTAAAAAAATCTACTATAGATTATTTGTTCAACATTCCCGCTATTAAAATATATATTTATTGATTTTCAAAAATCTTTCATAACAGTTTAAAATTATTTCTTATATCGTTTGTCTTATACTTGCAGCCTTGAATTTGCTTTGCTGGTAAACACAACATGGGCTTCTGATATTTTATCTTGCATACCAGTATCGGTTCTATTGCAACTGAGACTCTTAAATATATTTTATGGGTTTGTATAAAAAAACAAAGTCTAGAATTATATTAAATATTACTGATTAATTTTAGTTTTAAAATCTATCTTTTTAAGAATGAAAAATCTCAACATTTATTATTGTTTTATTTATTTATTTTTATTGAATTTATTGGGGTGACATTGGTTCACAAAACCGTACAGGTTTCAAGGGTACAACTCAACAAAACCTCATCTGCACACCGCATTGTGCACCTGTTGCCAAAGCAGAGCCTCTTTCTGTCCCCATTTCCCCCCTTTTGCTCACCTCCACCTCTACCCACCCGACTTTCCCTCTGGCTAACATCACACTGTTGTCTGAGTCTATGTGTTTTATATATATTTTTAACATTTGTGTGTGTGTGTGTGTATGTATAACATTTATTTAAATACAGGGCATTATTTTTAAAGAACCCACAGTGGGAAAATGAAATCTAGAGGAATCCAGATAGCCTGACCAAAAGTCTGGAGTAAATCACTAGAGTAAACAAGGGAGAAAGAAAGCTATGATTGAAATGTATCTGATTGTATTTCCTTTAAAACAGTAGTTCTCAAATTTAAGAACACATCAGAATCACCTGGAAGGCTTGTAAAAAACAAACTGCTGGGTCTTACCCCCATATTTTTTGTGTGGCTAAAGTTCATCTTAATAATTTCCATTTTTATTTTTTAGATTGAATTTATCTTCATTTTTAAAAGTATTACAGATGACCCTCCTTTTTCCCCCCATTGACTCCCACCTCCCCACTCCTGACCCCTCCCCTTCACCACACTGCTGTGTCCATTAATAATTTGAAAGCCTGTTGGCATAGTTACCAGACTTGACTGTGAACTGGTTTTCATGGAAATATTCCATTACTGGTAGTGGACAACAGTAATCAAATGTCTTAAAAAAGATGCATATTTTTTTCATCTGGCTGGTGTGGCTCAGTGGTTGAGCATCAACCCATGCACCAAGAGGTCACCAGTTCGATTCTCAGTCAGGGCACATGCCCAGGTTGTGGGCCAGATCTCCAGTGGGGGGCATGCAGGAGGCGGCCAATCAATGTTCTCTCTCATCGATGTTTTTATCTCTCTCTCCCTCTCCCTTCCTCTCTCTCTGAAAATCAATGAAGAAAAAAAAATAATTTTTATGAAGATTTTTTAAAATTATGGTTATGAGACAACAAATAAAATCAGCATCAGTTCTTTCAGAAAAGAGAATCTTCTGTTTCCTACATTACGAAACTTCAATAATTAATCGTGGTCTTGAACTTCTTTATTTGTTTCAACTATTTCTATGCCATCTGCCTTTTGGGATTTTTCTAGGAAGACCCATTTTGTATTTCTTAGACAATATACCCGAAATAAAACTTAAGCAATTCAAAATATCTTTAAGATTTCAAATGCTTGTTTATCTTTAAGTCAAATAAAAACAAATTGAGACTTAAATAGGGAGAGACCTTAATTAAAAAGAAAGATTATTTTAGTGCAGAATACACTTTGGATATTAGAAATCTGTGAGCCTTTCAAAACCAAGCAGAAAAATACTTTTTTTTAAGGGTACAGAAGAGGCGAGGAGAATTAAACAGACACTTTGGAAGGGAAGCTGAACAAACAAGGGAAAATGACCAGTGGGTGCTGACAGGAAGATTTCTGCTGTGCTAACATGATAGCCAGGAGAATTTGATAAGGGGGGCCCTACTTTGTGCCTGTTCAGACTTGGTGGCAAGCAGAGTTCAGGGTCTTATAGGAAAGGAAAATCTGAGTAAAGTTTGGTCAAGACGACAAAAAAAAATAAGAAATGGGCATTTGTAAACACTTGGTCACTTAGAACTGTGAAGTTAACATAAGTGAAACCATTTTTAAAATAGAGCTAGGGAAGCCATCCAGAAGAAATATTTTGTATATCTTACTCCTCAAACCTTTGGAATGTTTGAACTGGGTAAAATAACCTTTAGACTGGTCCAAATCAGCAATTTGTTCCAAATGACTGTAAAGCTAACAGGAAAGTAGATATCCTGGCTATGAGGACTGAATATTAAGGACAATCTATAGAATTAGCACCACCATTGAACTAGTTGACCCCTTGATCTTCTTGATATTCTTGGGTGACTCTATTGCATTATAAATTATCTCAAAATTTTTTGCTATCTAAATAAATGAATAATTCTTAAAATGATTAACTTTTTAAAATTTATTGTCACTGACATCCATGAAACTGTACTTGCCTTAAAAGATACCTTTTAGTTATGTAGAAAAAGAAAACAGCCTCTAGAATATATGGAATTGAAAAATCAGTCTAAAAATAGAGTAAACATTTTAAAAAATATAATACATATTACTTCCCCACAAACAACCCAAAATTCACAACAACTACCTTCTATATTATAAATGCAAGTACTTGAGAGACCACTTAGTAAACAAATAGAACATTACCTGTGGATATATGTTACAAATCTTAATTCTTAATATTTCCATCTGAGAAAACATGTTTGAAAAAGATTTTTGACATTCCGATATTAGCAAATTGTTTGTTTTTACTTCAATAATAATTTTAGATCTACTAAAGCTCTTAAAATATTAAGAATTCCATAAAGATGTTATTTTTATTTTTCAAAACACAATAACACTTGTAAAAAACGTACAGGTTAATATCGTAACAGTGAATTTCTGGGTCTCTGTTCTTCCACCTTCTTCCTGTCTGCTTTGCTCCCTTGGCCTTCAAGCTAATAGCTCCTGCTATAGACATGCTAACCATTAAATACATTCTGCTTGTAGCTTGAGTATTTAAAAGTACAGCCCTTGCCCAGCTGGTGTGGCTCAGCAGTTGAGCGTCGATCCATGCACCAAGAGGTCACCGGTTCGATTCCTGGTCAGGACACATGCCCAGGTTGTGGGCCCGATCCCCAGTGGGGGGCATGCAGGAGGCGGCCAATCGATGTTTCTATCTCTCTCTCCCTCTCACTTCCTTTCTCTCTAAAATCAATAAAGGAAAAAAATTTTTTAAAATAAAAAATAAAAGTATAGCCCTTGCTGGAAGGTGTCTCTCCCAAGGAGATGGGAGAAAGCTGTATAAAAATAATTATTGTTTATCAAAGAGTCACAGGAGTCTTAAGAATGGACTCTGATCAACCAGAGTCAACTGACTAGGGACAAAGAAATTAAGAGATTTCCAGGTGTTTCTCAAACCCTTGCTGGTGCTGATGTCTGTGGTCGTCAATCACCTCTTGCCCTTTTGGTTTCCCCTCCCTTGACATAAAAGAAACCTGAACTCCGCACTTTCTTAAGATGGATTTGAGGAACTCCTAGGGCCCCCATCTTTTTGAATGGCATCTTCTCAATCAATACATTTTTCCTTACTCCAGACTCTGATGAGCTGAGTTTTGGCTTTCTGGAGTTTCACGCACATGGACTTTGGACCAGTAACACTAATGCTTTAACTCATCCTATAAAGTTTATAACATTTGGTTATAACATCATGTACACTTTATAACATCCTATAAAGTTTATAGCAAACATTATAATATAATCATTTTCAGCATTCATGATAAAAACCAAAGTTCATATGACATTTATTAAAACAGTTTAAGAAGTTAATGATTATCAGCAAAAGGAAAATTGATAGGTTCCTTTTAAAAATATTTTTCATATTTTATCAATTCAACAGAATTATGGAAAGAATAATAATTAAATGGATTATTTTGAAAAGATATAATTTAAAATGAAACAGTATTTACACCTGAAGTCCAAAAATTTCAAGAAAAATTTTCTAAAAAGGCTGCACATAAAATAGATAAATCAAAATCCATTACTTTTTAAAAAAAAATTGAATGAAATTGGAAAATTGTGAACAGCATTGTTTGAGGGGGAATAAAGAATATGTATCTCCCCACAAATCCAAAAGACATAGAAGAACGACATTAAGAGAATACAATCAGCCCAACTGGTGTGGCTCAGTGGTTGAGCCTTGACCCATGCACCAAGAGGTTGCTGGTTCGATTCCAGGTCAGGGCACATGCCCAGGTTGTGGACCCAATCCCCAGTGGGGCCATGCAGGAGGTGGCCAATCGATGTTCTCTCTCATCGATGTTTCAATCTCTCTCCCCCCTCCTTTCCTCTCTCTCTAAAAATCAATAAAGTAAAAAAATAAATATATTTTTTAAAAAAAGAGAATACAATCAATATATTTATTCATATATTTATATGAATACATTTAACAACTTTTATGAAGTAGACAAATATGAATAGTCATTTTTTTATTAAAGAAATTTAATTTATTAAAATCTTTTCACAAATAAAATATCAAGCTCATCAAATAAAATAACCTCATCAGAAAATTTTTCCAAATATCAAAAAATAAAATAGTGTAAATCTTAAACAAATTCTTCCACAAAACAATATCAGGGAAAACTTCTCAACTCTTTTTATAAAGCCAAGATAAGTTAGATAACAAAACCTCACTATGATAGTAGAAAATAGAAAAAATCACAAAGTTTTCTTATATAAGTACTTACAAAATTCTAAATAAAATATTCACATCTCTCTATAAAGTTATATATACAACATGGGTGATGTATCTTGATTAATGTTATATATATATATATATATATATATATGCAAGGGTAGTTCAATATTTTTTAAAAGAATTAAAGAATATTATATTACATTGGCAGCAACGACAAACAAAATCTATATGCATATATCAATAAGAAGCACTTTTTTAAACTAAAAGTCAACAGCTATTCATGACATAAAACGTTTAGTATATAAGAAATGGAAAGAGACTTCCTGAGCCTGATAAAGCACAACTACAATTATAAAAACAAAACAAAGGAAGAAAAAAGAAAAACTAGCCGGTAATATCGCACTGATGACATATTGAAAGATTTTGCGTGGAGATCATTGTCAGTAATAGTAGAGGAAAACAGCAGCTAAATAACTAAGAATACAGAAGGACAAAAGTTAAAAACAGAAGGTTTTATTTAAAGATTAATGATACTGTGCATAGATATCCAAGAGAGTCTATAAAAATACTATTAAAATTCACAAGTGAATTTAACAAGTTTGCTCTATAGAAGACTATATAAATAAACGGTGTTTCTATATCCAGTAGCAATAAAATAGAATGCTAATTTTAAAAGAATATGATACCATTTACAGTAACATTACTAAACATCAAATACTTATGAATAAATCTAAGAACAGGTATGCAAAACTGAAACATTGAAAATAAAATATTATTGAGATAAATTAAAGAAGACCATAGTAAATAAAAGAACAAACAAATCAGTTATAGATTAGAAGGTTCAATATCTTATTATTTTAATGATGCCGATCAGAGAAAGTAGCACAGGCTACAGATAATTATAACATAAAGTAGAGAGGGTTAAGAAGATCTAAAAGATTGTAAAGTTTCAACATTCCAACTATAATTGTAAAATACTGATTTTAAATAGACTGTGAACATTATGTATTATGTAATCTTTAGAGCAACCATTGAAAACTATACAATGATATAATCAAAATCATAATAGATAAACTATAACAGAATAAAAACAAATGTTTCAATAACTCAAAAGAATGCAAGAAAGGAAAATAAGAAACAGAAGTAAAAAAGAAAAAGCAAATAAAATGTTAAACCTCAATCTGAACATAATAATAATTCCATCAAAATGAATGTACTAGGTATATAAATTAAAAGTCAGAGATTGCCAGAATAGATTTTTTTAAATGACTCACCTATGGCCCTAGCCAATGTGGTTCAGTTGGTTTGAGTGTTGCCCTGTACACTCTGTACACTGAAAGGTGGTGTGTTCGATTCCCAGTCAGGGCACATACCCAGGTTACGGGTTTGATCTCCAGTCAGGGTGTGTGCAGGAGGCAATTGATGGATGCTTCTCTCTCACATTGATGTTTCTCTCTCTCTCTCTCTCTCTCTCTCTCTCTCTCTCTCTTTCCCTTCCTCTCTCTGAAATCAATAAAAAATGTGTCCACAGTTGAGAATTTAAAAAAACAAAACAAAACAAAACAAAAAACTCACCTATGTACAGCAGTCTGAGTAATGGGCACCCAAAAATCCTAATCCTTGGAATTTGTAAATGTTATTAGATTTCCAATCACAGAAAAGAGGTGAAGGCAATGTGAAGACTGAGGCAGAAACTGGGACAATGTGCCACAAGCTAAGAAAAGAAGGTGGAAGAGGGAAAGAACTCCCCCCTCCCCAGAGCCTCCAGAGGGTGTGTTAGCACTTTGATTTCTGCCAAGTGATATTTATGTTGAACTTTGAGCCACTGGAATTGTGAGAAAATCCTGGGGTGGCAAATGTAGGTTTGCAGTTGGGAATGAGAGAAATACTGTTTATTCTTGTATTCTTTATGAATTTATTATTATTATTATTATTATCATCATTATTATTAACCTGCTTCTGCCCACCTCTGTATATTTCTGTTGTTTTAAAGACTGACTATTTGGTGATTTAATAGGGCAGCTTGTGTTGTCAGACATAGAATTCCAAGTGCTACCTGGACATCTTTGATTCTCCAGGGTCCCAAAGGGCTAGCCATAAGATCCCCTGATCTCATGAAACATTACCCCTATTCAGTGAGAAAATTTTTCACCAGGCTTCTTTCCCCATCAGCTAGAATATCTACAGCCCAACTTGGACCTTAACCCAGCAGGTTTCACTTCCTTGCCATTCACCAAAATTATTCAAACAAGTCAATCACATTCTTCCACAGGAATCAAGAAGACTCTCACTCCTGCTACTACCAAGACTGCTTCTTACAGCTTTTCTCATTCATTCTGCTCCCCAATGCAACCCCCTTGTGGCTATGCATGGTATGTGGTTCCCTCCTTCTCCAGGCTGTGAGTATAAGTGACTAATAAACTGATGTAAATCTCATCTGTATAGTGTCAGGTATGTATTCAACCATCTTGCACTGTTTAGGCAGGAAGATTTCTCTTTCACCAACTGGGTGAACAGTAGTTGATCAGAACAATTGGTGTCACAAACAACTGGATGGCTCAACTAGAATCAAGAATATCTAGACAGCTTTAATTAACGGCTTCTTTGCTAATCAATAGATTCCTGTTACTGGGAAGGATACTTTGAATGGAACTGTCAATTTCTGGCCAGTTTGTGCTTTGGGTTGCTCTGTGTTCACTTATTTCTCTCAGATACTGCCATCTTCTCCCACTTTTAGAAATCAAGTGCATTTCTCACCACCAAGGAAAGAACTATTGATAATTAATTATATCCTGGTATGAAGTGTCAACAGGTAGGGACAGATGGTCTCTGGGATTCCCAACACTTAGTTTGAGGCAGTGGGACCATTCAAAAGCCTATACAGAAGATAATAGGTTATTGATTTACCAATGAGGTTAGGGGCACAAGGGCACAGCATCAGAAATTGGTTGGCCCTTGAGTTCCTCTTGCTAAAGATCAGGCTAAAGCTCTGGAGCACAAAGATTCCAGGGTACAACATGTAGCTTGGTGACTAGAGGTTGATATTTTAAGGTAATTACCTGACCGTCCATCATTTGGGAAGTTACCCCCATCCAACACATGCACCCAGGTCTCTATCTTCTAAGGTCCTTCAGAAAGGCAATATTCCAGGTCACCAACAAAAGACGAATTAACAATGACTTCCTGATTGTTGTTGTTCAGGCAAAGGTAGAAATCTTGCTCATCTACATTGTAGTTTCCCTTGCTGTTGTTGTAAATGCACTGTTAATACCCAAGGGGCCTCTAATGGTTCTAACACTGATGAGAAAAAATGAATGAAAGACATATTTGGTATTCAACTCTTCTCTGAATGCAAATCCCTAGACAATGCACCGGGGCTTTGTTTAATTCTGCTTCTAAACAGCACACAAAGGGCTAATCTTGTGATGATGGAGCTTGATGGCTTCCACCCAGGGCCATATATAAAATGACCTTAATGCATTCAGACAACTTCAACTCCTGAGGATATTGACTAGAATTCCCAGAGGAGGAAGAGAGCTCCCTAACATAGGACCCCCACATCTTTTTCCATACAAGTAGGCATTATGAGTGATCAGACAAAAACTTGATTCCTGAGTGACTAGAGAGTGAAAGAAAGTAAACCCCACAACTACCTAGCAGGAAAGGGCAGGAGCCAATGGGAGATGGTAGCTGCAATCTGCCAACCTCTGGATTGTGGGCCCATTGCTCTTCCACTGCACCACTCTGCTACTTATAACTGTAGTGCAATAAGTAGACTAGTCCTCAGGGTTACAGTGGAAAATACTCTGTGGCACTGTGAAGGGTAATTTTAAATCTGAGTTAAGTTCAGACTTCTTAAACCATAAAACCATTGCCAAGGGGGAGGCTTCTAGCCTTGAGGGTACTAATATGAAGCTCTCTTGAGGAAGAAATTTATAAATAAGAACAGAGTAAAAGAGAACACTTCCTCCCCCCAAATATATCCGGTGACCAAAAAAAAGTTGGGGGAGGGAAGAAGAAATAGAGAGAGAAAGAAAAAAAGAAGAAAAAAAGAAAGACAGAAAGAAAAGCAGGCAAGCAAAAAAGAAGATGCAGAGACAGGAGGAGGAAACAAACAAAATTTGAACAAAGGTCTACAATTTCAACAAATTGGAACTGTAAAATTTACTAAAATAATTTATACAGCAAAAAGGATAAAGGAGCTTTCATTGATTGGCTTTTGTACCTCTACAACACAAGTTTGAATTACCTTCAACATTTGCTTAACTACACCAACTGTCAAAACTTCATGAACTTAATCAGTGCTGGGGCTCAAATTACCAATATACCTGGGCATCCCACCAAATTTAAACATAACACCCTCTATAATCTTAGGGGAATAACTAAATATAAAAAAGAAGACAAATAGGTATGCCTCACCAAAAATTTTTTGGATCTAAATTTCCCATAGTCATTGAGTCCATTCCCACAGTGGGCCTGGGCTTTCTGATATAATGGTTAATAAATTTGCTTAATTCTTTGTCACTTAGAAATTGGCTTGATAAAATGGGACCCCACATACCTCATGGTTAAAATAGTCAATAGGGCACACAATGTGAATTAAAACAAAGCCTTCAAGGAATGAAATTCATTACATAAGACTTAATTAGTGAAAGGGTAGTTATCTCCACTACTTTCTCCATTTTGTAACCCAATCTTGCCTATTCTTAAACCTGGAAAGAATGAATAATGCCTCATGGTGAATTACTGCAACTTTGTTTCTGGGTTTCATCCATTAAAGTTCCCATATCCAATATTCAATATCATTGAAATGACTACACAATGCAATCAGCAATCTGTAAATATTTTGCAACTATAAATGTGGCTAATACGTTCTATTGAGTGCCTATTTGAACAGCCTCTCGGGCACAGTTTTCCCTCACTTCCAAAGTACCTTGTCATTGCACATAATCTTTGCAGAGAAAATCTTAACTATATCTACCTTTCTCCAGAAACATAGATATGACATTACATGACACTGTCTTCTGAGGAGATTCATTTGACAAATTTATAAAGGAGATACAAATCCAACATCTTTATCACTTTGGGTTCTGTAGGCCACATGCTCCTCAGTTAAAATTGTACTTAATCTCACTGATATTATTTACAAATGGGTTTACCTTGAATGAAGTTCCATCTAACAAGAGGCTCTGGAATAAGTTCAAATCGAAAACAACAAATATTCCATTAGTGCCCTCAGAGACTACTTCAGAATCTCCTCTCATACCTCCTGGAGTCTCTGGATCAAATATGATGACTATAAGTTGTTTATGAGCTTCTGATGTAAGAAACTGCCCTTCTCAGCACTGCATTATATACGATTAGAATGGCAATTGCTGGGTTCTCCTGGAAATAGAGATTCACACATAACTTGAGCCTGTGACTATACCTAACTACCAATTATACTTTGGGTCATGAAAGCAGCATTTCACAAGCTTGGCACAGTTACCAAGGACCCCTTGCTATAAGATGCAGCCCAACTGGGGCCCTCTGGCATATTCCACATGCATGTGGGTGTGACATCTCTACCCTCAATACCTTGCTTGATGCTATAATGTTGAGGAGCTAATTCCTCCCCACAACCCTTGACTACCTGAGGAGTCCCTTGGGATAAAATGATAAAACAGCAAAGGGGATTCATATACTTTATGTGAGTGGCATAGACTATATGGATAGCACCATCATAAGTGATGGAACTCAGTGGGATGTTGCTGTTTTCCATTGTTTAACCAGAATGTCCCTGATAAAAAGGACAGGACCCAAGGGTCAGCACAATTGGCCAAATGTAAGGCAGTCATCTTAGTACTAGATGTCACAACAACAAATGGACCATCTGCACTTTTTCTTTTATAAACTCTTAGACTATTTTCTAAATGTTGCCCTCTTTGGGATAAAGAATTCTGGGAATCTCTTGTCCCACAGATACACAAAATGTAAATCAAGGTAACAGATGTCTCTATGTATATACTAAGAACACAATAAAAGGCCTCACTAGGACATTCTTTATCTCTTTTTGATTTTCAGAAATTACTGATAGAGACCGAGACACATATTTTACTTCTTAGAATACACAATTCTGGGCTCTTAAAAAAGACATTTAATGGAACTTTTGTTTCTTTAATAGGTCCCATACAGCCTGTTAAATTTAGTGACATAATGGCCTCTTCAAAGAACTTCTATTTAAGTCAGAAAGTGATAAATAGACCCTCTGTTGGATGTCACCATTTCCACAGGGATTGATTAAATTCAAGCCCCAAGAGACATATAGTTCCTATACTAATGTCACTCAGACCCCTCAGTTCTTATTATTGGCCATAAAAGGGGGTAACCCTCTAAAGTTCATGCTTTTGAAGACTATCCCATCACATGATTCTCTCCCCCAGTGTCACACACCTACTTTGCTTTGTAGGGGGACATTTCTACTCCCTTAAAAGTCTTAGTTATTATCAAGGGACTCAAATTATGTCAAGGCCTCAAGAAGTCAATAATCATGTCTGATCTAAAATTTTAAGTGCTGCCTTGACATCTTTGAGGCCCACAGGACCTCATTAGCCTAGCTGTGAGGTCCTCTGCCCCTACCAAACAGGTCTCTTGTCACCACCACCTTGTAGGTAAATCTCCCCTACCCAGCTAGTTATGCCATCAGCCAGAACAGCTACACATGACCTGGTTCTTTACCAAAAGGTTTTCACATCCCTACAAGCTTATAGAATTATTCCAACAAGGCAATCACTGGCTACAGTGATGTGTTCACTTTGTAAAAATTCATGATTTGTATATTTTTCTGTTTGTATATTATTCTACAATAAAACAGAAAATGTTTTTTTAAAATTCAAACTAGTTTAACACATACTATTAAGAGAATAAAAAGTTCTATGTATGAGCCCGAAAGTGTAGCTTTCAGACTGTCAGGGTAGATATTGTGCATAAAAGCATATCTATAAGTGTGAAGATAAAATAGACTTTCATTGGTTTTAATAGACCCTAGAAATGAGAAATATAGCTGAAGGCACTTGTAATCTTGTCAACTGCTATAATTTCTCTTTAGTGTAACTGGTGGTATTTGAATAAGGCAGTGTTCTAGTAGAATATAAAATCCAAATTAAATAAAGGAAATTTTCTTCAAAATAAAAATTCCATTTGTTTTAAATATTATTAATCCTATAAATACAAATATTTTTCTCATACACATACACACATGTACATTATAATACATGTTTAAAACATACTCTGGACCAATCATTCTCAAACTTCTGTGTGCATAATAATTTCTGAAAAGTTTGCTAAAAATCAGATTATCAGCCCCAATGACAAGAGTTTCTGAATTAACAAGTCAGGCCAAAGCCCACAAATTTGCCTTTCTGAAACTTTCCCAGGTGTTGCTGATGCTGCTGGTTTTAAGGCCACACTTTGAGAACCACTGAAATAGATACAATTAAATCTATTAAATTGAGAAAGAAAACTGTTCTCTTAAGCTTATAAAGTTTTAGATGAGTTTAAAATTTTTATTTTAAAATAGGTTTTATTGATTTTTTAGAGAGAGAGGAAGGGAGAAAGAGAGAGAAATATCGATGTGAGAAAGAAACATAGATTGGCTGCTTCCTGCATGCCCCACACTGGGGATCGAGCCTGCAACCTGGGCATGTGCCCTGACTGGGAATTGAACCGGGACCTGGTCATCCATGGGATGACACTCAATCCACTGAACCACAATGGCCGGACAAAATTTTTAATTTAATATTTAATAATTTCTATTGCTAAGAATAGAAACTTTTATAAAGTAAAGGTGGGTGGCATGTGTTACAGCAAGTAGGATTTAACAGTTATTAAATCCATTAAAGTTCATCCTGAATGGAGAATATAGTCTCTGAAGGGTATACACAGAACATCCTTTCTCAGAGAATGATAATTTATATAGTTATTTACTGGATTTCACAAAATAATATAAATGATATAGATTGTCTGGCTTATTTAATTCCCAGATGTTTCCCAAACTGAAGAAAAATTCACATGGAAGGAAACAAAACAATCAGTTCAATTGTGATATAAAATGTAATTACATATATGAATGGCAGTATTTCCGATATTGTCTGAAAATGGAGATACATTGATTGAAAGGATAGTGTTTGAATCAATTCTATGAAATTCTGTAGATCTATTTGCAGACAAGGTTTTTCTTTCAAGAAAGTTACCAGTTCTTCTTAAGGTATCACGATAGTAATTATTTTGCCATATCTGTAATTTGTGGAAGCAGACATTTCAAAGGCATGAATTACATGCCACTCTCAGGTCTTCATGTACTTATTTTATGTTATCCTTGCAAGTGCTGTCAGTTAAGTTGTGTACTCATTTGAAAAACAGGAAACTGAAACTAAGAAAAGTTGAGTTTTTCAATCTCATAAATACAGTAAATATAATACACCAGATTTAGATCCAAGGCAATTAGACTTTGAAGCAGAGTTCTGTTCTATTTAATCAAATTCTTTGAGGGTAGCTGGGTTACATGCTTTCTGCTTCTCTATAGTCAACTTAGGTAAAGATATGAACAGAGATGTCACACGATGAAAAAAAAATTAGCAGAAAGATACTATATTGTTTTTTTGGTAATGTAAGTTTCAACATGTTCCTAGGGTCTGACTGAGGTCTTACTCATGACTTAGCTAAGTCTCTTCCCTAATCCTGAACTCTTTTCTCAGACCTAAGTGTATCTTCTGCATCCCACTTAGCTCCATGATTCTCAGTGCCAGACCTCATCAATGTCTCTCCTTATCTGAGTTTTTTCTTGTTAAATAATATATAGCCACACCATTCTAGGTCACTACTCTGATCACACACTCTGCTCCATTGAAACTTGACTGTATTTTATTATTCTAAAGCTTTAGGGTGGTTATAAGTGCATCTGTACTATTACTACTAAGCAATAACATTTAGTGAACAATTGTGTGCTGTTCAGTAAATACTACATGCATATTATTCCAACTGTTGTGTGCTAGTCAGTAAATACCAAGTGCATATTATCCCATTTAATTACATGCATTATTTTATTTACACAATAATTCTATAAGTATTAGGTTTATCCTTATTTCAATTTATATTGAGATTCATTATAGAGAAGGTTAAGAAGTTTTGATTAAATAAAGGTCAATCAAGGGCCAAAGAATGTTTAAGCTTCATGCTGTACTTGGGATTAAGATACTGGGAAGGTTCCTGGGACTGAATATAAGAGCAGTATTAAAATTCTTATTCGGGCTTCACATAAAGATGATGAAGTAGGTAAATGTGATATTGCATCCTCCCACAACTACATCAAAATTACAACTAAACTACAAACAACACTCTTCAAAATGGTCTGAAATCTAACTGAACAAAAGTCCTACAACTAAGGATATAAAGAAGAAGACATGCCAAGACTGATAGAAGGGGTAGAGATGCTAAACAGGCTGGTCCCACACCCACATGTGGTGGTTAAAAATCTGGAAGCCTATCACAGGTGCAGAGGCTAACCTTGAGGAGTGAGGGGTCTCAGCCTCACACCAGGTTCCTTAGCCCAGGGTTCTAGTGCCAGGAAGAGACGTCCTCATAACTTCTGGCTATAAAAACCAGCAGGGATTGTGGCTGAGTGAGACAGAGGACTTTTGGTGTCTCAGATGTTCCTTTTGAAGAGCCTGAGCACAGACTTACTGATACTAATTCTCTCTAGGCTCCAGTGCTGGGGCAGTAAGTTGAAAGGTGACAGAAACATACGGAGAAGAACTGAATTATCTGTCTTTAGGGTGAGGCCTAGAGGGGCTGCCTTCTCCCAGACAGAGGCGCTGGCAAAGGCCGTTATTATTTTTATTTTTATTTTTTGCTGAGCCCTCCCCTGACAGAGTGTGGCACCATATCTGAGTTTCCATCAACCTGGCTAACAATGTCTGCCCTGCCCTGGTGATCCCCTGAGACCATGTCCCACCCAACTTGCAGGCCCACCCAAACTATTTCCAGTGGCTTTTATAAACAAATGGCCTACCTTGGCTCATGCTGTAGACTTTCCTAAAATCTTTCAAAGATTTTCAAACCCCAAACAAGCAGCATCTGCCCTCAGCGTACTCCATGCCACTTGCTAAGTGGCCCCAGGCCTGGCACTAGCAGCAGCTGGCCTTGGTTTGCAACTTGGCCTCTCCTGGGTACCTCAAAGTCCAGCATAAGTAGCAGTCATCTTCTGATCACTTTGTAGTTCATGGCAGATGGCTCTGGGCAGGGCACAGGTGGCAGCTGACCTTAGCATGTGACTCTTGGGGACCTCAGAGTCAGGTCACCCTATAGAGAGCTTCAGACCACACTGAAGCATCACCCAATCACCACTATGAGTGACACATTTAAGGGGCAGACTCATTGGGCGCAGAGCCCCATTGAAGTGAGTCCTGCTTTGTAGGGTTGGCCCCTGCACAGATCCACCACTGTGGTGGTAACCAGTCTTCCCAACAGATCAACCTGGGGGTTAATTCCTCCCAATGTTGTTCCAACTTCATTAAAGACTCAACTAAATCAGGAGGGTTCACACAGCTCATACAAGGGGCACACCTGGAGTGCCCAGCTCAGGTGACTAGAGACACTGTGCCACTGGGCCCTACAGGACATGTACTACATTAGGGCCACTTTACCAAGAACTGGAGAGCTAGCAACTCTACCTAATACACAGAAACAAACACAGAGAAGCAGCCAAAATGAGGAGACAAAGAAACATGTCCCAAATGAAAGAACAGAACAAAACTCCAGAAAAAGAACTAAACAAAATGGAGTCAAACAATCTAGCAGATTAGTTATAAGGATGCTCAACATATTTAAGGGAAGAATGGATGCACTTAGTGAGAACTTCAATAAACTGATAGAAAACATAAAAATGGAGATAGAAACATTAAAAAAAAACAGTAAGAAATGAAGAATACAATATCTGAAATAAAGAATACATTGTAAGAAATTAACAGTAGAGTAGCTGAAGCAGAGGATCAAATCCATGGTTTGAAAGATAGGGAAGCAGAAAACACCCAATCAGAACAGCAAATAAAAAAATAAAAAATAAATAAAAATGAGGATACTTTAAGAAGACTCTGGGACAACTTCAAGCACACCAATATTTGCATCATTGGGGTGGGGCAGAAAGAGAAGAGGGAGAGCAAATTAAAACATAATAATAATGGTAAAATTCCTTAACCTGGTGAAGGAACTAGACATACAAGTCCAGAAAGTACAGAGAGTCTCAAACTAGATGAATCCAAAGAGGCCCATCATAATTAAAATGTTAAAGATTAAAGGCGAAGAGAGAATTTTAAAAGCAGCAAGAGAAGAGCAGTTAGTTACTTACAAGGGAGCTCTCATAAGATTGTCAGCTCATTTCTCAACAGAAACTTTGAAGGCCAGAAGGAATTTGCAAGAAATATTCAAAGTGATGAAAAGCAATGACCTACAACGAACACTACTTTACCCAGCAACGCTATCATTTAGAATCAAAGAACAGATAGCTTCTCAGACATGAAAAAACTAAAGGAGTTCATCACCTCCAAACTCGTACTACAAGAAATGTTAAAGGGTCTTCTTTAAGAAGAAGGAGAAAAATATACATATATATAGTTAATAAAATGTCAATAAATACATAAGCTATCAATAATTACTTTAAATGCAAATGGATTAAGTTCTCTAATCAAAAGACATACAATAGTTGAATGGATAACAAAATAAGACTCTTACATATGCTGTCTATAGGAGACTCACTTAGATAAAAAGACAAAGCCTGAAATAAAGGAATGGAAAATGATATTTCATAAAAAATACAAGCAAACAAAGAAACAGGCTGTGATAACAATACTTATACAAGACAAAATAGACTTTAAAACAAAGCCTATAACAAGAGACAAAGAAGAGCCCAGCAATTCCATTTCTGAATATTTGTTGGAAAAAAAACCAAAACACTAAATAGAAAAGGCATATGCATCCATGTGTTCTTTGCAGCATTATTTACAATAGCCAAGTTATAAAAGCAACCTAAGTGTCCCTCAATAGATGAATGGATAAAGAAGTGGTGCTTATATACAATGAAAAATGACTCAGCTCCCCCCCTAAAAAAAAAAAAAAATTTACCATCTGAAACAACATGGATGGACCTAGAGGGTATTGTTCCAAGTTAAATAAGACATACAAAGAAAGACAAATGCCAGATTATTTTACTTAAATATGGAATATAAAAAAATATTCAACGAAAAAGCAGAATAGAAACAGACTCATTGAAACAGAACATTTTAGTGGTTGCATGATCAGAGGTGGTTGGTTGACTGGGTGAAAAAGGTGAAGGGATTAAGAAGTACAAATTGATTGTTACAAAATAGTCGTGGGGATGTAAAGTACAGCATAAGAAATATAGTCAACAATATTGTAATAACTATATATGGTGTCAGATGGGTATTAGATTGATCAAAATGATCATTTTGTTAAATAGCGAATCACTGGCTTGTACACCTGAAACAACTGTAATTGAAAAATAAAATAAAATAATTTTTAAAATTATTTTTCTGTCTACTTTCCAAAATGATTTAAAATTGATAGTACAACTAAAGCACATTAAAAACTAATTAAAATACAGAAGAGGACTGGGCTGTTGGAAGGGTATGTAAAGCAATATGAGGTAGTGTAATAGGCAATATTATAGGTTTAACAAACATTTTTATGGTAATATTAAGTTTTTATTTTTCCAGGGAAACAGTTTTATTAATCTGGTCCTTAATTGACTATCCATAAAATTACATGATAATATTTATCCTATCTACCTTTCTGTATGATATGGCAAAATAAAAAATAAATTTGATGCTTCTTTAATTTATTCAACAAATACACATTTAATCAATTACGATGTTACCAAACCTTTTCCTGGAAACTAAGGATTGAACAGTGAGAAAAAAAGAAAAAAGAAATCGACAAGCAATACCACGTGGAACTTACATGAGGGAAAGCAAATTATGAACACATACATAAATTACATAATTTCCAAGAGTGTTAGTGTATGTCAAAGTGTATTTTGTAAAAATAACTTTTATTCAAATTTAAAATATTGCTGTCAACATCATAACCATTTAGTATTTTTTAAATATGCCTTATCTTCCTTGATGTGCTGTTGTCTCAATTTTTAAATCAATGATGACTGGTAAACTGATTTCCCCTACATGTAGTAATTTAAATTAATAGATTTATCATAAATTGTCAACACAAAATAAATAAAAATTATTAGACATGACAAACCAGTGAATAAAGTAATAATAGTCATATATTAAAATAAAATTAGTTTGCTAATCTTCAGCATTTTATGAATTTATAGATCAATGTTTATATTAGGGGTTTTATTAATTAATTTATTAATGAAACTTTATGTTTCAATATTTTTGCAAACTCACGAAGCTAATCTCTGCTGTCAATCTTTATATAAATAAAGAGTAAATAATATTTGTCTTCTGCCATAGTGCCTTAGAAAGCTTTTTACTTAAAACATACACAGTTATACAAATAGAATAACAATATCCAGTCAGAGAATAAAGAAAATTCTTCACTGTAAAAAATAATAAAATTTTTCATTTATTCTTTTATTTTACTACTAGTTCAGTGTTTTGTTTAACATTTAAGACATATAGCCTCATTTACATACCCCCTGTTTTCAAGGTCTGAACTGAACTTTTTAAAAGAGTAAATTCTGTGGTGGCTTATATATAAAGTGTTTTTTCAATGTCTGCTCAAATTCAAGACTAAAAAAATACATTTATTTGTTAGGTGCAGTCACTGTGTCAAAGACACAGCTTTTCTATCCCTCAGTGGGGGGAAAGGTATTCAGCTTATTTTGGAAACATGACATTATGAGGAAAAAAAACAAATAATAATCATTTATCCACATACTATTTTATCTGCTATCATATATTAAATTAGTGTGCACATTAGATTTTTCACCCAGCTCCCACAATCCCCTCCCTTCTTACAACTATCAGTTTTTTCTCTGGGTCTATGAGTCTGTTTCTATTTTGTTTGTTAGTTTATTTTGTTCATTAGATTCCACATATACGTGAAATCATATGGTATTTGTCTTTCTCTGACTGGCTTATTTCACTTAGCATAATACTCTCCAGGTCTATCAATGCTGTTGCAAAACATAAGAACTCCTTTTTTTTTATGGTCAAATAGTATTCCATTGTGTAAATATATCACAGCTTTTTTATCTACTCATCTACTGATGGGCACTTGGGCTGCTTCCAAATCTTGGCTATTGTAAATAATGCTGTAATGAACACAGGGGTGCATATATTCTTTTGAATTAGTGTTTCGGATTTTGGATACATTCCCAGAAGTGGAATTGCTGGGTCATAAGGCAGTTCCATTTTCAATTTTTTGAAGCAACTCCATACTGCTTTCCATAGTGGCTGCACCAGTCTTCATTTTCAGCAAGAGTGTGTGAGGGTTCCTGTTCCTCCACATCCTCACCAATACTTGTTGTTTGTTGATTTATTGATGATAGCCATTCTGACAGGTGTGAGGTGATATTTCATTGTAGTTTTAGTTTGCATTTCTCTGATGATTAGTGACAATGAGCATCTTTTCATATGTCTGTTGACCATCTGTATGTCTTCTTTTGAGAAGTGCCTATTCGAGTCCTTTGTTCATGTTTTAATTGGATTGTTTGTTTCTTTGGTGTTGAGTTGTGTAAGTTCTTTATAAATTTTGGAAATTAACCCCTAGCACAAACAACAAGTGTTGGCGAGGGTGCAGAGAAAAGGGGACTCTACTACACTGCTGGTGAGAATGCAGACTGGTGCAGCCACTATGGAAAACACTATGGTGTTACCTCAAAAAATTAAAAATTGAATTACCATTTGACCCAGTGATCCCACTCCTAGGAATATACCCTAAGAAGCCTGAAACACCAACCAGAAAGAATACATGTACCCCCATGTTCATAGCAGCACTATTTACAATAGCTAAGATCTGGAAACAGCCCAAGTGTCCATCAGTAGACGAATGGATAAAAAAGCTGTGGTACATATACACAATGGAGTACTATGCAGCTGTAAGAAAGAAAGATCTCTTATCCTTTGCGCTGACATGGGAGGACCTGGAAACTATTATCCTAAGTGAAACCAGCCAAGCAGAGAAAGACAAATATCATATGATCTCACTTATTTCTGGAATATAATAAACATAACAGTCTGAGGAACAGGGTAGTCCCAGAGACGTGGAAGTAGGGTACAGACTGACAATTGCCAGAACAGGGGGTGGGGGAGGGGAGCGATGAACCACAGAACTTGTCCGCATGTAGTCATAACCAATGGACATGGACAACAAAACTGGGGACGGGGCAGGGAGGGAGGGGGAGGAGGGTGACAATGGGGGAAAAGGGAGAAACATCTGTAACAAAAATAAATTAATAAAATAAAAAAAAATAAAAAAGAAATTAACCCCTAGCAGATATATCATTGGCGAATATGTTCTCCTACTCAGTGGGTTCCCTTTTCATTTTGTTGATGGTTTCCTTTGCTGTACAAAAACTTGTTAGTTTGATGTAGTCCCACTTGTTCATCATTTCTTTTGTTTCGCGTGCCTGAGGAGATATATAAAAAAATATTGTTGCGAGAATTGTTTGAGATTTTACCATGTTTTATGGTTTCGAGTTTTGCATTTAGATCTTTTTTTAAATCTTTTTTTTTTTCTTTATTGATTTGAGAGAGAGAGAGAGGAAGGGAGAGGGAGAGAGAGATAGAAACATCGATGAGAGAGAACATCGATTGGCTGCCTTCTGCATGCCCCTCACTGGGGATCGGGCCCACAACCTGAGCATGTGCCCTGACCGGGAATCGAACCAGCAACCTCTTGGTGCATGGGTCGATGCTCAACCACTAAGCCACACTGGCTGGGCTACATTTATCCTCACCCAAGGACATTTTTTTTTTTCATTTTTTGTTCAGATAGGTGGGAGGGAGAGAGAGGAAGAGAGAGAGAGAGAAACATCGACGTGAAAGGGACACACCGAGTGGCTGCCACCCGCATGACCAACCAGGGCCGGGGACAAACTGCAACCGAGGTACATGCCCTTAGCGGGAACCGAACCCGGGTCTCTCTGGACCGCAGGCCGACGCTCTAACCACTGAGCCAAACCGGCCAGGGCGGCTGGGCTACATTTAAATATTTAATCCATTTTGAGTTTATTTTCTGAATGGTGTAAGAAAGTAGTCTAATTTTATTTTTTTCACTTGTCTATCCAATTTTCCCCACAGATTTATTGAATAGATTGTCTTTACCCCATTGCATGTTCTTACCTCTTTTGTCATGTATTAATTGAGCATTAAGGCATGGGTTTATTTCTGGGCTCTCTATTCTGTTCCATTGATCTATGTGTCTTTTTTTTTTTCCAAGAACTATGCTGTTTTGATTACTATGGCATTGCAGTATAGTCTGATATCAGGTATCATGATTCCTTCAACTTTGTTTTTTTCTCAAGATTACTGTGGTTATTTGGGGTCTTTTGTGGTTCCATACAAATTTTTGGAAGATTTGTTCTAGTTCTCTAAAACAAGCCATTGGTATCTTATAGGAACTGCGCTGAATCTATGGATTGCTTTGGGTAGTATAGACATTTTAACTATTTTACATGTATTTAATTTAATCCTTACAAAAATCTCTGAGATGGCTACTACTGTCATTTCTGTTTACAGATGAGGAGATTGAAGCACAAAGAAGTTAAGAACTTGCCAAAGGTCATACATAGAGTAAAAAGAAGGATCAGTATTTTAAGCCAAGCAGCCTTTGAGTTCATGAATATCACAGACTATCTTTTTATTCTATTAATATTGAAAATAATAATAACAGCTACTAGGTAGTGAATTCTTACTATGTGCTAGCTACTCCTTCATTTTATGAGGTCAAAATTATTTCCTCTTTCTTACAGATGAGGAGCCTGAGCATGTAACTCAAAGAGGTTAAATAACTTGCCGAGGTCATAAAGCTAGTAATGGGCTGAGCCAAGAGTCAAAGGAGCCCACACAAGTATTACGCTATGTTATTCCCTAGGTATAACATACTAATATATGACAGAATACAACTGCGTGTTGTGTAATAGTAAAACAACATAATAAGTAAAACCAGAATTGGGCCCGGTCGGTGTTGCTCAGTGGTTGAGCATCGACCCATGCACCAAGAGGTCACAGGTTCGATTCCCGGTCAGGGCACATGCCCAGGTTGTGGGCCAAATCCCCTGTGGGGGACATGCAGGAGGCAGCCAATCAATGTTCTCTCTCATTGTTGTTTCTATCTCTCTCTCCCTCTCCCTTCCTCTTTCTCAAAAAAAAATCAATAAAGAAAAAGAAAACAAAACAAAAAACAGAATTGGTATAACCATCGGCATTCTAAGAAAATTGGTATATTTCACATCAAAAAGAATATCTATATATTAATATAATTATTCCTTTTCCTGGTCAGGGAGGGAAGAAGGATTTTATGAATTTCTAGGACTATTCAGTTGAATGCATTAATGACTACTTGCATATGCAAAATAATCCTAGAGTTAAATAAAGGTAGAGAGGCAAATAGTTCTGCAAAATTAAAATGAGAATATTACTGAAAGACATCCCTGATAAAACCCTCAGATAATTCAAATCTTCTGTCAGGCCTGAACTTACTGAATTCTTATTAGTGGCATTTTTAAAGAAAAGGGGGCTATGTTTCATGGCTAATCTTTCTCTGAGCAGAATCAAGGCAGCACAGGTAGGCTGGTGAGCTGAATAACTTTTGGAGATCTTTAGATGGACAAACAGTTCCTGGTTCACCTGGGGCAGAGTTTTGGCCAGTTGTGTGTTTACTTATACTTATATTCATAAAATGTATTTGTAAGCATGCCACTTACATAACTATAAACACACACACACACACACACACACACATACACACACTCACTCACACTCACACACAAAAATTGGCAGAAAAGGCAATTGCTACATTATGGTTTGCCAGAATTAAGAGGCAAGAGATAAGGGAAGAGGCTCAGAATACCATTTTTGTGCCTTAGTAAGAATAAATTTAGATTAAAAAATTTTTTTTTAGTTTTTCATAGCTAACTTATTTTTGCAGGAACTGTATGCTATTTTGATCATGTTGAATGTCCTTTCCAGTTATATTTAATCCAGATTTAATTTAATATCTCCTGTTACAGTATCAATGCATGACAATTCATAGCTTTAGCAAATTTCTTTTCTGTGGTACTTAGTTTGCTATGAGTTGTTAAAATAGGATTAGATCTTTCCCTTTAGGCTGATTGGAATTTTCTCTTCATACTGGGTAAGAATGCCACATAGGAATGACTCAAGCCATTCCACCACAGGAAATGTCCTCAGGGCTTTTTGTTTGTTTGCAAACATGTTTGGATGGTAATTTCTTACCATTATTCATCTTTTCTCCCTTCTTACATTCAGAGCCCGCAGTTGGCCTGTTAATTACACCTGAAAATAAAATTGCTGTCATCAGTTCTCCATCTGTTATTGGCAACTGATTCTAACTTAAACATAAAGCTAATAGAGGTTATGGAGGGTTAATTATCAGCTCTCACGGAAGTGCTGCACTTTTGACTCTTCCACTGGCCTCAGTTAACAAGCTGCCTGCAACTACATTAGCAGTAGCAACACTGACTGGTTTCTCTGGGTCAGGCTCCTCTGATCTTTACACTCTAGACTTGCCATCAGTTCATTCTCTTCACCCAACCTTATCTGCAACCAAGCTCCTCAAACTGATTTGTTTAAAGGCATAAAATAAGAAAATCACGATTAAAATTTGGGGGGGGGGGCGTGACTACCTCTTAACTTTCTCTTTTTATTATCGTGTTTACTTCTCTGCTCCTTTCCACTAAATTCTTAATGAAAATATGTACTGTTCATTCCCAACGAAGGTGGACCTCTTATGAAACAAATCTGCTCTGAGCTGTGCCTCAGAGGGCGCCCTTCAGATATGCAAAACAGTTAACCTTTAACTGAGATGGGTATGTCCTATTTAGACATAGCTCTCAGACTGAGCTCTTTACATATGCCACAGAAACATAATGGGGGATTTTCCATTTACCCTTAGATCAGTCTTGCTTGCAAATAATCAATTAGAAGAACATAAAATGGTAAATATATATAAAACATAAGAAATACAAGTTTTCTAACTTTTAACTTTTAAGAGATTTATTGAGATATAATTCACATACAATTCACCCATCTAAGGTGCACGGTTGAATGGTTTTTATAGTAGTCACAGAGTTGTGCAACAATGATCACAGTCTATTTTAGAAAATTTTAATTATCCAAAAAAGAAATCCCGTATGACTTTGATGTTATCTTTGCAGTGAATTCAGTAATGCTGCCACCATATTCATGGCCATCCAAAACATCAGAATGTGGTCTTATTTGTAAGAGGGGGTCGTTGCAGATGTAATTAAAGATGTCAGTGTTATAACCTGACGGCGAGATAACCAGAGACGCATGGCCGAATTGTAAAGGAGCACTTTATTTCGCCGGCGGGCTGCGGAGGGCATAGTTTCCCCTCAGATCAACAGCCATGATTCTCCTTGCTCCTCCCATTTTAAAGACAGAAACTCCCTCCTCCTTTTGCCCCCTCCCCTCAGGGAACCAGTACAATAGTGGGAGTGACAGAGACCACAGAAGTCAAAATTAGCATTATTTACCGAAGGCCTAAGCACTTACAAGTACCTGCAAATACCTAATACTCAGGAAACTGCAAATGCCTCCCAACTCCTGGGGCCACTATAATCTTAGGCAAAATTCCTTTCTGTCTAGGGGTAATTAACCTATTGTTGGAAGAATATCGAGGAATGTCTATTGGTGACAAAATGGAGTCTTTTAGTCGCCTTAACCAAGGGGCCTACATAAAATGGAATCTAGTTGCCTTAGCCTTGGAGCCCACAACATCAGCATGATGTCACACTAGAGTTAGATCCAATGACTCTCGTGAGTTTTGTTGATAATGGGGAAAGTTATAAATGTGTGGGTGCAGGGAATATACGGGGAAGTTTTATACATCTTTCTTGTTTTGTTTTTTTATAAATCTAAAAACTTATATAAAATATAAATTTTTTACAATATTAAAAATATTGAAGAAATCTTAGAAAGATCTAAATAGACATTACTTGTTCATGTATTGAATAAACTCAATATGATTACAACAAATCTCCCCAAATTGATCTTTGCACTCAGTAAAATCACATTTAAAATTCTCGTCAGCATTTCTGTAAAAATTGGCAAGGTAATTTACAAATTTTCATTGGAAAAAAAGACTAAGATCACCTTTCAATAGCTCTAATTCTGTCAATGAAATGAATTAGGAAGGGAGAAATAGAGAGAGAGAAGGAAGGAGAGAGGGAGGAGAGGACAGGAAAAGGGAAGAGAGAAAGGGAGAGAGAAAAATATCTATCATGTGTTCATGAAAGAGACCGTTTTAAGGTTCAGTAGGTCCAACAAATAATTTGTGAATAAAAAAATAATTCTAGAACTTAATTTGGATAGTTACACCAAAACTGTGATTTTAATGTACAAGAGACATTTTAATGACCTAGGGAAAATCAACCCCAACCCCCTATTTGTCCTTTAAACTTCTATGGATTTAGAGAATATCTTGTAACAGGATCATAAATAGACCTTACAATTGCAGACTATGTCAGTGAAAATAATATGCTACTTGAGGTTATTGATTCCTTTCACAGATTTTAGTTGGAAAGAGGACAAGTACAGACAGATTCAAGTATAGGTTTTCTTATCAGGTGTGAACTAAAAAAAATGGACATATTGTGTGTTCACAATCCTAAGCTAAATGCTACCAATCATGGTGGGTAAGGTAGTAGCAGGAAAATAAATGTTTACTAAAAGTTTGTGAACAAACATTAAAGAACCTGATGCTCTCTGGTTTAGTTTCCTCCAATAAGCTATTAACAGTCTTATAAACTATTATAAGCCTATTATCAGTCTTATAAGTTACTAAAAGTCTATTTGAGCCCGGCCGGTGTGGCTCAGTGGTTGAACGTCAACCCATGCACCAAGAGGTCGCCAGTTCGATTCCCAGTGAGAGCACATACCCAGGTTGTGGGCCCAATCCCCAGTGGGGGACATGCAGGAGGCAGCCAATCGATGTTCTCTCTCATCGATGTTTCTATCTCTCTCTCCCTCTCCCTTCCTCTCTCTCTCAAATCAATAAAGAAAAAAAATTTTTTTAAGTCTATTTGAAACAATAAAAAACAAAAAACAAAAGCAAAGTGTGGACTTTTTCCTGTAGGAATTATTAAAAAAATTAATGATATTGTCTCCAGAGATAGTCACACTCCAGTTTATAAACCTAGTTAAATCATTAAAACAAAGCTTGAGTAAAGGACTCAAAGAAAACATAATGGAGAAATGAAAATAGAATCAGCACCTCCAATAGCAGAATTAGAATTTTTATTAAAGATAAGCAAAACCAAAATGTGATTTTAAAAATACCTAAAGACTACTTGTGAAAACAAAGGATACACATGCTTTTTCCCAAGAATATTATCCTCTGATTCTGAGATCCTTCCGTAATGATTTTGGCCACATGGTAAGGAGAATAATTTTAAAATATATACTGGGCCTAATTTGAGAGCTAAAATAGCAGCAAAAATAGAAATAGATTATAAATTGTTTTGCTGCTGCAATTAATGGAAAATATTCCTGATATGAACAACCTACCTAAGCCATTTGAAACAGCGAGTCTGTACATTTAGTGTACACAGACTGCTTGCCTTTGATAGGTGATATTTGATAAAGTGAGAGTGAATGATCACTTGAACTTCTATAAACAATTCCACTGAAAACAGAGGAATTACATAGTTCCACAGGTGTAGTTGAAAAAATACTTCTCAGTATTTGGATTTCTCAGTATAAGTCACATCAAGAAAGTGCTTTGAGATCTATCAACTGAATGAAAGATAGGGTAAGAAAATGTTCCTTTACTTGCCTGCAGGTAGTTTGCTAACTGAGAGTTTCAACTGCTACACGCCAATCCCACTGACCATTTCATTTAGGTTTTTGTGTCTCCAACTAGTTCATATAATCAGCATGTGGCATTCCTTGCGCACATCTAACACTCAACTCTGGGTAATTATCTCTCCCTTTTTTGGGTGAGAACACTGACTTTCCGCTATCTTTTTGGAGGTAAGTAAGGAGACTTAATATTTGGAGATTTCCTCTCAGTATGTAGCCAAGCTAAAATACACTAAGGGTAAAAACAACAACAACAGCAACAACAACGAAACCTGGTTTGCCAACACTAGAACTTGCATTAACACTGATAGGAATCAGTTCTACTCTGAGAGTTCACTGTGATGTTAGGAGCTGCAATAATGGGATTGTGCCTTAATGTAAAATTTGAAAGTCTGTTCCAAATTTATATCAAAACCAAAGTAGAGAAATGGCTATGTCCCCAATCTAAGAAATGTAGATCAATATTTTGAAGCAATCAATCAGAGTTAGAGTGATCTTGAAAGAGCAAAACCAGTAGGAATTGACAGAAATCCTAGGTAGGGCACTGGGTTTTCCATTGAGATTAGAATAATTTTTGAGTAGCTTCACCTCTAACCTAAGGGACAGGGTGATCTAAAGTGAGACAGCCCATGAAGAGCTTATTCTGTGTGTGTGCACATGTGTGTAAGTGAGTGTGTGTGTGTGTATTCACTTATCTTCCAGAGTGTTAACAGGAACACAAGTTGAGAAAAATAATGTCTATTGACATGGAGATATTGTGTAGACTGCTAGGCTCAATCACTGTGTCAGTTCTCAGGGCAAGCTTTCCTTTTCATTTCATTGAATTAGTGTGCCAATACCAGGACTCATTAATGCCAGTCATGGGGCTTTCAGAGTTGAACGCAAGCAGATGAAACTACAATGCTGTGTGACCATAAATGTCCACTCTAATAATTACATAAGTATGCAGTTGAGAATGTACATTTTCTCTAATGAAATGCATTTGGACTCTCATGATCAATAATTTACATAAGCAGATGGTCTATATAACATATGGGGCTTTTAATTTCTTTAGAGGAGTGGTTCTGAATCTTGGCTGCATATTTCAATTATCTGAGGAATTTTTTTTTTTTTTTAATTCTGAAGATCTTGTTTAATTCCCAAATTAAATCAGAATCTCTTAAGAAGCGGTCTGAAGAGTATAATTAAGCTTCCCAGGTGATTTTTTAAAAATGTTTTTCATTGATTTTTTTAGAGAGAGAGGAAGGGAGAGGGAGATAGAAACATCGATGTGAGAGATAAACATCGATCAGCTGCCTCCCACATGCCCCCTACTGGGGATCGAGCCCGAAACCGGGGCATGTGCCCCGACTGGGAATCAAACCAGTGACCTCTTGGTGACCGCTTAACCACTGAGCCACACTGGCTGGACAAGGAGAGTGTTAATGGAACCAATCAGTTTAAGGCACAGATCTCAAACTCAAATAATTTCAGGAGCCAAGAAAGTAGTGCAAATGTGGGTTGTATATGAGAATATAAATGACAACTGACAGTCTTATTGTTATAGGAATAATAAGAGCCAGTGAAACACTGGAAGAAGACGTGCAGTTTTAACCTATATTTTCTGTTTGTGAATAAAGACAAAATTTTGTGATTTTGTAAGAGTACTTTAAAGGCTAATATTTTAAGTGATTTTACAATTTTAGTTCTAAATAATAGCAATAAATGCATATATTGATGACCCTAAAGACCAATTCTGTCTGGATCAAATCACTTCCCTATCTCCCAAACACATCCTTGGTTAAGTGTAGTTAGCTCATATCTGCTAATGAGATCTAATTTTGCACAGATTTTTTCCAATGGTACCTCAATAATGTCACACTGATAACTTGAAATTGGATGTGGCAGGAGTATTTATACCACAGAAGTAACAAATGCTATAAATATTTATTTTCTCCTCCTTTTTTCTTTCCCTGTATTGATTTTAGAGAGAGAGGAAGGGAGAGGGAGAGAGAGATAGAAACATCGTTGAGAGAGAATATTGATTGGCCACCTCCTGTGTGCCCCTCATTGGGGATCAGGCCCACAACCTGGGCATGTGTCCTGATCGGAAATCAAACCAGTGACCTCTTGATGCATGGGTCGACACTCAACCACTGAGCCACACCAGCCGGACTCTCCTCTTTTTTATTCTTTACTTTCTAGAGAGCCGGTTTAATAGCACCACTGTGTATGGATTTGATTTGACCTAGAGAGTACCAATTCATGTCATCTGTCCCAAAGGATGATTTCAACTTGTTTTTATTTATCAAGTATGGTGTATTTGTAAGGAGTATTTGGGCCACATATCTCCACAGAAATATTGATTTTGACAAGCTTCCATGGATGGACATACTTTTTTTGAGAACCTAGAAGTACAGTGGAAAGATTTAAATACCGTGTTTGAGTAACATTTCTGGGAATAGATGCATTGAGGAGGGAAAGTGATAACAGAGTTGGTACCTGGCTTCTTCAGCATTGCAGGGCATAGCTCAAGAAGCCCACTTCTGCATAGTCCCACTCAGATCACTTAGGGATCAATACAGCTCAATAGTCCGAGGGGAGTTAGGATCATGCAAAAGGAGCAGGAGCTCAACAATCACTGCACAGATCTCAAAAACCAGCCACAGATTCTACTAACTGGCCCATGAAGCCCACTGTGTAGCCCACTCACAAACCCTATAAGATGCCTCGCCTGCAACCTCTTACCCAATTGGCCAACATTCCCTTCCCCCACTCCATAGGTGCATGCAAGCCTTTGCAGACAGCACGCACATTTGCACAGATCGCACACACAAGCTCCCGCAGATGGTAAGCACAAGCCTCTGCAGAGGGCACATACCAAACCCCACAGACATCATATAAATATGAACAGCTGGCTTGACTCTACAGGATTGGAGGAAGGCACCCAATCTTGAACATTGTAGGATGCTGCCTTGGGAAAATAAAATGGGAGGCTCTTAACCCCAGATCTGAATCTGTGCGATTCCGAGAAGGTAAACAATCCAAAGACTTTCTCCACTCAAGACGGAAAGGAAAGAGTTTGGCAGATGCCTACAGAGGAAAGGCCTCAGTAACCCCCAAAATCTCTAACTGAGCTAACTGGTGAATGTCTTTCTCTCCCAAAGTCAGTCAGTATGCCTGGAGGAGGGGGCTACCTTTTCAAATGCAAAGAGAGAAATACAAGGCTTGAAGGAAAATGAAGAATCAAGAAAACATAACACCACAAAAGAAATACGGTAAAGCTCCAGTGGATGACACCCTCAATAATAAAAACTTTGGATTTGCCTGAAAAAGAAGGCAAAAAAATTTTCTTAAAAAGCTTGGTGAACTATAAAAGAGCACCTATAGAAAATTAAACAAAATCAAGAAAATCACACAGGAACAAAAATGAGTTCAACAGAGAAATAGCAACAACAATAAAAAAGACTAGCAATTCTAGAGATAAAGAGTACAATAATTGACCTGAAAAATTCAATAGAGAGTAGCAACAGCAGACTTTATAAGCACAAAGTGAATATGCAGACTGAAATTGGATGATTTGAAATAATCCAGTCAGAGGAACAAAAAGAAAAACATAATGAAATATAGTAAAGAATGCCTACATGTCTTATTGGAAAACATCAAGCAAAACAATATACAATATAAGAATTTTGAGAGTCCCAGAAGGGGCAAGGAAATAGGGACAGTGAGTTTATTTAAATAAATAATGAGAACCTGGCTGGTGTGGCTCAGTGGATTGACTGTCATCCTACGGACTGAGAGGTCCTGGTTCAATTCCTGCTCAGGGCACATGCCAGGGTCTTGGGCTCAATCCCTGGCAGGGGGCATGCAGGAGGCAGACAGTCGATATTTCTCCCTTACATCAATGTTTCTCTCTCTCTCCTCCTTTCTTTCTCTTTAAAAAATCAATAAAAACATATTTTTTTAAAAAACGAAATAATGAGAGAAAACTACCCAAATTTGGGGAAGAACATGAGCATTCAGATACATTATGTCCAAAGAACCTCAAATAGACTGAACATTAATAGATCTCCACTTACACACATTATATGACAAAAGTTAATGACAGAGATAAGTTTGAAAGAAACAGAAAAGCAACTTGTTACATTCAAAGGAATACCAATAGAATACCAATAATACTCCAAGTGAATTTCTCAGCAGAAATCTTGCATGTCAAGACAGTGAGATGATAAATTCAAAGAGCTGAAAGAATAAAAAAACTGCCAAGAAAGAATTCTTTACAAAGCTTGCCCTCTAAGATTAGGAATAGAACAAAAATGGTCACTTCTGCCACTTCTATTCAACATAGTGCTAGAAATCCTGGCCGGAGAAGTCATACAATAAAAAGGAATAAAAGGCATTTAAATTGGAATAGAAAAAGTGAAATTGTTTTTTTTTTTTTTTTTTTATGTGTAGAATACCGTAAAGAATCCACCATAAAACTGTTAGAACTAACCAACAAATTCAGTAAAGTTGCAGGACACAATATCAATATATAAAATTGAGTTGTTTTTTCTACATATTAACAATGAATCACTTGAAAAAGAAATCTCATTTATAATATCATCAAAAACAATAAAATAAAAATAATAAATTTAACCACGGAGGTGAACAATCTGTACACTGAAAACTAAAACATTGACGAAAAATTGAAGAAGACAAAAAAAAAATGGAGAGTTATCTTATGTTCATGAATTGAAAAAATTAGTATTGAAAAAATGTCCACACTACTTGAAGCTATCTATAGATTTAATGCAATTCCTATTAAAATTCCAATGACGTTTTCACCACGTATCTACAAAGGGGTAGGTAACTGCATGAGATGATGAATATGTTTATTAGCTTGATTATTTCACAATATTTGTATATCAAATCATCAAGTTGTACATGTTAAAATCTATGCAATAAAAAAAGTCTCTAGGAAATATTTCTGCAAGAGTTTATCTCTTTGGTTTAAAGAACCACCTTGCCTCATTAACAAAACTCACAATGGAATTCATAGGAAAGAGTACATTGGACAACATAATTTTATAAAGTAATATTAAGCTAGTGGAACTTGAAATACAAAGCAAAATGTATCTGTGTTAAAATAATGTCCCCTATGAAATATATAATTGTATTATATATGTAATATATATGTATAATATATACAATGAATGTTTGTAAAAGTCAAAAGAAGAGATGTACATTTTGATTGTGCAGTTTTCTGATCAAAACTTTCCGCATCACTTAGTAAATGAGAAATCAGGAGCTCAAAAATAAATGAAGGCTTCTAAGGTGGGCACAGGGTTTATACCGAAAATTATGATATTAGTTTTTTTTCCCATTTTAGAATAAATTTAACAGAAGAGGCCAGTTACATAAGTAAAAGTAATACAAATATTTTCTTTCTATCCTAAAATTTATTATTATTGTATGACAAAATTTTTCTAAATTTGTAAATGTTACATAGGCTTCTGTGCAAAGTGGAATGAAGGGTTAAACAATCCAAACTTCAAGCCGTGTAGATGAAGAATGTTGAAAAATCAGGCAACAAAATGTTAGTTTCTTCTGTAGGAGGGTTTTTGTCTTTCAGTCCAAATTACCTATATTACTACTTCAACTCTTTGCTTTTCTTTGCCTGGGAAGGCATTGACTTAATGTATTTTATGTCAAATCACATCTATGGCTTTTAAAGACTGTCAGTTTAAATATGCTTAGTTTGCTATGCTTGGATTCTGCAAATTTTATCTGCCATACATAGCAGCTTTTACATCCTTTACATCTCTCCTATATCAGCCATGCGTCAGGATAAACAACATGCCATAAAAGAGCAGAAGGCACAGTTAAGATAGAATCATTATGCAAATAGGTTATGGCATGCTTTATATGTGAACAGCTTCCCTAAAGAGACCTAATGGGATGACTGACCTATAAAGCATTTAATTTGTTGTTAGCATTTCATTTAATTGTCTTGCAGTTCCTCCAGGAATAAAACTTTTAATTGTAAAAACTTCTAAATGACACAATGGTTAATTCCTTTTCCTGTAAGTAACAGGTTTCCTCATTGCAGAATACAACATTGTGTACTATCATTTTATAAGTGTTTCTCTGATATGGTTTTTAAACTCTGAGATAATGAGAGGATCTAGAGTAGTTTAATAGATCATGTCTTAACTTGTAAAAGCTTGTTTTAGGAAATGATTGTCTTATTGATATGCACACAATTCTATGATCACAAAAGAGAGAAGAATGTAAATGTAGAAAGGGTATGATTCTTCACTAAGAATATAATGATTTTTTTCACTTTCGTACAGAAAGTCTTCTGTAGTACAAAATCTATATTCTAATATTAGGTAATGAATAAGTTGGTAAATATATCAGAGGTTAATAATGTTAAGACATTTCTGCCTATTAATATACATTTTTAAGAATGTTAGCCTCTTTTCCCCCACACTTTATTTATACATACTTAGAACTGAATTGTCTAAAAAGTATTTTAGAGTCTAACTCAATGGTTCTCAAACTTATTTACACACTGGAGTCACCTGGAGAACTTCAAAAATTACTTATATCTATGTCCCACCCATTCATCTTGGATGTGACCTGGTCTTTGAAAATTTTCTGATACCCAGGCAATTCAAATATGCAGACCAAATTGGGGAAAATTGATATGAACTAGAACTACTGGAACCCAGGTTCATTGCTACAGTTTCAAAACTAGAGAACTAAGCAGAAACTACATACTGCTGATTACGATCGCCTATTAGGAAAAACTACTAGTTTTTTTTAGATGCTAATGGCAAACACACACACACACACACGCACACATACACACACACAAAACTTCTGAAAAATATTTTGACAACTGGGAAACAACCTCCTCCATCTGCTGAACCATATGAATATAGTAGAATAGCTAGTACAGTGACACAAATAAATGTCTAAAGAATCATTTGCTGCTGTCAGAGGTACATGGGGCTTATTTCATTTTATCTATATAGTATTAAAAAATAGTTACATAAAAGTGTTGGGCTATAAGCCAGATTAGTTTAAAGCTAAAGTAGTGTTGTTGTTGTTTTTTTCTCCTATTGGCCAAAGACATAGACATACTGCCAACAGTTCATGTGCCTTTGTAGTCACTGAATGAGAAACCAACCCTGGACACATCTGGAAGGCAGTAGTGGATGATATAGTTTTCTGTTTTGTTTGTTTGTTTTTTGTTTTTGTTTTTTAGTATGGTATCAGTGATACACTTCTTACTCTTTTCTCTGCATTTGAAATATTTTCCTGGATTAGATATGATGACAGAATTACTATCCTAGATGATGTAATGATGATATGAAAATAATTTTGTGATTAGAAAAAACTAGCGATCATCAATGTGTCAAGATATACAAGTGCTAAAAGATCATATATGAAAATTATGAATGAACTCAGGCTTATTAATGACAAATCCACAGGGGTCGACCTACCTGAAATATTACTTACTGAGTCACATTTAGGGTGAAAATTGCAGTGATTTTCCTGGGTTAAAAGGGTTTACAAAGAGGAATGATTTTCAGTGCTAAAATTGGGATAGTGGTGGTAAAAAGGGACAATTAGTCAATCTAAAATATTTGATCTTTTGAAATATTCTAAAAGCCACTTTATTGTTTTAAGGCACCTATTTTTTAATTAAATTTTCAAATAGATTAGATACACAAAAAAGTTGTGAGGATATGTAGAGAATTCTCTTTTACACTAATATCTATGTATGATGTCAGATGGGTATGAGATTTATCAGGATGATGAGTTAGTAAGTTATATAATGTATAATCACTGGGGTATACACCTGAAACTAATATAATGTATATCAACTCTAATTGAAAAAATAATAATTAAAGAATCAGTTGTATTTTTATACACTAACAATAAAAGTTCTAAAAGGGAATGAAGAAAACAATTCAATTTATAAAACATCAAAAAAGAATAAAATACATAGGAATAAACTTAACTAAAGATTGAAAAACGTATACACTAAAAACTATAAAACTGCTGAAAGAAATTAAAGATGACAAAGAAAATGGAAGGACAGCCCTGGTGGGAGTGGGTCCATGGTTAGAGCACCAGCCCATGCACCAAAGGATCACAGGTTCAATTCCTGGTCAAGGGCACTACCTGAGTTGCAGGTTCAATCCCCGTCTCCAACCAGGGCGTGTGCAGGTGTGCAGGAGGCAACCAATCACTGTGTCTCTCTCACATCAATGTTTCCCTCTCTCTCTCTCTCTCTCTCCCCCTCCCACCCTCTCTTTTTCTTTCTCTAAAAACCAATGGGAAAAATATCCTCAGTTGAGGATTAAGAAAAAAAATGAGAAGAAAATGGAAGGACATCCCAAGTTTATGGTTAGAAGAATTAATGTTTTTAAGATGGTAATAAAACCCAAAGTAACTGATAGAGTCAATGCAATACCTCTCAAATTCAACTAATGATTATTCAGAAATTTAAAAAAATACATCTTAAAATTCATATCAAATATCAAGAGATCTTGAACAGATAAAATATTTTGGAAAAAAAAACTAACAAAGGTGAAAGCATACTTCCCGATTTCAAAACATGTTACAAAAGTTACGCTGATCAAAATAGTGTGGCACTAGAATAAAGAGAAACATAGCAACTAATGAAATAGAAGAGAACCCAGAAACAAACCCTCAGCAATATGGTCAAATAATTCTTAATAAGGGTGCCAAAATCTTTCAATAGGACAAAATCAGTCTTCAGTAAATATAGTTGGGAAAACCAGATATTCATTCATATGGAAAAGCAAGAATTTAGACATTATCATTAAAAAAATAAAAAAGAGCCCTGGCCGGTTTGGCTCAGCGGTTAGAGCGTCGGCCTGCCGTCCAGAGAGACCTGGGTTCGGTTCCCGCTAGGGGCATGTACTTCGGTTGCAGTTTGTCCCCCGCCCTGGTTGGTCATGCAGGTGGCAGCCACTCGATGTGTCCCTTTCACGTCGATGTTTCTCTCTCTCTCTCTTCCTCTCTCTCCCTCCCACTCTATCTGAACAAAAAATGAAAAAATGTCCTTGGGTGAGGATAAAAATAAATAAATAAATAAATAAATAAATAAATAAATAAATAAATAAATAAAAAAGAAATAAAAAAGAAAATTCCAAACTCAACACAATTAAAAATGGGCAGTTTCAGTTTCAATTTTTGAAGAAACTCCATACTGTTTTCCATAGTGGCTGAACCAGTCTGCATTCCCACCAGCAGTGTACTAGAGTCCCCCTTTCTCCACATCCTCGCCAGCACTTGTCATTAGTTGATTTATTGATTGTGGCCATTCTGACAGGTGTGAGGAGATATCTCATTGTCATTTTAATTTGCATCTCTCTCATGATTAATGATGTTGAACATTTCTTCATATGTCTCTAGGTCATCTGTATGTCCTCTTTGGAGAAGTGTCTATTTAGGTCCTTTGCCCATTTTTAATTGGATTGCTTGTCTTCCTTTTGTTAAGTTGTATCAGTTCTTTATATGTTTTTGAAATTAACCACTTATCAGATGTATCATTGGCAAATATGTTCTCCCATACAGTGGGATCCCTTTTCATTTTGTTGATGGTTACTTTTGCTGTACAGAAGCTTTTCAGTTTGATGTAGTCACATTTGTTTATTTTTTCCTTTGCTTCTCTTGCCCTAGGGGATGTATCAATGAAAATTCTGCTAATTGAGATGTCAAAGATTTTGCTGCCTATGTTTTCTTATAGAAATTTAATGGTTTCACAACTTAC
Organism: Tadarida brasiliensis; assembly: GCA_030848825.1. Lineage (NCBI taxonomy): Eukaryota > Metazoa > Chordata > Mammalia > Chiroptera > Molossidae > Tadarida > Tadarida brasiliensis. Next base: position 14,501,050 of record CM061280.1, read on the forward strand.
ATTTAAGTCTTATATCAATTTTGCATTTATTCTTGTGTATGGTGAAAATTGGTGGTCTAATTTCATTTTTTTTTTGCATGTACCTGTCCAATTTTCCCCACATCATTTATTGAAAAGACTGTCTTTATTCCATTGTATGCTCTTGCCTCCTTTGTCAAATATTAATTGAGTGTAATGGCTTAGGTTCTCTGTTCTGTTCCATTGATCTATATGCCTGTTCTTGTGACAGTACCAGGCTGTTTTGATTACTATGGCTTTGTATTATAATTTGATATGTGCTATTGTGATATACCTCCAACATGTCATTGTCTAAAGTTGTTGGTCTTCCTGATTGATACGAGTCATAAAGATCAAAATTACCGGATTTGACCTTAGAAAACCACCTTTGGCATTTACGAACATCTAATGCACTTGGATAAACATCGCAAATGTTTTTGGTAGCAACTGTTGCATTACTACCCTTGTGAAACTCAAAAAGCATACAATGCCGGATATGTATCTTTTCTGGTATTTGGCTGGCCATATCACTATAAATTGCAAAAAAACAACAACAACAAAAAAAAAAACTAAGATTTAATTATTTACGAGTAAACAAGTCACTCTAACTTTAAAATGTCTTTGGCACGATTTTGAAGTATACAATGAGCTGATAAATGACAAACGAATATCGAAATGCGCAGAAACGACATTACTTTATTTTATAATGTGATGTCTATGTGAAAAAGTGACATACCTGGAACAAACGATAAATGTTCTCAATATATAAGATGATTTGGTTTATATTTAAACATTTGTGCCAAAACGAGCATGAGACATGGAACTAGATAACTGGATTCTGCTCTTGGCATGAGTTTTGAGAAGTTCGTTTTCTTTACTTTTTTTAGTCTCTACACTGTTGGATAATAATAATCATCTCAGAATTATAATAATCAAATAAAATAATGGATGTGAAAATACATTGAAAATGATGAAGAAGAATTCAAATGTTCTATTGCATTTTCATACTTGCAGAAACAATACTTGAAATTAAGAAGTTTGTTTCACCTTTGGTCCCCAGAATGTTTGTTTTTGAAAAAATAGCATTTTAACAGAAACTTTTATTTCAGTATTATATATTTTCACATGAACTATAACTATCTGTCTAGTCTCTGCAGTAGGAATATATCTTATCAAAAAATAAGCCAGTCAGAGAAAGACAAATACCACATGATCTCACTTATATGTTGCCTCAAACAGAGGCATGGATGCATGGAACTGACTGGCAGCTGTCAGAGGGGAGGCAGGGCTGGATGAAAGAAGGTGAAGGGATTCGCTAAAGAACATATATGCATTACCCATGGACACAGACGATAGTGTGGTGATGGCCATAGTGGGGGCTGGGTGGAGGTGGGCAAACGGGGAGGAAATGGGGACATCTGCAAACTCATGATTAAAATAATTTCTTAGCACCTTGAAATGGAAAAGAAAAAATTATTAAACTTATACTTTTGCTGCTCTACATGTTATAATGGGTAGAATTGCTTTGTAATTTTCATTATTTAAATTGTAATCTCTTAGAAAGTGACAACTTAACTACACATTACATTACCACATCATGAAAGGACTAAATTTTTATAGAACATGAAAATAAGTGTACATAAAATGTTTTATGTACACTCTTCTTTAGTAATAAACAGATAAAAAGTAGAAAATTCTTAAAGAGGAAATAAACAAGCTCAAATCAAAATAATCCAAATATATAGGCTAATTTACATGGAATCAAAGTAAAAATTAAGATATCAAACCATTTGTAGGGAAATGTAAATTAATTTTTTATACTCTAATGTAAATGGCCACCATGACAATTTTAGTCCATAGGATAAAAAACATAATTTGGAAAAACAGTCTTTACCCAGTATTATCATGCATATATACATGGCTGTTGTTTATTAATTCAAAATCACAAAAAGGAAAATTCAAAACAAGGGTGAGAACCAACATTTGGACCCCCACTTATGTAATATGAGCTAAGAGGCAGTACTTATGGACCTCTAGAGATACCTCGGAATATATCAGAATCTTTTTTTTTTTTTTTAATTTTTTTCTTTATTGATTTTAGAGAGAGAAGACGGGACAGGGAGAGAGAGATGGAAACATCGATGAGAGAGAACATCAGTTGGCCGCCTCCTGCATGCCCCCCACTGGGGATCAGGCCCACAACCTGGGCATGTGCCCTGACCGGGAATCGAACCAGTGACCTCTTGGTGCATGGGTCGACGCTCAACCACTGAGCCCCACCGGCTGGGCTATATCAAAATCTTGAACAAGGCAAGATGTCAACTCTCAAAAATTTTTAGTAAAATGCAAACATTGCTTGACGAAATGGTACATCAACACGTATTATATTGAATTAACATTAATTAGTTGTCTGCCTGCCTGGTAGAAAGTGCCTTGGCAGTTCTCTTTTCAAAGTAGTCTGAATTTGATGGTGTAGCCTGAGGAGCAATATGCCAGAGATCATTGTTGAATACAACAGAGCGATCAGTCAGCAACTAGTGGAGCTGAACAGCTCGGGAGGGTCAGGGAAAGAAGCAAAGAGAGTCCTGCTAAAATCACTTCCATTGCACAGTGACTGTGGGTGTGCCCACATTTGCAACCCCTGAGAAACAGGACCAGAGGCTTCACACTGTGGTCTGGGGGCAGCGCGGGTAAGTAGACTGTCAGGAAATCAGCTGAGCTGCAAAGACTGAGCACAGAGAGACTAAGCTGCCAGCTATGAGAAGCCAATTAAAGCAACAAACCAAAAATATGTCAATGCAAGAGATGTAGATGTAAGTGAGGTCTAAACCTGGAGAGAATTTTTAGAAGTTTATTCGAGCCAAACTAATGACAATTGACAGGAAGCAGGATCTATAATGTTCCAGAGAATTACCATCTTCGGTTTCTTCTATGTATTTGGAGTTAAGGAAGGAATTTAGGAAAGATTACATGAAGGTGGGATAAAGCAAGGTGGGGATTGGATTACAGAGTGTGCTCTCTCGAGGGTGGTTACACTTTTAGGAGGTATTACTTCTGGCATTTTAAAGGTAAGTTAACCTAGTTGCACAAGAACAATGGACAGGGCTGTTGCTTAAAAATGTTTTCATTAAAGAAGTTACAGGCCCGGGGCATGACTACCCACTATGACCTGCTCAGTTAGGAATTTATGATCAGATCACCCTGTGAGGTTAATTTCAGGAGAACCCCATTTTTATCCACAGAAGAAATGAACAATTAAGCCTTTAATCACTTACTTTGTTAGTATAAGCAAGAAGCTAAAACCAGTTGGATCAGCAGAGATGGGGATCATTTAACTTTTGAGAGAGCCCCAAACAAAAGGCCCTTGCAGTTTTATGGACCCTGGGGTTGAGGAGGGAGATGGTTGGAGTAGAAGAGTAATAGGTATAGAGTCAGAGCAGAGCAAAGTGTCTTCACATTTTCCTTTTCCTCTCCCCAAAAATGAGGTCTCAGCAGAGACCCTGGAAGATTTCAGCAGAAGGCCCCAGATAAAGAGACCTAGTAATAAAGGAGCTTAATTAAGGATGCAAATATGCTTAAGAGCAGGCCTGAGTCCTTGACTGCAACTCTTATTAGAGATTGCAATGCACTGGTGTGCGCCAAGTCTCGTGTGGTGAGGGCAGCTTTCTCCCTGTGGCAAGGCGTGAAAACCCACACATAGTTGTTTTTTTAATTTTTTTTTCATTATTGATTTTAGAGAGAGGGGAATGGAGAAGGAGAGAGAGATAGAAACATCGATGAGAGAGAACATTGATTGGCTGCCTCCTGCATGCTCCCCACTGGGGATCGGGTCCACAACCTGGGCATGTGCCCTGACCGGGAATCGAACCGGTGACCTCTTGGTGCATGGGTCGACGCTCAACCACTGAGCCAGACTGGCTGGGCCACACATAGGTTTTAAGCAAGACATTCTACAAGTGCTGTGTTCTCCTGGGATTGTATTCTCTTTCACCTTGCGTGTGCACATTGAACTGGATACCAGTGATGGGGTGAGGCTGGGGGCTTGTCGGTACTCAGCTGGAGGGGTTAACTACAAGTGAATGTGGTTTTCCCCACCAGTGACACAAGAGAAGGACTGATCTGGGCCTGAAATTAGCTGTTGGGACCCTGGATGTCAGTGTGCTCTCCCGTGACTGCGTGCTCTTTCCCCTTGGCATTCACAATACAGTGAGAGCCAGCGACAGGGGTAAGAAGAGGACCACGAAAGAGCAAAACTGAGGAGTTATCTATACGTGGTCATGGTATTGCAAGCCAGTGACAGGAGACAGGGCCTGATTGATACCTACAAGCAGCTGCCAGGAGGCTTTGGCTGCTGGTGAGCTCACCCCTGGCTGCGCACTCTACCCTTTATATGTACATGCTACAGTGGAAGCTAATGATAAGCCAAGGCTGATGCTTTGCAGGTACACAGCGGAAGGGGCTAGCCCTGAGCACAGGTCATCCGGTGGGGGTCATCCAAGGGCATGTAGGTTGGTGTCTGGCACACGTGCAGCTACAGAAGCCTGGGCTGGCTGCAAGCATAGCTCCCGGGCTTTGGTGGAGGCAGGGAGAGACCCATGTGGCTGAGGTCTTACATTGGCGCAGCTGCAGAGACGTTGGCTGTGCGTGTAGGTCCAGGGCTCCAGTGGGGACAGGGAGGGACTCAGGCAGCTATCTTCTTACACGTGTGCTGTTGTATACACCTTAGATGGCTACTGGTATAGGTCTGTGCTCCATCAGGGCATGGGGATGGGTGGGAATAAGGAAAGACTGAGGCACAGACTTTAGTGAACATAAATACCTGTGGGGTGGTTGGTGAGATCTCTACAGCTATTGACCAGTTGCAGAAGCTACTGAGTCCATCATAGGGCAGGTGTCTGGGAACTACAATCACTCCCACTGTGTGTTTGCTAATAACAGCCTTGGCTTTTCTTTCTTGATCCTAGTTAGCTCTCTGTGCTGCCCTGGGTGGGGTGAAACCAAAGCTGGACAGTCACATAGTTTGGCTGGAGACTGGAGAAGCTGGTGGCTCACCCTGATCTTTTCCTGGTGAGAGACACTTATTAACTGGGAAGTTCTGTTTTGGTTCTGAACAATACTGATTTGAGGGATGAAGGCAAAACTAAATTGTCTTCCTCCTCTTCTTGTGAAAGAGTTCCCCCCCACTTTTGTTTTTTTGTTCCACGGTGCTGTTAAAACTTCTTAAGTGGACTCTAGATGTCCCCTGGAGCTCTTTTTTTTCCATGGATAGCTGTCTCGTCATTGAACTTTGTGGGGGGATGCGGAAGCTGGAATTTCATACATCATCATTGTTTTCCAGAATCCCACTCTGTGCCTTTTGATTGGAGAATTTAATCAATTTAATTAATGATGGGTAACAACTTACTACTTTCATTTTGGTTAATTATTTTCTTACTCTTGTAGGTTTGTGATTTGACATTTTCTGTAGTGGTATTCTTTTTTAATTTTATTTTTAATTTCATTTTTTATTGTTGCAAGTATTACAGATGCCCCCCCCTTTCCCCCACTGACACCCTCCTTCCCACTCCCACCCCTATCCTGCCTTCCCCAACCTAATGTCTGCATCAATTGGTTGTGCATATATGCATATTAGGTCTCTGATTTATCTCTTCCCACCCTTTCCACCCCACCCCTCCAAAGTTTGTCAGTCTGTTCCCTACTTCCATGACTCTGGATCTCATTTGGTCAATAGGTTATTTTGTTCATTATGTTCCACAAATAAGTGAGATCATGTGGTACTTGTCATTCCCTGACTGGCTTATTTTGCTTAGCATAACACTCTCCAGGTCCTTCCATGTCATCTCACAGGATAAGACATTTTTCTTTCTTACAGCTGCATAGTATTCCATTGTGTAAATGTACCACAGCTTTTTTTGTTTTTAATTTTTTTTCTTTATTGATTTTTAGAGAGAGAGAAAAGGAGAGGGAGAGAGAGATAGAAACATCAATGAGAGAGAGCATCGATTGGCTGCCTCCTGCATGCCCTTCACTGGGGATCGGGCCTACAACCTGGGCATGTGCCCTGACTGGGAATCGAACCAGTGATCTCTTGGTGCATGGGTTGATGCTCAACCACTGAGCTATACCAGCCGGGTGTACCACAGTGTTTTTATCCACTCATCTACTGATGGGCACTTGGGCTGTTTCCAGATTTAGCAATTGTAAATAGCGTTGCTATGAACATCGGGGTGCATATATTCTTCCTGATTGGTGTTTCAGGCTTCTTAGGATATATTCCAAGAAGTGGGATCACTGGGTACAATGGCAGTTACACTTTTAATTTTTGGAGGAAGCACCATATTGTTTTCCATAGTGGCTACACCAGTCTGCATTCCCACCAGCAGTGTACTAGAGTCTCCTTTTCTCCATACCCTCACCAGCACTTGTTTGAGGATTAGTTGATGGCAGCCTTTCTGGCAGGTGTGAGGTGACAGCTCATACTTGTTTGAATTTGCATCTCTCTGATGATTAGAGATGTTGAGCATTTTTTCATATGTCTCCTGGCCATGTGTATGTCCTTTTTCGAGAAGTGTCTATTCAGGTCCTCTGCCCATTTCTTAATTAGATTGTCTTCCTTTTGTTGAGTTGTATGAGTACTCTATATATTTTGAACATTAACTCCTTATCCAATGTATCATTGGCAAATATATTCTCCAAGAGAGTGGGTTCCCTTTTTATTTTGTTGCTGGTTTATTTTGTTGTGCAGAAGCTTTTTAGTTTGATATAGTCCCATTTATTAATTTTTTCCTTTGTAGTGATATTCTTTAAGGCTTTGATAAAACAACTATTTGGATTTCTTTATTGAGAAAATCGCAGATCTTCATATCTTTGCAGATAATTACAGAAAAATGATTGTGTTCCTTTCATGGTGTCAAGTTTCTTGATTTTTTTTTTTCTGTTCCTTATAGCCTTTCATTACTTTCTTTGTATTTGAAGAACCACTCATCTCCTCTAGTCTTTACTGACTAATTTCAGGAGATAAATCGCCTTCTGTAAACCCTGCTAGGTATTCTGTGGCTTTGTCAGACCTTTTTAATAGGTTGCCTATTTCACACTACTTGCTCTGTCTTGGGGCAAAATTCTTAAGTTTGTTTGCTTTCTCTTTATCCTGCCAAGCCAGGCTGAGTGCTGGCACCTTACTTTTTACTTTCCCTAGGGCAGTGCTGAATGCTCACTTTTGAGGTTTTTCCCAGGTCCATGAATTCAGACCAACTTTCTGCATGTGCTTAGTAGTTGTCTGCAAAATCTCACACTTTCTACTCTCATGGAAACACATAGGGGTCTGGGTTCAGTGTATGGCGGACACTGAGCATTGAGGGTGCCTGTGGGCCATTTGGGTGGGTTTGCAAGTGAGGTGTCTCCAGCAGCTCATGGGCGGACCTTCTGATGGAGTCCATGATTCAGTTAGTAGGATCCGTACGCCTCTGATATTTTCCATTCTGAGCCATGAATGCGGTTCTCCCAGCTTTTGACTGTCCCCTAGCCCTGCAGCTCCAAACTCAGTATTCTGGAAGGGGAAAGAGAAATGAGCCTCTTTGGCAGTGTTCCACATAATTAGGGGAGCCAGCAGTCACTTACATGTTTTCACTTTCCTTCATGAAAGAAATCACAGGCTGAGAAGCTCTCTCTTTATATGGAGCTGTCCTGCCTTGTGGGAGGTGCGACACAGGAAAGTAAAACTGTTCCTATTATCCTCTTTAGTGCATCTAATTTGGGATTTGTTTGGTCTAACAGTGTGCTGGCACTTCTCTGCTGGAGTCCTGGACTCCTACAAAAGTACTCTTATTTGTGGCTATATGTCACAATTGATGTTCTTTATACTTGACTTCAAAGGCATGGTACATAAAATAACATCAAAGAAGTCTGTAGAAAACTCTTGTTTTGCCATCTTACTGATGGCATCTCTTTAAGTTAATTTTCAACAATCAAAACATATCTGAGAAATCTCCAAGTATTTGAAAATCAATTAAAACATTTATAAACAATAATGTGTCAAAGAAAAAAATAGGAGGAAATAGAATATATTTTGAAAAAAATGATATGGAAAACACAATATATCACAATTTCCTTGAGATTGCTGGGGCACCTCTTACAGGGTAATTTATAGATTTAGATATTCCCATAAGACAAGAATAACAGTGTAAATCAATTATCTAAGCTTTCAGATGTGGGATTGTCTACAAAGAAAACACCAAGAATAGATTCTTAATATTTCTAGAAATAATAAATGAGCAAGGTTTTAGAATAGACAGTTTATACATTAAGATCAATCAACTTCTATATAATAGCATTGAATGTCTAAAACTCTAAATTGAAAAAAACACACATTTTCAATAGAACCAAAAATGAATGAAACATGCATAGGATGTAGATACTGAAAACTACAAAGCACTCATAAAAGAAAATAAAAAGACCTAAATAAGGACAGACCATGCTGATGGATTGGAACATATCAACAAATTAAAAATGCCAATTTTCTTCAAATTTATCTTTATGTATTTGGTAGGCACAATAATGACCTCTTCTTAAGATATGCACATCCTATTCCTTAGAAATTGAGAATATTTTACATTATTTTTCTTTGCATGTCAAAGGGAATTTGCAGATGGTTTCAGTAGCTTGAGATGTGGAGATTATCCTGAATTATCCATTTAAATTCAATATAAATGCAAGGATCCTTATAAGTTAAAGAGAGGGGTAGGAGCATCAGAGTGATTCCATCTGCCAGTGCTGGCTCTGAAGATGGGAGAATGGGACCAAGGGTCAAAAAGCACATGCAGACTTGAGGAAGCAGGAAAGGAAATGAAAACAAAACGACCTCTAGTGCCTCCAGAAGGAATGCAATAATGATGGCATCTTGATTTTTACATAGGGAGACCCATTGTGGACTTCTGACATAAAGGATTATAAAATAATAAATTTTGGTATTTTTGTGTCATTAAATTTATAGTATTTTGTTACAGCAGCAGTAGGAAACTAATACAAGATTTAAAAAAATTTCGATCAATATCTTAGTATCATGTTTTATAGATACAGGTAAGTTGAAAATGCGAAGAAACAAGAAGTCATGACAATTTTGCAAAGGAAGAATAAAGTTAGAAGAATCACAGTAATCAATTTTAGGACTCGTGATAAACTTACAATAATCAAGAGAGTGTGTGGTATTGGTGAAGAAATAAATACATAGATCAATGGAACAGAATGGAATCCAGAAATGAATCCATACAAATATGGCAAATTGATTTTTACAAAAATGCAATGACAACTAAATGAAAAAAGGATGATTTTTCCAACAAATGGTTTTGAATCAATTGAATGTCCATATGCAAAACAAATTGAGTTTATTCTATAATTCATATCTTATACAAACCTAAATGCATAATGGATCACAGATCAAAATACAAAATATTAAACTATAAAATATTTAGTAAAAAATGTAGAAGAAATTTTCCATGACATAGACTTAGATATGACACCAAAAACATGATGAAGTAGATTTCATTTTTTGTTGTGTTTTGTTAATCCTCACCCAAGGATATTTTTCCATTGATTTTTAGATAGAGTGGAAGGGAGGGAGGGAGAAAGAAAGAGAGAAACATTGATGTGAGAAAGCCACACCGACTGGTTGTCTCCTGCATGACCCCGACCTGGGCCAGGGGTTAAACCTGCAACCCAGCTACATGCCCTTCAGCAGAAATCAAACCCTCATGCCTTCGGTCCATGGGCTGATGCTCTAACCGCTGAGCAAAACCAGCCAGAGAAAGATAAAGTAGATTGCATAAAAATTTAATTTAAAAAATGATGGCTCTGAGAAATACACTGTTATGAGAATCAGAAGAAAAGCTGCAAACTTAGGAGAAAATATTTGCAGATCACATATCTGAGGGAAAAAAACTTGCATACAGAATACATACAGAACTGTTAAATCTCAGAAAACTAGTAACCTAATTCAAAAATTGAGCACCCTACAAAATATGCACATTTATTTTATAAATGTGGGAAAACAATTTAATAGAGGAGAAAAACCTTTTAACAAATAGTAGGAGCAATTGACTATTCATAGGCTAAATGAACAAATAACAAACCTCAATCCAAACCTCATTCATTTTATAAAAATTAATTAAAAGTGGATCACAGACTTAAATGTACTGAATAAATTATAAAACTTTCAGAAAAAAATATGAGAAAATATTGAAAATTTAGAGCTAGACAAAGAACTCTCATACTTGACACCAAAGGCATGGTACATAAAAGACAAATCTATAAAGACTTCATCAAAATAAAAAATGTTTCCTCTGTAAAAGTTCCTGTTAAGAAGATAAAAAGAAAAACTATAGACTGGTGGAAAACATTTACAACCTGCATATCTAACAAAGGAATTCTACTTAGAATTTATAAAGAACTCACAAGTAAAAGGAAAAAAATTAAATACAATTATTGAATAGGCAAAACACATGAACAGATATTTCACCAAAGAAGATATAGCATGGCAAATAAGCATATGAAAGGTGTTCAAAATTATTAGTCACAGAAAAATTAAAGTTAATCTCTGTGAGTTATTATTACACTCCTATGACAAAGGCTTAAAAACAGCATAGTGACAACACCAGATTTTGGTAAAGACAGAGAGAAACTGGATCATTCTTACAAATTAAACATATACTTATGGCCCGGCCGGTGTGGCTCACTGGCTGAGCGTCAATCTATGCACCAAGAGGTCACGGGTTCGATTCCCAGTCAGGGCACATGCCCAGGTTGTGGGCCCGATCCCCAGTGGGGAGCATGCAGGAGGCGGCCAATCAATGTCCTCTCTCATTGATGTTTCTATCTCTCCCTCCTCCCTTCCCCTCTCTCTAAAATCAATAAAGAAAGAAACAAAACAAAACAAAAACATATACTTTTCATATGCCCAACAATTGTATTCTAGAGCATTATCTGAGAAATAAAATTTATGTTTATGAAGAACTTTTATGTGAATGTTCATAGCAGATTTATTTGTAATAGCTTAAAACTGATAGGAACCCATATGCATTTCATATTAAGAAAATTGTGGTACGTCCATACCATGGAGCACTATTTAGCAATGGAAAGATCAAACTCTTGATTTGGGCAACAACTTGGATGAATTTCTATGAGTCATCCTGAGTGAAAGAAGCCAATCTGAAAAGTATATATGCTGTATGGTTTCATTCATGTGACATTCTTGAAATGACAAAATTATAGAGATAGACAAGAATGGTTGTCAGGGACCCTTGGGGAGGGGAGAGAAGTGTCTGTTGTAGGGTACCATGAGAGATCCTTATGATGAAACTATTTTTTGATAAAATTGCATAGAACTAAACTAACTCTCTCTCTCACACACATACACTCACACACACACGGACACACAGGAGTGCATGTAAAACAGGAAATCTGAATAAGATAGAACTTTAAACAAAAGTTTGAAAATAATATATAACAAATACATATTTTTGAGTGCTTATAGAATTAGCTTAATATCTCATGTGCCAGCTCTGCCACCCATCTTTCATTGAAGAGAAGAACAGCTGGGCCCAACATTATCAATATTGAACACTCAAATTGCAGCTTTGAAGAGAATACTCAATTAGGTTCATGGTTAAAAAAAAAAAAAATCAGAGAAGCAGTACCTCTAAAGATAAAGAATGCAAAATAATAAAAGTGTTAAAATGATGCAGGAAAAATGTACACATATTATATTAACGATCTAATTTTGCATAACAAATTACCCCCAATATTAACATCTCAAAATAACAAACAGCAGTATGTCCCAGAATTTATGAGTCAGGGATCTGGAGTGGTTTACTGAATAGTTGAGACTGAGGGTCTCTCATGAGGTATAGGTTGGGGAGGAAGGATCTACTCCCAAGGTTATTCACACGGTTGTCATCAGAAGGTTTCAGTTCCATTAGACATTGACTTTTCCATAAAGCTAATCTTTTTCTAAGCAAATTTCTGAAATGCCATTTGCCTTATTTTGTAAGTCACATAAAATAACCCTAGTGCAGTATGGGAAAGGGCAACCCAAGACAGTGACTATCAGGAAGCAGGACCATTGAGGGCCTCTTGGAGGGTGCCTACACCACATCTGTACATACATGTGCTAAATAGAAACACATACCAGAGGAAAGAAAATTTTCCAAACTAACTTCTTACACGTGAGAGACAATCAGGACATATGAAATCAGCTGGGCAACGAAAGAGTAAATAATAAAACAAAAAAGGTGAAAGAAAGGTAAAAAGCTGGTAAAATAATGATCTAAAGGGAAAAAATACCATTAGCGGATTTCTCAGTAAGTGAAGACAATGGCAGATTTATAGTAAGTTACTTCCCTAAATCTGCTCCTCAAACTATATGAAATAACTTCATAACTATAGAATTTCTATGCAAAACCACACATCAGAATGTCTACAACCTAACTATAAGTAAAAAAATAAAAAGAAGCAATGAACGCATTCTGGTAGGATTTCAATAAGTTTCTGATTCTCCCTGGCCCAACTACTGTACTTTACAACAAAATCAGACAAAATAAAACTGCTAGAAAAATACAGGAAGGACACTTGCTGGTCACTCTCACCCCCAGGATAATTACCAGAAAAAATAAATCCATTCGGAAATTAAAAACAGGAGTTGTTGTTGTTTTTTGGTTTTTTGTGTGTTTTTTTTTTAAAGCAAAGTCTGAACCAGATTGCAGGAAATGGATTTCAACAAAAAAGCTATTTAAAGGGCCAGATTCAAGATTTAAAGGAAGAGACTCAGTTTAAAGGGACATACATGATTTAAAGGGACAGTCTTTCAAACAAAAAGCTTCTGGGGGAATAAGACATAAAGGAAGAAACAAGGACTCTGGTATTGAGTTATGAATGGGGAACAGAATAAAGGAGGAAAAGTTAATATTGCAAGCAAAAGAATCACAACATTTTAAAGGACTCTCTATTTTCCCACCTCAACCAAAACAAAGATAAAAATGTAATAAAGTACTGGACTTACCTAGACTGACAGAAAAGGTCACCCTTAAATGAGGAATCATGTAAAAAAATTTCAATATCACCACAATGAATGAGAAAGAAGTAAAATTCCTAAGAAAACTATTGTAAAATATCAAGAAAATAATTTTTACACAAACCAATTGAGGACAATTTTTCTTGAAAACCAACCATGAAGGACAGGAAAACCATAAGTCTACACTGCAAACAGAGTTAAATATAGTCAAACATTGTAGTTAATGCAAGATATCAAAATCTAAGGACAGAAATGTACAAAGAAACTGTGAAATGAGAAGAAAAGTTGATTGTACTAAAAAAATGGAAGAAACAGACAAATTATTTCAGAAATGTACGATAAATTACAAGGCTCCTAGAGGAAAATACATTAAAATTAAAATGTGGTCATGGACATAGACAAAGGCAAGAAAATAACTACAAAACTGGAAATGCATAAATAAAGGAGCAAAATAAGCCACAGTAATAGTAATAGAAATGAAAGAGAAGCAATGCAGGAAAAATATTTATATTAATGGAGTTCCTAAGAAACAAAAACAAAACAATTGAAGGGAGCTAACATTTAAATGATAATCCTACAAAACTTTCCAGGTGTAGAAAAGACCTGAGTCACACAAATATAAAGGGATCATTGGTTACCCAGGAAAATTAACCCAGAACAAATAACTCTGAGACTTATTATAGCCAAAAATTACATGTCAAATACAAAGATAAAATCCACAAGCCTTGGAGGCAGAGAGAACTAATAACTCACAAAAACAAAACAATTACATTAGCACAAGACTTTAGAAAGCAACATCCAACACAATAATGGAAGAACAATAAAAAAAGAAAATGAAAGAAAGTATAAGCCAAGAATTTTTTAATAAATCCAAGCTTTCTTTTGTATATCAAGGCTCTATAAAAATACTTTTTAACAAACAAATACTTAAGGAATTATGTACCATCAACTCTTCCTGAGAAATCTATTAGAGGATGGGCTTTATCCAACCAAAAGATGACTAGAAAAATATCAATAAAATAAACAGTGGTGGGTATATTTTTTATATGTATAAGTGTACATATAAAACTGAAATGAAGTTGGGGGTGAAAGTGGAAGACTAATTTATGATGGTTTTATATTATAAAAAAGGAGAGGTATTGCAATTAACAATGTGTAATGAGAGAAGAAAAGTAGAGAAAGTTCATTGTATAGGCAATAGGTGCGTATTAAAAGATAATGGTAAAAAATCTGATAAAACAGACAGTAAAAGCTTAAATCAGAAAACAGAGAATCAAGATTATTTTAACAAAGGTACAGGTATAAGAAAAACCTGTAAAACAAATTTTAAACTTTTCTTAAATATTGAAACTTAAAAAAAAAAAGCTTAAAGAATACACACCCTGCAGATAAAGAAACACAAAAATATAACAAAATACACATAATTATATACATGTCTGTGTGTATACAGTTGACTCTTAAACAATTTGAGGTTTAGGGATGCCTACTCCCCCTGTAGTTGAAAATTCATGTAAAACTTTTGTGTCCCTCAAAACTTAGTTTTCTCTTGATATCCATGATGGATTGGTTCAAGGACCCCCTAAGGGTACCCAAATCAGCAGATGCTCTTAACATCCACTAAGTAAACCTGTGCAGCTCAAACCTATGTTGTTCAAGGATCAACTGTATATATATATATTTTTTAAAAATAGTTGAAATTAGCCATATCAATCATAGCAATAAGTATGCATGAGCTTAACATACTCATTTAAAGGAAATAAATTTTAATTTGTCTCATAAAAGAAAACCCCAAAACATGCTGTTTATAAGAGTCACACTTAAGGAGAGTGATGTCCAAGGATTGGTTTGCATGAGAGATCCCCTTTGTCTCTCCCACTAAAGTTTCAACAATTTAAACAGCTATAATTCTACAAAGGATTCCCTGCTCAACACAAAAACACGTCTGAGAGATCTGCGCATTGAAACATGTAAAGGTGGACAAGTGGATGTGAACCAGGGAGAGAGGGAGAAAAGCTGAGACAAGCCATGAACGCAGCCCTGCTGTTTGGAGGGCATTGTAGGGCTTAGCCAGAAGGGGGGAGGAATCAAGTTACGCTGGCACTCCCTTCAGCTGGAAGGAGCACAGAGATTCAGTGAGTATTTCTGCAGGAGTGGGCTGTAAGAGCTGCCGCTGAGCCCAGGGACCCGGGCAGGGACTAAGCACAGACATGCGGCCATGGTCGTCTGGCAATCAGCATTCCAAACAGAAAAACAAAGCCATGGAGCCTGGCTGCCTCCCCTAACCATACCAGACCTTGCATCCCCTAACTCTTTGTTTCAGGTTGCTGAGCACATTATCTGAAAACCTGAGAACTGGTGCCGTAGAAACACTTTTTCCCTGATAGAAAGGTACACTCTGTGACTAATCGCAGGGCCAGTGGAGATGCAAGGGAGACTTCACAAAGGTTCAATGTTGCCATTGCTGGGAGAGCAAAGCAACAAAGAAGGAGGAGGGTTCCCATAGGTCAGCCTAATCTCACACATTGAGGTTGCATTGTAGTCAGCATCTGACTGTGGGGGACATCACTGAGATTATACAAATTTGAAGTTCCATTGCTTACCGAGTTTCCCTGCTGGGTTGGTCCTCTGGGACCAAGGTACCCAGATCACAGGGGAGGTGCCCACCTTCCTAGGAAACATAGGCCATTTTCCAACACCCTACGGAGATGTGAAAAGCCAGAGAAGTAGAGGACAGCTAAAAAAAAAAAAAAAACAAAAAAACAAAAAACTTGTGTTTCAACACCACCTACTGGAAAGTAATAAAAAAAAAATACATACATACATGTATCAATCTACTAGAAAAATGCCATGATACACAGATGCCTAGACAGATAAGGAATCCATCAAATACCGTGAATAACCAAGGTAGTGAGGCAACTCAGAAAGAAAATGCATCTCCAGAAAACATATTTAAAGAAATGGAAATATATGATATAAATGACAAAGAATTCAAGATTGCAGTTCTGAGAACACTCAATGAGATGTGAGAAAGTACAAACAAGCAAATTAATATGGTGAGCAAACAAATAAACAACAACAACAAAATGAGGACTTTAACAAAGACAATGAAACTTTAAAAGTGAACCAAATAGAAATTCTGGAGAATAACTCAACAAAAGAGATCAAGAAGGAACTAGTGAGCATAGGAAATAAAGCTGACCAGATTGTGGAAACAAGTAGTGATATTGAAATTAGAAATCTAGAAATCATTCAGAGGAAAGAAGAGAAACACTTGACCATAAAAAACAAACAAACAAAAAATCTGAACTCTATGAGAACTATCTGAAGCCATCAGAAAGAGCAATATAAGAATAATAGGCATACCAGAAGAAGAAGAGAGGGAGAAAGGAATGGATAGCCCATTCAAAACAATAGTTGATGAGAACTTTTCCTTTTTTAAATATGTTTTTATTGATTTTTAGAGTGAGAGGAAGGGACAGAGAGATAGAAACATCTGTGTGAGAGAGATAAATCATTGATCAGCTACCTCCTGCACACCCCCCACTGGGGGTCGAAATCACAATCTGAGCATATGCCCTGACCGGGAATTGAACCAGGACCTCTAAGTCCATGGGACAACGTTCAATCCACTGAGCCACATTGGCCAGGCAAGAGAACTTCTCAAACCTATAGAAAGAGTTTGATCTTTGGTTTTAAGAAGCAAAGAGAACACCTAATTACCTTGATCCAAAAAAGCCTTTTCCAAGGAGGCACATTGTATTAAAGCTATCAAAAGCAGGTGAAAAGAAAGAATTCTCTAGGCAGCCAGGGTAAAGAAGAAAGTAAACTATAAAAGAAAGCCAACTAGGCCATCATTAAACTTCTCAGCAGAAACTCTACAAGCTAGAAGAGAGTAGAACCAAATATCTAAAATACTAAGAGAGGATAACATATCCAGAAAAGCAATCCTTTAAATATGAAGAAGAAATAAAGAATTTTCCAGATGAGGTAATTTATCACAAGAAGATCTTCATTGCAGGAACTACTCAAGGGGGTTATTCTATCTGAAACAAAGAAAACAAGGTCACAAAATTACAAGCAAGATCACAAACAAATGTACAACATAAACAGGAATAATTTCTGACAACAAAAACATAAAAGGGGAGGAGGTAAAGATCTGAATTTGCAAAGGAGATGGAAATCAAATCCATTCAAAAGAAAAATGACTACTGTATATATGAAACTTTCTTTTTTATAAACCTAGTGGTAACCAGACACAAAAAAAACCCAAAACTGAGATACCTAACTTAAAAAAAAAAAGGAAACAGTGGAAAAGAGTATGGAATACTACCAAACAAAAACAACAAAAAAGTCAGAAATAAAAAGGAAATGAACCAATAGGGGCATAGAGCTACCACAAAAGATAAAATGGCTATAGGAAATACTCATACAGCTATAATTACGCTAAATGTAAATAAACCGAACTCGCAAAAAAGGCACAGTGTAGCACACTCAATCGAAAGTCAAAACCAACCGTATGCTGCCTTCAGGAGACACATCTAAGCTGCAAAGACAAAGATAGACTCAAAGTGAAAGGGTGGAAAATGATTCTTCAAGCAAATAACATCCAAAGAAAAGCAAGTGTAGACATACTTATATCTGATAAAATAGGTTTGAAGATAAACAAAGGTAAGAAGAGACAAAGATGGACAATTTATAATGATAAAGGGGACACCACATCAGGCAGACAACACTTCTCAGTACATATGCACCAAATTAGGGAGCACTGAAATATATAAAGCAATTACTAACAGAACTAAAAGTAGAAACAGACAAAAACAGTCATAGTAGGGGACCTAAGTACATCATTGACAGCTCTAGATAGATCATCTAAACAGAAAATCAATAAAAATAAACGTTAAATGACACATTGAATGAGATGGACATAGTTGACATTTACAAAACCTTTCATCCCAGAACATCAGCTTATATATTCTTTTCTAATGCACATGGAGCATTCTCAAGAATAACCATATGTCAGGTCACAAAGCGAACCTCAACAAATTTAAGAAGATTGAAATCATACCGAGCACAATATTTTGAAGGTAGAAATCAATGGCAAAAGGAAATTAAAAAAACACACAAATATGTGTACATTAAGCAATATACTACTAAAAAATGACTGGGTCAAAGAAGAAATAAAAGGCAAAATCAAAAGATATATAGAGACAAAGGAAAAGGACAATATGACATATTAAAACTTCTGGGATGCAATGAAATGTCTACAAAGGAAGCTCATTAATGATTCAATTCTCAAGATTCTTATTAGAGACTGGTCATGGAAGTCTCCTCTGCCGAACATATATCAAAATCCCAGTCTCTCAGAAGAAAAGCAAGTGTTCACCATAAACCATATTGTTTGCAGAGCAATTTAGGCATAGTGAGCCACTCATATCAGTACTGGGAATGGTCATAAGCCTTCCCAAAATCCCACATCCCCCATGGCAATCAAGGGACTAACTTATAAGGAGGCCTTACTAAAGTTTACAGTCTCAGGCCTGCTGTGTTAATTATTTTCTACACAATAGTCTACCTCGAAAACTTCAACAAATCAATGATGAGACTGACTTAAAAAAAAAAATAAAAGAATCCAGTAAAGTAGCGTGATAGAAAATTAACATACAAAAATCAGTAGACTCCATATACACATGAGTAAGAGGAAATAATGGTCAAAAATTCCATTTATGAAGATTCCAAAATGGCGGCAGAGTGAGTTGAAACTACACAGACGATCTCCAAGGACCAAACTGGAATTACAACCAAAATAAAGACAAATCATTGGGAAAGAGCAACAGAAAAGCAGCTGGAGAGGACCCATATAACCAGGGACAAGAAAAAAGGATACTGAATGTAGCCAGGTAGGATCTGCGGAGGTGCGAGAGGGTGAGCTGGGAGCCCACGACAGGAGCTGGTTTAGCTGTGAGCAGCTCCCTTGGGGTTAAAATCCCAAGCCGGCTCCACAGCGCAGAAGGCCAGGACAAAGCACTAAATTAGCTAGCCACTCACCTTGGGCTCCGGCAGAGGGAGGGCGGACTGGACTGGAACTGCGTGGACACTCAGGAACTTGGAGAGCTGGGAGGGCATTGGGAGTTTTGAGCTGAATCACTCCCTCACAGGATAGTAGCCATTTTACTCAAAGAGCCCCTTCCCAGAACCCGGGGAGAAGCAACAGCCCCTCCCTCAGAAATTTAACACCACCCAGCTGGGCCAGAGAAACGCAAACTGAAGCTCGTTAACAGCCAGCATCTGCCCCACCCTCTGGAAATCTTCTTACCCTGAACACCTGAGGGATTTTTTTTTTCATTCAGCTGAGGACTACAACCCAAGGCTTATCAAGTAACTGAGACTAACAGCCTCCAGGCAAAAAGCTAGAGGATAACTGAACCCTTCCTGGGCTTGTAAATCTACCCAGGGAAGTAAGACCTGACAATGGTGTTTAACGTGGGTCCTCCCACACTCATCCAAATCCAGTAGAGGAAGACACAAACAGCAGAACACCAACACTCACAGGGAAAATTTGGCAGGCTCCAAAACACACTGAGATAGCCAAAATGGTGAAACAAAGAAACAAATCCAAATGAAAGAATAAGAGAACTCTACTGAAGATGAGATAAAATAAATGCAGTTAAGCAACTTATCAGAGGTAGAGTTCAGATTGATGATGATGAGGAAGCTCAACAGCATGAGAAAGAGCTCAGCACCATGAGTAAAGATATCTAAACATTTAAAACCAACCAATTGGAAATGAAGAATGACATAGCAGAAATGAAGAACACATTGGAAGGAATAACCAGCAGAGTAGAGGAAGCTGAGGACTGCATCAGTGAATTTGAAAATGGGGTAGAAAAAAATCACCCAATCAGAAAACCAAAAGGAAAAAACAATTAAAAAACAGGAATACAGCTTAAGAGAACTGTGGGACAACTTGGAAACAGAGATTCTAAATGATGCATGAGACCAAATGGATTTAATAGATATCTACAGAGAATTACACCCCAAAACTGCAGAATTCACATTCTTCTCAAGTACACATGGACATTCTCAAAGATAGACCACATTTTAGGACAAAAAATAAGTCTCTACAATTTCAAGATGACTGAAATCATATCAAGCATCTTCTCAAACCACAATGGCATGAAACTAGAAATCAATTACAACAAAAACACGCAAAGACATTTGAACATATGGAGGCTAAATAATATGTCATTAAACAATGAATGGGTTACCAAGAAGATCAAAGAAGAAATTTAAAAATTCCTGGAAACCGATGAAAATGAACACACAACAACATAAAATTTATGGGATGCAGCGAAAGCAGTCCTGAGGAGGAAGTTCATAGCACTACAGGCCTACCTGAAGAAATAAGAAAAAATTCTAATTGACTATCTAACCTCACAACTTAAAGAAATAGAAAGCAAACAAAAAGAAAACCCCAGAGCAAGTAGAAGGAAAGAAATAGTAAAGATTAGAGCAGAAATAAATGACATAGAGACCAAAAAAAAAAAAAAAAAAAAAAAACAATTCAAAAGATCAATGAAACAAAGAGCTGGTTCTCTGAAAAGATAAACAAGATTGATGGACCCTTAGCTAGACTCATCCAGAAACAAAGAGAGAGGACCTAAATGCACAAAATCAGAAATGAAAGAGGAGATATAATAACTGACACCACAAAAATACAAAGGATAGTTAACAAATACTATGAACAATTATACAGCAATAAATTGGACTATCTAAATGAAATGGAAAAATTTCTAGAAACACATAGTCTCCCCAAACTGGACCGGGAAGAGATAGAAAACTTGAACAGACCAATAACAACTAAGGAAACTGAAGATGTAATCAAGACTCTCCCAGCAAACAAAAGCCCAGGCCCGGATGGCTTCACAGGGGAGTTTTACCGAATATTCAAAGAAGAACTCACACTCATTCTCCTCAAACTCTTCCAAAAATTTCACGAAGAAGGAAGACTTCCAAACTCGTTTTATGAGGCCAGCATAATTCTAATTCCAAAAACACTACAAAGAAAGAAAACCACAGGCCAATATCCCTGATGAACATAGATGCCAAAATCCTGAACAAAATACTAGCAAATCAGGTCCAGCAATACATTAAATAAATTATTCACCATGACCAAGTGGGATTCATGCCAGGGATGCAAGGCTGGTACAATATTTGCAAATCAATAAATGTGATACACCACATAAACAAAAGGAAAGATAAAAACCATATGATCATATCAATAGACACTGAAAAAGCATTTGACAAAAATCCTGCACCCGTTTCTGATAAAAATGCTCAGCAACGTGGGAATAGAGGGATCATATCTTGAGATAATAAAGGCTCTATATGAAAAACCTACAGCCAACATCATACTCAATGGGCAAAAACTAAAAGCATTTCCCTTAAGAACAGGAACAAGACAGGGATGCCCACTTTCACCACTCTTATTTAACATAGTGCTGGAAGTCTTAGCCACAGCAATCATACATGAAGAAAAAATAAAAGGGATCCAAATGGGAAAGAAGTGAAACTGTCATTATTCACAGATGACATGATATTGTACATAGAAAACCCTAAAGACTCCACCAAAAATCTATTAGATTTAATAAATAAATTTGGCAAGGTAGCAGGATACAAAATTAACATCAAGAAATTGATGGCATTCTTATACACCAATAATGAATTCACAGAAAGAGAAACTAAAAAAAAAAAAAATCCCATTTACCATTGCAGCAAAAAAATTAAGATACCTAGGAATAAACTTAACCAAAGAAGTAAAGGACCTATTTGCAGAAAACTACAGGACACTGAAAAAAAGTAGAAGAAGATATATAAGAATGGAAGCACATACTTTCTTCATGGATTGGAAGAATTAACATCATTAAAATGTCCATAGTACCCAAAGCAATCTATAGTTTCAATGCAATCCCCATCAAAATACCAATGACATATTTCACAGAACTAGAACAAACACTTCAAAAGTTCATACGGAACCAAAAAAGACCCCAAATAGCCACAGCAATCTTGAAAAAGGAGGACAAATTAGAAGGGATCACAGTACCAGATATCAGGTTATACTACAAAGCCACTGCAATCAAAACAGCCTGGTACTGGCACAAGAACAGGCTTATAGATCAATGGAACAGAACAAAGAACCCAGAAATTGACCCAAGACATTATGCTCAATTAATATTTGACAAAGGTGGCAAGAGAATACAATGGAGTAAAGACAGCCTCTTCAATAAATGGTGTTGGGAAAATTGGACAGCTACATGCAAAAAAATTAAACTAGACCACCAATGTATACCACACACAAGAATAAACTCAAAATGGATAAAAGACTTAAATGTGACTCATGAATCCATAAAAATCCTATGAGAAAATGTAGGCAACAAAATTTCAGACATCATATGCAGCAGAATTTTCACTGACACCATGCCTAAGGCAAGAGAAACAAAGGAAAAAATGAACACATGGGACTACATCAAACTAAAAACTTCTTTACAGCAAAAGAAAGAACCATCAGAATAGAAAGGGAGCCCACTATATGGGAGATCATAACTGCCAATGATACATCAGATAAGGGGTTAAGTTCCAAAATATATAGAGTGCTCATACAATTCAACAAAAAAAAGACAAAGAACCCAATTAAAAAATCGGCAGAGGACCTAAATAGATACCTCTCCAAAGAGGACATACAAATGGCCAAGAGACATATGAAAAAGTGCTCAAGATCACTAACCATCAGAAAGATGCAAATTAAAACAAGTATGAGGTATTACCTCACACCTGCCAGAATGGCGGCCATCAACAAATCATCAAACAACAAATGCTGGTGAGGGTGTGGAGAAAGGGGAACTCTAGTACACTGCTGGTGGGAATGCAGACTGGTGCAGCCACTATGGAAAACAATATGGTGTTTCCTCAAAAAAATAAAAATTGATCTGCAATTTGACCCAGTGTTCCCACTCCTAGGAATATATCCTAAGAAGCCTGAAACACCAATCAGAAAGGATATATGCACCCCTATGTTCATAGCAGCACTATTTACAATTGCTAAGATCTGGAAACAGCCCAAGTGTCCATCAGTAAATGAGTGGATAAAAAAGCCATAGTACATATACACAATGGAATACCATGCAGCTGTAAGAAAGAAAGATCTCTTATTCTTTGAGACTACATGGAGGAACCTGGAGAGCATTATGCTAAGTGAAATAAGCCAATCAGAGAAAGACAAATACCACATGATCTGACTTATTTGTGGAATATAATGAACAAAATAAGCTGATGAACAAAATAGTCCCAGAGACATAGAAAGGAGTATGGTTCAGACTAACAGACCTCAGAGGAGGGAGGCGGGAGAGTTGGATGAGATAAACTAAAGAACTTATATGCATGTATGCATAACCAATGGACATATACAACAATGCTGGGGGTGGGGTGGGGAGGAGGGATGGGGAGGAGGGTATCTAGGGGAAAAAAGGTAGAAACATCTGTAACAAAAATAAATTAATAAAAATTGAAAGAAAAAAATTTCCATTTACAAAAGCAATAAAGTATTGCCCGGCTTGTGTGGCTCAGTGGTTGAGTGTCGACCCATGCACCAAGAGGTCACTGGTTCGATTCCCAGTCAGGGCACATGCCCAGGTTGTGGGCCAAATCCCCAGTCACGGGCATGCAGGAGGTGGCCAATCGATGTTCTCTCTCATTGATGTTTCTATCTCTCTCTCCCTCTCCCTTCTTCTCTCTCTAAAATCAATAAAGAAAAGAAAAATAAAAAATAAAAAAAAAGAATATAAAGTATTTAGGAATAAATTCAACAAGAAATATATAAAACCTATATTCAGAAAGTTTTAAAATCTTCCTGAATGATACTTTAAAAAGACTTGAAATAGAAAATATCCCTTAATCTCGGATAGCATAAATCATTATTATGAAGAGGTCAATTTTTCTTAAATTTGTTTATTAATTCAAGGCAATTCTTACAAATACATTTTAAAATGATTTTAATGAGTTATACACTTTTATTCTAATTTCACCTGGTCAAACAAATATGAATAAATAGTGAGAAAAGTTCTAAATAAGAAAAACTGAGGAATAACCTGACTTCTCAGTCATTAAAACATAAAGTCTCCGTAATTAATACAATGTAGTGCTGGCAAACAAATAGAACAATAAATAGACCAGTGAAATAAAAATTAATGTCTAGAATTAGACACAACATTTATGTACATTTAGTGTATGACAAAGGTGGTGTCAATTCACAATGTAAAAATAGACCTCTTCACCTTTTTCATTCCAACCTCGAAACCTCCCTCCCCTCTGACAGCTATCAGTCTGTTCTCTATCTATGAGTCTGATTATATTTTGTTTGTTAGTTTATTTTGTTCATTAGATTCCACATATGAGTTAAATCATGTGGTACTTTCTGACTGACTTACTTCACTTAGCATAAAGTGAAGGGATAAAGCAATAAACAACAAAACTCATAGTCACAGACAACAGTATGGTAATTACCAGAGAGAAAGGGGGGTGAGGGACATAAGAAAGGGTAAAGGGGGGATAAATGGTAATAGAAGGAGACTTGACTTGAGGTAGTGAACACATAACATAATATACAGATGATGTATTATAGAATTGTACACCTGAAATCTATATAATTTTATTAACCAATGTCATTAATAAATTCAATAAAAAAGAAAAAAATTATTCTGAGTGAAAGAAGCCAGACCCCCCCCCCAAAATGGACTTCTTAATAAATGATTATTGGACAACTGTGTAACCATTTAGAGAAAATATAAAATTAGACTTGTGTTTTACACTATACCAAAGAATAAATTACAGATGGATTAGAGATCTAAATGTAAAACATAAACTCTTAAAGTACTAGAAGAAAACATGGTGATTTATTTTTCTTAATATAAATCTATTTTCTTTATTGTGATATAATTGTCATATAGCATTATATTGGTTTTAGGTGTATAACATAATGAATCTATATTTGTATACATTGTAAAGTGATTACTACAATAAGTCTAGTTATCATTCACAACCGTTGGTAGTTATAATTATGTTTTTCTTCTGATGAGGACTTTTAAGATTTACTCTCTTAGCAATATGCTATACAGTATTATTAACTATAGTCACCAGCCTGTACATTATAGTTAAATTTCTCTTTAACCTCAAAATCCAGAGAAAATAAAAGAAATGATAAATCTCTTTAAAAATCTGTATGACAAAAGTCACCATCAACAGAGCCAAAGGCAACTGACTAAAGAAAATATTTGCAACAATATATTATAGACAAAGAGCTATTCTCCATAATAAAATACTATAGTACTAAATATTGAAGAACAAAGGTCCAAAAACCAATAGAAAAAGTGGAAAGAAGACATGAATAGACAATTGACCACAATAAGACATAAAAGTGACCGTTAAACATAATGAAAAAAATCACAAGCTCACTCATAAGTAGAGAAATGTACATTTAAAAAAAAAAAAAAGAAATCATTCCTAATCTATGAGACTAGCAAAAATAAGTAAATAAATAACGACAACACATTCTGTTGGTGAAGCTGTGGGAAAACAAGTTCTCAGTTCAATTTTTTTGTTTGTTTGCTTGTTTTGTTCAGGCCAAAATTCTTGGAAAAGTGTTTTTAATCAAATATATTTGGGAATAAGTATAGATTTACATGTAGTTGTAAGAAATAGCACTGAGATTCCAAATGCCCTTTATCCAGTTCCCTCCAATGGCAATATGTTGCAAAACTATACAGTACAATATCACAATCAAGATACTAACATTGTTTGACCCATACATCTCATTCTGATTTCCCAGTTTTATATGTATTAATTTCTGTGTATGTGTGAATGTCTTTGTGTTTACTTCTACACAATATTTTTTTATTGTTGACTCTATTACAGATGTCCCCCATTTTTTCCCCTTTACCTTCCTCCACACCACCTTCGTCCCTCCTAGGCCTTCACCACATTATTGTCTCTGTCCATGGGCTATGTATGTATACACAATATCATCACACGTATGGGTTCATGCAACCTACCACCACCAGAGTTGAGAAACAGAAAAGTTTCATCACCACAAGGATCCCTAATTTTGGGCAACATATATGAAATCTCAACTGTTTGTCACACCTCACGCTCTAACCAGTCAAAAATCCAAAGTAATTTATTTAAAACATATGTAAGATCATAACATTCTTTAGGATGTCATGGAGTTAAAACCTAGGCCTTCATAATTGACTACAGAGTTATAAATTATGTCCTCTGCCTACCTCTCCAGCCTTATCTTTTACCACTCTCTCTGGGGCTCACTCTCCTTGGGGCCACTATCTCTGAGTCTTCACACTCACTGTTCTTCCTACCTTGAATGCACTTACCACAGATATGTACATGCCTTCCCCATTTCTATAAAGACTCTGTTGTAATGTCATTAATTTAGAAAAAAAGTTTCCTGTCTCTGTGGCAGGATAGTAAGAAGCTAGGAAAATTCCTGGGCAAGTGGAATGGGGAAACTGAGACAAGAAAATTAAACAAGGCCAAATAGTTTGGACAGGTTGCAGCCAGCTTGTGAATCACAAGACCTTATCTTCCCCAACCAAGGACACTTGAGAGCAAATGGTTCATACCACTCCTCCCTAACCAAAGAACACATAGTTTAAATCACCCTAGAACTGCTAAGGCAGGAGGGGAAAAGGGGAAGGCAAAAAGGGGAGTTTTATCTCACACACTGAACAAAGAAGTCAGCAGTCTTGGGACTTGCCAAGATAAAATCAACAGATGTTCTCATAAATTCTGGGAAAAACCACAACAAAGTAAAAGGGGAACTTTGAAATCTAGTCTATTGTCCCAGACATCTGGCAGAAGAACCTTGAAACCTGTAGACAGAAAAGTATAACATTCCTAAACTTCTACCAGGCAGGGTGCTCAGATTAGCTGGGTGCCTGCTTGTGCTATATGCCAAGGGTATTTTTAATAAATGTGCTTGCTTTTCTTTCTTAATAAATTCACTTGCTTTACTACAATGCTGCTGTCTGTCACTCCTCTGAAAACTTTCTTATGAGACTGACAAGAGCCGAGGAGAGGACAGCCCTCCCCTTCCAACCCAGGGAGCTGTCTGGTAATAACTATCTCATGTAAAATAGTACCTTCTAGCTTGGCACTACCTAGTCTTTACATCCTGCTTTATTTTTCTCCACAGCATCTATTAACATTTGGCTAGGTATAAATGTGGGCGTTTACATTGTGTGTGTCTTCCTATTAAATTGAAAGTTTCAAGAAATTTGTTTTGGCCAGTCCTGTATTTCTTTCACTTTAATAGGGTGGGAGCATATAGTAAGCTAAATAGTATTTGTCATAAATAAATGAAAGAAAATAGAGTACAAATAAGCCCTGTGTGGTAGCAGTGGTGATGGTAAACTAAGCGTTCTTATGACTTTGGTTAAATTTATTTTTATATCCTACCTCTAGAAATACTCTCGTCCCTCCCATCCCCAGAGACCTAGCCTTTCCCCCAGATGATCAGTATCCCCCAACGCAGGAGAAGACAGTAGCCTAGACCTGGTTAATGAATGGTCACAAGGTCCAGACCTCTGGTAGGTTAAAGATAACATCCTGACCTAAGTTATATTTCAGCTCCTGAGCCCTAAGGTACATCGACCCCCTTACTACTTTCCCATAACCAGACAGAGGGACTCTGAAAAAGACCCCAGAAGTGTCCTTAAGACTTAAAGAAATAATTTACTACCCTTACCTCACCTCCTACCAATCAGCTCCCAGCACAACCCTGAACTCCTAACCCATGGTGTCGTGATTTTGCCCTACATAATCTGTAAACTACATGCCATTGGTGAGTCAAGCCTATAGAGAATTAGCTCCCCACTTCTGAATTGGTCAATTCAACATAATCCTGATCATGAATTTCTTTGGGCCAGTGAACCAGGCAAGTGGACTCAAGAGAAAATATTGGGTCTCAGTAACAATGGGGGAACCCTAACTATTGAGGAAATGCAGCCAGATAAGAGACTAATCAAAATAAAGAGCTAAACATTTTTACATATGTGAAATTAGACCTAGTGTTGGTTGATCTATTTGTCAGTGTGCTGATCCATCTCTCTATCCACTGGGAAAAAGACACATATACCCAGGTCTGTGTAAACACAGAAAAATATGTTTGTCAAGATATGATATGCCTCAAAGTTCTAACAGTATATAGCTAATACTGTCGATGCTACATCTAAATCCAATTGCCATCTCTGGGCTTCTTAGCAAGTTCTGTGCTAAAGATTTGGGCCAGCAATCTTTAGAGCTTGTCCTTAGGTACTGAATCTACTGTCCTGCATGGGGATCCCTGGGGATTGGACACTCCTGTGTCCCTTAACCACCTGTAGCAAAATACTAACAAAAGTGAGAGTACAAGGTCTTCAGCATCTTTGTCTGGAAATAGAAACAAAACCAAACAAAACTCTGAAGCTGGGCTGATTACATTATGGGACACCATGGAAATAAGAATGGGGGGATTCGTGCTCCAAAATTAAAAGGAGCCCTTCTAAGTGGGCCAGTGCTGTGCAGTTAGGCTCCCAGCCCACGAAGCTGGCCCGGTTTGTACAATTTATACTCCAGGGGTCCAGAGATATTGAGCTGAATCTCTGTCTTCACCTGGAATTGTACCCTTTCTTGGATCCTTCCTTGTCCCGCCTCTTCCCTTGAGTGACTTTCCTGGGAGTGCGCCCTTAATAAATCACTTGAATCCGTGGCTCAGATTCATCATTATGAGTACTAAATATCTTTACAATGTAACTGGGAGGTCATGTTCAATGAACTGCTACATAACACACAGTTTGCTGCATTTGCTACCCAGTTAGAGAGAGTATAACAAATAATCAGCAGGTTTACCCACCATAAATACAAATTTCTCTCAAGTTTCTAACACTTGTGTGGACGAAAAAGGGGCCACACACTGAATGTGACAAGCTCAGGGGTGGCCTGTGTGGTGGCCTTACAAACTCAGACCTAAAGTAACCACATAGGATGGTCTGAAATGAATACTTTCTTTTTTTTTTACTTTATTTATTTATTTTTTCCTTTATTGATTCTAGAGAGAGAGGAAGGGAGAGGGAGAGAGAGAAAGAAACATCAATGAGAGAGAACATCGACTGGCCGCCTATTGCATGTCCCCCACTGGGGATCAGGCCCACAACCTGGGCATGTGCTCTGACCAGGAATCGAACTGGCGACCTCTTGGTGCATGGGTCGACTCTCAACCACTGAGCCACACCGGCCGGACTGAAATGAATACTTTCTAACTGAAAGCGAGTCATGTCTGGTAGTCATGTCCTATATCTTCTCCTTTGATTCTAATGTATAAACTAATGTGCAAAACTGCCGTTGTCTGGAGCATCTACTCCATCCTTTAGGATTTTGCTTCCTGGCACTTGTCATCAGTTTGGCTCAAATAAATTTGTAAAAAGTCTTACAAGTTTGTATGTTTCTTACGCTGACACTTGTTATTTTAATAGTACTCTACCCAACTTAGGCTTTAAATAAACAAATAACAATTCTAACTGCAATATGTTCTCTTCATCCACAGTAAAATGAGAAGCAGGCTGGTAAACTTTCCTCAAAGTATTTGCTTCCTCTGAGTATTTCAAAGCTTTAAAGAAAGTAGTAATGAAAGTTTCCATATCCTCATAAATGCTCCAAAGCAGTTTGAGAGATGTTTGTAGAGAATGTTTTTCACTGTCAAAATAACCATGGAGAGCTTTAAAGGAACTGTGAAGTGGCACGATAAGAGTGGTGAGGCATATTTAGCACATATAAAATGTGAGCCTCTTTTGAGCTATTGAATTGGATTGTCACTCTTTTTACTGCCATGAATTTAATCTTCTTATTCTCTCCACTTCAAACGATACATTTCAATAGGTATAGGAAGCATATATGGAAACTCCAATGGCTGGACTCTGTCTGTGAAGAAACAAATAACAGACGTAACTAAATGAAGGGTTTAGTCATCAAAGGAAATTTCAGGCAATTCTCCAGTGCCAAACTGCCTTCCAATAGTTATTAATACAAAGCTGATGTCTCCAGGTTATACTAGGCTAGTGAACAAATATATATGTGGCAGGCTTAACTATTTCTGTAACACGTGAGTTTCCTGTGAAAATTCTGCTGGAGTTATGAACCAGAATCGAATACCACCCTATCATTTAAAAATTATTGGCACAATAAAATGCTTTTTGCATCTGGGGATTTTCTAATCTATATTGATTTATGAGTTCTCTTCTACTCACGTCTCAGTACAATAATATTGATTTTTCTTGGTAGTGGTTGGTTAATAGGTTAAAGAATTAGAACTTAAAATAAAAATAAAAACAAAAAAAGAATTTCAAATTGGTATGCCTTTTTGAATGTGTCTTATCTATGCAAAACATTCTGTTCATATGTAACACATGACTGAACTGACAAAGTAATGGCTTAGAGACAGAACCCAGGAGGGTCCCTATGTGTATGATATTCTGCCTCTGCCAATGATTGACTGATGTATGGTAACTTGCCAGAATCATGTGTGGGACACGATGTGGAACAGACACCCACTATGGGGAACAAGGGAAACATTTATATCAGAGCAAGCTTTATATGGTGTAGGGCTTATTTTTTCAATATTTATCTTAATTTTAGTTTCACCAAGAAGTGCATTCAATCAGTCTTATGGCTTACAAAGTATAAACTTGAATACAAAATGAGAGGTTAATGACAGAGTGAAAAACAATGACTAGATTTCTCTTGCATCCACTCATGCAATCACTTAAATAGGTAGATAAACCATGTCAGTTAATTTTATGTAGCCTGGTGGTATTCAGATAAAAAATAAGAAAAAGATGTGTGTTAAGCAAGCCCAATTGTTACTCTTTTTAAATGTTTAAGTGGAATCGAAAAGAACTATACTTGCCCAGCCAGTGTGGCTCAGTGGTTGAGGGTCGACCCATGCACCAAGAGGTCGCCAGTTTGATTCCCAGGCAAGACACATGCCCAGGTTGTGGGCCAAATCCCCAATGGGGGGCATGCAGGAGGCAGCCAGATGTTCTCTCTCATCGATGATTCTAGCTCTGTCTCCCTCTCCCTTCCTCTCTCTCGAAAAATCAATAAAAAAGAAAAGAAAAGAAATATACTTACTGTGGTTTCATAGAAAAATGTTCATGGATTCTTGGAACTTCCAGGTAAAATGATTTTTATCTCAGCTTCCAACTTTCCTATTGTAAACCCTCATTTACTGATCCTCCTCAAAGGAACCACTGATTGGCTCCTTTACACTCCCACAAGTGTATGTCTGCAGTCTGGTCTACCTCCAGAATACTCTGAATAGTTTCAATCCATTTTTTTAAATATATCTCAGCACGCCTGGCTGTGGTTCAGTGGTTGAGCATTGACCCATGCACCAAAATGTCACTGGTTTGATTCCCGGTCAGGACACATGCCCAGGTTGTGGGCCCGATCCCCAGTGGGGGGCATGCAGAAGGCAGCCAGTCGATGTTCTCTCTCATCGATGTTTCTTTCTCTCTCTCCCTCTCCCTTCGTCTCTCTCTAAAATCAATAAAGAAAAAAATTTTTTTTAAATATATATATCCCAGCACTACAGTGTGAAAGTCTCATGTTTTAGTAACCCAGGAAGAATGAGTCACTATGGGAAATATTTTGGTTTAGATTAACAGTTCAGAAATTATCTAGCTAATCACTCCAAGTTGGCCACTAACACAGTTTAGAGATCAAAAAAATTATTCCAAAGTAGCTACTTTCTAAATACAACTTCACATGTACCACATGAAATAATGTAGCAAAATATAGGTTGCAGACCCTTTTTGAGACAATTATATTTAGTGCACATTTAATTTTTTTATTATTATTTTTTTATTGATTTTAGAGACGGAGGAAGGGAGAGGGAGAGATAGAAACATTGATGAGAGAGAACATCGATTGGCCGCCTCTTGCATGCCCCCCACTGGGGATTTGGCCCACAACCTGGGCATGTGCCCTGACTGGGAATCGAACTGGCAACCTCTTGATGCATGAGTTGATGCTCAACCACTGAGCCACACCGACCAGGCTATTTAGTGCACATTTTAAAAGACATATGTAAAGCACTCATTAGCTACATAATTCAAGGTAATAAGTATTTTATCAAGCATGGGACAGCCATATGAAATTCAGAATTTACTTTTTTATAGCCTTAATACTATTTAAAGAAATCGTTTTTGATAAATTTTCTCTAAGTACATCATATAATTGCAGGCATATCTGATATCTGTTCAAAACTCTATCCCTTACATGGTGCCAACAGCCTTCAGCATAATGGAACCACGCTGCCTCCATGGACAGATTATTTGACTTTTGTAGATCAATAGTCATCAGTCACATGTCCATTGTTTAACCTCTTGTTAAATACTCAAATCTACCTTCAAACGGGCCTCCAAAAACCTATTTTCATTATAAATGTATTGAAAAATCCATAAACATTTTTTTTTTCTAACTTGACCCTCAAGGGGAAAAACTACCTCATATAGTACACTTATTTTTAGCACCAATAAGACTTCCACATATCAACCTCTCCTTTCCTGGGACCTCCCAACCCTATATAAAGCATAATATATTTTAGCATTATACATTTTCTTTGCTTTTCCTTTAGAAATATTTCCTTTATGATGCCTTCTGATTTCCCATTATGTTGGCAGTTAATTCTTTTTTTTCCCCAGCAAAAGGGGCATGCTATTATTTTTTAACCATGAAGTAATTTGAAAAGAAATAGACTATATTTGCCACCTTTCTTTAGAATGAATGCATTTATACCTATGAGTGGCTTATCTGTACTAAATGCACAAAGATAAGTGGGTTTGTCTTTGCTATGAATAATTGATCTTGCTAACAAAGGAGCTGAAGGGCTCCTTTGATTCTGAAGAGAGCACACACTGAGGATGCCAGAGTAAGAACCGTATTATCTCTATAATATCTTACTCTACTTAATAAAAGAAACAAACATATTTGGGATGAAGCTCTTTGCAACTGGAATTTAATGTTTAGTAATAAGATTTTAAGAAAGCTGGTTCTATATTATATCATAGGCAGATAATTTTCTAGTTTTCAAAAGGCAATTTGTACAAATCATTCCAGTTGCTTTTAGAAAAAGCAGAAAATTTCCTTGCATTTTTTTTGAGTTGTGAATTTCATTTAATACATAAAGTCAGTTCATTATAGTGATGTATTTCTTCTACTTGGGGACTAAATTAAGGCAAATCTAAGGTACCGTGAGTGCTCAAAAAAAGCTATTTTACTGACCTATATCATTTTGCTACAGCTTTCCATATTATTTTTTCCTCTCGTATTTGCCTGTGAGCTCTAGCTCTGACCAGCCAGATCCCCTGTAGAGATTAAGAAGGAGTGAAAGTAGACACTATAGGTTGGCTAAGATAACTTCTGAATAGAAAAACTTCAAAAATGGTATAAGCAATGAAATCTTTTAGAAGAGTTGGCTAAATGTGTGTTGCTCCAATATAACCATTTATTGAAGCAGTGTTGTATGTTGAATTTTATCTCCCCAGAAGTAATAGTAAATTCTTAAACCTCAGTGCTATAGGCTTAATGTTTGTGCTCACCCAAAATTCACATGTTGAAATATCATCCTCAGTGTGTTAGTATTTAGTTTGGAGCTTTTGAAAAGTGATTAGGGCATGAAGGTGGAGCCCTTATTAATGACATTAGTGCCCTTATAAAAGAGACCTCAGAGTAACCTCTCTCCCCTTTTGCCATGTGAGGAGACAGAGAAAAGACAGATCTTTATGAACCAGGAAGCAAGCTCTCAACAGACACTACATCTGTCTTGATCTTGAACTTCCCAGCATCCAGAACTGTGAGAAAGAAATATTTGTTTATAAGCCTATGGCATTTTTGTTATAGCAGCCAAAATAAGCTAAGACATCCAAGTTCCTGTGAATGTGACCTTATTTGGAAGTAGGGTCTTTCCAGATGTCATCAAGTTAAATAAAATTATATTACATTAGAGTATGCCTCAAAACCAACATAATTGGTTTCTATATAAGAAGAAGAGAGAAGATAGACAGAAATAGAGAGATGCACAGGAAAGAAGACCCTATGATAGTAAAGGCAGAGCTGGAGTGATGCAGCCGCAAGCCAAGAACACCAAGGATTGCCAACAACCACTAGAAGTTAGGAGCGAAGCATGGAACAGTCTCCCTCAGAACCCCCAAAAGGAACCAACACTATCCACATTTTGATTTCAAACTTCTGACATCCAGAATTGTGAGATAATGAATTCCTATTGTTTTAAGCCACCCAGTTTCTGGTGACTTGTTATGGCAGCCTTAGCAAACTAATACAAATTTTGATATTGGGAGTGGAGTCCTGTTTTAACAAATACCTAAAAGTATGGAAGTTGCTTTGAAATTGGTCATAATAGGAAGAGGCTGAAGTATTTCCATGTGCATGAAAGTAAAAAAAGAAAAACTTAGATTGAATAGAAGAGGTGGTTTGTAAAAATGTAGATGTTAAAGGCAATTATGTAGAGGGCTGAGAAAGAAGACAGGAGAGCTATAAAGCTTCTACTGTCTTGCCCAGCTGGTGTGGCTCAGTGGTTAAGCATGGACCCATGCACCAAGAGGTCACGCCGGTTCGATTCCTGGTCAGGGCACATGCCCAGGTTGTGGGCCCAATCCCCAGTGGGGGGCATGCAGGAGGCAGCCAATCGATGTTCTCTCTCTTCAATGTTTCTATCTTTCTCTCCCTCTCACTTCCTCTATCTCTAAAAATCAATAAAGGAAAAAAAATTAAAAACAAAAATAAAGCTTCTACTGTCTTAAAGAATACACACATATATATCATTTTATACATATAAATATCATCATGAACAGAATTTTGTCAGAAATATGAAAGTTAAAGGTGCTTCTGGTAAGGTCTCAGACAGAAATGAGGAATGTGTTATTAGACACTGGAGGAAAGGGTGATCCTATTACAAACTAACAGAAAATCTGGCTGAATTATGTTCGACTGTTGGGTGGAGAGTAGAACTTGTAAGCTAAGGGGATTTGTTAGCAAAGTATTGAAAGGGAAGTCTGGTTTCTCTTCACTGCTTATAGTAAACTATGAGGGGAAAGAGATAAATTGAGAAAGGAACTCAATCAAAAGAAACCAGAACTTGACGGTTTAGAAAATGTTCTGTCTATCCACGTTGCAAAATATAAGAAAATGGGCTCTGGAGAGAACACTAAGTGTGTGGATAGACAAACTTTCTGGAGAGATGAGGTATATGACTCATGGATCCAATCAAACATTTTGGGAGAAATACTGTCAGCTTGGACCAAAGGGGACAGAGACAGGAAAGAATGAGGAATATCTGTAAATCTTATAGGATTTTGCAAGAGGAAACAGCCTACAAAGAGTGCAGGACCATTGCTGAGAGCTGAGTGGGTGCAGGTGATGGACTCTTTATAGGTACAGAGGCCAAGGGCCTACAGGTCTTCTGAAGGCCCAGAGTCAGGGGCTCATGTGCCTCCATGACCCAGAGGATGGATCGAATCATGAATTATTCTCATGCTTTAAATCCTAATGGAATTTTCCCTCCTGCATTTAATACTTGCTCAGGGGCCATGACCCATTTTTTTCCTTCACCTTCTCCCTTTAGAATGGAATATCTGTTCCTGTTCCACCACTGTATTTTGGAGGGAGATAACTTGTTTCCTAGTTTCACAGGGTCACAGATGGAGAAATATTTTGCTTCAGGATGGACCATTCCCAGAGTCTTACCCATAATTAATTTAGATGATTTAAAATATGAGATGTGTATCCTTTGTAAATTAATTATATTTATATGATATTTTGGTTTTCGAGATGATGCAGGAATAGGAATTTGGGAAGGTGAATGTATTTTGCACATGGGAAGGACATGAATTTGGAAAAGGCAGAGGGAAGTCTGTTGTGGGTTGAATTGTATTCCCCAAAATATTATGTTGAAGTCCTAACCTTAGGTATTGGTGAACATGACCTCTTTTGGAAATAAGGTCTCTGCAGATACAATTGAATTAAGATGAGGTCATATTGGATTAAGGAGGGCCATAATTTGATGATTTTTATTCTTATAAAAAGAGAAAAATTTGGCCCGGCCGGTGTGGCTCAGTGACTGAGCATCAACCCATGCACCAAGAGGTCGCCAGTTCAATTCCTGGTCAGGGCACATGCCCAGGTTGTGGGCCTGATCCCCAGTGGGGGGCATGCAGGAGGCAGCCAATCAATGTTCTCTCTCATCGATGTTTCTATCTCTCTCTCCCTCTCCCTCCCTCTCTCTCTAAAAATCGATAAAGAAAAAAAAATTTATTTTAAAAGAGAAAAATTTGCATACAGACACATACAGGGAGAACTCCATGTGATGACCGAAGGAGAGACTGGCATGAAGTTTCTATCAGCCAACAAGTGCCAACAATTGTTGGCAACCACCAGAAGTTAGGAGAGAGGCATGGACAGATTTTCTTCAATGTCCAGGAGCAACGAATCTTGCCAATACCTTGATTTCAAACTAGCCTTCAGAATTCTGAAAGGATAACTTTCTGTTTTTTTAAGCAAACTAGGTTTTGGTCATTTGTAATAGCAGCCCTAGAAAACTAATACAACCAGTAAACATTGTCCTGGAAGAAAAATGGCAAGTAACTTGCTTTAAAATCACAAAAAGAGTTCTAGAAGAACAGTTGTCATAGCAGTAGCTATGATGACTCTAATTATTATATTTTATTCTCTGCCATGGGTTACCTATATTCAAGGATATTGAAACTCATGATTGCTGCAACTAACATATAGATACAGAGAGAAAATCAGAATTTTATAATACTAAGCAAAGGAATTTATGTCATAGGATCCAGGAGACAGAAACCACACTTCAATTTGATCAAAGATTATCACTTATATAATTATTAACTAGTAACAAGAGAATAATACTAAAAGGTAGAAAACTCAAAAAAAGAAAAAAAGTGCAAGTATAGCATATGTAGACAAAACCATTACCTCTAGGGTTAAAGTATCCAAAGAAGAACATTGGAAGATCCCCACCTCCACCATGCTCCACCCAAAGTTGAGATTCAGACCTCTTTGGAATGGGTGTGGCAGTGGACCACTGGTTGGTAAGGGAAGTTCACTGACATGTTTCAGGTGAAAGCCCGTAATCATGAGACCACCCACTGGTGTGACAACAAATCTTTCTGGGAAGTTACTCTTGGGAGCACTACTGAAAATAGCTGGGAAGGTTTGTGCCACTCATTGTCCACATGCTAGAGACCACATACTATAGAAACAAGCAGTGAAGGTTACATTGGAACCAGAAATA
This sequence comes from Tadarida brasiliensis, assembly GCA_030848825.1. Taxonomy (NCBI): domain Eukaryota; kingdom Metazoa; phylum Chordata; class Mammalia; order Chiroptera; family Molossidae; genus Tadarida; species Tadarida brasiliensis. The sequence continues at coordinate 14,538,537 of CM061280.1, forward strand.
TAATGCTCTTTTTAATGCACTTTCCCTATAGCATCATTTATTGACAAAATTTGACATCATGCCAAGTGGAAAAGTAGAAATATTTATAAATTCTAGCTCCGGTATCACAACGCAGAACAAAGAAATGTAGATTTCAAGCTTGGAGGCAATAAATTGATAACTGGAACTGGTATCATTCTTTGTAAACTGGAGATGTGAGATTTCTCTTGTTTCTGGACACAATAAGTTTGCAGTTTGTAAGCCCAAGAGACCTAAGAAAATACCAATAATGATTCAGGATTTTCTTTGACGAAGTCTATGATTCAAGTATTTTATTAAACTGTAAACAAGCATTAATAATTAAAACAGAAATGACAATCCAAATAAAACTCCATAGATTGCAAAATACAGGTTTTGCATTTTTATATAATGCTTAACTGTCAGAGAAAATAAGAAATTACTTTTGAGCTATATGCTCCCCACTACAGTTAAAAAACTAGTATTTTCTCAATGACCAATTAGAATATCCCCTTTGACAGATAAAATTATTTTTCTTTAATTGTTTAGATTCTTTGATTATACAGGGTTATTTTTTCCTTTAAAAATTTTCAAAGATAATGGCACAAGTTAATTTAGTAAATAACAATTTCAATTGAATTATTTTATTTAATGTTATCATTTTCCTTAAATAAATGTGATATAAAATTTGTGAATCTGCTTAGAGTATTCAGGAAGGTTATTAAAAAACTGTAGCAACACAATTATAACATAGTTAAGGGAATATTTATGAAGCATTATTTTCCTTGTTATTAACGTTTATTTGGTTGTAGACATAGCATTTAAAAATCACCGTAATCAATAAATTGTTCAGGCAAAATTTATATATTGTAAAAGTAATCAATTTTGTTGAGACAAATATTGATTAAAAGTGCAGATATTATCACCAACTCCACAAACCTTAAATTGATCAATTATTTTTTGAAGAAAGGAAATGGTAAATTTTGCACAAATAAAGAATTTTACATTATATAATAAATATTGAACACACAGAACTCATTGCACAAAATATTTACAGGCTGCAAATACAATTAAATTCAAGAAGAAAAGGGGTATGTTTATGGGATGTGAATCCAAAACACAACATAATGCTGAGTAGGTATGTTTTTTTTTTTTTTTAATATTTTTTCTTTATTGATTTTAGAGGGAGGAAAAGAGAGAGATAGAAACATCAATGAGAGAGACCATTGATTGGCCGCCTCCTGAATGCCCCCCACTGGGGATCGGGCCCACAACCTGGGCATGTGCTCTGACTAGGAATCGAACCGATGACCTCTCAGTGCATGGGTTGACGCTCAACCACTGAGCCACACCGGCTGGGCTAAGTAGGTATGTTCTGAGATGTGATTTTGATCTTTGCAAGATGACCTCCCATAAAAGTTGACTTGATAACATTTTAGTATATATTTCTGAGCTGCTTTTAATTTCTGATCCATGTAATATAAACCATGAAGAAAAAAACTAGATTATGAGCATAACACTTCAAAGTCAAATATTAATCCTTATCAATTACAGAGAAGTGTTCATTTTGTCTGTGTTAAATGGAGATACAACACATATACAGCAAAGGGTTAATGTTACTTATTTAAATGGTAATGAAATAAATGACTGTCAGTTCCACTGCTGACTATCATAGTTAGTGTAGGATATGTAGTTACACAATTTTCCTCAAAACTGTTTTGTTGTGATACAGATCATATCAGTTCGCTGAACAGCAGCAATGCAGAGGAATTTGACAGATGCCCATTTGCAATCTATTCTACTTCAGCAGTGAGCTGCTTTAGCTTCTCATTTATCAGACATTTTCATCAATGCCTTTTCAAGTTGCAGTGATTCCTCAAATGAAAATGTGTGTTTATTTTATTCAAGACACAGATGAAAGCAGATCTTTGTTCGAACACCACAGGACTCAAAATGCAGTCTCCATAAACTGAGGACAAATTCACATATTTATTCTAGTTCCATGTCATTCTCAGTATTCTCAATGTACAATGCCCCATATCAAATGAAGAATTATATACAAATAATGTTTACATGCTAATATAAAAATTGTTCACTATTCTAGAATCTTTTACCCAGAAACAGAATAGGCACATATCCACACTGCTGGGATAAGTACCTGGTGAACCTGAGGCCTTAAAAGACACTCAAGCCTGACCGGTATGGCTCAGTAATTGAGCGTCGGCCCATGCACCAAGAGGTCGCCGGTTCGATTCCCGGTCAGGGCACATGCCCAGTTTGTGAGCCCATCCCCAGGGGGGGCATGCATGAGGCGGCTAATCAATGTTCTCTCTCATCCATGTTTCTATCTCTCTCTCCCTCTCCTTTCCTCTCTCTCTAAAAAATCAATAAACAAAACAAACAAACAAAAAGACACTCAAGTGCCTTCTGAATCATCAAAAAATGGATAATTTCGGTTTCATGTGAGTTTTGTCTTCTACGTCTGGAAATCGATAACTCTTCTGTAAACTATGTGATGAATCTCTGCTAACTCAATATGTGATACACTAGAAAATGTTATTTATGACCACACTTACTGAAAGAGAATCTAGTGTAACTGTAATTAATATTAGTTCTTATTTGTTAAACTTAGAGGTGATTTCATAATTTTCTAATTATTCGACTCTGAAGCAGGTATCAGGCAACTATGTTACACACACCTCATGGCCATTTTAAAAGAGACACAAACCCTCCTAAACATTAAAACAACTGGGCCCCTTCCTGTTTAAATAAAGAGATAGGGATACATTTGCTTGTCTCAGTTTCTTTTCATTGTTAAGATGTCATTCACTTCATACTTTGTTTTGCCTTATATAATAACAGTTGGATTTTTGGAAGTCTTTTTTTTTGTCATGCATTGTGTTCCCATTTTTTTATTTTTTATTTTTATTTTCTTTATTGATATTAGAGAGAGAGAGAAAGGGAGAGGGAGAGAGAGAAACATCAATGAAAGAGAACATCAATTGGCCGCCTCCTGCATGCCTCCCACTGGGGATCGGGCCCACAACCTGGGCATGTGCCCTGACCGGGAATCGAACCGGCGACCTCTTGGTGCATGAGTTGACGCTCAACTACTGAGCCATATCGGCTGGGCTCCCATTCATTTTTTGTTATTTTGTATTTATCAATGTTTCAATTGCAGTTGACATATAATATTATGCTCAATATTATATTAGTTTCAGGTGTACAATATAGTGATAAGACATTGGTATCTCTTATGAAGTGATCACCCCAATAAGTGTAGTAGCCCTATGACACCATACGTAGTTATTACAATATTATTGACTATATTCCCTCTGTTGTACCTTACATCCCAGTGACTTATTAAAACTGAAAATTTGTACTTCTTAATCTCTTTCACCTTTTCACCCTTTCACCAACCCTGGTCCTATCTGGTGACCATCAGTTTCTTCCCTTTATCTATGCGTTTGTTTGTGTCTTGTTTATTTTGTTTCACACATCAGTTAAATAATATGATATTTGTCTTTCTCTTTGTGAGTTATTTTAACATGATAGTGCTTTCATGTTGTCACAAATGGCAAGATTTCATTATTTTTTTGTGTGCAGCTGAGTAGTATTCTATTGTATATATGTACCACATCTCCTTCCATATCTTGGCTGTTGTAAATAATGCTGCAATGGACAAAGGAGTGCATACATCTTTTCAAAATTGTCTTTTGGATTTCTGCAGTTAGATATCTAGAAATAAGATTGCTGAGTTGTCATGTTGTTTTATTTTGATTTTTTTCCATCTAGATTGATCTTGGCTTTTTCCGATAAGCAAATGTAAGAATTTAAATTGATATGCCCTCATCAAGTAGAAGTATTACTTATGAAGATGTCCATTTTTATTGATTACTTAATTCAAAATATAAAATGAATTTAAATAATCCTTCAGTTGTATCTTTGGATATAGTATTTTGTATTTATCTTTAAATTTCTAAAGTACTCACTTCATAAAATATATTATACAAGCAGACACTCAATAAATAGTTTGTAAAATTACTGAATGTTTTTAAATACAGTGATGGGATTGTGGAAAGTAATGTTTAGGTAAGATATAAAGGAGTGCTTCCTGACATTAGCGGCAGTTAAACATAATATTGTACATTTTAAGACATTAGAGAATTTATCAGATCTATTGTTGTAACTCTTCACATTTCTTAATGTAATATATTAGTCATGACAAAGTACCACAAAGTGTGTGACTTAAAACAACAGGAGTTTAAAATTTTTTTTTTCTTTATTGATTTTTAGAGAGAGGAAGGGAGAGGAAGAGAGAGATAGAAACATGGATGAAAGAGAACATCTACTGGCCGCCTCCTGCATGCCCCCCTGCTGGGGATTTGGCCAACAACCTGGGCATGTGCCCTGACCGGGAATCGAACCAGCGACCTCTTGATGCATGGGCAGACGCTCAACCACTGAGCCAAACCACTGAGGAAACAACAGCAGTTTATTGTCTCTAAGTTCTGGAGGCGAAAAGCCTCAAATCAATATACCTGTGTGGCCATCCTGGCTCTTAAACTTGGAGAGGAGAATCCTTTCTTGCTTCTTCCAGCTGTTGGTAATTGACAGTGATCCTTGATGTCCCATGGACTGTGGCAGCATAACCAATGTCTGCCTCCATCATCCATGGCATTCTCTCTGTGGTCTGTGTTTTTCCACGTCTCTTCTTATAAGGACACTGGTCATTAGATTAGGGCCCAGCATAGTTCATCTCAGCATGACCCCAACTTAAATAATTACATTTACAAAGACCCTATTACAAAATCAGGTCACATTCTGAGGATCTGGGTGGCCATGAATTTTGATGGACACTATTCAATTCAGTACAGGTAGTTTTAAGTTACTGTCTTAAAACAAGAGTCATGACTACATGGTTTCTAAAAGTATATTCTAGAGTATAGAATCTTTTATTTTATTCATTCTCATTTTGTCTAATAAATATACTATTATAAGGTTATGGAACCAACTACTGTTTTTAAGATTGTAGGCCATATGAGTGAATAATAAGTTGAAATCTCTTTCTTTACATGCAGGGCAAGTACTGTTTGTTCCCATGTATGCTACTGTGAACAAAATTAACTCCACGTGAATTATGCTTCAAATAAAAATCTTTACCTCTTGCCTATTTAACTTTTAGTAAAAAAAAGTCAGGTAAGTGTTGGACCTTTAATTATTTGCCTTTATATTCTACATATCTAACACAAACCCAATTTTAAGTATCTTGTTCTCTGCTTCTAATTACAAATCTTTTCATTGCTACCTATGGTCATACCCATGAAGAAAGTAGCATGGAATTCTCCATAGGTTATTCATAGTTGCTTAGATAGCATCATCTCCAAGTTATTGTGTAGTCTCTAATGACCCCAAATTACCTTATTTTAAAAATGATTTTATTTAAATCTACATAAGAATTTGTTCTATTTTTTTAAAGTATATATAATACAAAGTGCTTTGTTTAGAAAAACTATTCCATTTATGGACAGTAAGATTTTTATGATTTTAGGTGTACAGTTTGATTATTTTTAATATGTTCACAAAGCTGTATAACAATCACCACAATCAATTGTACAAAATTTTCATCACTCCAAAAAGGAACATTGTACATGCCAGCGGTCACTCTCCCGTTTTGTCCCAATGCCACCACCACTCAGCCCTAGACAAACAGAAATTAACTTTCTGTCTCTATAGATTTGCCTATTTTGGATATTTCATATAAATGGATCATACAATATATGATCTTTGGGGGCTGATGTCTTTCACTTAGCAAAACGTTTTTGATGTTCTTCCATGTTGCAGCATGTGTCAGTACTGCAGTCCTGTTTTTGTTGAATATTCTAATGTGTAGATATATCACATTTTGTTTATACATCCACCAATTTATAGGCAATTTATTGGTTTCCACTTTTAAAAAAAATATGTTTTTACTGATTTTTTAGAGAGGAAGGGAGAGAGAGAGAGAAACATCAATGTGAGAGAGAAACATCAATCAGCTGCTTCCTGCACGCCCCCTCCTGGGGATGGAGCCCACAACCCAGGCATGTGCCCTGACCGGGAATTGAACCAGGACCTCTCAGTCCATGAGAGGATGCTCAATCGACTGAGCCACTGGCTGGGTGATTTGTTTCCACTTTTTGACCTATGAATAATGTTGTTATGAATATTAGTATATAGTTTTTGGGTAAACGTGTTTTTACTTCTCTTGGGTAAATATTTAGGAATGTATTGGTAGACTATATGGCAGCTCTGAGCTTAACCTTATGAGAATCTGCCAAACTTTTCCACAGCCTGCATTTTACATTTCTACCAGCCATATATGAGAGTTCCAATTTTGTCACATCCGTGGTGACACTTGCTATTATTTTTTATTATTATTATGGGCATCCTAGTGGATGTGACATTGTATCATATTGTAGTTTTAGCTTTGATTTCCTAATTACTATGTTGCTGAACATCTTTTTATGTTTATCAACCTTTGAGTATCTTCTTTAGAAAAATGCCTGAATAGTCCTTTGTCCAATTTTAATTGAGCTCTTTTTTATTTTATTGTTGAGTTGCAAGTGTTTTTATATAGTCCAGACATAAGTTCATTATTAGACATATATTTGCATATTTTTATCTCCTTTTATTATTTTCTCATAAATATGCATTGACGCACAAATGCTTTCAATTTGATTAGTCCAGTTTATCTATTTTTTCTTTAGATGGTTGGGTTTTTAGTTTTATAATTAAGAAGGCCTTACCTAACCCAGACACAAAGATTTACTCCTATATTTACATCTAATAGTTTTATATTTTTAGCTTTTATATGTAGGTCTATGATCCATTTTGAATTAAATGTTGTGTATGGTGTGAGAATAGAGTGCATTTAAATTGTCTCAGCACCATTTGTTGAAAATTTATTCTATCCACATTAAATTTCCTTGTCATCCTTGTTGCATACAAATGGACCATAAATGTGAGCAATTATTACTGGACTTCCAAGTCTATTTCATTGATTGTTATGTCAGTATTTTTACCAGAATCATGCTGTCTTGATTAAGGTAGCTTTTAATTCAATTTTCACAAAGGTAAATGTGAGTCCTCAGAGTTTTTTTTCTTTTTCAAGATTGTCTCCTATTTCTGCGTCCCTTGATTTATCATATAAATTTTAGGATGAGCTTGTCAATTGATATAAAGAAACTATCTGAGATGATGATAGGGATTGTGTCTGTGCTCTTGAATTTTCTATATTTGTAAATATGCTAAATCTCCCTTAATTGTTGATATGTATTTTAGTTACGTTATTGTCAGAGAGCCTATTTTGTATGAATTTAGTTTTGTTTTTTTAATTTATTGAGGCTTGCTTTATGGTCCATCACATGATATATAATGGAGAATTATCCATGTGTACTTCAGAAAAATGTACACTGCATTGTTTTTGAGTAAAGTGTTCTATATATGCCTGTTATATCTAGTTAGATAATAGCGTTGTTGAGCTTCTTATATATTTTTTGGATTTTCTCCCTGGTTGCTTTATCAACTATTGAAAATGGAGCATTGAAGATTTTATTTTATTGTACTGCTGATTTCTCTGTTGGATTTTGTCATTTTTTTGTTGTCACATGTATTTTTGTGCTCCTTTATAGGTACATATATGTTAACATGGTTCAATTCTTCTGGATGATTGGTTATTTTTAATATTATAAAATTTTATATCTAGTTGTTTTTTACTTTAAAATCTATTTTCTCTGAGATTATTATAGTCTTTTCAGTTTTTGTTTGTTTGGTTCTATTTTTGATTACTCTTTACATGATATATCACTTTTTTCACCCTTTACAAGCATCCTATTTACATCTTTGAACACAAACACATCTACTGTGGACAGAATAAAGTTGGGTGCTGTGTTTTTGTGTTTTTTAAAATCCAATCTGCCAATATCTGACTTTATATTGGATTGTTTAATCATTTCCCATTTTTTGCTATTATTGCTAAAGTTAGATATACGTCTTCTATTTTGCTTTTCTGTTGTTTTCTATGTGTCTCATGGTTCTTTTCGTTCCATTTTTCTACTTTATTTTGCATCAAGTTAATATATTTTCGTGTAATATTTTAATTCTATTGACATTTCATATACTTTTTTAGGTATTTGCTTGGTGGTGACTCCTGAATTTACTTTATACATCTTTTTTTAAATTTTTTTTTCTTTATTGACTTTAGAGAGAAAGGAAGGGAGAGAGAGAGAGAGAGAGAGGTATCTATGAGAGAACATTGATTGGCTGCCTCCTGCATGCCCCCCACTGGGGATCGGGCCCACAACCTGGGCATGTGTCCTGACTGGGAATCGAACCAGCAACCTCTTGGTGCATGGGTCGATGTTCAACCACTGAGTCACAGTGGCCAGGCTACATTATACATCTTTACTTAGCAGAATATACGTCATATTTATTTTCAGTAAAATATAGAAATGTTGCTCTTTAATAGCTCTATTGCTTTTTCTTATTTGTTGTGCAATTCTTATACATATTTTATCTATATATGTTATAAACCTAAAATATTATTACTATTTTATGTGATCATATGTTTTTTAAAGAAGGTGAGAGAAGAAAGTAGAATGTCCATTTTTTTCTGATGAGAAGTCAGCTCTTCATCTTATTGGAATGGTATGTGATGAGTCATTTTTCTCTTACTGCTTTTAAAAAAAAATGTTCTCATTGCCTCTCAAAATTCTATTCAGGGTATGAGTGTGCTTCTCTTTGTGTTTATCCTACTTGGAGTTCACTGAGTTTCTTGGAGGTTTAGATTGGTTTTCGACAAAATTGGGAAGTTTTCAGACTTGATCTCTTTCCCTTTGATTTTTGTTTTCATTTCTGTCTCAGTTGATATTGTCTACTTGACGAGACACTAGCATCACACCTTTCTTTTCATCTTTAAGTATGATTTATTTTAGGTCTTTGGATTTTTAGTGAATGCTTTGAAGTTTTTGATATATCTGACATTTGGGCTCTCACAAAGGATGTTTCTATTGTTTGGTTTTGTGTATACGGGTGACACTTTACTGCTTTTTTGTACATCTGATATTTTTAATTGAACAGTTGACATTTTAGGTAATACGTTGCAGCATCTTTGGGTACTGATCCTCCCACTCGGGGATTGTTGCTGCCATTGTTTGCATGTTTAAATATCTTTTGACTTGGTTGAACTATTTCAGTAAATTCTATCTTCCCCCAAATGTGAAGACTTTAATGTTGCTCTTCAGAGGACATAGCCTTAAACATATGCACCATCATCCCGGGATGATATTTCATCATCCCGGGATGATATTTCTTTGAGCAGGGCTCTCTTTGTCTATCTCTTTCCCTGATCTCTCTGTTATGCTGTTTTCCTCTGTGGTACTGCATGCAGCTTTGAGGCTTCACTAATTGCTAACAGATGTCTTTATTGTTTTCAAAATTAAATTGGGGAGTAAATTGTTCCACAGTATGATCCAATTAAAATTTTTACCTTTTGTGAGGTACTTTTGAGGCCAATCTTTGAGATTTTTTTTTTTTTTAAATCCAGAAAGGCTCTTCTTAGCTTTTCTGTCCTTGGACCTCTCTGGTAACTAGTTGGCCTACACATTACATTGTTCCTTTATGGAGTTAACTGATTCCTTTTATTTGCTTACCACAAAACACCTCCATTGATTTCAAAGAGTACTTCTGGGAACACTCTGTTCCACATAAAATCAGTGATTTGGGGACAAGCTTTGAACCTCTTTGTTCTTGTGGACTGCATCTCCCACTGGACAAAATCTCTAAGGCTTCATTTCAAAATTGTGGGCAAGTATAGTGACCCACTTTTCTCATAATTAATTATTGATTTATAAGCAGGGCACTCTGTAGGAATGGTTGCCTCTGGTCTTCTCAGCTTGCCTCTGCTGTTATGAAACATCAGTCCTACAAGGGAGCTGTGGCAAGGGTAACCTAGGTGCTAGTATTTTTGGCATGCCTTATCTGGGGTACCAAACTCATCCTATGGGTAGGGGATGAGTGGAGAAAGGAAGCCTCGATCTTGCCTGGAATTCAGCCTCTACAACTTGGAGCTACTGGATATCACAAAAAGTGGCAGCCTACGTCTCCTGAGTAGATTCTATAGCCCTTGATTAGGAGCCAGGAGCAGAGATGGAGTCTCATTTCCTTAGCCACACCCATTCCAAAGTAGAGCTTCCTTTATATTAGGGTTTGGCTGGTGATGAAGGCTTGTGAAAGAATTCACAACAGAGAGAAGAGAGAGAAAGGGAGAGAATTTATTACTTTCCCCATAGTCAGGGAAAGGATCCATGCATTGACTGGCAACACAAGGGCAGGGAAGAAAGATAGAGTTGCTTTTTTACTGGGGGCTTTAGGGAGTAAAGGGCAATTTGTGGCAGGGAGGGGATGGTGTTGAAGTTGAACAGATGCCTGGGTGATTGTCCCGAGGTGTTGCAGTTTGCTTGTTCTTCAGGAGACAGTCTAGCAGGTCCATTAAGGAGGTGTCTTTATCGGTATCTTTCCCATGTCTGTAAAACAAGCTTCGAATAAGTTATAAAGAGTTCAAAAGGGAGAGGCCTGTCTGAAGGGGAGGGAGGGACAAGGAGGAGGAATTCATGCTACCAAGCCTGAAGCTGTTACAACAGCAGGGGACAGGGGTGGAAGAGTGTAGCCGTGGTGCCTTATCTGGTCCTGCTGTTCTTTGTGAACAGAGGAGGGTTTGAGTCACAGGAGCCAACAATCTTATGATTTAATTGTCAGGTGCTTTTCATAAATTTTGGAAAAAGCATAATAAAAAGAAAGGTTTGTTTTCTGTTCTTACACTTTATGCTGAGATTATAGTGTGGGAGGGACAGGGTAGGTCATGGCTCAATCACCATAGACACTTGCATTTCCTACCAAGACAGTAGAATTTCTTCAACAAATGTTTCTCATTTTCTGTGTGCCCCTAGGACAACTTCCAGAGATTTCAAATGATTGTTAATTTTATAATTTTGGCCTTTTATGTTTTGTTTTGTTCCTGGAGTGTGAGTCAGCAGAGTTTCTCACATTGTCATTCCAGGGATATACTTTGCAAGTTTTGCCATTAATTAAGTTCAGACTTTTCTCTAACTGGATGCAGAATACAGATAATGTAAAATTAATAAACCGCTATATTCAATCAGTATTATAGTTGCTCAAATTTAAGTTGAGTTGTTATAAATTACATGGTCCATATCTCTGGGAAATTTGCCATCATTATGTTGTGAAAATGTGGAAATTCTTTGAAGAACCTGGCAAGTAATAAAAAAAAAAATACTTAATATGCTATCAGTGCTTTCATTTATTTAGTCAAATGTGCATTTTATGTTTTCTTAAGAGAAACAGAAAATAGGCTTCAACATGGCTTTAATAAAAAATACATTATGAATATCATGTGAAAGTTAATCCTTATCGTTTTCTTAAATACATCAAGCGAAATACACACATGCGCACACACAAACACACACACATATAAAACCTCATGACATGAACACTGCAAAACTCTTCATAGGAAGTAATTTCTATAGTTGAAGCTGTGTATAAATGTTAAGCCTACAAGAAAAGATTTAAATCCATGACAGATCCAAGTGACAAGTGACCAAAAGCTTCAAAGAAAGAAAAATGTTTTATCTTCCTGAATTGATTCAAAGCAGTTTGTTTTATTCTGCATCATACAGACATTACAGTTCGTTAAACAGCCAATCTTATTGACATTTATTCTTTCTTTTGGTATTCTTCTTTGAACATTATGAATTAGATTTTTTATCTCCCATCTATCGTGTTATCTAACTACCATACACCATGTTAAAAAATGAAATGATTTTATATATACAAGTATTATATATAACACATATTATATATATATGTGACCATATACCATATAAACACATATTTAAATGGATATTATTTTTGAAGTTAACAATGATTTACTTTTTGTTATACAAATATTACTTTTTTAATGAATTTCCTATCATTTGAACCAACAGCATTCATTGAAAAATAGAAAAAAAAGATGTGATTTTTCATATTGGAATTCACACCAGATTTTTAAAATACATAATAAGAGAATAGCCTTAAAGACCATGCTTTCTTAAAGAGTGTGTATCTAAGTTCTGAAAGCTTTCTTTGTATATCAGAAACCAAGTCTGGCCTAATGGTATTATGTAACTTTATAAGCCAGTATATGACTTCAAGGAAAATAATATGCTAAATTACAATAAAAAATAATTGAATTAAAAATGGGCAAAGAATTTGAGTAGACATCCTCCAATAAACACATATATAAAAGGCCAATAGCCCTGGCCAGTGTGGCTCAGTTGGTTGAGTGTCTTCCCATGCACCAAATGGTCACCAGTTCGATTCCCGGTCAGGACACATGCCTGGGTTGCAGGCTTATTCCCCAGTAGGGGGTGTGCAGGAGGCAGCCAATTGATGTTTCTCTCTCACATTGATGTTTTTCTCTCTTTCTTCCCCTCTCTCTAAAATCAATAAAAAACATATTTTTTTAAAAAAAGAGTCTAATAAACACATGAAAAATGCATATTGCCATCAAGGAATGCAAATCAAAACCATAATGAGGTTCCATTTCACCTCTATAAAAAAAACAACAACAAACAATAAATAAATAATATTAGTGAGGATGTGAGAAATTGAAAACCACACGCATTGCTGTGAGATTACAAAATGGTACATCGGTTTTGGAAAAGAGTTTAGCAGTTTCTCACATAGTTAAAAATAGAGTTGCCATATGATACAGTTTTCGATATACACCCAAGAAAAATAAAAACATATGTTCACACAAAAACTTATCATTGAAATTTCATAGCTGCATTATTTATAATAGCCAAAAAAATTGGAAACAGCCCAAATTTCCATCAATTGATGAATGGATAAATACGATGAGGAATACCCATACAGTGAAATGTTGGTCAATATTAAAAAGGAATAAAGTACAGTTATATGCTCTAATATGGACTGACATTGAAAACATTATACTAACTTTAAAAAGCCAAATACAAAAGACCACATACTGTGTAGTTTCTTTTATATAAAATGTCCAGAGTATACAAATTCACAAAGACAGAAAGTAGACGAGTGCTTGCAAAGGGCTGGGGGGTGTGGGTGTGGGGCAGGGGGGAGGAAGTGGAGAATGACCGCTAATAGATGGGGGGATCTTCTTTGGATAGTGATAAATACATTACCATATTAAATATATTTTGTGGTTGAATAATTTTGTGTATATTCTAAAGACACTGAATTGTGCTGTTTAAAATGTTGATCTTCATGACTGATAAATTACATCTCAATAATGCTGTTATTTTAAAAATGAATATGTGGCCCTGGCCGGTTTGGCTCAGCGGTTAGAGCGTCGGCCTGTGGTCCAGAGAGACCTGGGTTCGGTTCCCGCTAAGGGCACGTACCTCGGTTGCAGTTTGTCCCCGGCCCTGGTTGGTCGTGCGGGTGGCAGCCACTCGATGTGTCACTTTCACATCGATGTTTCTCTCTCTCTCTTCCTCTCTCTCCCTCCCACTCTATCTGAACAAAAAATAAATAAATAAATAAAAAATAAAAATGAATATATGGTATTGATTTAAGCAAAGATATCACTAGACATGAAAATGGGGAGAAGCTTTCTGGGAACTTTGATGAGGTTAAAATACATAAGGACATAGTAATAATTATTATTATATTTAGAAAATCATATTTTTGATTACACATTGTTTTAACTACTTAATAATAACAATAATACTTATTATTACTATTATATAATCTTTAAAAAGCACTTGATATGTACCAGGGACTATTTTAAGGGTTTTTTATTTATTAACTTCTTTAATTCTCACAATGATCCCTAGAGGTAGGTGCTATCCTTATTCTCATTTTATTAATGAAGAAACTTAAGCAAAGAGAGGTTAGGCAACATATCAAATGACACACAGCTGATGTCTCAGAGTTAACCAACAAAAAATTTTTAAAGTAAATAAATAAATAAATAAATTCAGACAATCAGGATGCAGAGTATATGTTATAACTTCTTTACTAAACTGACTCTCATATAGTCAAAATATACAATTAAATTGCTGTTGTGGCCTGGCCAGTGTGGCTCAGTGGTTGAGCGTCAACCCATGCACTAAGAGGTCACCGGTTCAATTCCTGGTCAGGGCACATGCCCAGGTTGTGGGCCCGATTCCCAGTGGGGGGCATGCAGGAAGCGGCCAATGGATGTTCTCTCTCATCAGTGTTTCTATATCTCTCTCCCTCTCCCTTCCTCTCTTTCTAAAATCAGTGAAGAAAAAAAAAATTTTTTAAATTGCTATTGCAATGGTATCTCTTTTAAGCTGAAAACTCTTGCAGAGAAAATAAAATGATTAAATAATAGTTAGCATGTATAGAAGATCCCCATTAAGGGGTGACAAGACATAAGCTGTAAAATTGTAAACACTGTAATAATAACATCAGGAAAACATGTCATGAAAGAAGTAGAGTGGCAATAGTTGAAGGTATTCATTGAAAGTAGCTTCACAGGCCCTGGTCGGTGTGGTTCAGTTGGTTGGAGCATCATCCTGTGCACTAGAAGATTGGGGGTTTGATTCCCGGTCAGGGAACATACCTAGGTTGTGGTTTGATCCCTGGTTGGGACACATTTGGGAGGTAACCAATTGATGTGTCTCACTCACGTCAATGTTTCTCTCTCTCTCTCTCCCCCATCCTCCCTCTCTAAAATCAATAAAATAAAACAAAATGTAGTTTCATAGTGTCCTCACTATTGTGGTGAAATGGAGAAACCACAACCAAGTTTTTCCAAAACACTTGGCAAATTTAGAAGCCAATAGATGCTGAGAAGAGCATCAGGAAAATTCTGAGCTTGTGAGAAGGAGACCACACATTTCAGATTCCTTACTATCAGAGGCTTAGAAGTACTATGGATTTCTGAATTAGGTATCAGTAAACGGCCTTAGGTGGAACCAGTCATATCATGGCAGATAGCAGAACAGGATGTTCTGAAATTGTATCAGATTAGTTTCACAGTATCAGAAGCCAGAAAGAACCCTTTATCTATAGTCTCTTGTTTGCCATTTCAAATCTCTCAGTCACACCTATTTCTTCAGCCACTACCAGGTAATATTTCTTTTCTGAATCCACTGGCTTCATGCAGGTGCAATGTAACACCCTTTTCAGAGTCCCACACTGTTAACCTCTAATTTTTTTCTGTGTGTTTTCTATGACACATGGAAACTCTCAGCATTCACCCTTGTGCAACCTCAAAATGCGTGTATAAATGACTCTTTAGCCAATAAAAACAATCCAACTTATATTGGCTTTTGATCCATCCGTGCTTCATGTCTCCTATCGTGTGATTATACTCTGGGATTATATTACTAAACATGCTACTTACACATAAGCCTTGCTTTCCAGAACTAAGCTTTTAGCAAAAATCGAAGTAAAGATAGACAAGAGAGCCTGCAGATCCATCAGTCCACACCTAATGACACAGCCACAGACATTATCTAAAAAAGAAAAGGGCAGTCCAGCCAGTGTGGCTCAGTGGTTGAGCATCGACCCATGCACCAAGAGGTCGCTGGTTCGATTCCCGGTCAGGGCACATGCCCAGGTTGTGGGCCCGATCCCCAGTGGGGGGCATGCAGGAGGCGGCCAATCGATGTTCTCTCTCATTGATGTTTCTATCTCTCTCTCCCTCTCACTTCTTCTCTCTCTAAAATCAATAAAGGAAAAAAAAATTTAAAAAGAAAAGGGTAAAGGTGACTATTGAGGGTGAAGACAGCCATGTTAGATTTAGAAGACTGTATTTTCTAAATATTGATGTAACAATATCTCCATTTTACATGTTGTTCTATAATCTGTACTTGATTCTCTCTCATTGAGAAATGGTGTGTTTGTTCCTTCTGGAAACTATGTGGGAATTTTTTTAGATTGTAACAAATAAAAAAAGACAGAAATTATGTTGTGGTGACTTCTGTAGTTAGTTTATAATAAGTAATGTAGAAAGATCCAAGAGGGCGGCAAAGAAAGTAGAAGTTACACTCACATCCTCCCAGGACCAAACTGGAATTACAACTCAAATATAGAACAATTGACCTGAATAACCAACTGAAATCTTATAACCAAAGATTTATAGAAGAAGCCACGTTGAGACTGATAGAAATGGCAAAGATGCCCGGCTGGTGTGACTCAGTGGTTGAGCATTGACCCATGCACCAAGAGGTCGCCGGTTCGATTCCCGGTCAGGACACATGCCCAGGTTGTGGGCCCAATCCCCAGTGGGAGGCATACAGGAGGTGGCCAATCGATGTTCTCTCTCATCGATGTTTCTATCTCTCTCTCTCTCCCTCTCCCTTCCTCTCTCTAAAATAAATAAAGAAAAAATATAAAAAAAAAAAGAAATGGCAAAGATGCTAAAAGGGCTGGCCCAACACCCATGTGTGGCATTTGAGTTTCCAGAGGGATATCTCAGCTGCAAAGATCCCTCTTGAGGAGTGAGAGGTCTCAACCCCAGACTGAGCTTCCCAGCCTGGAACATCAGAGCTAGGAAGAGGAGCCTACATAACATCTGGCTGTGAAAGTCAGCAGGGATTATTTCTGCCAGGGAGAGGTGGGAGTCAGCTAAAAACTCAGGTGCTCTCTTAAAGGGCCAGTGCACAAAATCTCATTTGTGGCCATTCACCTTGGGCTATGGCAGAGGGAAGGTAGCCCAAAGTGGACTGGATTCATACAGGGAGGTACTGGGTAGTGTAGCTCTGGGAAGAAGGCTGGGGGACAGCATTCAAGGTCTCTGTGCTGAGTCTAACTTCTGTATCACCCATAGGTGCCATCTTTCTTGGGTTGAGCACTCCCCTCCATTCAGCATCAGCCTAAGTAAATGCACTAGCTCCATCCTCCAGAATACCTGTGGCCCCACCCTTCTGATCTTGTGACCTGTTGAGGAGTCAGCTGGCTGCAGTCAGCCCGGGTACCTGGTGCAGACATTCTTGGAAGCCTCTTGAGGAGATCTGGGCAGACTCCAGGGCAGGCCAAGATGAACAGAGAAAGACTGAGTTGTGTAGCTCTAAGGCGAGGGTTATTTTTCACTTGCACACCTAACTGGCACCACCAGTTCTGTGCAGAGACCTCCTTCCACATGGCCAAATCTTGATCTGTTTTACCCTGATGACTTTGCTGGCCCCACCCTGACAATTCCCTGAGAACCCACTCCACCATAAAGGATTGCAAGCCCAGGTTGGTGGCAGCTGTTCCTGATGTGCACTGAGACTTTGCTGAGTGGGCTCAGACCCAGCACTGGCACCAAGTTTGAATTTGTATCATCCTGGTGAAAATTACTTGCCCCAACCTGGTGACTCACTGACAACCTACCTCAGGCAATTCATGTACTGACAGAGACTCAGTGACAGAGTCTAACATGCAGCCAGCAGGCAGAGGTAGATCTCAGGGCTCCTTGGAGCTTTTGCTGACCTGTCCCAGGTTAGGTGCCAGTAGAAACTGACCTTGGTATGCAGCTTGGCCCCTCCAATCTACACCCAGGTCAATCAGAGGCAACCAAAAACTGTGGACCACTTTGTAGTTAGAAACAGATAGCCCAGGGCTGGTCACAGGGACTGTCTGACATTGACCTGCACTGAAGTACCTCCCAGGAGGCCACAGAAACAATACACCCAGGAACAGACTTCAGATGACATCTGAGCATGACCCAGATAGCTCCACAAGCTGATATCCAAAAGGAAAACTTCCCAAAATTTATATGGGACCACAAAAGACCCCAAATAGCCATAGCAATCTTGAGAAAGAAGAAAAAAGTAGAAGGAATCATGCTACTTGGTATAAAACTATACTACAAGGCCATAGTAATCAAAACAGCATGGTACTGGCATAAAGACAGACATATAGATTAATGGAACAGAACAGAGAGCCCAGAACTAAACCCATGCCTTTATAGTCAACTAATATTTGACAAAGGAAGCAAAACCATAAAATGTACTAAAGATAGTCTATTTAAAAATGATGATAGGAATATTGGACAGATACATGCAAAAAAATAAAATAAAACTAAACCATCTTCTTACACTATACACAAAAATAAACTCAAAATAGATTAAAGACTTATACGTAAGACTCAAAACCATAAAAATCCTAGAAGAAAACATGGGCAGTAAAATTTCAGACATTTCTTGTAGCAATATTTTTTTCTGATATATCTCCTTGGGCTAGAGAAATAAAAGAAAAAAACAAACAAATGGGATTACATTAAACTAAAAAGGTTTTGCACAGCAAAGGAAACCATCAACAAAATGAAAAGACAGCCCACTGAGTGGGAGAACCTATTTGTCACTGACACATCTAATAAGGGGTTAATATTAAAAATATATAAAGAACTTATACAAGTCAATACTAAACAAACAAATAATCCAATTAAAATGAGCAGAAGACCTGAATAGACACTTCGACAAAGAGAACATACAAATGGCCAAGAGACATATGAAAAATGCTCAACGTCACTAATCATCAGAGAGATGCAAATTAAAACAACTATGAAGTATCACCTCACACCTGCCAGAATGGTTGCCATCAACAAATCATCAAACAACAAGTGTTGGCGAGGGTGTGGAGAAAAGGGGACTCTAGTACACTGCTGGTGGGAATGCAGACCGGTGAAGCCACTGTGGAAAACACTATGGTGTTTCCTCAAAAAATTAAAACTTGATCTGCCATTTGATCCAGTGATCCCACTTCTAGGAATATGCCTTAAGAAGCCTGAAACACCAACCAGAAAAAATATATGTACCCCTATGTTCATAGCAGCACTATTAACAATCTCTAAGGTCTGGAAACAGCCCAAGTGTCCATCAATAGGTGAGTGGATAAAAAAAGTTGTGGTACATTTACACAATGGAATACTATGCAGCTGTAAGAAAGAAAGATCTTTTATCCTTTGAGAGGATATAGAGGGATCTGGAGAGTATTATGCTAAGTGAAATAAGCCAATCAGAGAAAGACAAGTATCACATGATCCACTTATTTGTGGAATATAATGAACAAAATAAGGTGATGAACAAAATAGACCCAGAGACATGGAAGTAAGGAACAGACTGACAAACTTCAGAGGGAAGTGGGTTGAGGGGAGGGATGAGATAAACCAAAGAACTGATATGCATGTATGCACAACCAATGGACACAGACAACAGTGCTGTGAAGCCAGGGTGAGGGCGGGATTGGGGAGGTGGGGGGTGAATGGGGGAAAAAGGAGGGACATATGTAATACTTTCAAAAATAAAGATAAATTAAAAAAAATTATATAGGTCCAAAATTCAGATCTACATAAAGAAAGTAAGATTGTTAAAATATATATATATATATATGTAAAGGTAAAGTAAAACATTTCATTTTTAATTTTTTATTGGTCTAACAAATAATAGTTTAAAATAATAACAACAATGCCTTCAGTGATCCTAACTTGTGGATCAGTAGAAGGAAGGACAACAATGGTAGAAAGAATAGAAGGGAGAAATTGAGAGTACTTTGCTATAATGTATTTGTACTACCTGTGAAACAGTATAGTTTTACTTGAAAGTGAATGTGAATTAATTGTCAATATATATTGCAAATTCTAAGGCAAACAATAAGAAAAGTTAAAAATATTATTGATACATATGCTGAGAAAAGATAGAAAATGGCATTGTGTAAAATATTCAGTTAAAACCACAAAGGCAGAATAACAGTGAAAGGTAAAAAGAGAAACCAAAAATACAATAAATAAAAAACAGTAACACATATGGTATATATCAATCCAATTATGTCAGTAATCTCTTAAAACTTTAATGGTCTAAATACATGCACAAATTAAAAATCAGAGATTATCAAAGTGAATCAACCAACAAGACCTAACTATCCATTTATAAGAAATCCATTTAAATATCAAGACATGTTTATAATGAAAGTAAAAGGATGAGAAGGATATACTACACTAAAATTAATCAATAGAAAGGTGCCCGAAGTTTATTAATTTCAGACAAATCTTACTCCAGAGAAAGAAAAGAGAGGCATTACATATTGATAAAGGGTTCAATTCTCTAAGAAGGCATAATAATCTGTAATGTGTATGCACCTAAAAAGCATGTGTCAAAAAATATGAAGCAAAATTTAATATAATTGCAAGGAGAAATAGCTGAATCCACTATTACAGTTGGAGACATCAACACCCTTTATCAGAAATGGACAGATTCAGCAGGCAGAAAATCAGTAAAGACATAGTTGAACAGCACATCATGATCAATCAAATGGATCTAATTGACATTTATGGAATATTTTACTCAACACAGCAGAACACATATTTTTCTCAAGCTCATACGGAGTATTCACCAAGATTGAATATATTCTGGGTTAGAAAATTCACCTTATCAAATGTAAAAGTATATCCATAATTTGAAGAATTAACTCTGTCCACTGGCCCAGTTACCATTTGAATTTTTACTTCGAAAACATCATGTAATATCTCTAGTCAGGGAGACCGCTGGGCTTTGCATGGTCCTCCTGCCCATCCCATCCCTCCTGAATCCAGCCCTGCAAGACAATTCTATTTGAAGGACAGATTCTTCAGTAATGACTGCTTGCTTGGCTTCACCTTTAACCTCTACCACAGTGTTTGGATTCCCTGGTCAGGACCTTATTGTATTCTCCTGGAAATCCCAGTGCTAACTGTCCCATGAACTTGTTAAGACCTTAGATTATGTTTCTAGTTTTTCAAGCTGTCACCTCATATTCTGTCTCTGGTACACTGTGTCCCCAACCAGTATCTGTTCTCATTAGCAGGGCTCAGGTTAGATCCCAGTTCACTCTGTTGTTTTTCTTTTGTCTTATGATTGCAACCAGGGGCAGAGTATCACGTTTGGAAGCCAGGACCCATCATTTATAATGCAGGTGGTGAAAAGTGGATTTAATTAATTTTTTTTTTTTTAGATTTAGAAACTGAAACCTAAGGCACCACAGAGGCTTGCCCATATTCACAAAGGCCCCCATTTTCTGGGAAGAAAGTCAGGGCTTGGAAAATATTGATTATCGTGTCTTTTCATGCCAAGTTTTACCTCTGTGCTATAGAGTCAGACTCTCTCACATGTTCTCCAGGAGCTCACTTTTCCTTTTTTTAATCAGAATAGAATAAAATAAAAGAAAAGAAAGAATATTTTTTTACAATTTGGCATAAATCCAATCTGACATGACAAGTCCAAGTCTGTCTTTTCATGGTGCCAATTACTTAAAGGGCATCGATGCCATGGCATCATTAAATAGCAAAGACAGACTGTAGAACACTGTGGATTAATTGGTAAGTGTTCAGTCTCTTCAAGGAAATAAAGCATTGGATCATCAACATTATTTTAAAATACAGCAGAGAAAATAAAATAATTCACTGAAAATATTTCTGTAATGGAAAAGATAGAAGTAAATAAGGAACAAAAAGGATATAAAATATTTGAGAAACAAATAGCAAATTGGTCAGTGTAAATCCAACCACATTAACTTCATTGATTACATTAAATGTTAAAAGTTTTTAATTAACAGGTGAAAATCACCCCACCAGTGTGGCTCAGTGGATTGACTGTCCTCCCTGTCAGGGCTCATGCCCGAGCTATGGGCTTGATCCCCAGTAGGGGGTGTGCAGGAGGCAGCTGATGGATGTTTTTCTCTCACATCAATATTTCTCTTTCTCCCTTCCTCTTTCTCTAAAAAAAATCAATGAAAACATATTTTTTTTAAAAGATGAAAATTGTTAGACTGGATGAAAAAATAAACAAGATCCAACCATGTGTTGTCTACAGGAGACATACTTTCATTTCAAAAGCACAAATAGATTGATAGTAAAAGGTTAGTGAAGAAATATAATGCTAGCAGGAATCTTAAATACTTGAGTGGCTATAATAGTATCAGACAAAGTAGACATTAAGATAAAAATTGTCATAAGTTATATATATATATATACAAAGTCTCAAAATACATGAAGCAAAACCATATAGAACTAAAAGGAAAACTAGACATT
Source organism: Tadarida brasiliensis (assembly GCA_030848825.1). Classification (NCBI taxonomy): domain Eukaryota; kingdom Metazoa; phylum Chordata; class Mammalia; order Chiroptera; family Molossidae; genus Tadarida; species Tadarida brasiliensis. Next base: position 14,560,633 of record CM061280.1, read on the forward strand.
TCAGGTAATATATCTGAAATTTTAATACTCTGTTCTAAGTTATAGATAGAAGAGCAGTTCTAAGTTATAGATAGAACAGCTATACAGGACATTAGTGAAGATATAGAAAAACTTAAACAACACTACCAACCAACTTGACCTAACAGATACCTATGAAGCAATCTACTCAAATAAATGTTAGACTCTGGCAGATGGACTCAAGCCCTGGAATATGGGGCTTTTCAGTTGTATGATTAGAGATGTATCATCTCCTTCCTTTGTGTAATCGTAAAGTGTGATATAAACAAATCAATATGATGTATTCAATTCTCTATTGTAGTCTTACTTATCCAGATCATTCATGATGGGGTGGTCTGTTGACATCTGTCCTCTGCAGGAGTAATGAAAAGGCAAGGATCCAGGTCTTAAAGCCTCAGTTGTATGATGTGGTAGACCAGTGGCATTGTTTATCACTTCAGCACTCATGTTCATGGGATAGCCATCTTTTCCCCTGAAATTATGAAGAAGCTAGGGTTTTATCTCTACATTTATAGCTGTACAATGTGGTAAAATCTTGCGCTTAACCACTACCTCATCATTTTACGAAAACTGATTGCCTTAACCATCTGGCCACATCTGCTTTCTAGGAAGTTTGCAGAAGGCTGGCCCACAAGTAGCCAGTGTTACATAAGTCCATCCTTATCTCTCCTACAGATGACGTGTGCAAAATAGGTATCAGAAAACTTTATGAAGTGTTATAAAGTACAGTCTGCTGACTCAAAAAAATGAAGCAGTTAACACCAAGGAAAAAAAATTTTAAATATCTGAAAAAAGTCTTAAATATTTTTAAAAGGCTCCTCAAAGAAATGAAAGGGATAATAAGAGTCATGAAATAGAAACAGAGCTAGAAAGTTAAGAATAAAACATGAACGGTGACAGATGATAACTAGGATTAGTGGGTGATCACACTGAAAGGCATAAAAATGTTCACTCGCTATATTGTACACCTGCAACTAATATAACCAATATAATACTGTATCAACTATACTAAAATTTTTAAAAAGATTAAAAGTAATAAAAAAGACAAAGAAAAAACAATAAAAACCCATTCAAGTGAAATAATGACAAATCTCAATAAACAGATTCAATAATAAACTAGATACAAATGAAGGCATAACTAATGAAATGGAAACTATACTCATAAAATCTTACAAAATAGAGCTCAGGGGTAAAAACTGGAAAATATATGAATTAAGGTTGAAACATAGAAAAAAGAGAATGGGAATTTCCAACATTCTTTTAACAGAATATTTTTATAAAGAAGGAAAAATACTGGAGAGTCCTAATTGAAAGTGAGAATGTCTGACAATTTGTCACAAATAAAAATTTTATTAGCTGTCAGATAAATTGAAAAGATCTACAGTGCCAAGATGTAAAAGAAAATACCTAAACAACCATAGCACACTGCAGAATATCATAGATTATGGTATATCGTAAAAGCTGTATGAATAAAAATAAAGTTTACTTACAAAGGGATGACTACAAATGAATCTAATCAGATCAACTTTTCATCAGTAATAGCATTTATATGGCAAGGCTTAAGGTATGCACATGGTTGTGTATAGTTATCAGTTTTCACTTATTCTACAACACATTGAAAAACAAAAGGAAAACTAAAGAAAGAAATAAAAACTTATTTGGGTAAAATTAAGAGAAAAGGACATTGCCCATACTTAAGCTATATTGAAGTATTCCAGATGTGTCTGAAAATAACGAGGAAAGACACTAGAACAAGTGTAGATCCAAAGTCACAGAGAGATAACACCAAGGCGAGAAGACTTTGTGACTCTACTTCTAAGAAGATCCCTGCAAATGTATACTTCCTGATGGTGAGGGATATGTCCAGAATGCAACAGCTATATTCATGGTTTGCTACAATCGGTGCAGGAATGAAGATGTAAAGTCTCAATTACAGGTGGGAGAGTCATCTCTGAATACAGATTACTTCAGTGGAGCTGCAGGGGCATGGCTATATAAATATTCACATAATAACTACATTTGCAGAAAACAGGCTATTTTTATGGCAGATGACATTAATAAAGTTTTTGTGTTGTGTGAAATAACATAGAATACTATTCCAATCACTTCCAGAAAGATTTTGCCAATAGCTGGTTTAAAAAAAAAAAAAAACTGACTTTGTTCAATAGTTAATAATAAAAAAGCAAACAGGAGAGCATTAAAATTGTAAGAAAAAAATAGATAAAATGAGCAGGATCAGAAAAAAATATTGCCATTGGGTCAATGGAGATTCAGAGTATAAATTCTACCATACATAAATGAAAAGTAAGCAATAGCTCCTAGAAAGAAAGAACAAAAAAAGAAATGTTACAGCTAAGAGAAGACTAGACACCAAAAGGAGACAAAACTTAGAAAAACAGACCGCACTCAGAAAAAAAGTAAAAGACAAAGTAAAACAAACAAACAAAATGACAGAATTTGCACATAGATATAAATGAAATTGGAAGGAGTACAGGTGAGAAATGATACTCTGGAAAGGAAATTTAGAAAACCAAACTGTAGCCCGGCCTGTGTGGCTCAGTGGTTGAGCATCAACCCATGCACCAAGAGGTCGCTGGTTCGATTCCCGGTCAGGGCACATGCCCAGGTTGTGGGCCCGATCCCCAGTGGGGGGCATGCAGGAGGTGGCCAATCGATGTTCTCTCTCATTGATGCTTCTATCTCTCTCTCTTTCTCCCTTCCTCTCTCTCTGAAATCAATAAAGAAAAAAAAAAACCAAATTGTAAAAAATGAGTGAAATAAAATGAAAAAAAAATTAAGATTGGTGAGAAAATGATAAAGAAAATCAATAAGATTTTTTGACATGCATAATGACTGTCCCTGCTGTGACGTAATAGAAAATACATATCAGTCTTTGTCCCCAGTTTCTGGCACAGAGCTCCTAAAACCCTTGCAATTTCCCGAGTGATAAGAATCCTAGGAACATTGGTCTAATATTTGGTCTTTGATCCCATCCTTGACACAGGAATCCTAAAATCCTTGTACATTCCTAAGAGATGAGACACAAGGAACATCTTTTTTTCCAATGAGACAACTCGAGGTGAGCTCTTGGAAGGCTCCTGGATGGGGCTGATCATCAGAAAGACCAAGCTATTATTGGGAGCTGAAAATTTTCAGCACCACTCCTCATTCTCCATAGAGGAAAGAGGAGACGGAAATGGAGTTAAGACTTGATCATGCCTATGTAAGAAACCTCCATAAAGATTCTGATAGGGTTGGGACAGCTCCCAGGTTGGTAAACACATGCATGTATTGAGAGGGCAGTGCACTCCAACTCCATGAGGACAGAAGTCTTTATGCTGCACTCGGGACCCTCTAAGACCCAGCCCTATGTATTTTTTCATCTGACTGTTCATCCGTATCCTTTAATACACTGGTAAATGTAAGAAAGGGCTTCTCAGCATTCTATAAGATGCTCTAGCAAATTAGTTAAACCAAGGAAGGGATGGTTATGATGCAGGCATTCCAGGGGTCTGGGAGCTTGAGGGTCTGCAACCCACTGTGTTCTCGGATTTGCACAGGAAAGAATTCAAATACAGGCCAGCATAGCCCTGGCTGAGTGGCTCAGCTGGTTGGAGCATCATCCCGGACACCAAAAGGTTGAGAGTTCAATTCCTGGTCAGGGCACATACCTAGGTTTTGGGTTCGATCCTCGTCCTAGTCAGGGCTCATGCAGGAGGTAAGCAGTCAATGTTTCTCTCTCTCTCTCCCTTCATCTCTCTCTCTAAAAAAAAAAAAAAAAAAAAAAAATCAATGAAAACCTATCCTTGGGTGAGGATTTTTTTTTTTTTTTTAAAAGTACGGGCCAGCATAGGATTTAAAATAAAAGTCAGTTTATTAGTGAACCAGTGAGACAGAAAATGGGCTACTCTGTAGACAGAGTAGCCCTCCTTTCGCTGGATTTGTTTCCCTTATTGAGGTTAATGTAATTGACAGGTAGGGTATTCATTGAGGAGGAAAATACTCAGGATTTTTCCGGGAAAAGAGTAGAGACTTCTGGGAAGAGTTCCATCAACCATTTTGGGTCCTTATGTGGACTTTTCTGTTTCCGATAATGACAGCACTGGGTGTGTCATTTGGCATGCAAATGTATTATAATTAGCCTATAATGAGGCTAGACATTATCATAAGGTGAAATTAGTCACCATGTTGAATAGAGCTTGTCTCTGCCGTATGAAGCCATAAATCTGATGGGGGGTGATCTTCCTTCTTCTTGACAGTTCATGTAGCTTTTATTGATTACAGTTGTTTTGCCACATACCCTATCTCAGTGGGAACTTCTGGTCCGTAGCTGGTTGGTCAGAAGCACAGGTGATAACCTGGACTTGAAACTTGTGTGTGAAGTGTGTGTGTGTGGGGGGAGGGGGCAGGGGGGAACAGACTTATGGGACTAAGCCCTCAATTTATGAAATCTGATGTTATCTCTGGGTACATAGTGTCAGAATTAAGTTGAATTGTATAACACCCAGCTGATGTCCCAGAAAATTGCTGGTGTGAGAAAACCTCCACATATTTGGGGACCGTAAGTGTCAGAAGTGAAGTGTTGTGAGTGTGGTAGCAGTGTGAGAATAAAGGAGACACACAGAAGGAAAGAACTGGAGTTTCTCCTAATAGTCACCCCCATAAAAGAACATTGAAATGATGAAATAGGACCAATTTGTAAAGATATAAATCTAGAGAATGAATCTATCCAGACCTGAAGACATTGCACATTATGTGTCAAAACAAACTGAGCCTGAGTAGCCAATAATGACACATGACCCACTAAGTTGAATGGAATTTAAAATTAAAGACATAAGCTTGTGGGAAACCATGAAAATTAATCATGTCACTTACAAAGGAGAAAAAACCCAGCCAGTTTCAAATTGGTCCATAGAAGCATTTAAACATCTAATGACAGAGCAATAACCACTTAAAGATCCTCAAAAAGAAGGGTTTCCATAGAGTGGGGGTGACTATTTAAACCTGAATCTCTGCATACAACTTCCAAAAAATGTATACAGTTCAATAGAGGGAGCAAATAAAACTATAAACAACTAAGCCCTTCAGAATAACTGGAGCATCAAACTACCTACTAGTGACTTCAGTTTTAGAGATCTTACTTGTACATATAAAAAGGAATACAGAGATAAAATTACCCCAGCAAGGGCAGGTCATTGTTTAAGTGTAAATATACTGAGAAAAGATATGAGAATTGACAGATCAGAGCTTCAGCTACAAAAAATCTAAAGACAGTGACTTCAAGTACTCAGTAACCAAGCAGGCAGGTACAAGGTACACCAATTCTGTTAGTCAATAAGGTAATTTCTCTTTAAAACATGTCTAGGAAGGTAGAGAAAGAAGCAAGAACAATATTGTAAGGTTTCTACAATAATTAAGGACATTGGAGAATCAGAAAGACACCAAACTCTTCTCATCAAAAAGATACCAACTTTAATGAGATAAACTGCACTTTGCTGTATCAACCTAAGGGGTCATTCAAATGAAAAAATATATATATTTAGCCAGTACAAACTCTTACTCTTATTGTGATACAAGTAGTAATGCTGATCTAGCTTGAAAAAGTCTATATTCAAAAAGAGCTCCTATAAAAAGAAAAGAGAATATCAAATTTAAACATTACAGCCGATTGAAACCCACACCCAAATAAACAGAAAATAAAGAAAAATAGAATGTAACACCACAACACAAATTAAATGCCCCTAAACTAACATTCGCAGATATCTGTGTCCTGAAAATAAACAATATGCATTCTTATCAAGTGCCCGTGGTGTTTTCATATGGACTAAATATGAGGAGTTAAATAAAACTTCAATATATTTTAAGATGAAAAATAGTCTTGACCTATTCTCTGATAACTTTGAAAAAAATAGGAAATAATCCTTTTCGAAATTAAATCACAGTTCTTTTTTTAATGACTTTTCAAGTCAAACTAGAAATACCACAGAAACTGCATATATCTCAACAATAATGAGAATCAGAAACTATGACAGAGCGAGACAGTGTTCAGAGGAACGTTCATAACATTAAATGGATATATTCATTCACAAAGAAAAGAATCAAAAGCATAGAGTATGCAACTTTAGAAGTTATAAATGGAACAAATCATATTGAAGGAAATGAAAGGTATAAATTGTTACATATACATTATGTTAATAAATTGGAAAAGAGAATTGTGTATTAGTAAGTAAATACAAACACCTTCTGCAAAAAAATCTAATAATTTAAATAGCACTTTAAAGAAAAAAGAACAAATATAGCAAACATGAAATGATATAAGATGCAAATAACCACAGTAATACAAAAATCAAATACATAATAAAAATTACTTTAAAATACATAATAAAAATAAATCTATTTTTCTGAGAGATTGTAATGTGCTCCAACTTTCTCCAGAAGTGATGAAACATCTAAAATATTTAATTTCCATAGAATAAGATTTAAAACTGTACCTTTTGCTAAAATAAACCAATAGGCTCATATTATATCATAAAGAATTTGTATCAAAACATTAAATAACTGTCTATTCCAGTGCTATTTATGATGCTCCAGAGGTGAATAAAGAAAAATTGCTTTTGATTCTTTTTTTGAAGCGAACTTCTCATTGATAACAAAAGATTACAGATTGCCCTGGCCAGTTTGGCTCAGCGGTTAGAGCGTTGGCCCGAGGACCAGAGAGACCGGGGTTCAGTTCCTGCTAAGGGCACGTACCTCAGTTGCAGTGTGTCCCTGGCCCTGGTTGGGGTCGTGTGGGTGGCAGCCACTCGATGTGTCTCTCTCACATCAATGTTTCTCTCTCTCTCTCTTCCCCCCTCTCTCCCTCCCACTCCGTCTGAAGATAAATTCAAAAATGTCCTCAGGTAAGGATAAAAAAAAAAAAAAAAGATTACAAAGACTAAACCACAAGAGAAAATTACAGATCAACAGCACTTCTTATGAATATTTGAACAAATCTATAAAACACTGGCAATAAAGCAGTATATTAAAAAATTACACGGTATTACCAATGAAGTTTAAATAAAAAATGAACAACATTAGGAAATATATTATATTTATTATTTATATAATAAAATATATTGTTATTTTTAGAGTGAGGTTTTTGAAATCCACTCTTAATTCAATCATAATCCAAAATTAAATAGAAAAATACTTCATTAACACAAAAATGTATGACTCATATTTATACAGAACATCAGATTTATTTAAACTTATGTTCGAAATTCACCTGCTTATTTATCATAGTCTTCAATGATTAGCTACATGTTTAGACAAGAATAGAAATCAATGAGTGAAGAAAAATCAAAATTGTAAAGGAGAACAGATTCATCAATATTTAAATATATTGCTATACTGTCTCCACCATTTTATAACCAGTATACTCAGGAGAAATTAACAGATAGACTACCACAATCAATGTAAGAGTTCAGTAGGATAATGGAGTACAAAATTAACATGTAGTCAATAGCTTTTATATATAACAATAGCATTGATTTAGAAAATATATACCGTTCTTTGTATTAAGTTTTCAAAATCTGGGATGTTATACTTGCACATTCTGTTTGCACTAGCCACACTCGAAGTGCCCAGGTACCACAAAAAAAAAAAAGAAGAAAGAAAGAAAATATAATGTAAAAAAAGACCTTGTTGGCAATAACTAAAGATAATAACTAAAAATAAAAATAAGAAATGTGCGAATCTATGTAAAGACATTTAAAAAATAATCCTGAGTGATCCAAAATAGACTTGAACAAGTGGAAAGGCATTCCATGTTCTTGGAGGGAAATATATAAAAATATATTAAATATATATAAATTAGAAAAAAATGCGATCTAAATAAATGCAACAATATGGTGTTGAGGTTGTTTTTGGAGATCTAGATACTGAAATATTAAAATCTATGTGGAAAAATAAGGAACAATCACCCAAAGAATCTTAAAAATAAGAATAATAAGGTGGGACCATCCCTAACCAAAATTAGAGAAAAGGTTTAATAATTAAATCATGCATCCATGGAGCCCTGGTCTCATAGCTCAGCTGGTTAGAGAGTCATCTTGATATGTTCAGGTTGTGGATTTGATCCCTAGTCAGGGCACATACAAGAATCAACCAATGAATGTATGAATATGTGGAACAACAAACTGAGATTTCTCTTTCTCTCTCTTCCCTTTCTTGTCCCTCTAGATAAAAATCAATAAATAAAAAGTATTTAAAAATAGCCCTGGCTGATTTGACTCAGCGGTTGGAGCGTCAGCCCAAAGAGATGATTCAGTTCCCTGGTGTGACAGCAAGATAGTGCCAGATTTCATCAGGCCACTCAGAGAAGCACACAATTTAAAACTTCTAAGTTATTTCTTGAATTTTGCATTTAATATTTTCACACTAGGGTTGACTGTGGGTAAGTGACACCTTGGAAAATAAAATTGCAAATGGGGGATTGGATTACTATAATCCTCATCACTGCAGGTGGGCATCACCTAAATTCTTGAGGGCCCAAACAGAACTAAAAGGCAATAAATGAATTAATTTGCTCTTTTTATTTGAGCTGAGATATCCATATTCTCCTTCCCTCTGACACCTGTGCTTTTAGTTCTCAGGCTTTCAGATTTGGACTAAGACCTACACCATTGACTCCCCTGGTTCTCTGGCCTTTGGATGTGGACTGAATTATACCATTGGCTTTCCTAGTTCTTTATCTTGCAAGTGGCAGAGGGTGAGGCTTCTTCCATAATTGTGAGTCACTTCCTACAGTAGATCTCTTTTTTCTATATATGTATATTTATGTATTCTACTGTTTCTTGTTCCTCTGGAGAACTCTCACTGTACAGATTTTGGTGCTGTGAATGGTTCTATAAGAACAGAATTACAAGGATGAGTTTTCTGAATTGGTTCTGGGCTTTTGCAATTGGCTCTCTCATGACAGTTGGCTTATTCTGAAGAAAATCATATTTCATATTTTTCAAGATAGTAGAAGTAGTGTAAAGAAAAGGTTAAGAACCAAGTTGAAATGGTTCACAATAGAAGAGCCTTCTAAAATAAAAGAAAGGACAAGTGAAATTCTATAAAATAGAAGAGATTATAAGTACTCTTACTTTATAGCAAAGAAGAATAATTTTAGACATGTTAGAAATGCAAAGGAATTGGATGATGATTTAATTTTACAATTTATTAGCTCAACCATCTAATTTTGGAAATGATGAACCTGAAGTTCAGCTAAGAGAGATGAAATAACTTAATCAAGGTCAGAATTAGAGTCAAATATAGAACTTAATTCTTGTACCATTCAGTTCTCAATTATTTCAAATGTTACATGGCTAAAGTTTTCACTCAGAAAAAAATCTAGTTCATAATGTTAAATTAGACAGAGTATATTTCAAGATGTTCTCAATTGTATGACTTTATAGAATCAAAATATTAAAACTGTCAAAGCCTATTATTTACTTTAGGCTAACTCTATTATATAAAAAATAAGGATATTGATATCTAAAAAGATGAAGGGACTTGATTAAAGTGAGATAGTAAGTCAATGACAGAGTCAAATTGGAATCTTTGACTCTCCTACATTAATGCATATTGGCTTTGTGTGTTTTGAAAATATTTTTACTGATTTTTAGAGAGACAGGAAGGGAGAGAGAGTGAAAGAGAGAGAGAGAGAAACATCTATCTAAGAGTGAAACATTGATCTGCTCTCTCTCACATGCTCCCCACCGGGGACCAAGCCCATAACCTGGGCATGTGCCCTGACTGAGAATCAAACTAGCAACCTTTCAGTGCATGGGACAATGCCCAACCAACTGAGCCACACTGGCCAGGATGGCTTTGTGTAATTTTTAATACTTTTTAGAGCCCAGCCGGTGTGTCTCAGTGGATGAGCATCAACCCATGCACCAAGAGGTCACCAGTTCAATTCCTGGTCAGGGCACATGGCCAGGTTGTGGGCCCAATCCCCAGTGGGGAGCATGCAGGAGGCGGCCAATCGATGTTCTCTCTCATCAATGTTTCTATCTCTCCCTCTCCTTTCCTCTCTCTCTAAAATCAATAAAGAAAAAAAAATTTTTTTTAAATACTTTTTAGAGACCCTTCCCTTTTGGTCTATACTTAATGTAACAATCAGAGTAACCTTTTTAAAAACATGTCCTATCCTGTTACTTCTGTTAAAAAACTTGCAATGTCTCTGCATTGTACTGACACTAAATCTAAAGTCTTTAAAATGGTTTATAAGGCCCTATCTTTCTGGCCTCCTATCACCTCTATGGCATCACCTCAGATGAATATGACTTGAGTTTACTCCAATTCAGCCATACTTGCCTCCTTGCTGTGCCTTGAAAACTTCATGTATTAGACTTTTAAAATAACTGTTCCATATGTCTGGAGAACATGTTCACCAACTAGCCTGCTCAATGATACCAATGCTTATCAATTGATTTAATATTAAAATCTTCCCCATGATTCATCCAAGGATTTCCCTACTTTGGTCTACTGGTTTTTGTTTTTTTTTTCATTTCATTTATTACTTTTGTTGCATTAATTGACTAGTTATTACTGTTTTCCAGGCTTATTCAGATATAACGTAAATAAAAATTGTCTATATTTCAGGTATATGTGATGACTTAATATACCTATACATAGTGAAATAATTACAATTACACTACCTAACACATCCATCAATTCAGAGAGCTATCTTTTTGTGGGTTGGTAAAAATACTACAGATCTATTTTCTTAGCAAATTTCAATTATACAAGAGTATTGCTAACTATAGTCATAATCCTGTGTGATAGGTCCCCAGAAGTTATTTATCTTTCCACTGAAACTTTGTACCATTTGACCAACATCTCCTCATTTCACCCCCCCCCCCAATCATACCCTGACAACCACCATTCTACTCTCTGATTTTGTGAGACTAATTTTTTAAGATTCTACATATAGTGAGATCAGACAGTATTAGTCTTTCTGTGTCTGGCTAATACCAATTTCAATAATTATTTTTCAGGCTCATTCATGTTGTCACAAATGGTAGAATTTCCTTATTTTCATGTCCAAATAACATACCAGTTTGTACATGTATACATATATATAGATATATATAAAATTTTGTCCATCCTTCCATTGATAGACACTTTTTTTCATATATTGGGTTTTGTGAACATTGCTGCAATAAACATGGAAGTATAGAGGTCTCTTGGCATTCCTGATTCCATTAACTTTGGATATATGCCTAGCAGAGAATTGTTACACGTTAGCATAATTCTATTTTTAATTTTTTAGTAACCTCCATATTGTTTTCCCTAAGGGCTATACCAATTCACATTGCCACCAATAGCGTATAAGGGTTTCCTTCTCCGTATCCTCATCAATACTTATTATCTCATCTTTTTGATATTTTAACGAAAGTAAGGTGATTTATTCTTTTAATTTTGATTTGCATTTTCCTAATGATTAATAATATTAAACACCTTTTTATATACCTATTGGTGATTTATATGTCTTAATTGGAAAAAAAAAATGTCCATTCAGGTCTCTGCCCATTTTTTAATTGAATTATTTAGCATTTTTTGCAACTGAATTGTATGAGTTTCTTACATTTATTTTTTTTAATTTAACCCTTATCAAATAAATAATTTATAACTAATTTTCTTTCATTTTGCAGGTTGTCTTTTAATTTGGTTGATAGTTTTCTTGGGAGAGCAGAAGTTTTTGTTTGACATAGTCCCATTTTTTAATTTTTGCTTTTATTGTTTGTACTTTTAGTATCATAAACACAAACATCATTGCCAAAATCAATGCCAAAAATTTTTTTCCTTATATTTTCTTTAAAAAAAAATTTTTTTTTCCTTTATTGATTTTAGAGAGAGAGAAAATGAGAGGGAAAGAGAGCTAGAAACATGGATGAGAGAGAAGATTGATTAGCCGCCTCCTGCATGCCCCCCACTGGGGATCAGGCCCACACCCTGAGCATGTGTCCTGACCGGGAATCGAACCAGTGACCTCTTGGTACATGGGTCAATGTTCAACCACTGAGCCACACCGGCCGGATTTTCCTTATATTTTCTACTATGAGTTTCTTCAGTGGTTTCAACATCTGTGATATTTTTATTGTTATTTATGTGTTTATTTTTAAGTGAAGTTTTGGTGACACTTTTTTCCAGAAATTTATCTAAAATAGATTTATAAATTTATTGGCATAAAGTTCGATGTACATTTATTTCTTCTCCATTTCTGCAGAAAATGTTTTATTTCCTATTTCTCATTTCTAATGATAGATATAAGTTTCTTTTTTCTTTTTAATATTCACCTATATTGCCAGAAATTTGTCAGTTATCTTAACTGGGCAGATATTTGAATTTATTGAGCTTCTCTATTATATATTTGTTTCCTAGGTCATTAACTTCTTCTCATATTTATTTTACTTCTCTATAAATTGTTTTTATTTATTCTGTTTTTGAACTTATTGATTTCAGCTCGCCTTTTAATATAAACACTTATGTAGTTTAAGTACCATTTGAATTACATCAGACATATATTTGTATGTAGTATTTCTGTGTTTTTAGCTGTAAATATTTTGTGATTTACAGTGAAAATTATTCTTTCACAATACATTACTTATAAGTATCTTCTTTAGTTGCACATTCATGGAAATATTTAAAGTTATATTCATTTTTTGGATTTCTATCATAATTGCCTTGTGATCAGTGAATGTGGATTTTATGATGCAAGCCTTTGATATTTTTTGGAACTCTGTCGTTTAGTATGTGGCTATTTTTAATAAATATGCAGTGTTTGTTTTAAAATATGTATTTTACAGTTATTTGTTGCAGCATTTGATGATATCAATTAGATTAAGCTTGTGTTATTTAGATCATCTATATCCTTACTGAGTTTCCATTTCTTCGAACCATCAATTATAGGGAGCAGTGTTGGAATATCCTAATATGATGGTGTGTTTATTTTTCCCTTGTATTTGTGTCAGTTTCTGCTTTATATATTTTCAGATGCATACAAATCAGCAGTTTGCTAGTAAATGTTTGAAAATCAGCTCTCTACAAGGAAAATGATGGCCTAGTTTTCAGTGTTTGCCAATTTCTGTGGCTCAAATGATCCTGTCAAGCTATCAAATTGAGGCCACTAAATGGTGAGTTGAGAAAAGATCCAACAATCAGCTGTCACAGGCCAATGGTAGCAGGTTCCAGCCAGCGGTTCTCAACCTGTGGGTCGCAACCCCTTTGGGGGTCGAACGACCCTTTCACAGGGGTCACCTAAGACATAACAGTAGCAAAATTACAGTTATGAAGTAGCAACAAAAATAATTTTATGGTTGGGGGTCACCACAACATGAGGAACTGTATTAAAGGGTCGCAGCATTAGGAAGGTTGAGAACCACTGTTACAAATGTGTAATTGTTTTATATTCTTGGTTAGTTGTGTGTGTGTGGGGGGGGGTGGTGGTGTGCTATTAATAACTCTAACCCAGCTTTTTGCGGTATCATCATGGTTATCTTTTTCTATTATTTAATGTTCAACTTTTATGTACCTTATATTTATTTTTTTAATATTTATTTATTTATTTATTTATTTATTTATAGAGAGGAAGGGAGAGAAAGATAAAAACATCCATCTGAGAGAGATACATTGATTGGCCGCCTCCTGCATACCCCTACTGGGGATCAAGCCCAAAACCCTCGGCATGTGCCCTGACCAGGACTCGAACTGGGACCTCTCAGTCCATGGGATGACGCTCAATCCACTGAGCCACACCAGCCGGGCATGTACCTTATATTTAAATACGGTTTTTGTAAATAGCATGTTGTTGGATTTTATTTTGTATCTACTTTTACAGTGTTCTTTTTAAATGATTTAAATTACTAAGACATTGTATTGATTTCAATTATTTAGTGTTGTGCTTTAATTTTTTGCCTTTTATATCTTTCTTCCTTACATTTTCAATTTCTCTTTCTCTCTTTCTCTCTTTTGTCCTCTGTTTGTTTGGAAGTGATAATCTCTGTTTCTTCTCCTTTAATGGATATCCCTGACATTTTAACATACATATTTCATCAAAATTGTACTTTCTTGCCAAAAAAATACAAATTTCTAAGAACATCATAGCTATGATAACCACCCTCTTGACCAATAAACTTCTATTTTCACGTGCAAAATTTTCTCTATTTTTATCCCAGTAAAGAAGAATTATTAGTGTTGGAAATACTCACTATTTGTTACATATAACCACATACTTACCACTTTTCTACATTCATTATTCCTTCTTGAATCTCACGATATAATTACTGGTATTCAATATCAGCTGCATCCTACTTTATTTAGTACTTCGACATCGGAAAACATTTCAACTTCTCATCAGTTATACCCAATGTATATTTTACTTACATTTTTTCTCCTGAAAGATAAAGATATGACCTCTGTTTTAGACTACTAATTTCCTATATGCTGAAATTGTGGTGAAACCACAATTGAACATTTAAAAAAATGTGAAATGACTTGTCACATTCATTTTTGTAGACGTTTTTGTTTTACTTTCTATCAATAAATCATTAGGAACACATAAAATTTAGGTTTTCACTATATATATTCATACTGTATAAGTTTTTAAAAATATTTCAGCAAATGAATATAAGAGAAAATTTAAATAATAAATAAATATGTCAACTGATTCTCATTTTTACATTCACATTAAAAAAGGTATGCAATATTCATAGTACCTTTAAAGACATCACTAATCTGGATTTTTAGTAGATTGTAGGTCAGGTTCTAAAGTATATCATTATCTCATGGTTATAGTGATACCTCTCTGCCACAAAGTAACATAATTTGCATTATATATATATTATTTTTATATTATGTATAATATATACATAGCTTTATATATAGTTTTACTTTAATCTACATATATCTTTCTATAGCTATACTTCAATATATATATAAATATAATTGTATATATAAATATAGTTATATATATATATATAAAACTTTACTTTAATCTCCCCACACAACCCAAACAAAAAAATAAAACCTGACTTTGAAAAGGATTTCTAAGAAATAAAATGGCTAATATGGTTTTCAGTGTTTTAAAAATCATGCTTTAAAGAGTAAAGATGTCCTGCTATCTTGATGTGCAAAGAATCAAATTAGAAATCATTTCCTCAGGATCAATGTCATTGGGCTAGGTGAATAAAGTTATTTCTTCCATGATCTTTTAACAAAACAATCTTCTAAATTTATATCGAGTTAAGGGACCTTGGCATCAATGATGTATATGATTTAATATCTTCTATTTCTAGTTCAGTTACTTTTTAAAGCCTGTGGAAAAAATATCCATTTGATCTTTAACATAAGCAAATTTATAAAGATTGGTGGAGAAAAAGAAAAAAAAGGGATCAATATAAACCTCAATTTAGAAGTTCTACAACATTGCCTGATAGCTTTAATCAGATAGTCTTATCTGTCTTTGTTATATGTCAAACAATTCACTACTGTAAATATAAGGAACTGGTAATGAATAGCACCAATCTGAAGTAGTCATTATGGCTTTAAGCTCTATATCCTTAAAGAATGTGAGCCTGCATAATTTTTAACCAGAAGCAATTTTAAATGGGACATATAACATCAAGGCATTAAAACTAGCAGGTGAATTAGAACCAATATAAACTTTAATCTATTTTGAATGCCAGCTACAAGCTTATAAATTTTGTTGGCAGCTTCTGAAAGTAGAAGAGCAACAATGGTCTACATTCTCATCAAACATATATCACAGCAACAGATGAGCTGGTGTATGCATGCAATAGAATTATATTCTGTATAGTGAAAAATTTGAGCATATGGCAAATAAATATTTGGGTGTGATTATGAAACAATGCACTTGCTTTTCATTGCATAATATAGTCAGTTCACAGAGGTTTCAGGGCTGTTAACTAGACAATTTTTTTCTCTAATTAGCCTTAGAAAAAGTAATACATCCTTCCTTCCTTCCTTCCTTCCTTCCTTCCTTCCTTCCTTCCTTCCTTCCTTCCTTCCTTCCTTCCTTTCTTTTTCTTTCTTTCTTTTGTTCTTTTCAGAGACCTGCTATAGCAAAATACATTAAGATGGGAAATTATAAATGGAGAATTCATAATCTGTAATCCTGCAGTGAAATTTTATTCTTTAGGATTTTACCAAGAGAAAATGGAGGTAGAATATATGGATCAGTCCTTAATTCTTTGTCCCTTAAGTTTTTCCCTTCATCCCTGGATGGGTCTCTTTATTCTTATCCATCTATTTAAGATCAATTCCTTTTCAAATATTAATGGTACAGATCTATTTACATATTAATATTAAATACTATTACTAATATTAATGTTAACGATTTCTCTAAATCCAGTTTATACTAATCTAGTATCTATAAACACTTCAATATTTGCTTTGATATCATTTGGATTTTTTTTCTCAAGGTGCTCTGAATGTAAGGCTTTTCTCCTAAGAACATGGTAAGCTTCTGGAGGGCAAAATTCCTTGCCTTCTAGAACATCATCTTTTTAAAATTTCCCTGTTACCTCATTAAGTTGTCCATTTTAGCCTCCTTAGTTAATTACTGATCATTTTTCTAACTAAAAAAGTCTCATCTTCTCTGGACACACTCTCAGCATAGGTAATCTCATCATTTGCATGATTTCAAATACTATGTGTATTCTGAAGACTTCCAAATAGATATCCTCAGCCTTTCTCTCTTTTGGGCTCCAGACTTCTTTACTTGGATATTTAATGAAAATCTCAGACTTACTAGGTCTAAAATGGAAATATTGCTTTTTCCTTCAAAATTTGTACATACTCAAATGTTTCACATCTAATATAAAGGCTACAATTACACAGCAAGTTGCTCAGGCCCCAAACTTAGGAGTCCTTGCCTCCTCTCTCTGTACTATACCTTATATCCAATACATCAGCAAGCCTTTTCAATTATGCTTTCAAAATATATTTGAAAACCAATAATATTTCTTTTACATTAATACTATTCTGGCCCAAAACATTACCATATTTTTTGTTGTTGTTGATCTTCATTCGAGGGTATGTTTCCACTGATTTTTAGATAGAGTGGAGGGAGGGAGGGAGGGAGAAAGAGAGAGAGAGAGATCGGTGTCAGAGAGAAACATTGATGATCAGTTGTTTGTTTTGTATTATTACATTAGATAGTACTTCTGGTATGATGGTGAGAAGAGGTCATGAAAAGGGGCTTCCTTGCCTTGTCCCTAATCTTAGAGAAATAACTCTAGTTTCTCATTGTTAAGTAATAAATTATTGATAGGGTTTTTTTTGGTAGATACTCTTTATAAAGTTGAGGACATTTTCTCTATTTCTAATTGTTAAGAGTTTTAACCATGAATGGGTATTGATATTTCCCAAATGATTTTTCTACTTGCACACTGACACATGATCATGTGAATTTTTTCCTTTTGCTTGTTTATGTAATGGATTACATTACTTGATTTTTAGATGTTGAACCAGCCTTGTACATTTGGAACAAATACTTTTGGTCATAGTCTATAGTTTTCTTTCATTTGCTTCTAAAATTATATATAACAGAATTACTATTCTAACATACAGAAATGACACTTAAGGGGAAGAGCCTGGCTGGACTTTACACTTACTATTTTTTTCCTTTTTATTAAATGTATTGGGGTGACACTGGTTAACAAAATTATACAGGTTTCAGCAGCACTATTCCACAACACATCACCTGCACACTATATTGTGTGTTCACCACCCCAAGTCAAGTCTCCTTCCAACACCACTTATCCCTCCTATTCCTTACTCCACCTACCCCTGTCCCTCCCTCCCCATACAATCACCACACTGTTGTCCCTGTCCGTGAGTTTTTCTCTTTTTTTTCTTTTTTGCTTAATCCATTCATACCTCCAACCCCCTAATACCCATGCCCTTGACAACTGTCAGCCTGCTCTCTATGAGTCTGTCTCTATTTTCTTTGTTAGTTCATCTTGTTCATTCAACAAAATGAAAAGACAACTCACTGAATGGGAGAATATATTCACTGATACATCTGATAATGGGTCAATATCTAAAATTTATAAAGAACATATAATTCAACACCAGAAAAAAAAAAACCAAACAACCCAATTAAAAAATGGGCAAAGAACCTGAATAGACACTTCTTCAAAGAGGACATACAGATGGCCAATAGACATATGAAAAGATGGCCAACGTCACTAGTCATCAGAGAAATGGAAATTAAAACCACAATGAGACATCACCTCACACCTGCAGAATGGTATCATCAATAAACCATCACACAAAAAGTGTTGGTGAGGATGTGAAGAAAAGTAAATCCTCATGCACTGTTGGTGGGAATGCAGACTGGTACAGCCAGTATGTAAAACAGTATGGAGTTTCTCAAAAAATTAAAAATGGAATTGTCTTATGACCCAGCAATTCTACCTCTTGGAATTTATCTGAAGAAGCCCGAAATATGCTCCCCTGTGTTCACTGCAGAATTACTTACAATAGCCAAGATTTGGAAGCAACCCAAGTTTCCATCAGCAGATAAGTGCATTAAAAAAGCTGTGGTATATTTACACAATAGAATAATACTTAGCTGTAAAAAAAGTAGGAAATCTTACCCTTTGTAACAGCATGGATGGACCTGGAGAGCATTATGCTAAATGAAATAAGCCAGTCAGAGAAAGACAAGTATCACATTATTTCACTCATATGTGGAATCTAATGAACAACAAGGTTTACTCTTTAGGATATGATTTGCCTTATCGTGTATTTATGTGTTTTGGGGTAAAGAGGAGGCATTAAAGGCTGAAAATAATAATGAGTTATGTCCTCCTCTGGAATTTCAGTTATTCTATGTGCGTGGCTAGAGAAACCCAAATCATTTTGTAGAGTTGCAAATTCTTCTCCCTCACTGCCTCCATTTCTCTTTTTATATCTTTAGCACCAAACAGTCTCTTGTTCTTAATTCCTTCCTTCTTCAAGCCCTGATATGTATAAGTATCTAAAATATAATTGTAACCAAGAAATAGAGAAAAAAATTGTAAAAGATGAAGTCTGGAGATTATATGAGTGTCTTAAAGAATAAAATTGTGTTTGCTGGTTTTTCCCTTTATTCTCAGGTTTTTTCAAACATATAATTCTTATTGTATTGTTGAATTCAATTTGCTAATTATTTTATTTAGAGATATTGAGATATTAATATGTAGTTTTATTTTTTTATGTCTTTGTCTAGTTTTGGTAATAGACTAACTTTATAGAATGTGTCAGAAAGTATTTCCTCTGTTGCTATCTTTTGAATGAGATTATAAAGTGATATAATTTCTTAAATGGTTGGTAGAATTCACTAGTGAACATATCTGGGCCTAGTTTCTTTCTTTTTAATGATTAATAATTATTGATTTATTTTTATAGATATAGACATATTCAGATTGTCTATTTCTTCATGTGTGAGTTTTAGCAGGTTGTGCCTTTCAAATATTTGGTCTATTTCATCTAGTTTATAAAATTTGTGGGCATAGAGATGCTCATAATATTCCTTTATTATTCTGTCAATGCTCATGAGATGTACAGTGATGCCCTTCTTTTGTAATTCTAATATTAGTAATTTATGCTTTCTCTCTCTTTTTCCTTATCCTGCCTAGCACCTTATTAATTTTATTAATCTTTTCAAAGAACTAGATTTTGGCCTCATTAATTTTCTATATTTAATTTTATTGATTTATGCTCTATTTTTATTATTTTTCTTTTGTATATATAGAATTCAATCAGTTTTTTTCCCAGTTTCCTAAGGTGAAGGCATAGATTATTAATTTCAGAACTTTCTTCTTTTCTAGTAAATGCATTCAATGCTATAAATTTCTCTCAAGCACTAATTTTGCTATTACCATAAACTTTGATAAGTTGTGTTTGCATTTTCATTTAGTTAAAATATCATATAATCTAACTTGTATGTGGAATCTAATGAACAAAATAAACTGATGAATAAAATAAAACCAGAGGCATGGAAACATGGAACAGACTGATGAATATCAGAGGGAAGAGGAGAGGGGGGACAGAAAAAGATTAACCAAAGAACTTATATGCATATATGCATTGCTCATGGACACAGCCAATAGGGTGGTGAAGGCCTGGGGTGGGGTGGAAACCTGGTGGAGGAGGGTAATGGGGGAAAAAAGGGAGGACATCTGTAATACTCTCAACAATAAAGATAAAACAAAATTCTTAAATTTTTGAGATTTCTTCTTGAGCCATGTGTTATTTGCTTATTGTGTTTTCTGATGTACAAGTATTTTGAAATTTTCCATTTATTTTCCTGTACTGCGTTTTAATTTAATTCCACTGTGGTCTGAGAGCCTACATTTCATTATTTATAATCTTTTACATTTTGTTCGTGTGTGCTTTATGGCCCAGAATGTGGTCTACCTTGGTGACTATACCATGTGAGGTTGAGAAGAATATGTATTCTGCTGCTGTTATATAAAGTAGTCTGTAGCTGTCAGTTATATACAATTGACTGATGGTGCGGTTGATTTCAACTCTGCCTTTACTGATTTTCTGCCTTCTGAATCTGTTCATTTGTGATAGAAGTGTGTTGAAGTCTCTAAGTATATAACAGAGCATCCATTTATTTCTCCTTCCAGTTCTATCAGTCTGTGTCTCATGTATTTGACACTGTTGTTAAGCACATATACATCAAGGATTGTTTGGTTTTCCTGGATAATTTAGCCCTTATCATTATGTAATGCCCCTTTTTATACCTGATTATTTTACTTGCTCTCTAATATGTGTGGTTTGAAACTAGTATTGCTACTTCACCTTTCTTTTGATTAGTATTAGCATGGTGTATTTTTCTGCATCCCTTTGTTTAACCTGCAGGTGTCTATATTTAAAGTGGGTTTCTTTTAGACGACATAGAACTGGGTCTTGTTTTTGTATCCACTCTGACAGTTAATTGGACTTTTAATTGATCTGTCACTTAATTGGTGTATTTAAACCATTGACATTTAAGGTGATTATTGATATAGTTGATTGATATTTACCTTATCTGTTACTGTTTTGTCCCTCTTGTTCTTTGATTCTATTTTTGTATTCAAGTATTTTTATGCCTTATGTAATTTTACTTAAGCATTTTATATGGTTTTATTTCTAGCCTATCTTAAAATATCAATTATATTTTTATTAGTTTTTCTAGAGTTTGCAGTATACTTTTAAAAGTAATTCAAGTACATTTTCAAATAGCACTATATTACTCACAGGTAATGCAAATGACTTATAATAAAGTATTTCTATTCCTCCCTCCTGTCTCTTCTGTTATAATTTACATTCTTTTCACTTTTCTAAACTCTATATTTTTAATATACTTTTTCTGGTATTGTTTTGAACACACTGTTATCTATCATATCAACTAGAATAAAAAATAAAAGTTTGTATTTTATGTTCTTTCTTTACGTAGATGCAAGTTTCTGCCCTATACAATTTTCTTTCTCTTTGAAGAACTTCTTTTAACATTCCTTGCAGGGCATGTCTACTGGCAACAAATTTCCTCAATTTTGGTTTGTTTGAGAATGTCTTTATTTCTTCTTCATTTTTAAAGGATAATTTCTCAAGATACGGAATTCTGTTTTTTTTCTTCTTTCAACACTTTAAATACAGGGGTTGGCAAAAGTAGGTTTACAGCCATGAGTGCAATGTGCCATCATTAATAAAGCTTTTATAATAATCATAATCTTCAGGTCTTTATCCAATTGAACAACTGTAAACCTGCTTTTGCCCACCCATGAATTTCACTCAACTCTCTTTCATCTGCATGGTTTTTGAAGTCAAGTCTGGTGTGATTCTCACTCTTGCAGTTCTATATGTAAGGTGTTATCTTCCTCAGGCTCTTTTCAAGATTTTTTGGGCTTTGATTTTCTGTAATCTGAATATGATATGGTTAGAATTCTTTTTCATTTATTCTGCTTAGTGATTTTTGAGTTTCCTGAATCTGTGCCTTAATATCTGCCATTGATTTGGGGAAATTCTCAGTCATCCTTCCTTCAAATATTTCTTATTGCTTTCTCTGTTGATTCTTCCTTTGATATCCCTTTATGCATATGGTACACCATTTTAGTTGTCCTTTAGTACTTGGATATTTTGTGGGTTTTGTTGTTGTTATTGTTAGGCTTTTTTAGTTTTGATTCTTTCCTTAGCGGTGTTTAGTTTACTGAGGAGACTGTCAAAGAAATTCTTTATTTTTAATATGCTGTTTTTGATAACTAGAATTTATTCTGTATTACTTTTTAGAATTTCATTTTCTCTGCTTACATTATTGAGATAATTTATTTTATGTTAAGTTTGATGGAGTAATGGGGAACCCTGATATTTGGTCAAATATTATTCTTGGTGTTTCTCTGAGGCTGTTATTAGATAAGATTAACGTTTTAATTGATAAATGGAGTAAAGCAGATTGCTGTCCCTAAGGCAGGTGGGCCTCATCCAGTTAGGTGAAGGCCTGAATAGAATAAAAAAGCTAAATCCCTCCTGAGTTGAGGAATCTCTTCCTCTCTATAGTTGAGATAATTCTTCCTATATGAAACCCTTCAGTCTAGACTATCAGCCATTTTTCTGGCTTCAGATCCAAACTGTAACATTGACTCTAACTGGGTCTCAAGACTTCAGGAGTTTGAATTGAAACTACACCATCAGCAGTCCTGGGTTTCAATCTTGGGACTCAGATTGGAACTAAACCATCAGGATCTCTGACTCTTCAATTTTGCTAACTCACTCTGCAGATCTTGGGACTTGCCAGCCTTCATCTCTCCATCTCTCTCTCTCTCTCTCTCTCATATGACATATTGGTTGTTCTTCTGGAGAAATATGACTAATAAAATTACCCATTTGTCCTTAAATGTTTACTTTTTCCATAAAATCCTTTAGTATACTTATCAGAATTATTTTCAATTCCCTGTCTGATAATAATAATATCCCTGCAATATCTAAATCTGTTTCTGATCCTTGCAGTGTCTCCAGAATATTTTTTTGGGTTTTTTGTTTGTTTATTTGTTTTTTTGCTTTTTAGAATGCTTTGTCATTTTTTGTTGAAAGCCAAACATGAAGTACTGGGTAAACAGAAGTAAAGTAAATTGGATACCAGAGATCTGTTGGTAAGGTGTAGGGCTAGGCAAAGCTTTCTTTAGCACTATATTAGGTGCCAGCATTTTAGTGACCCTGTGTTTCTGAGCTGGGACTTTCACAAGTGCTTTTCAGTACCCCCTACTGCCTTAATGAGACAGGATGACTAGAGCAGTCTGGTTTCTGATAAAACCCCAGGAAGTTAGTCTCTGTTAAAAAAAAAAATTATCTTGTAGCTAAGCCTTGTTAAGAAGAACATAATGCTCTGGGTGTATTTCAAATTGCTTGCTATCTCCCTTCCCCTGCCAGAAGCATGATGGGATTTTTCTCAGATCTTCACTCTGAGGACCTGGTAGGACTCCTTGAAGTAAACCACTCCAAAATGTGCCCTGCTCCAAATAAGATCAGGCCCCACCAGCATTTTTAAGTTTCATACTTTTCCACACTGAGCCTCCAGTCATTTATCAATTACAGTTTAAGTTTTCCTGCCTCAGTTCCTGGAAGATTTCTGCTTGTGAGTTTCTGCTCTAACGTATTGTATGTTTACATTTACCTGACTGTGTCTCCAATTTGAGGGAAAGTAGTTTTCGCAGTGACCTCAATTCTCTGACACATATAAGAAGATTTGGTAATTTTTAGTTTGTTCAGTTTTTTACTTGTTAAGATGTAGCTCAAAGCTCTTTATATGCCAGACTGGTTCAGAGGAAATCACTCCAGTGAGATTAATGTTTATAAATTAAAATACAATATTTTGTTTGCTTATAGTTTCTCATTGCATTCAGCATAAAGCACAAAACCCTCCTTGATAAAGACCTTTTTTATTTCTACAGTTTGAACTCTCAGAAAAGTCAATCTTCTTTGGGAACCTTAAATTTTTAACCATAAACGATTGGTTATTTATAACCAATAAATAACATGATTGTTTATGGACATTTTCTCTTTTCCTGGAATGTATTTTTTTTTCTTTACTTTCTCATTGCATTTCACCTTTAATACTTGAATGGCACCTTTTTTTACAAAGCTTTTCCCCAGAGCAGCTTTCCCACTTCTGTCCCCTAAGCAATGGATAAAATGAATCTCTCTTTTTTTTTTTAATTTGTTCCTCCACTGGTACTCTGCAAATACCACATTGTATCAAAGTCATCTTTATATAACTTGGGCTAAGGAAGGCATGATATCAAAGGCAGAAATTTTTAAACAAAAAATACATCATAAAATAGGCTTCAAGTTCCAAATTAATTGTTTTCTTTAGCCATTTTATTGAATTATTTTTAGAAAACAAATTAAGTCCTATTTAGGGAACTTGAACATCCGATTACAGTAACTGGCATTTGTGAAGTCCAATTATGGGAAATGGTAGTAATGATTTAAGCGTTTCCTGGTTTGAAGGTGGAAGAGCTTTCTTTTTGGAAATAAAATATCCTGCATGGAGCTTCTGTGACTCTTGGTCATCAAAAGCAAGTCCACCCTTTTAAACATGGTTTAAAAATCCCTATAAGAACGAATTACTTCTTACATTTCTATCATAATCTCTTCCCCTTTTCTCCTTTTCTTCCAATCCTTATATACCTTAAACAATCCAGTCTGAATTTTTGTCTATTCCCTGATCCTCTCATGACTTCTTTTGCACAGGATCTTCCTGTAAATTTCATTTCACCCCCATCACTTGTATAAAGCACTACTTGGCTTAAGTATCATTTGTAGATTTCAGTTTAAGTATCATTTGTAGGTTTCAGTGTAAGTATCATATCTAGGTCTCAGTTTAAGTATCATTTGTAGGTCTCTGCTTAAGTATCATTTTATCTGATATCTTTTTATCTGTTGGTTAGTTCACCATACTATGTTCTCTCCTAGCACCCTATATTTATGCATTATAACACTTATTTAACTGCCTACTATTTAGCTCTATCTTTGACAGATTTTAAGCTCTATGAGGGAAGAAATACTATAACTTGTTCTCTAGTCTATCCCCAGATTCTGGAATAAGGATGGCATGGAATAGGCATCTCAATAAATACTGGTTGAATCAATATACAACACATGAATATGTACAACATTAAAAATCTAGTTTGAAAAGTGAGCACATAAATTATTCATCTTGACTTTTCTTTTTAAATTGTCGTTACAGGTTGTATACTCCTTGAGTTCTGAGAGAGAACATTGCTTTCCATTGAGCTTCTTTCTATTCCAGCACATAACTAAGCTTGCTTTTTATAAACTCTACCAATAGAGCCTTGATCTTCTGAAAAATGGAAGTGGTTTGCATTTGTCAAACTGTCCTTTAAATGTTTTATGCATTTGCATTCTAGCCCAAAAAACTATTCAGTTATATGTCCCCATATATCTTGTCTTTCCAGTCTTCTGTTTAGGATACATTACACGTGTCTACTTTCACAGCTTTGTGCCATTCCCTGTACCCATTACTATTACTGAATTCTAAGCGTATTTCATCATTCTGCTTAAATGCCCATGTTTTATCCTTGATCATCCCAGCACAGAGTTATTCATATATAAAATACATAGCATAGTGCTTGTTTCATAGTAAGTGGTCAAGATATATTAATGCCTTCTCTCTGTACTGCTGTCGTGAAAAGCACCACACTTTGCATTGAAATGTAGATATTTAGTTATTGCTCTCACTAAATTGTACATTTGCTGAGGGCAAGATTTGGTTGACTTTTTGGTTTCCAAAATTTTGAACATGACCTTTACATATAGGTATATGTATTTATCAAAATTAATTGGACAGTACACTCAAACTCCAGATATTTCACTACCTGTAAATTATACTATAATAAAAATTTGTACTGTTCTGCAAAATTTCCAGCAAAATCACATGCTTGTGTTGCACATTAGTTATTTTCTGTATTAAGCATATTTCCTTGTAGGTTTCTCACAACTTTAATATGGAGAAGCACTGAACAAAAACACTAGATATTTTTCTAAATGATTTTCTTGTTTGCATATTAGGAAACTTTTCTTTATCAAATCACTTTTTCTGCAAACATCCTTTGACCACAGTCTTTCAATATATTATATACACATCTATGTGAATATTGTTTTAGAAAATCATTCTAAAATCACTATTCCTAAAAAAGCTTATTCTGTCCCTTTAAGCTTAGACTCCTTTACCTGATTTTAGGGTCTTCTGCTTTACCCAACTTACTCTTCATGATACACAATCCCGTGGAGCCAGTGTGTTCTGCTTGTTTCGCCTTGGCGGCCTTTTCATTATTTAATTAATTATCTCCCATTTCTTTGCCTCTCTAAATTCTATACCAATCTCAACATCAAGTTTTCTACTCTCTTCTTTTAAAAAAAGCTTATTTGATCATTTACACCTCTATCATTTTATTATTTGATCGCTTATGCCTTCATATTGCATAAATTTGTATTTGCGTCACCACAAGATTATTTTTCTTTCTTTTCTTTCTCTATTTTCCCTTTATATTGAATATATTGGGATGACAC
Source organism: Tadarida brasiliensis (assembly GCA_030848825.1). Taxonomy (NCBI): domain Eukaryota; kingdom Metazoa; phylum Chordata; class Mammalia; order Chiroptera; family Molossidae; genus Tadarida; species Tadarida brasiliensis. The sequence goes on from CM061280.1 coordinate 14,587,267, forward strand.
TGGTTAACATAATTATACAGGTTTCAGGTGCACAATTCTACAACACATCTTCTGTACAGTGTATTGTGTGTTCATGACCTCAAGTCAAGTATCCGTCCATCACCATTTATTCCACCTATACTCTCCTCCAACTCTTGCCACACCCCTCCCCCTGGCAATCACCACACTATTGTCCATGTTCATGAGTTTTTTCTCTCTTGTTAATTTCTTTTTTGCTCAATCCCTCCAGCTCCCCAAACCCAGCCTCCTTCCCTCTCCTGACAGCTGTCAGTCTTCCCTCTATGTATGAGTCTGTCTGTATTTTGCTTGTTAGTTCATATTGTTCATTAGATTCCACATATAAGTGCAATCATATGATACTTGTTTTCCTCTGACTGGCTTATTTCACTTAGCATAATGTTCCTCAGGTCCATCCATGCTGTTGCAAAGGGTAGTATTTCCTTCTTTTTTTTTTTTTTACAGCTGAATAGTATTCCATTGTGTAAATGTATCAAATTTTTATGCACTCATCTACTGATGGACACTTGAGCTGTTTCCAAATCTTGGCTATTATAAATAATGCTGCAATGAACATATGGTTGCATATATTCTTTCAAATTAGTGTTTCTGATTTCTTCAGATATATTCCCAGAAGTAGAAGTATAGGTCATAAGGCAGTTCCATTTTTAATTTTTTGAAGTAACTATACTGCTTTCCATAGTAGCTGCACCAATATGCATCCCCACCAACAGTGCATAAGGGTTCCCTTTTCTCCACACCCTCAACAACACTTGATGTTTGTTGATTTATTGATGATAGCCATTCTGAGAAGTGTAAGGTGATATCGCATTGTGGTTTTAATTTCCATTTCCTGATGATTAATGACATCGAACATTTCTTCATATGTCTATTGGCAATCTGTATGTCCTCTTTGGAGAAATGTCTATTCAGATTATTTAGTCTTTTTTTTTTTTTTTATCCTCACCTGAGGATATTTTTCCATTTATTTTCAGACAGAGTGGGAGTGAGAGAGAGAGAGAGAGAAACATCGATGTGAGAGAGACACATCGACTGACTGCCTCCCACACAACCCCAACCAGGGCCTGGACCGAACCACAACTGAGATAAGTGTCCTTGACCAGAATCAAACTGTGACTCCTCGGTCCACAGGCTGACACTCCCACTCCAAACCGGCCAGGACTATTTGGCCATTTTTAATTAGATTGTTTGGTTTTTGGTGTTGAGTTGTACAAGTTCTTTATAAATTTTGGATATTAACCCCTTATCAGATATATCATTGATGAATATGTTGTTCCATTCAGTGGGTTAGCTTTTCATTTTTTTTGATGGTTTCCTTTGCTGTGCAAAACCTTTTTTGTTTGATGTAGTCTAATTTGTTTATTTTTCCTTTTAGTTCTCTTGTCCGAGGAGATATATCAGAAAAAAATATTGCTACAAGAAATGTCCAAGATTTTACTGCCTATGTTTTCTTCTAGGATTTTTATGGTTTTGAGACTAATCCATTTTGAGTTTATTCTTGTGTACAGTGTAAGAACATGGTGTAGTTTCATTTTTTCACAGGTACTTGTCCAGTATTACCAACACCATATATTGAACAGACTATCTTTACTCCATTGTATGTTTCTGCCTTTGTCAAATATTAATTGACTATAAAGGCATGGGTTTATTTCTGGGCTCTTTACTCTGTTCCATTGATCTATATGTCTGTTTTATGCCACTACCCTGCTCTTTTGATTACTATGGCCTTGTAGTATAGTTTGATATCAGGTAGTGTGATTCCTCCAACTTTGTTCTTTTCAAGATTGCTGTTGCTATTTGGTGTTTTGTGGTTCCATATAAATTTTTGGAGTATTTGTTATAGTTCTGTGAAATATGCCACTGGTCTATATTTTTTTAATCCTTACCTGAAGATATGTTTTTACTGATTTTAGAGAGAGAGAAACATTGATGTGAGAGAGAAACATAGATCAGTTGCCTTCTGTATATGCCTTGACCAGGGATCAAACCTGCAATCTAGGTATATATCTTTACCAGGAATTAAACCCATGACATTTTGGTGCATGGGCCAATGCTCCAATCAAGTGAGCTACATGGCCAGGGCACCCCATTGGTATCTTGATAAGAATTGCATTGAATCTACAGACTGCTTTGGGTAGCATGGACATTTTAATTATGTTAATTCTTCTGATCCATGAGCGTGGTATATGCTTCCACTTATTTATATCTTCTTCAATTTCTTTCTTCAGTGTCTTATAATTTTCTGAGTTCAGATCTTTTACATCTTTGGTTAAATTTATTTATAGGTATTTTATTATTTTAGAACAACTGTGAATAGGATGGTTTTTAGTTTCTCTTTCTGATAGTTCATTATTGGTGTATAAAAATACAAGTGACTTCTGGATGTTTATTTTGTATCCTGCTACTTTACTCAATTCATTTATCACTTCTACTAGTTTTTTGGTGGGATTGTTAGGGTTCTCTACATACAGTATCATGTTAACTACGAATAATGACAGTTTTAGTTCTTCCTTTCCAATTTGAATGCCTTTTATTTCTCCTTTTTCCCCCCAATTTTTATTAATTTATTTTTGTTACAGATGTTTCTTTTTCACCCCCAGACACCCTCCTCCCCATCCTGCCTCTCCATCCCCCTGCATTGTTGTCCATGTCCATTGGTTATGCATACATGCATGTAAGTTCTTTGGTTCATCTCCTCCCTCCCCCCATCCCCCTACCCTGAGGTTTATTATTTCTCCTTCTTGTCTGATTGCTGTGGCTAGGACTTCCAATACTATGTTGAGTAAGAGTGGTGAAAGTGGACATCACTGTCTTTTTTCTCATCTTAAGAGTTGAAACCAGAAGTTATACTAAGTAAGTGGAGGGAAAGAAAGTGTTTCGAGTTGAGTACTGATACAATTTCCCTTTTTTGATTATGTGTTCTCATTATTTGGTTCTTAATGGAGACTGGGAAGAAACTGAATACACCTATAAGTTTGTTTTTCCTAAAAAGAACCATTTAAAAAATGCAAGATTTTAAAAATACAGTAAGCAGATGAAAGTTAGTAGCGTATATGCATTCATTGAAAAAAAAGGAAAACAGTTTCATCAGAAACTTGTCATAGCTCTAGCAAATGTAATTTCTATGTGTATGGCATATAATGAAAATACGTACTCAATTATTTGAGCAAAAGTTGTTATTAACTACAGCAAGCTAAATTGAGCTTCAAAATGTCTTTTGTTTTAAATTGGCTTTAAGACCAGAGGAGGGAATACTCCAAATAAATCAACTCAGTATCCTGTGGCCTGATAGACAAAAGCTTACTAAATAATTGATACTGCAAATAGCTGATAACACTATTTATAATTTTATAGTGATTCAGGCTCTAGTTAGCTGATGGAATTTTTTTTAAAAAATCACTGAATTCTTAAGGGTTTCTTTAATTAAGCAGTACTGTTTAGAAATAACATATAAGATTTATGTTTATTTTATTTTTTATGTTTATTTTTATTTATTTTTAATGGCAGCAAAAAAGGGATACAATTTTTTTTTTTAATTAAATGAGATCATAAGGGTAGGGATCTCATTTGATAGGTTAGTGTTTTGTTTTTATTTTTTATTTGTTTTATTATTCCTCACCCGAGGATATTTTTCTATTTATTATTAGATAGAGTGGGAGGGAGGGAGAGAGACAGACAGAAACATCAATGTGATAGAGCCACATCCACTGGTTGCCTCCCACACGACCCAACCAGGGCTGGGGGTGAACTGCAACCGAGGTACATGCCCTTGACCGGAATCGAACCCATGACTCATTGGTCCAACTGCTGAGCCAAACCGGCCAGGGCGGGATACAATTTTTTAAAATTACATAATGGGTCAGTCCTTGTTTTATTTTTGTTGAGGGGAAAAGGCAGTGAACAGGAAACCAGGAATGGAAAGGACTGGAATAAGAAATAACTATACCATCCAATGACTAAAGGAAGAAACATCAGTATATCCTTCCCCGTGAAGACACAGTCAGACCCTGGACAGGTCAGATGTGAGTATGCTACTGTAAAGACTACAACTACTGTCAGAACAAGGGTTGGGTGAATCACGCATAAAGCTTACTGCTAAAAGGGAAAGCTGAGGTTAATGGGAAGCCTTGCGGGAGGGCTGTGCGGAGGGGAAGACTGCGCTGGCTGAATGGAGGTCAATTGTAGTGCGGATAATAGCTGTGGATGAGCACAAGAGAGAGGAAAGAAAAGAACAGAGTTAAAAAATGAGCAACTCACTTTACCCTCTGACCCTGATTAAACAGAATCGATTGTAAAAGGAGGGATTTTCCATGATATCATACTTCCACCTAAAACTGCATCTGGGAGAGGAAATTCTACCCTTGGCTATCTGGCTTCACTACAAAACGCAGCTTGGAAATAAAATAAGGGAAAGAATAGAATTAAACATATAGTTAATTTTGCACTTGAACTGAAATGTACTATACTATAAATGATCATGACTCATTTGAAGTTATCTTTAAAAAGCAGATGTATTTATTATGCTTATGTAATTATAGAAATGAAGAAATGGGTGACAGGCTGAACCTCACCATGAATGTACAGTGTGTGGATTTATGAAACTGACTACAGGAAGTAAAAACTTATATTGTAGCTTGCATTTACAGTTCTTATTTATTCCTTTGAAAAGCTTGCTGTTTTGGAAATGCACAGTTGAAATAAAAATAAATACCAATTTAAATATTTCTTAAATAAACAAAAGAAGCACGTTGCTTAATTTACAAATATTTTTAGATATCTATCGTTACTAATTTCTACTTTAATAATGGTTTTTCAGAGAAAATACCCTGTATGATTTACAATTTTTTATTGATAGTGATGTGAACTACAATATGGTCTATCTTTTTGAGTGGTTTAGATGAACATGACAAGAGACAAGAGTGTGTATTCAGCAGTTGTTGATGATAGTGGTTTTTAAATGTATTAAGATGATAGGGTCAGTCAAATCTTCCATATACTTACTTTTTGTTTATTTCTATTAAATATTAAGGGCAAGTTTTTGCAAATCTCCAAATATAATTTTTAACTATGTATTTCTTCCTTTAGTTCTATCAATTTTTGTTGCATGTATTAAGAAGTTTTGTTATTAAACATACCTATATATACATATTAAATAATTTTGTCTTCTTGATGTATTAACATTTGTACTATTACAAAATATCCCTCTGGTAATTTTTTTTCTTTAAGTCTACTTCTTCTAATATTAATATAGCAACATCAGACTTCTTATGCTTAGTGTGTTTGTGGTGCATTTTTCTTTTTTTTTTTTTAACTTTTAAACTGATTATCTTAAAATGTCTTCTTTTTAAACAACATAATTGGATCTTGCTTTTATTTTATTCACTCTGGTAATCTCTGCCTTTCAAATGCAGGTGTTCACCCAATTTATTTTTAATATAATCACTGATATGTTTGGGTTTAAGTGTAAAACACTGGTGTTTAATTTCTTTTTGTCTCATTTGTCCCTTGTACCATTTTCCCACCTTTTGTAGTCTCACTTGGTAAATTAGGATATTTTTTAGTATTCCATATTTTCTCCTTTGGGTTTTTGGTTATGTCTTTGTCATTTTTAAGTGGTTGCTCTAGATTATATATATGCACACACACACACACACATACACATATATACATATATATCTTATAGTCTACTTTTAGAAAAGTATTCTACTACTTTATAATAAACAAAATCTTACAAATATATGCTTCCAGTTACCCCCCTTTTTTCTTTTTTTCTTGAGTCATGTATTTTACTTCTGAATGTACTATAAAGTAATATTACATTGTTATTTTTTTTACTTCAGTCAATAGTGTTTTATGAGATTTAAGTATATATGCATGCATAAAAATATGGACATGTGTATGGATTTTTTTAAGCTTATGTTTATTGACATATTTACTCTTTTTAATGCTTAATATCTTCCTAAGGCTCTGAATTTCTATCTTGTATTGTTTTCCTTTATTCTAAATGGCTTACTTTATTAATTCTTTCAGCACAGGTCTGCTAGAGACAAATTCTTTTCTTTTTTTTTCCTCGAAAATAACCTTTATCTTCATTTTTGGAAGCTCATTATAGAATTATAGGTTGACAGCTTTTTCCTGTCAGCACTTTAAATATGCTGTATTTTATCACTGTAAAAACTGTTTATTTTATTTTGTCTCTATTGTTTCTTATGAAAAATGTGCCATTATTCATCGCATTGTTCCCTTTATGTAATGTATTGAATTCTTCTCCCCTCTGGCTCCTTTCATGATTTTATTTTTATCTTTTGTTTTCAGAAATTTGAGTATGACTTGTCTAGTTGTTGTTTTCTTTTTATTTATTCTGCTTAGGCTTCTGTGAGCTGTTTTCTTTGACTTTGGAAAATTATTATCCATTATCTCTTCAAGTATTTATTTTGCTTCATTCTCTGTCTTCTTCTTCTTGACTCCAATTATACAAATGTCAGAATTTTTAGTATTATCCCACAGATCTCAGATGCTTTATTCCATTTCTTACCTCTTTTATTTATTCAATTTTCATGTTTCACTTTGGAAAATGTTATTGATCTGTTTACTGTTTCTTTTCTTCTGCTCTGTCCTGTCTGCTTATTAGCCTATTGAAAGGGTTTGTTTTATAGTCTTCATATGCAAAACAACAAAGAAATTAAAGTAAATAATGTTCATTCCCAGGACAACAGATCTAAGTGCTAAGAAGTTTGCTGGTTTTTTTTGTGTTTTTTTTTTCCCCTGTCTTTTAGCAGAACTCATGGGCTTGTATTTCACTGGTGAGTTTCTCATAGCTTCCGTTCTACAAGTTAGAGGATACCATTTTTTTGTAGTTAATGTAAGACTCAGAATGTACATGATGTTACATTTCTCCTCCTTTGCCTTTAAATTTCAGCAGGGCCTGTGCACCAACAATATAGTACAAGAGGTTAATGTTAGCATTCATGACATTCCCCAGTGGTAATTGGTCTCTTCCTAATTCTCAGTATAAATCCTACAAGGCCTGTATGGTCTATCTGAATTCTCCTGCTCTGCCTGCTGTTGTAGTTTGTGTGACTTATTCTTGTTATTGAAGAATGAACAACATTTGCTTGTTGTTTTCTAAATTTAGGTATATTCTCATGTCTTACTATAAACTATTTAAGGCTACTGATATGCATTGCCAAACACCTTCTTTGGAAAGATTATACAAAGTAATACTGCTACCATCTTTTAAAAAACAGGTTACATGTCAATATACCTCCATTATTTCATCTTTCTTACTACATCAGTAAAAATGATTTTAATGTACTTGTATTTCTTCCATGGAGATTGAACATTCATTTACATGTTCACACAGAGATATATTTTGGCTCTAATACTAATGAACATCTTAAGAAAAAGTATTGTTAATTATATTCATATATATCTTGAATGATAAAGACATCAGCATCAAAACATTCCACTTAATACTATTAATGTTAATAATAATGTGATAGCTACTATTTATTAAATGTTGAATGAAGTTTTTATATATAGTACAATAGAGCTATGAGCTGAATATAAATATTGCCATTTTATAGATGAGTAAAATAAGAATTAGAAAGATTTAGTAGTTTACCCAATGTCTCATAGAAAAAATGTAGTAGGTAACTTATTTTTTAATTAAAATTTTTTAATGTTGACATGATTGCAGGTGTCCCCCTTTTCCCCGCCCTGTGTCCACCTCCATCCACCCCAACCTCTCCTTCCCTTGGCCTTTACCAAACTATTGCCTGTGTCCGTGGGGTATGCATATATGTTCTTTTGTTTTTCTTAATTTTTTTTTCTTTATTGATTTTAGAGAGAGAGGAAGGAAGAGGGAGGGAGAGACACAAACATCTATGAGCAAGAACATCAATTGGCTGCCTCCTACATGTCCCCCACTGGGGATTTGGCCCACAACCTGGGCATGTGCCCTGACCGGGAATTGAACCGGCAACCTCCGTGCATGGGTCGACGCTCAACCACTGAGCCACACCGGCCGGGCTGCATATATGTTCTTTAACTAATCCCTTCACCTTCTTTATCCAGTCACCCCCACCCTCTCCCCTGGGGCTCCGGCCAGTCTGTCCCATGTATCCATGCTTCTGCTTCCATTAGGTTCATTGGTTTATTTTGTTCATTAGATTCCACATATTAAGTAGGTCACTTATTGATAACTAGATTTTTTTTATGACAAAGTTCTTGGGCCACTACATCAATATTTAGTCCTCCAAAAGTCTATTTATGAATTAATCAATTGTGAACATGTATTGTCTATTTCTGAAATTTTATCTTTCATCTCCCTTAAAAAATTCCACTTGTTTATTATGATGTTCAGTATATTACTTGTGACTGCCTCAGCTGCACTACTTAAACTTTTAAGAAAAATTGAGTATTTATATTGATATTCCAGGATTTGGGGAACAAATCTTTTACTTCATCTATATTATTCTTGATTTTATAACCATCTATTCATAAAATAACTTACACATTACAAACACCTTCAGGGAATTAGAAATATAATAACTTCCAATGAATGTCAAATATTAGTGGTTATGATTATCTTATATTAATGTTGGAATTTTGTTAATATTCTATTATTTTTATTCATTTTCTTATACAGAATACTTTTCAAAATTCATAGCATATTCTGATCCACTAGGGTTCAGATACAAAGAATTGTTTTGTGAGCCCTCAGGGCAAAAATAAACTAGGTTACTGCAAATTAAGAGCCTATTCAGAACCCTACCTAATATATATTTGATAGAGAACTTATTTCAAGACAATGTAACAAAACCTTTCTTTTCTGAAATAAGCATTTGTTATATAAATATGACTCAAAATAGTATGTGATGATTTCAGAAATTATAAATCTTTTGGCAATAAAAATCTATATTTAGAACCACTGAATTATGCATGTAATTTGCAAATTTTGTTATAAAGCAATTATTTTTATCTTTTACAATACAAATACTGAAAAAATTCTACTCATTACACTATATTTTCTAATTCAGACAAATGGATATATATTCTGGCTATATTCTTATATCAGATTTTATGATTTTTTGGTCCAAACAAAAAATATCTGAATTGACTTAATGCTGTCTAGCTATTCCTTAGTGAGCATTTTCTAAACCTTTGCCACTATAAATCTATCTAATATCACTGTTATTTTGCAAATACCTTTCGAAATTTTTTCTTTTATTTCTTTTTACATGGGCCATTTTGTGTAATGAACATATTATAGCTGTATGTTTTGCTCACCAGCTATTTTAAGACAAATACATATAATACCAGGTTTTCACTTTCCCCAGGTAAATCTGTATTATTGTTATTCAGTGAAATAAATGTAATATAGGTTGAAAGGAATAAATCCAATTTTTAGAACAAGAAGTCTGGTGATATTTATACATAGAAGAGAATTCTTAGAAGTTGTCAAAAACAATGAAGTGAAAAAATAGAATAATGAGTAAGGTATTGCGTCCCCCCCCCAAGGTAAATAAGCAAATTCTACTATTCCACATATGGAGGAAGGTTAAAAAATTACATGTGTGTTTCAACATAACATTGATTTTGCTTTGTTGATGAACAAAATCAATGTTGGCAATGGACCCATAATTTCATTGCTGCAGATTCAAATATAGATAAAAGGCAAACAATGGGTACATGAAATAACGGATAAGAAATAATACTTTCCATAAAGCTTTATTAAACAAGAAAAACTCTGGGTAATGTGGGCATCTTTCTCTTCATTCTACCTAATGAGAAAAGTTCATATACTATTTCTATTTTATATCATGTTGTTAAAAGCTTTTGTCAATACCAAATACTGATAGCACAGAAGATAAAATGGATTAAAAAATTAAAAAAGAAGGTCTCTAAAGGAAAATTGTATGTATTTATTAATACTTTAAAAGAATATTACTAAAATAAACCATGGATAGCTCTTATTTATATTTGCATTTTTAACGTTTTGCTCCAGTTAATAGTTTGTGATATAAATTATAAGCCATAAAGTTGAAGTTATCACTATTACTAAGTCAAAAAGATATGTTGGATAAATAATGTAAGGAAATGTACCTAATCAAAATAGACAATATAAATATTTGAAAATGGTGACTTGGATGGAGTTAACATTTAGCACTTGTCCATATAACTAATCTAAGACAAGACTCCAATAATAATTTTTCTTCATAATAGTTTTTCTTCACTTGTGCCCATTAAACAAAAATGAAATATTGTATTAAAATGTTTAAATTACCCTTTAATTGCAGATTGCAGTTACAGGATGTTTTTTGTTTGTTTTGTTTTTTGTTTTTTTGTCTCATTTTTAATTTTTTAAAATTACAGTTTACATTTAATATTATTTTGTGTTAGTTTCAGGTATACAGCATAGTGGTTAGACAATCATATACTTTACAAAGTGTTCCCCATCATATTTCCAGTACCCAGCTTGGCACCATACATAGTTATTACAACATAAAAAATGCATTATTATTAATGATCATTTATAACCGAAGTTAGCACCATCAAATGCCAGGTAATTAGGCTAAAATTACTAAGCATGATAAAAATTGGTACTTGCTCAACCCCAAAATTCAGAAAAAAATGAGAAATTAATCTACTTGAAATTAAATTCTAGTTAGTAATCATACTTTTATAACACTTTCATTTTTTTATGCTATGTGTCTCAGGAGTTACAGTGGTCTAACTAAAGAGAGTGTAGTTTTGTCTACAAAAAACATTTGTTTACTTCTCCAAAAACACCTTACAACATTATATAGAGAAATTGCCAATTTTCATCATAGTGATTTTTATGAGATAAATCAATATTCTCATTTTATTCACCTCTGAGGTTAGAAATAGATTAGAATCCACCTTTTAGTCACATCTTATACATGACTGTATAATGACCTACCTATAAGGCATCTGCCTGGTTGTAAACTAAACTGATACACTGTATCTGTTGGACATATGTGAATAATTTGCTAAAGAAACCTGCATTCTGGTTCTATTGGCTGTATCAAGCTTTTTTTTTGTTTTGTTAAGAAAACATGGAAAATACTTATGTTTATATCAAGTTTCTAATCAATATATAAATGTGTATATGCTATAAAAGTAAAATGAATCTTGAAAATATTTGATTCACTATGGTACATTTTTCATATAAGTGAGTTCCCTTTTTGATTATTCACCAGTAAAACTTCAGCAAGTGTTACTTAAAAACTGTTGCGTATATAGTAGGAATTATAGAAATGGAATCCAAAGTCTTTGTTTTTGAGTAACCTGTTATTTTCTTAAGTGCAAGAAGACTATGACATATGAAACACTTTAATAAAAAAAAAAAATCTAGTGGAATTTAGAAAATGTGACATTATTCTAAAGTAGACTACTAAAGGAATTTCCAAGAGGAAACACAAGTACAGAGATTTTCCATTAATTCTCTCTCAATGTCCAAACCAGCTTTCCCTATTATCAATATTTTGCATCAATGTCGAATATTGCTTATAATTGATGAACCTATATGAATGCATTGTTATTAATTGAAGTCCATAGTTTACACAGGTTTCACACTTATATAGTTCTGTGGATTTTGAGAAATTCACAGCATTATGTATCCACAAATACAGTATCAAAAAAATATTTTCAATGCCCTAAAGAGCCCCTCTGTTTCACCTATTCATCCCTGCCTTGCCTTAAAATATAGTCTTTTTTTAAAAGAGAAATTATTTATTGATTTTAAAGAGAAAGGAAGGGAGAGAGGGAGAGAGAGAGAGAGAGAGAGAGAGAGAGAGAGAGATATTTATTGTTCCACTTATTTATGCATTCATTGGTTGATTCTTCTATGTGCCCTGACCAGGGATTGAACCTGAAACATCAGGATGACGCTCTAACCAACTGAGCTACCAGGTCAGGGCCCCAAAGTATAGTTTTTTAACTGTCTCCATAACTGCTTTCTTCCAGAATGCCATATCCTTGGAATCAGATGATATGTAGCCTTCTCAATTGACTTCTTTCATTAAAATGTCTTATTTATGTTTCCTCAATGCCATTTTGTGACTTGATAGCACATTTCTTTATATTATTTCTACATAGCATTTCACCATATGGCTATATCACACTTATTTATTCATCCATTTCTTGAAGGACATTTAAGGTCATTCCAAATTTTGGAAGTTATTAATAAAATTCCTATACACATATTTGTGCATGGATTTTATGCACATAATTTTTCTACTTATTTGGATAAATACCTAGGAACTCAATGCTAGATCCTATAGTAAGACTATGTTTAGCTTTGTAAGAAACTGCTAAATGTCTTTCAAGGTGGCTTACCATTTTACATTATCATCAGCAAAAAATGAGTGTTCCTGTTGCTTCATGTTCCTGTCAATACTTGGTGCTTTCACATCTTTTAATTGTAGCCATTCTAGTAGGTGTGTTGTAGTGTCTTATTTTAGTTTGCAATTCCCTAATGACATATTTTTATGTGCTTATTTGCCATCTATATGTCTTCATTAGTGAGATGGTTGTTCAGATTTTTAACCCATTTTTGAATTGGGTTCTACATTTTCTTATCAATTGTTAAGTATTCTTTGAATAATTGGAATGTGTGTCTTTGGTCAGGTATTTGTTTTGAAAATATTTTCTCCAAGCCTATGGCTGGTCTTATTATTTTCTTATTAGTGTCATTCACAGAGCAGTAGTTTTTTTTTTTTGTTTTTGTTTTTTGTGATGTCCAACCTATTAATGTTTTCTTTCATGAATTACTAAAATGTACTTAAAATACATTTCTAAACCCAAGGTCACCCACATTTTTTTCCATTATCTTCTGGAAGTTTTATAGTTTTGCATTTTATATAGGTTTATAAAATATTAACTTTAAGTTAATATTTTAAAGGTGCAAGGTCTGTCTCTAAATTTATTTATTTATTCATTTGCATGTGGATATCTAGTTATCCCAACACCAAATTTGGAGCATGGTGTTGTTCAAAACATTTTTTTGTTATCTTTTTAATGACCATGAGATTAGCAGTGATAATCCCTCTTTCATTTCTGATTATTATTAACTTCTGTCTTCTTTTATTCATTGGTTAGCTTTATTACAGGTTTATCAATTTTATTGATTTTTGCAAAAAAGTTTTGTTGATTTTATCTATTCAATTTCCTGTTTTCAATTTTATCAACTTCTGTTCTGTTTTTTATTATTTCTTTTTGTTGTTGCTTATTTTGAATTTAATTTGCTCCCTTTTTATTGATTTTTGCAAAAAAGTTTTGTTGATTTTATTTATTCAAAGGTGAAGCACTATCCTAAAATTAAGATAATTAATGAAAGCAAGCATGCTAAATATTGAATTCCCAGCAGAACTTGTAATCATTTTACTTCCTCAGTCTCTAGAATCTACGTGTATACTCTCTGCATATGAGATTGGAGAATTCTTGTCTGAGGGAAAGGACTGATTGAAAAAACCTATAGTGATACTCAAAAGTTAAAAAATCCCCAGCAATATACACATGGTTTCTAATTAACTTTTTAGTATCTAATTCTGCAATAGGATTTAATAGCCAAGGAGTCCCAAATATTTGAGAAATCCTTCAATAGCCAGGGCAGATACTCTCACAGACAAGTTAAAAAAAGGACAAGTACAATACAGACAGCAATATCTAACTAATATAATCAAAAGGCAGAGATTAAATTGCAAACATAAAATAAAAACAGAGACAATAAAAATAAAATATTCAGAGAACAATAAGCTCTTTAAGTAAAACAGTTAATAAAATCAATAACTGATTTGAAAAGTATATAGAAGTAGGAATTAAAAGTAATAGGATCGATTTCTTCGTTCTCTGTTCTGTTCCATTGATCTATATGCCTGTTCTTGTGCCAGTACCAGGCTGTTTGGATTACAATGGCCTTGTAGTATAGTTTGATATCCAGTATTGTGATCCCCCCATCTTTGTTATTCTTTCTCAAGACTGCTGTGGCTATTCAGGGTCTTTTTTGATTCCATATTAACTTTTGGAATATTTGTTCTAGATCTGTGAAATATGCCGTTGGTATTTTAATAGGGATTGCATTGAATCTATAGATTGCTTTGGGTAGCATGAACACTTTAATGATGTTTATTCTTCCAATCCATGAACATGGTGCATGTTTCTACTTTTTTATATCTTCCTCTATATCTTTTTTCAATGTCCTGTTAGTTTTCTGAGAACAGGTCTTTTACCTCCGTGGTTAAGTTTATTCCTAGGTATCATAATTATTTTGTTTCAATGGTAAATAGGATTGTTTTTTAGTTCCTTTTCTGAGTGTTCTTTATTGGTGCATAAAAATGCTATCAATTTCTGGATGTTAATTTTGTATCCTGATACTTTGCCGAATTCATGTATTAAATCTAGTAGTTTTTTTGGTGGAGTCTTTAGGATTTTCTATGTACAATATCATGTCATCTGCAAATAATGACAGTTTCACTTCCTCCTTTTCAATTTGGATGCCATTTATTATTCCTTCTTGTCTGATTGATGTGGCTAAGACTTCCAGTATTATGTTGAGTAAGAGTGGTGAAAGAGGACATCGCTGTCTTGTTCTTGTTCTTAAGGAAAATGCTTTTAGATTTTGCCCATTGAGTATGATGGTGGATGTAGGTTTATCAGATATGGCCTTAATTAGGTTGAGGTATGATCCCTCTATTCCCACTTTGTTGAGAGTTTGTATAAAAATGGGTTCTGGATTTTGTCAAATATTTTTTCTGCAGTTATTGATATGATAATATAATTTTTATCTTCATTTTGTTTAAGAGGCATATGATATTTATTGCATTGAAAATATCGTACCAACTTTGTATCCTTGGGATATATCTCTCTTGGTCATGATGAATAATTTTTTAAATATATTGTTGGATCTGATTTGCTATTTTGTTGAGGATTTTGGTGTCTATGTCCATCAGCGATATGGCCTGTAATTTTCTTTCTTTGTAGTGTCTTTATCTGGTTTTAGAATTAGAGTTATGTTGGCCTCATAAAAAGCTTGGAAGTCTTCCATCCTCTTGAAGTTTTTGAAATAGTTTGAGGCAAATAGGTGTTAGTTCTTCTTTGAATGTTTGGTAAAACTCCCCTGTGAAGCCATCCAGACTACGGCTTTCATTTGCTGGGAGCTTATTGATTACTGTTTGTTTCCTTAGTTGTTATTGGTCTGTTCAGGTTTTCTGTTTTTCCCTGGTTGAGTCAGAGAAAGACAAGTATCACATGATCTCACTTATTTGTGGAGCCTAATGAACAAAATAAGCTGATGAACAAAATAGATCCAGAGACATTGACGTAGGGAACAGACTGACAAGCTCAGAAGGAAAGGGGGTGGGAGGCAGGAAGAGATAAGCCAAAGAATTTATATGCATATATGCATAACGAATGGACACAGACAATGGGGAATTGAAGGTGGGTGAGGCTGGAGTGAGGAGGCGGGTATCAATGGGGGGAGAAAAGGAGGGACATCAGTAATACTTTCAACAATAAAGATAAATTTTTTAAAAAATAAATAAAAGTAATAGGAAAATGTGAAGATTAGATGATGAGTCTGGAAAATCAAAACATTGCTCAATAGAAGTTTCAAAATGATAGAAGAGCCAAGGTGGGAAGAGGAAATTATATATATAAAGGGTATCCCAAAAAAATGTATACAGGGTGTCTGTAGATTCTAATACATTTTGAAAATGAAATGTATTTCAATAAACACTGGCTTTATAATTATTCAAAGTGTGTATACATTTTTTGGGATAACCTACAGATATGAAAATTTCTAAGATCTGAACAATAATTTTTCTATATTTAAAAAAAATCCCAATTGTCTAGTAAAATTAATGTTAAATGCAACTATATCAAATAATATTTTTATGTAATTTCAGAACTCCCAGAGATAAAGGCAGTCCTAAAATTTTCTACTAAGACCACAAATCCCAGAGGACTGTCCTGGATTCTTAAAAGTGACATTTTTTATTAGTTTTCTCTTGCTACCTAACAAATTAACAAAGACTTAGAAGCTTAAAACAACATAATTTTATTTTTACCTCACATTTGCAGGAATCCTGGTATAGGTTAGTTGGGTTTTTCTCAGAGTCCAAGCAGGCTAAAGTCAACGTTTTGTCCAGGGTTGTGATCTCATCTGAGACTCTGGGTCCTCTTTCAAGCTCCCTGTGTTGGAAGATTTCAGTTCCTTGCCGTTGCACAACTGAAGTCACCTTTTTCTTACTGATTGACGACCAAAGATCATGCTCAGTTTCTAGAGGGGTCTTGCCACATATTATCCTCCACAGGCAGTTCACATGAATCTTTGCTTCTTCAAAGCCAATAAGAGAACTGTCTGTCTCTTCCAATCTTGTTGACTGCTTCTAAGGGCTTATCTTATTAGTAACAATTAAATCAAGAACATCCAGAATAATGTCTTTTTTAATTAACTCAAAGTATACTGATTAGAAATCTTAATTATTTCTGTAAGATTCTTTCTATCACTTAACATAATCATGAGAATGATATCCCAACATATTCAGAAGTCCTGTTCACTCAAGGTGAGGATTTTATATAGACCATGTACATCAGAGAACTATAGTCTTGAAGGTCATCTTAGATTTCTGCATTCCGCACACTGGATATTTTCTTAAAAATGTGTATTGGTTCCTCATACATTCAACCTAGGAATCTTTAATCAGCTTATCTCTTAATCAAGTGTGAAAACAAAACACAATATTGTACAGATTAAAGGCTTAGCTCTTCCTTAAATTCATTATTTCTTGGCAAGCTACTGTAAGCTATTCAACAGCAAAATTATAGGTTACATAATGAAAAAGGAAGACATTGCATTCATGAATTTGGTGGTACACAGAGTATGGAGTTAAAGAAAATTACTAAATAATGGTGAAGATACTCTACATGATGACAGTAGCACAACTGGTCCAAAAATTATGCAGTTCAAACTCAAAACTCAAGATAAAAGGCTCCAGGATGTATATCTACCAATAAAGAGGAAAGAGGTTATACATTACTATTGTTTGATTATATTGAGATTACATGGTAGCCAATATTGACATTACCATAATAATACCATCACTGATTATTTAAGCAAACACGATATAACTTTATGTAGAATACATGGTATAGAAAAATATGTGCATGTAATGTATAAAAACACTAAACTCCAAGTTTATACAATTAGAGTTTAACAGATAGTATCTAAAATTAATGTATTAAAAATAATAATCATCGACATAAGAAATGTTCAAACCTGTAAAGGATTTTTTTTACAAATTTATTTGAGCCAAACTGATGACATGTGCTGGGGAGCAAGATCTCAAACTTTCCAGAGAACAGCAGTTTTGCTGCTTCAATATACATTAGAATTAGAATCAAAAGACAAGGCATAAGGAATGTGCATGAAATCCACTGGTGGTACATTAAGGAGGCAGGGGAAAGTGTACTGGGGAACTCTAAGATTGAATACAAGGCAAAATGAAGAAACGCATACTTCTTTTACATTGGTGGGTACAGGATAGCTATTAATTAAGATTTATAGCACATAGATATGGTATGCAGGGAACAAAACAACAATGAGGGGTTGTGTGGGTAGTGCTCTGGTGGTCTTATGATCTGCTGCCAGAGGTTGTGCCTTTCAGTGGTAGAGAAAGAAAATTACTCTGATATTTCAAAGATGTTATCCTAGATGCATAAGAAAAATGGGCAGAACTCACTGAAAGTAAAAACTGACCTTTGCTAAGGAAGCCATAAGTCTGGGACATGACTACCCACCATGACCTGCCCAGTTAGGAATTAATGATCAGACCATCCTGAGTGATTACTCTTGGTCACTGAGCTTGTCAGGCCTGCCACATGACCCTCTTGAGCTTGTCATGTTTATTGCAGGACCCCTTTGTCATTAACATAACAAAACAATGTTCTTTAGAACTGTGGAGGTCAGTGTCAGGAAAAGCAGGTATTATAAAAAGTGGGTTGCCTTTGAGAAATGATCATTGGAATCAAATTAGAGGGAGGGCAACATAATATAAAAATAAGACACATTTCAATTTGGCTTTTTTGTTTTCACTGTGAACAGGTATTCCTGTGATAAAAATTAAATCAAATAGTGAAGGACTCACTCTGGCCATGTTGCACAGTTGGTTGGAGCGTCATCCAGTGCACCAAAAAGGTTACAAGTTCTATTCTGGTCAGGGCGCACATGGGAGGCAACTGATTTATGTTTCTCTCTCTCATGGATGTTTCTCTTTCTCTCTCTCTCTCTCTCCCTCCCTCTCTCTCTCTAGAATCAATGAACATATCCTCAGGTGAGGATAAAAGAAGAGTGAAGGACTCAGCAGCTTAGGGTGTCTGACTTTCCTTTTCAAACTGCATTATTCCACTCAAAGTTATAGATCCAGAGACTGTGAAGCTCAAATTTTATTTCTCATCTTCTCTTACAATTAGATATCATACTGGATATACCATGATATACCATGGGTATCATACTGTACCAAGTATTTACCATATAATTAACAGGATCTGGTATTATGGGCAAATCTACATTCCATTCTTTAACGATAATTGATTTTGAATTAATTATTAAATTTTGGGGTTTTGTTTGTATTTTGGCTTCACTTGTAATAAGTCACAATAGTTTAGATAAGGTTCAAAATGTTTAATCAGGACTTCCGGTCAAGATGGCGGCGTAGGTAAACGCGGTATGCGTCCTCCCACAACCACATCAAAGTTACAACTAAACTACAGAACAACCATCATTCAAAACCGCCTGACATCAAGCTGAATGGAAGTCCGACAACTACGAAATTAAAGAAGAAGCCACATCGAGACTGGGAGGAGGGGCTGAGGGGACAGGCTGGTCCCACACCCACATGTGGCGGATAAAAATCAGGAGGACACCTGGGCTGGGAAGGTCTTCCCTGAGGACTGAGGGGTCCCCGTCCCACACCAGGCGCCCAGCTCAGGGTTCCAGTGCCAGGAAGAGAATCCCCATTACTTCTGGCTGGAAAACCAGCGGGAACTGAGGCTGAGGCGGCTGGAGCCCCCGGCAGCTCCTCTTAAAGGGCCCGCGCACGGACTTACTCGGACTCCCTCCCTCCAGGCTCCAGCGTGGGGGAGGCAGCTTGAAAGGCACCAGAGTCATATGGGGAAGAACTGAGCTGTTTGGCATTGGAGCGAGGGCTGGAGAGGCAGCTTTCTCCGGGACAGATGTGCTATCAGAGGCCTTTGTTCCTTTGGTGAGCCCTTCCCTGGGCTGGCAGACGCCGCCATATCTGGGACTCCAGCAACCTGGCTCACACTGTTGGCCCCGCCCTGGGGATTCCCTGAGGCCCCGCCCCATCCAACTTTCAGGCCCACCCAAGCTGTTGCCAGTTGCTTTACCATAGGATTGGACTGTCTTGGATCCTGCTTCAGCTTTTCCTAAATTCTTTCAAACAAGCAGCATCTGGTCTCAGCTACCCCTATACCTCTCTCTAAGTAATACATAGAAACAAACACAGAGAGGCAGCCAAAATGAGGAGACAAAGAAACAGGTCCCAAATGAAAGAGCAGAACAAAACTCCAGGAAAAGAACTAAATGAAATGGAGTTAAGCAACCTAACAGATGCTGAGTTCAAAACACTGCTTATAAGGATGCTCAATGGACTTAGTGAGAACCTCAGTGAACTCAGTGAGAACATCAGTGAACTTAGAGAGGGCATCAAGGGCATAAAAAAGGACCAGTCAGAAATGATGGAATCACAGTCAGAAATGGAGGAGGCACTAACTGAAATAAAGAATAGTTTACACAGATTCAATAGTAGAGTAGCCAAAGCCAAGAAGCAAACCATCGATTTGGAATATAAGGAAGCAAAAAATACCCAATCAGAACAGCAAAACGAAAAAAGAATCCAAAAAAAATGAGGATAGTGTAAGGAGCCTCTGGGACAACTTCAAGCATACCAACATTCGCATCTTGGGGGTGCCAGAAGGAGAAGAGAGAGAACAAGAAATCAAAAACCTATTTGAAACAATAATGGCAGAAAACTTCCCTAACTTGGTGAAGGAAACAGACATACAAGTCCAGGAAGCACAGAGAGTGCCAAACAAGATGAACCTCAAGAGGCCACACCAAGACACATCATCATCAAAATGCAAAAGGTTCAAGACAAAGAGAGAATCTTAAAAGCAGCAAGAGAAAAGAAGTTAGTTACCTACAAGGGAGTTCCCATCAGACTATCAGCTGATTTCTCAAAAGAAACTTTGCAGGCCAGAAGGGAGTGGCAAGAAATATTCAGGGTGATGAAAAGCAAGAACCTACAACCAAGATTACTCTATCCTGCAAAGCTGTCATTTAGAATCAATGGCCATATAAAGAGTTTCCCAGACAAGGAAAAGCTAAAGGAGTTCATCACCACCAAACTATTATTATATGAAATTTTGAAGGGTCTTCCTGAAGAAACAGATAAAAATATGAACAAACAAAATGGCAATAAATACATATCTATCAACAATTGAATCTACAAACAAAATGAACAAGCAGAACAGAAACATTCTCATAGATACAGAGAACTTTTGTTGGTTACCAGATGCGTGGGGGCTGGGAGGAGGGGTGAAAAAGGTGAAGGGATTAAGAAGTACAAATTTGTTGTTAGAATGACAAATCTCAAAGGTAAGGAGGGTTCGGGGGTGGGAAGAAATAAACCAAAGAACTTATATGTATATATGCATAACCAATGGACACTGACAACAGTGTGGGGAAAAGCAGGAGGGGGGCAGGAATGGGGAGGAGGGGGTCAATGGGGGAAAAATGAGGAACATCTGTAATACATTCAACAATAAAGATAAGTTAAAAAACAAACAAACAAGCAAAAATAAAAACAAAAACAAAAACAAAAAAATGTTTAATCAGTCATAAATGCAGTCTAAGCCCTAAATTAACCAAAATTTTAATTTAGGTGCTTTTTTCTGGGTTTTATTGTATTGTGCTTTCTCTTAGGAGTGGCCTTTGAAGACTTTAAATGGAAATATATACACATACACTTCTGAAAAAAATATGCAATATATAAGCATAACTTAGAAAAAAATAATTAAATAAAATTTCATTAAACCCTCTTTGGGAGGATTTCCTTTTTTCTAGCCATTCTAATGACAGTAAGGTTGGAAAAGACAATTACAAAAGAATTCCATTTGTCTAAAGTTATGTTGACTCACAAACATTGAAAAGATATTGCAACAATGTTATTTGGGCTAAAAAGATTTAACTGTGAAATTTTCTTGTCAAGCTTAACCTAAAACTTACATGTTATGTGAAACAAGGTATCTTAAATTTTTATAGCATTTAATTTCCACCAAGTTTTGGATTGAGTTTAGGGATACACACACACACACACACACACACACACACGCACACACACACACATTTAATACTCTTGATATTTTCTCAAAGGTCACACTGCTTATTTATTAATGCTTTGCTGTGATGTTGCCTGTCTGTCATTTTGCTAGGAATAAATCAGTCCTCTAGATTAAAGTTTTCTATGGGAGCAGCCTCAGACATACCTATAATAGGCACTTAGTGTAAAACTAAAATACTGTTCTCAAATTTAATTGATGGGACATAATTTGTAATGAATTTACTTCAATCAGTGAATTACCATGGGAAAGCAGTCCACAAATTGTATAAAATTATATATAATATTTTTCACATGCAGGATGCTGGGTTTATAAAATGTTCAAAATTAACAATTAAAATAAATTACAAAACAGCAACTTTTTGTGCTGTTATTTGTAGTTATATTTTTCAGCTGGCATTTTTTATTGTCATTTTTATATATTTTTGCTTCATCTCATTGAAGCAGTCAAAATTCCAACTATATTATTTTGACAATATTAAATATAATAACATCTAAATTTTATATATGTGTGTATGTCTTCCATCTAAATGTAAACAGGCAAAACTTTTCTTAAATATTATGAGATACAATGAATCGCAGATTATTTGTTTCTTATAAAAGCTATTGTCAAAAGTTAAGGCACATTTTCAGTAAAAGGAGTCTGTGTCCTTCCTCTCTCAAATTTTGTAGAGAACGTGGGAAAAGACAAAATAAGTGCAGAAATCTAGTGGTAGAGATACAGACAAAACTCACTAATCATCTGCTTTCCCTATATTCTTATCTTTAAAATCCCCACAAATCTTGAAACATGTATTAGAATTTATAGACTCCCAATTTCAACAGTTGATTGCAAATTATCAGTAATACCTTACTCAAAACTTCAGCAAGCAACAGCTTTTTTTTAAAGTATGTGTACTGTCTACTTGTTATATTATGAAATTCACTCATTTTTAAACAAATATTACATTATTAAAAAATTTCTATGTTATCTTCTGACATCTCAAGTTTCCACTTCTAACTTAACTTCTTAGACTATGAAGGGTAGTTTATTTTTTGGAGTGGGGGACAATTTGTCATTATCCATTCTTTTAAACTTTCCAAACATGTGTGTTTAATATTTGTTACAAGGTCCCTTAGTGTCCCTCATGTCTCTGACCCATTGACCAGTCCTTTAAAAAACCTATAGGCTCATCCAATTCCTCTCTTCCCCTGATTTCCTGCTCTTCCTATGTACTAAATTTGAAATCAGAGCAACAGAATGACTAAAGAAAATTGATTGACATAGTATAGCAATGGCTTTGGAGATGGCAAAGCAGACAAGCAAAAAAGCCACCAAACATCTTAGATGTGGGAGACAGTTCAACGAATTCCTTGACAAAAGAATCCATTTATGACCTGGTAGCCCAATCATATAATAAAATTTTAAATTACATGTAGACTCAATTCCCTAGAAAAAAGAGAATATTTTTCTATGTGAGTCACTGAGAAATTAAGATTTTCTGTTTTAAGTTACAGTGTCCAAATGTCATTTCAGTCCCAGCAAACAAAGCTCTAAGTGAGTAACCATGTTTATCCATTATAACTTTTCTAAGATCTAAAGAATCAGTACAATTTTTATGCCATCACATGTACATGCTCACCATCTCCACTTCTGAAACACTACCAGCCAAATCATCTTTCCAATATCAAAGTGTGATGAGGTCACACCAATTCATTATGACCTCACTCACTCTCTGTTGACCACAAGATAAAGTCAAATCTCCTTAGTATAGAACACAAAGCCTTCACAGTCTAACTCCGATCACCATGACAGCCTTGTTTTTCATTAGCCTACTAACTATAAAACAATCTTGGTTCTAGAAACAATACATTTCTATTCATTTCTTTTGTTTATTTTGCCTTTTCATAACAATTCTTTTATGTGACCTTTTCACCTCTGTCTTATATACAGTTCTCTCCCCTTACCCCTTCTCTCACTTACCCATCCTTTAAAACTGGCTCAGATGGTACTTCTCTTGTGAACCCTTGATCACATTTAATGATTGCTCCAATTAGTTGATATTTTAAGTATACATGTATATCACCATCCTAATGCTTATTTTAGTACTTACTGCATTATGTTAAATGTTTGTACACTCTATTCAGAGACTGGAACAGTGTGTAGGGTAAATCATGCATCCCATTAGTGATTGTTGAATGGGGGAATCATTTATGGCATACATGTTAGCATAGCAAAGGCTGCTCCTGCACAATACCTGTGTTGAATTAATCAATTATGACATGTCTGTTACCATTGAGGAGACAGAGGAAGGTTAGGCAGTGATGGACTGGACCATGGGGAGGGAAGGCTGAGACACAAGGTAAGTTTGAGATGACTTGGAGCTCAGCACACAGGCAGGCAACCAAGTACACAGTATACCTGGAGGTTTATTCAGATTCTACAGATCTCAAAATAAAACTAAAACCAGCATGGCAAATTCTGCCCCCAAGGCCAGCAACTCCCAGCCCCCATTTATAGAAATGCAAATTAGAAGCTCCTGGAAGGAGCACAGATCAATTACATAACAAAAAACCCAGAAAGGCTGGCTTCAGGCAAGAGAGGAACAGATAGATTGTATAGTTCCTTTTTCTTGGTTGGGCAAAGGAATTTTGTTTACCATTAAAGAATATAATGCTGAAGATTCTGACCTATTCTAATCAATATACCTACTGGTGTCAGGGAGCAAGGCAACAGGATTGCTGAATGAGTTCTGCTGTGAAACTATAGAGTACGTTTCTACTGCAAAAAGCCAGGTCACCTTAAAAAGAATTACAGGAAACCAAGGTTGGATTTGGGGGAGAAACCAAAGGCAAGTATGGGGTTGCTCCAAGGGCATTTCCCCTTCTCCTCACTAATAGTCTGAGAGAAGTTGAAATTATCATAAAATGGAAAGCCACTAAGACCCTATAGATGACCTAGGGCTGAACCCAGTCAGGTAGGAAACACAAGCTTTAAAATGTATGGATGTTGCTAAGGCAGAATTCCTTGAAAGGACCAATCAGAGGTCAACTAAGTATATATCTACCCCGAAACAACAGATCTCCATGGGCAAACCCACTTGGGTCCCCTCCCTGCTACAACTTTCCTTTTGCTTACCCCTTGGTCCATGAACTCATTCTTCTATTTCGCAAGACAACGAACCTGAACACTGTACTTGGTTTCACCATTATGAGGGCTGCCTTTGCACAAAATAGCTTGAGTTTGAATGAGAGTCCAAAAATAATCATTCCATTAGAAACTCTTTTCTCTGTCTTTCAGTTATCCGTTCCTTTATCTGATATGACTCTCAATGCCTTATGTTGAACTTTTGACTATGGCTCAGAAGTTTGCTATAGCAAACAGAGCTTCTGGAGTCTTAAGGGCCTATGTTTAAATTTTGTCTCCACTATATAGACAATAAATGATTTAGGAAAATGCAGTTATCCTCTCTGGACCTCAGTTTTCTACACTTATTTAGAGGTTGCTGTAAAAATGTATTATTAAAAAGATAAACATTTGATAAACAGAAGATATTTATTAAATGTCAGATCATTTTCTAACCTCCCCAAAATATCATTATTTATAGGGGTCCCCTATTAATAACCACAGGGTCCCCTCCATGTTATATATACTTTTTTCTGCTCATCCATCCAAAATCCTTACCCATGTAATACTCCATTCTTTCAATAAATATGGTTTTTAAGGTTTTAATTAGCTGATTTTTCCTAATAAGTTAAGTAAATAATTTGTTTCTTCTAACACATAATATAATGCCCAAGGCATGCCCATTGGGGAGTATATGTGGAAGACATGACTGGCTTACCCTCCCAAAAATGTTATTGTTAACTCTAATGAGTAAATTTTGGGCAATAGGATTCTCATTTTATCTCAAATTATATTTAATACTTAATGGCTAGTACATCCTTTCTTAATAAAACCAGATGTGAAAATCCTTGCTACCTTTTTACTTTATTCTTAGTTTTCAACTATTCCTCAAACAAACTATCCATTACTATTTCTAACAGTTTTTTACTTCTAAGAAAGCATTGTTTTGGCATCTTCTGTGGTAGAAAATACTACCCACCAGTCTAATGTCCTTTCTCCCCTATTTTTCTTTTTTTTTTCTTTTATTGATTTTTAGAGAGAGAGGAAATGAGGAGAGAGAGATAGAAACATCGATGAGAGAGAACATCGATTGGCCACCTCCTGGGGATCAGGCCAACAACCTGGGCATGTGCCCTGACTGGGAATCAAACTGGCGACCTCTTGGCGCATAGGTCAATGCTTAATCACTGAGCCACACCAGCCAGACTCCCTTATTTGTCTTAGTAAAAGAATCCCAAATCTCTTGTACAAATGTGGATATGTGACTAAGTTGTAACCAATGAGAAGAAAGCAACATAATCTGTGGGACTTTGAGAAGAATTTTAAAGGAAGTTGACTCTGCTGGAAGGTATATCCCTCTTGCCATTCTCCTTTATTTTCTTTGTGCCCCCTGAAGCACATATCTTGGACCATGAGGTTGCCTTGAAGATGGAAGGCAATGACAGGAGGCTGGAGGAGAAAAGTATGTACACATGGCAGGTTTGTGATAATTGTGGAACGTCCATACTAGCCTTATACTGCCCACCTCAAGATTTCTATGTGAAAGAAAAATAATCTTATGTTTACAGCTACTGTTATTTTGAGTTTTCTGTTAAATGCAGGTGAACATACCCTTCGCAGATTTCAAATAAGACTTATAATGCAATTAATGTAGAAGATAGAAGAATTTCTTCTATTTTTTGTCTTAATTCCTCACTAATTCTCTTGCACTAGAGAAAACTTCTTAGTGTAGCCTTCAATTTTTTACTTTTCTGTGCAAACATGCAAGTAGCATGGTTGCTTCAAAGCCAACAAGCTTAGATAACTAGATCTGGTTAAAAAAAAATAGGCAATCAAAACCCTATCACCTCTAAGCTCAAACTCAGGAAAGAGCTACAGGCAGTTAAACACAGGAGGAGTTTCTATTAGTTGTTTTACTTAAGTGGACATAATCTATTATCTAGTCTCCCACAATTTTCTTCCTCTCTTCCCACTATCAAAATTGATAGTTCTGTTTATTTTTCTGTTTTCTTATTTAGTCTTAGAATTCTATATCATAAATCTTCTTGCATTGATACTTTATGCACCATTGTGTTCTAATTTCCAAACTACCTGCTGTAGTGTGAACATAAAACTTTTACTATTTCACTTTCCTGTCCCAAGGAAAATTTATCTCCTGCTTTAATAAATGACCTTCAGTTTCCATTGTGAATTTTAAAACAAGCACACATTTCTTTCAGGTTCTCCAGCTTTCTTTGCCTTCTCTCCATACAACATTTATATTGACTTCCTTGGGATCATTCCTTTCTCTCTTTGTGGAATAACATACTCATTTTTCTTTTCTAAAATATTCTTCTAAAGTTTTAATATATATAATCTTACCATATAATATTTACTCACATAGCTTTGGCCTCAAAAATAATAGATATTTTAGATAGAAAAGTTTGAATACATTCTATCTGTTTTATTTTTGTCTCCATATTTCAGCTCCTTTTGACCTGTACTGCGTTGCCAGTGACATATAGGATCAGCCTAGGCAAGGTACTTGAGAGCAAAGCCAAAGTGGTAGTGATATGGTCATAGCCCTCCAAAAATCTAGAATGTAGTTAAAAATATAAGATATGTGAAGTGAGTAAGTAATACCATATGGCTTATGGGTAAATGTCAAACTAAATAGCATAGGCATTATGGGTTTATTTGATTTTAGGTTTTAGCAGCATTTTATAGTTGCTCCTATTCAAATGCCTTAAAATGGTTAAAAATCTGTATACAATGTTTCTACTCTATTATCTGTTTATATGAACACATCCAATGAGAGTGTTCCAATGTTTCCCGGTGCAACCTATTTTGTATTGGAGTAATGTCAAGTGTTTGAAATCCTCATATTACTCCAAAATTCATCTTCTTTGTGTCTACCTATTGATTTAAGGTCAGGCCATTCTCCTAACATTTATGAGATCTGGAGTAAGAATATAAATGGAAGTCCATATATAGCATATGTCTAAATATTATAAAAGTAGAAATTAAGCTAACTGACCTTTAAATAAAAATTTTCTTTTACATTGACAACTATACCATTATATAATATCATTAAAATATTTGTAAAACCATGTGTTATATGAATAAAATTGGAAAATATCAAGAAGACTTGAAGTATGCCACATTTAGATATTAGAATTCACTTTAGATATTATGATAGTTCTTTTGGTATAATAATAATCTACTGAATGAGTCTAATAACCCATATAAATGACACTATAGTCTCCAATGGCAAGGAGCCCTTCCAGTTCTATCTTATCCTTATCATTTTATCATTCTATCAAATCCTTATCATTTTCTCCTTCTCTGTATTTTCATTTTTCTCTTTCATTGCTTTTCTTATGTGTCCCATTTAACCTACATTTCCTATTATACAGGATGGGGCAAAAGTAGGCTTACAGCTGTTTGTATGGAAAATAATACAATAATTAATAAATAATAATACAAGAATAAACTCTGTTTCATGTACTCACAACTGTAAACCTACTTTTGCCCTACCCTGTATATTCCATTGTTAATTTCACACACTCTTCTCTGACATTCTGTTATTCAACTGCTACTATCTTGTTTCTCTGTTTTTTGTCATTTTTTATTGCCCTTATTTTCTCTGTCCTTAATAAAGATATGCAAAAGTTAAAAGATAGAAATACAGAAAAGAAAATGCTGATAAACTTAAAAAAGCATTTTTAAAGTAATTGACTACCACAATTCTAAAAAAAATATTATTTTAACAAGAGTTTAAAATGAAACCTATATTACCTAATAGCAGATAAATGTTTGAGTATTTTTATCTTCAATATGCTCTCTATTGAATTTGTAACAGTAATTTACTTCTAAGGTTTGTTTTTGTAATGCAATGGAACCTAATTGATGAAGAATATTAATATAATTTATTTCATTTCATCTATTAAAGTATGTATTTTATGAAGAAAACTATTTTCATTGGTGTGAAATGCTTTTGAAATATGATTTTATTGAGTAGAGAAGAACTTTAAATTTCTGAATATTTTATTAATTTTTTTTTTTTTACTTTGCTGTATTTTCTTTATTAAGAAGCCTGAGTAATTTTGATGTTTCTAGATTTTTAATATAAGTTTTGCTGGATATTTTAAGGACATTGAATATCTTTGTTATTTGCATAACAAAATAATCAAAGTTTCTGTTCTACAAATTATCCCATCCAAGAATATAGGCATGCTGCCGAAGTTTTAAATAAACATTACCTTTAGCCTAGATACTACTGTCAATTATGAATCTTTTAACACTGTGTCTGGGGAAAGATTAAAGAAAAAGTGGAAACATAGCTGACACTTTGGTTATCACATCTGGAATAAATGAACAGCATGGCCTGAATCCATCCGCAAAGATTAGGTAAATGTGAAAAAATTACTGATGTCCTTTCTCACATGTAAATTCATTCAAACTAGTCCTAAATTGAGGTATCAGATTTAGTCAGAGAACACATATTGTTTGGTTAATACAATACAAATAATTACCAGGGCAGGTAATATTATATCAGCCATGACGCTGAAACCAAGGGTCTTTATGACTTTGATTAAATTTAGTTTTAAATCCTAGCTCTAGAAATACTCTCTCTTTCTTCTTCTCCTTCTCCTTCTCCTTCTCCTTCTCCTTCTCCTTCTCCTTCTTCTTCTCTCTCTCTCTCTCTCTCTCTCTCTCTCTCTCTCTCTCTCTCTCTTCTGCTCACCTCAGAGACCTAGACTTTCCCCCTGATAACCAGTAACCCCTGAGGCAGCAGAAGATAGTAGCCTGGACCTAACTTATGGTCACAAGGTCCAGACCTCTGGCAGGATAAAGATACCCTCTTGACCTGATTTATGTTTCAGCTTCTGAGCCTTAAGGTGGGATGACCCCCCCCCGCCCCCACCTCTGGCTACTTTCCACGAGACAAGACAGAGGAATGCAGAAAAAGACCTCAGGAGAATCTTCAAGACCTGAAGAAATGACTTATTATCCTTACCTCACCTAAGACCAATCAGCTCCCAGTATGATCCTGAACCCCTTAGCTACTATGTCTTGTGGTTTCTGCCCTAAATAATCTGTAACCTACAGGCTATCAGGAGTTGGGTCCTTGGAGCATAAGCTCCTTGTTACCGTATTTGAAAAATTCACTATTCAATTATTTTTTTCTTTCTATACTGCAAACTCCTGCTTATACATTTCTTCGTGCCGGTGTGCTTGGGCAGATGGACTCCAGAAAAAACACTAGGGTTCTGGTAACAAAGTGGTTCTACAAATGATTATTAGAAAATTCAGAAAATACAACTGTACACACTGCATTCGTTAGAATCAGATATTTGACATCAAGCTATGTTGTTGAAACAGGGGTTGGTGTGACTCAAGGGCAATCATTGTTATCAAATACAACCCCAATAACTTCAGCCAAGTAACTTATCCCAGAGAAATAAAAAGTAATGTCTACTTTGTTCTAAGCAGTGGTTAGTCAATTCCATATGTTTTGATCAAACTTAATCTGTACAAACCATGATGAGCTTGACATTTTGATTATTTGATCAATTATTGAACTGAGATTCAGAGTTCTTCTTGAATACAAAATTTGAACAAAAGTCTTCTGATTGCAAGCCCAGTACTCATAGTCATTCTACATGGTACAGAATTATATTGTGAGTTTCAACTACTTCTGAAAGTTATATTTTTATATACTGATTATGATTTTACACACACACACAGACACATACATATATAAAATTTGGGTAAAACTAAGTATTTTTGTATGATGCAATGAAGATAAGCTAAATTTATACTTAGTCCATTGCTATTATTAGAATGATTACAAATGAAATACCATGTTTCTTTTATTACTAAAGGGAATACAGTCATAAAGTATAGTCCACCTTACATCTTCACTGCAGGAATACTAATGGAGGTTACCTATCTCTGTTTCATAAACTGGCAGCATCCTCTCAATCATCTTCCCAAAATAACAGAATAAGATATGAATAAAACAAAGCATTTTGGTTTAATGAAATGACGGTAACTACTCAGAGTCTGAAATATACATACATCTACAATTATGTTATATGTTATATTATTTTAATTTCAAACTTAAATTAGTTTGCACAAGTGGGATGTCTTCATTTCTAGAAATCAACTTCAACCAACTGAGGCCAAAAAGAATCCCTCTGAAGAATAAGCAGAAGAACATAGAAACGTTAGGATGACTAAAGAACTTCTTGAAGAAAATGGATGAACCAAGCAGATCAGGCTGATCAATGGCCATAACCATTACCACCACAATAAATGAATTTTTTGTTGGTTTTAATCACTGTTATAATACTTTTTTGTTTCACATCCTTTCATATTTCAGGGTGTTGAGGGGAACAACTAATTGGCTAATCCTGGGTCACATGATTATGACAGGTATGGAAGAAAATGCAGAAAGGAAATATCTGACATTGTTCAAATTCTACCTCCTGTTAATATCCCATCCTGGGAAAAAATAGACATGATATTTGAGTACTGAGTAGCGAAGAGTATGACTTATGCACACTACTGTCCATGTCACTAGCTACCAAACACCCATTGTTACCTGAGGAAATAGGTTCTTCAGCAGTGTCATGGGAAAACAATTTCAGGGACACTCGTGCAGGAGGAGTTTTAAGCAATAGTGGCAAGATTTATTAGAGTGAAAAAATCTTGAGTGAAAAGCAATAGTACACTCTCAGAAAGGCAGAGAACAGGCAGGCTGGAGAGTAGCAGCGGCCCAAAGTCCTTGTGAAGCTTCCATGTATTTCCTTGGGTTCAGGAAAGAGCAGACTTTCTTTCAAACTATCCAGTCTCTTTCCTGGGTTTGCCCAGGCTTGTACTTGTGCCATCCCAATAGCCAATCTCTTTATCCCAAATTTCCCCAAACCAGAGTCCCTCCCCATTTTATGGTAGCCATTTTGGCTCCTACTGTGATTGTTTCATTGTTCCACTTCATCATTTAGCTTCTACTGCCTTCTGCACCATTCCCCTCCCTTCCCCTGTTAGTCTGTGAACTCCTTGAGATGACCAAAAACGCTGTCTTTCTGGCCCACTCTGATGTTTTGGCAGAACAATGTAGGTTACCCCCTGGGGTGGCTAAAAGGCTGTTTTTCTTCCTACTTAATCTGGCTTAATTGCTTAATCAGATGTCTGGTTCCATTCACTCCCTCCTCTTTTGTTAGTATCTAACTACCTTACCACTCTAACATCCTCCCTCAAGAACTCTGGGCCCTTGTAGTCTTACAAGAGTTTTTGTTATTTCTTCCCCTGACTTCAACTGTTCTGGGGTTTGGCTGGCACTAATGGCACTAACCAGGTCTCTGTTATCTCTCTCCTTGACTAGGGTGATTTAAGCTACTCACTCTCTGGTTGGGGAGGAGAGGAATAAACCTTCTGCTCCTAAATGTCCTTGGTTAGGAAAGATAAGATCTTGTGATTTATTAGTAGGCTGTTCATTGCTGGGCCTCATTTAATTATCTTGTCTCAGTTTCCCTAATTCCACTTGCCAAGGAATTTTCTTAGCTTCTTACTATCCTGCCTCACCATGAGTAGCCTTATTCTCCTAAAATATTGTCACTGCTCCTGATGAAAAAGTTTCTAATACAAAGAAAAAGAGTCTATCCTCTCTTCAAAGAGAACCAAACCAAAATCTCTTTAGTTATCACATCTAGCTCCAAGTTCATGATCTCTGAGTAACAATCATTCCTGCTATAGTTCTATTGAGTTCTGTTGTATTATTTTTGCAGTTTCTCAGAAAATTTGTATATTAATCATCACCAATATATCTTACAATAATATAGGAGTGAGAGAGAAAAAAAGTTAAAAGTGAAAATGTATGAAAAATTGGGGGTATGAAGTGCTGAATAGATTCTTTTCTGTTTTCCCAGGATTGGAGACTGAAGTACATACATCAGAAAAAGGAGTCCTAATTATTAGAGAACTTGTAGCTGTGAGGACAGCCACTTCTCCACAGGACTTAGTATTTAAATAAAATCATTACTACAGGTGTGAAAAGAGTCCTTTCATTTGCACCCTTTAGATTCTAGAAGTAAGTATTGTGGCTATGGTGAAAATAGCAGCTTGCATTTATTTCTAGTTGATTATATACAAAATCTTGAAGAATGGGCCCCATTTTTCCAAGGTGCCTACAACTAAGTATTATTTTCTTTTTTGATATCTATACATTGCTCTTTTTCTCCTTTCAGCCACTCTCTTACTTAGCAGAATGTATGGTCTGGGTGGATGGGTAAAATAAAATATTTTTTCTCCCACCTTTTAAGTTCTTCTAGCTGGACTAGTAATTAAATTAACAGAGATAGGTTAACAGGAGAAAATCAAATTTTAATGCATGTGCACAGGAAATTCACATAAGCATGAAAATTCCAAAGACAGTGAGGCAATATTGGGTATGTATGACATTTTGGACAAAGAAGAATGGGGGAATGGAATCTTACATTTCAAAAGTGAGAATGGGTTATTTGCAGGTAATAGAGAAAGAGCCAAACTTTCAAGGCAGGTAAATTTTTGCTAGGCAACCCAGACAAAAATGGGACATGGGAGGGGATGTTATTTAACAGCTCTTGCTGGAGTCTTTCTGTTAAGGTCTCTTCCTGAGGCAGGTTTCTTCGTCTGTATTTCTTAGGCAGGAAAGGGGGTGGAGTCAAAAGTTCTTTCTGAGTCTTTTCTTAATAACCAGCTTAAAAATCAATATCATCAAAGGCAAAACTTTTGGTCCCCTTTGGGTGAAAGTGCAATCTATTTTTTAAAATATTACCAGTTTCCACTTTTTAGTCAAACTATGGACATCATTCAGATTTCATGCATTTTTCCAACTATAAAGTATTTTTGTTGTTGTTGTTTTTTGTTTTGTTTTTTTCTGTTCTAGGGTCCAGTCCAGGTACGATTTTGCATTTAGTCATCATGTCTCCTTAAACTCCTCCAATCTGTGACAGTTTCTCATTTTTTTAATTGAAGTTTGTGATCTTGATACATTTAAAGAGTACTGGTAGATGGAGGTGGGCAAAGGTGGGGGGGAATGGGGGAAGTCTGTGATAATGTCAACATTAAACATTTTTAATAAAAAAATAATAACCACATAAAAAAGAGTACTGGTCAGTTATTTTGTGGAATGAATCTCAATTTCAATTTGTCTGATGTTATCTTATGAGAATAAGGATATAGATTTTAGAGAAGAATACCACTGTAGCAATATGTCATTATTCATCCATTATACCAGGAGTATGTGATATTTCATATATTTTATTACTGGTTATTTAAACACTGATCGCTTGGATAAAGTGATGTCTATCAGATTTATTCACTGTAAAGGTAACATTTTTCCCTTTGTAAATAAGACATATTTAGGGGGAGATATTTTGAGGCTTTGCACATATTCTGCTTCTCCTTAAATATCTGCCCACTAATTTTAGCAATTATTAATGAATGTTGCCTGCAGCAATTACTACTGTTAAAGAGTTCAAAACACTGGTTTTAAGGATGCTCAATGAACTTGGGAGAAGAATATACAGACTGTGAGAATTTTCAACAAAGAGATAGAAAATATAAAAAAGGAGATAGAAAACAGAGAAAGAACCAATCAGAACTGAAGAAACAGTAATTGAAATGAAGAATACACCAGAAGGAATCAAAGAAGATTAAATGAAGCAGAGGATTATGATCTGGAGACAAGGTAGCAGAAAACAATTAGTTACCTACAAGGGAGCCCCCCTAATCTTAAATAATGCAGGCCTATCTCAAGAAACAAGAAAAACCATAAATAAACAATGTAACTTTGTACCTAAAGGAACTAGAAAAGGAACAACAAATAAAGCCCAAGTAAATAGAAGGAAGAAAATAATAAAAGATCAGAACAGAAATAAATAAAATAGAATCTAAGAAAGCAATACAAAAGATCAATGGAACTAAGAGCTGGTTCTTTGAAAATATGAACAAAATTGATAAAGCTTTAGCCACACTTAATACAAAAAAAGAGAGAGAGGGCCTAAATAAATAAAATCAGAAATAAAAGAGAAGTGACAACTGACACCACAGAAATACAAAAGATTATCAGAATATACTACAAACAATTATATGCCAATAAATTAGACAAACTGAAAGAAATGGATCAATTTCTAGAAGCATTCAATCCTCCAAGACTGAATCAGGGAGAAACAGAAAAACTGAACAGACTGATAACAAAATTGAATAAGTAACAAAAAATTTTAAAAAACTCCCAACAAGCAAAAGACCTGGACAACATGGCTTTACAGGTGAACTTTACCAAACATCCAAATAAGAATTAATACCTTCTCATGGAATGTAAATTATAAATAAGGACAATAGTCAATAATATTGTAATAACTGTGTATGGTGTCAGATGGGTACTAGATTTATTAAGATGATTACTGTGTAAGGTATATAAATCTCTAATCTCTATGTTGTACCCTTGAATATAATAAAATATTGTATGTCAGTTGTAATTAAAAATTAATTTAAAACAAGCAAAAATAATATTTAAAAACTTATTATAAGTGACAGCTTTCTTCAAAAATACAAATTATGAAAAGAAGCTCAGTTGGTTAAAATCCCAGTAGGATCCAGATGTCACATTCAAAAAAGGGTAAAAGAAATTAAGTGAAGGGACTATATACAAAGGAGAGGGCAAGTTGTAGAAAACAAAGTAACAAACAAAGGGATGGTGAAATATTCTGTGGCTAAAAACAATAGGAAGCCACTCCCACACTTAGATCTAAAGTGGTAAGAAAAACTCATAGTTATCAGAATATGTAAAGAACTATATAGCTATAGGGAACTGAACATAGCTGTGGCCTTAGGTGAAGAATTGTAGGCACAGCTAAACTGAGGTTAAGCAAGGAGATATCCAGGGAATAGTAAATATTCTGGCGTCCAGATGTTTGCAGGTGTTTCTCATTGTCAAAAGACAACAAGAAGTTATAAGTCAAGAAAACTAGTTGAAGGAATATATAAGTCACTGAGCAGGTTGAAGGAGGGAAACGTAACAGGAAATCACATTCATATATCCAACACACATTTAATACATAACAGGATATTTAAATAGACTATAACCATTTAAAGAAAATAGAATATTTAAACAGTAATTAAAAAGTGATACAACAAACAAAACTGAGTAAACAAAACACCATTAAGCTAATAAATGTATAAGCAAATTTTAACAATCAGTTAAGGGGAAAAAATCTGACAAATGCAGATAACAGTAAAAAAGAACATTCACCAATTTTTTTGTTTTTAAATAAAGGTACTAAACCTGGAAAATAAAACCAGACAACAAAACCAGGGCATTGAATTTTATAGCCCTTTGGCTCTCTATCTGCTCATTCTTTCCCGATTACCCCATCCAATTTAAGTCTTTAAATATCCTCTCTAAGGATTCCAAAGTGGCAGCAGAGTGAATGGAAGCTACATGGACCATCTTCCAGGACCAAACTGGAATTACAACTAAAATAAAAAACAAATCATCAGGAAAAACCAACAGAAAAGCCGCTGGAGGGGACCCATATAACCAGGGACAGAAAAAGGACACTAAATCAAGCCTGGTAGGAACTGCAGAGGCATGAGAGGGCAGGCTGAGAGCCCACACACAGCAGCTGTTTTATCTGTGAGCAGCTCCCTCGGGGTTAAAATCCCAAGCCAGCTCCACAGCACAGAGGACCAGGACAGAGCACTAAATTAGCTACAGCCACTCACCTTGGGCTCCAGCAGAGGGAGGGCAGACTGGACTGGAACTGTGTGGAGAGACTTGGGATTTGGAGGGCACTGGGAGTTTTGTCCTGAATCACTCCCTCATAGGACAGTAGCCATCTTACTCAAA
Organism: Tadarida brasiliensis; assembly: GCA_030848825.1. Taxonomy (NCBI): domain Eukaryota; kingdom Metazoa; phylum Chordata; class Mammalia; order Chiroptera; family Molossidae; genus Tadarida; species Tadarida brasiliensis. The sequence goes on from CM061280.1 coordinate 14,623,709, forward strand.
GAGTCCCAGAGCCCCGGGGAGGAGCAACAGCCCCTCCCTCAGGAATTTAACACCACCCAGCCAGGCCAGAGAAACACAAACTGAGGCTCATTACCAGCCAGCAAGCATCTGCCCCACCTGCTGGAAATCTTCTTACCCTGAACACCTGTGGGATTTTTTCATTCAGTTGAGGGCTACAACCCAAGTTTCATCAAGTAACTGAGACTAATAACCTCCAGGCAAAGAGCTAGAGGATAACTGAGCCTTTCCTAGGCTTGCAAATCTACCCAGGAAAGTAAGACTTGACAGCAGTGTTTAATGTGGGTCCTCCCACACTCATCCAAACCCAGTAGAGGGAGCCACAACCAGCATAATACCAACACCCACAGGGAAAATTTGGCAGGCTCCAAAACCCACTGAGACAGCCAAAATGGTGAAACAAAGAAATAAATACCAAATGAAAGTACAAGATAATTAGATAGAAGATGAAATAAATGAAAGGGAACTGAGCAAGATATCAGAGGGAGAGTTCAGAATAATAATCATGAGGAAGCTCAACAGCATCAGTAAAGATATAGAAGCACTGAAAACCAACCAATTGGAAATGCTTCAAGGGGCAGTTTTACCGAACATTCAAAGAAGAACTAACACTCATTCTCGTCAAACTATTCCAAAAAATTTAAGAGGAAGGAAGACTCCCAAACTTGTTTTAAGAGGCCAGCATAATTCTAATTCCAAAACCAGATAAAGACACTAGAAAGAAAGAAAACTACAGGTCAATATCCCTGATGAACATTGATGCCAAAATCCTTAAGAAAATATTAGCAGATAAGATCCAGCAATACATTAAAAAAATTATTCACCATGACCAAGTGGGATTCATCCCAGGATGCAAGGCTGGTACAATATTCACAAATCAATAAATGTGATACACCACATAAACAAAATAAAGATAAAAACCATATGATCATATCAATAGACACTGAAAAAGCATTCGACAAAATCCAGCACCCATTTCTGATAAAAATGCTCAGTAATGTGGGAATAGAGGGATCATAACTTGACATAATAAAGGCCATATATGAAAAACCTACAGCCACATCATACTCAGTGGGCAAAAACTAAAAGCATTTCCCTTAAGAACAGGAACAAGGCAGGGATGCCCACTTTCGCCACTCTTATTTAACATAGTACTGGAAGTTTAGCCACAGCAATTAGACATGAAGAAAAAATAAAAGTGATCCAAATTGGAAAGGAGGAAGTGAAACTCTCATTATTTGCAGATGACATGATATTATTGTACACAGAAAACCCTAAAGACTCCATCAAAAATCTACCAGATTTAATATACAAATTTGGCAAGGTAGCAGGATACAATATTAACATCAAGAAATCAATGGCACTCTTATACACCAATAATGAACTCACAGAAAGAGAAACTAAAAAAACAATCCCATTTACCATTGTGGCAAAAAAATTAAGATACCTAGGAATAAACTTAACCAAAGAAGTAAAGGACCTATTTGCAGAAAACTACAGGACATTGAAAAAAAAAAAATAGAGGAAGACATGAAAAAGTGGAAGTGTATATCTTGTTCATGGATTGAAAGAATTAACATCATTAAAATGTCCATACTACCCAAAGCAATCTAATCATACTACCCAATGCAATCCCCATTAAAATACCAAAATCATATTTCACAGAACTAGAACAAATACTTCAAAAGTTTATATGGATCCAAAAAAGACCCCGAATGGCCACAGCAATCTTGAAAAAGAAGAACGAAGTAGAAGGGATCACAATACCAGATATCAGGTTATACTACAAAGCCATTGTAATCAAAACAGCCTGATACTGGCACAAGAACAGGCATATAGATCAATGGAACAGAACAGAGAACCCAGAAATTAACCCAAGACACTATGCTCAATTAATATTTGACAAATGTGACAAGAGCATACAGTGGAGTAAGACAGCCTCTTCAACAAATGGTGCTGGGAAAATTGGACAGTTACATACAAAAAAATTAAGCTAGTCCACCAACTTACACCATACACAAGAATAAACTCAAAATGGTAAAGGACTTAAATGTGACTCGTGAATCCATAAAAATCCTAGAAGAAAATGTAGGCAACAAAATTTCAGACATCACAGGCAGCGGAATTTTCACTGATACAACGCCTAAGGCAAGAAAAACAAAGGAAAAAATGAACACATGGGACTACATCAAACTTAAAAGCTTCTGCACAGCAAAAGAAACAACCATCAAAATGAAAAGGGAATCCACTATATGAGATAGCATAATTACCAGTGGTTAATCTCCAAAATATACAGAGTACTCATATAACTCAACAAAAGGAAGACAAAGGACCCAATTAAAAAATGGGCAGAGAACATAAATAGACACCTCTCCAAACAGGACATACAAATGGCCAAGAGACATATGAAAAAATGCTTAATGTCACTAATCATCAGAAAGATGCAAATTAAAACAACTATGATGTATCGATACACTTCACATTGCCAGAATGGCTGCCATCAACAAATCAACAAACAACAAGTGCTGGTGAGGGTGTGGAGAAAAGGGGACTCTAGTACACTGCTGGTGCGAATGCAGACTGGTACAGCCACTATGGAAAACAATATGGTGTTACCTCAAAAAATTAAGAATTGAACTGCCATTTGACCCTGTTATCCCACTTCTAGGAATATACCCTAAGAAGCCTGAAATACCAATCAGAAAAAATATATGCACCCCTATGTTCATAGCAGCACTATTTACAGTTGCTAATATCTGGAAACAGCTCAAGTGTCCATCAGTAGATGAGTGGATAAAAAAGCAGTGGTACATATACACAATGGAGTACTATGCAGCTGTAAGAAAAAAAGATCTCTTATCCTTTGAGATGACATGGAGGGACCTGGAGAGTATTATCTTAAGCAAAACAAGCCAATCAGAGAAAGACAAATATCACATGATCTCACTTATTTGTAGAACATAATGAACAGAACAAGCTGATGAACAAAACAGATCCAGAGACAAAAGTAGGGTACAGACTGACAAACCTCAGAAGGGGAGGGAAGAGGTAAACCACAGAACTTATATGCATGTATGCGTAACCATGGATATAGACAACGACGCTGGGGGCGGGGTGGGGGAGTCAGTATCGAGAGGAGGGTATCAATGGGGGGAAAAAGAGAAACATCTGTAACAAAAATAAATTAATAATAAATAAATAAATATCCTCTCTAAAATAATGACCTCCAAAGTTTTTCGTGAGTCTGGATCTATATCCTATACCCTCCCCTTAAGACTAATACTTACAATTGCCTGCTGGACTTTTCCATTTAGATGACAAATACATCCTATATAATCTGTCTCCAAAAATATTTGTGAAGTACTATTATTCACCCAGATTTTTAGCCTTAGATGATAGTAGTATAATTGATTTGTGTTTTCTTTTCAGATATCTACATCCAAGAATCACTAATACGCGAGGTTCTACCCCAAAAATGTATTCCATTCTACAAATGTAGTCCAAGCCACCATCATTTCCTATTTGGAATATTTCACAAACCTTAAACACTTTTCATGGCACATGTATATCACTAGCTCGTGCTTAACATTGGTATTTACAGAGTCTTGTTTCCAAACTCCACTGAAAATATTTATTGGATCATCAATGATTCCCACATGATCAAGTTCAATAATTAGCTTTCTGTCCTTGTCTTCCTCAGCCTCAATAGCATTTGACTCCATTGATCACTCCCTTTTTAAAACACCTCATTTATTTCACTTCCAATATACCAACTTTTTCTTATTTTGTTCCTATATATTGGCCCATTGTTCATTCACATTTGCTTGTTAGTTTTTACTCTCCGAATAGGTTTTCAAAAAGTCTTAGGTTGTCATTTCTTTTTTATCAAAACTCAATCTTTTGGTAATCTTATCCTGTCTCTTTGCTTTAAATGCCATCTATGTGGTCATAATTCACACATATATATCTCTAATCCATATCTTTTTTGAATTCTGTATTCCTCTGTCAAACACTCTAATAATAAACTTCACTCAGGTAGACAAAAATCATCTCAAACTTATGTTCAGGACAGGAATCTTGACATTCTTCTCAGGGAGAAAGGCTAGAGTCACACATAAAACTATCAGCAGGTTTTATGGGCTCAACCTTCAAAATATATTCTGAATTTATTCTCCTCTCAACATTTCAACTCCTAAAAACCCTAGTATAAGCCACTATCATCTTTAACTTGGATAGAACAATGATGGTATCCTAGTGGTATGTCTGCTTTTGTCCCTCAAGAATTCACAAAATATCTAAAGTGGTGTTTTTAAAATGTATATCTGATTAGTTCACAATCTTACTCAAAATATTCTTGGCAGTCAATAACACTTAGTCAAAATTATAGTTTTTGCAATAGAATACAAGGTCTCATAGATCTGGTTCTACTTGTTTCTCTGACAGAATATCTTACCAATCTCTTTTATAGCCATACAAGTTGTCTTAAAACACACCAAGTTGGTATCTTCATCAGGGATATCTCACTTGCTTTTCCCTCAGTGTAAGAAAAAGGGAAGAAATAAAGAAAGAAAAAGCAGACATATTTATAGTTGACCAGTATTACTGCATGATCTTCAGTAAGAGGAAGTCAGGTTAGTTATTGCAAAATACTGCTGAGTATAGAACTCTCCTCTCTTTTCTTCCAATCTTCATTTGTCATTTTGTTTTAAATATACCTTTTTTTTTTTTTTTATCCTCACCTGAGGACATTTTTGCATTTATCTTCAGATAGAGTGGGAGGGAGAGAGGGGGGAAGAGAAAGAAACATCGATGTGAGAGAGACACATCGAGTGATTGCCACTCACACGACCCCAACCGGGGCCGGGGACAAACTGCAACCGAGGTACGTGCCCTTAGCAGGAACCGAACCGGGGACTCTCTGGTCCGTGGGCTGATGCTCTAACCGCTGAGCCAAACCCGCCACGACTTAAATATACCTTTTTTAAACAGCATATAGCTGAACTTCTTAGTGGTTTGTTTTAAATGTGGTTTTATATATTTGGAGTGTTCTTGTTTTTCAATTAGTGAGTCTAACCCTTTCAAATTCATTGTGATTACTCATGAAACTGGACTCATCACTAACGTTTTATTTTATTTTTAAGTAGGAATAACTTATATACGATAACAATGCAAAGTTGTAAAAATCAAATGAATTTTGACAACTGTATTTACCTATGTAACCACAACCATTCTCTTTCTCATAAGTACACCTTGCCTTTGTCTGCTACTGGGAATACTATTTGGGTTTCTGCCTGAATCAGTGCTTACAGAATAGCTCTACTTTTTTTTTTTTAACTTCAAACAAGTGCTAGTTTTCTCTCATATTGACCTTTGAATTTTTAGGTTATCAAATTATTACAATAAATATCAATAAGCTAAAAATATTGATAAAAAGGCATAGTTTCTTTCAATGAATGAAAAAGCTATATCTAATTACATGTTGTCCATAGAAGATAATGTTTATATATAACACAAAAATAGGTACACAAATAACACAAAAATATTAATTGATGGAAAAATAAGAATATAAATATTATAGTGACTATGTTAATGTCATATAGTGACTATGAAATATAAAGATAAACCATGTTATCAATGATAAATATGATAATTTCATAAAGGTGTAATTTCTAGTTACCCAAAAGACAAAACAATTATTAATGTGCATACTTTTAATAACAAATTCAAGCAAAAATAGACTCAACTAAAGAAATTGACAATTATGTAATTTCTCAACAACTGACAGAACAGTCTACAAAATATCATAGAGCACATTACCAACTATTTTGACTAAATTGATATTTATAGACCATGACACCCTACAATTTCAGAATACCAGGATTTTTCTAGTGTACACTATGTTATCAGTGGGGTGCCATCTGTGTCCCCATCTGTTACCAGTGGAAGTGGAGTTCTTTTGATGTCACAAGAAAAGGAATTTCCTGAGACTCGCATGGAAGAATGAGTGATCTTAATTTTTGTGTAATTAAAACCTTGGGTTTCCAATGACCCATTTCTCTCCATCCCATCATGCAAAAAGTCCAATCTTGTCCTCAGCAGGGCTAGAATTAAGGCCACTGCCCAGAGTTTCCACTCCATATCAAAGTCCAGTCCAGTCCAGTCCAGCATCTGGCTGGTATAGTTTGTGTTCCCAGCTACAGTCCATTGCATATGGTGTCCACATGGCCATGGGCCATGTGGCTGCTTAAGGCCACATGGCAGGCTAGCGCATGGGCGAGTGCAGGTCATGGAGCAAGAAAGTGCAAGAGCAAGAGAAAAAAGCAAGAGAGAGAGAACTCTTTGTCGGAGGATTATAACTAGAGATTTAACCAATTAACCCTTCATGATTTCACGTGATTTCAGTGGCTCTAAACCCCCTAGCCAATTATCTTTTTCCCAGATTAGACTGACAGGCAAGTATCTCCTGTATGTCACTCTGACTTCACTGTGCATGCACGTATCTCCCCCTTTGTTTGATCCCTTCCCCCAGTGATCTTCAGGGAATGGAGAGGTGGTTCCCTGGGGAGGGTGAAGCTGCAGCTTCTTGGGGAAGTTGCCCAGATGACCATGCTTATAATGTCTGGCCTTCCCTTTGCTGTTTTTCTGTTATTAATACTAATAACTAGCTAATTACAACAATAACAATTATGTGTTTATAAAGATAGACCATAGATTGAACCATAAACAAGTCCCAGTTCATAAGTATTAAAATAGTAGAGAATAATTTCTGACAAAAATGGGAATAATTAGATATCCACAAAGTTGAGAGCTAATTATCAATGGATCAATTGCTTTTTTTTTTAAACTCATCTTTATTATTGAATGTATTACAGATGTCCCCTTTTTTTTCCCATTGACCCCCCTCCTCCCCAATCTTGCCCCCCTCCTGCCTTCCCCACACTATTGTCGATGTCCATTGGTTATGCATATATGCATAGAAATTCTTTGGTTTATCTCATCCCACCCTCTCTCCCCCCTTCCCTTTGAGGTTCATCGGTCTAACAACCAATTTGTACTTTTATTTTTATCCTCACCCGAGGACACCCGAGGACATTTTTGCATTTATCTTCAGATAGAGTGGGAGGGAGAGAGGGAGGAAGAGAGAGAGGGAGAAACATCCACGTGAGAGAGATACATCCATGAGTTACCACCCACACAACCCCAACCGGGGCCAGGGACAAACTGCAACCGAGGTATGTGCCCTTAGCAGGGTTAACCACTGAGCCAAACTGGCCAGGGCTCTTTTTTTTTTTTTTTTTTTTTTTAAAGGGAGTATTTATTTAGGACAACAGAAACAGGCTTGAGCTCCATCAAGTTTATCCACCTTTAGCAGACCCATGGTGAGGCCTGACCACCACCCTCCTCCTCTCCTGGGCGGGGCCTCATCCATCCATCTCCACTTAAGCCCCGCCCTGAGGCAGGGAAGTTCCAGAGAGCCCTGGCCACAGCTGAAGAAAGGGGGAGAAACACCCCCGGGCTGTCTCCCTCCTCAACTCTCTTCATAACCCCCTGTGAGATGATGAGGTTCTGCCTCTAAGCCTCCAGCTTCTGGAGTGGGGGCACAGCCTTACTCCAAGGAAGGTATGGGATTCAGGGTAGACTCCAAGTCTAACAATTTGATGAAAAGGAAATCCACAAAGGTTTTTCAGCACAGTGATCACCAGGAGAGGCCCCTACTCCTGTCCCTGAACTCCAGCTCTCAGAGTGGCAGTGGCCTTGAGCCCCACTCCCCTAGAATAGAAGAGTTTGGCCCCCTAGCTAGCCCCTTTTTCAGATAGGCACAGAGTAAATACTAGATTATAGGCTTTGCTTCTGTCATCTTTCCACCTGCAGTTGAGCCCTCCATCCCAGGGACTCGACTCACCCCATCCCACTCACCCTTCGGTGAAACAAGGAAACCCAGGGATTCCCTCCATCTTTCCACTTCCCTGAGTCGTCAGTCTGCCCTGTCCCCACCACCACCAATTTGTACTTCTTAATTCCTTCACCTTTTCCACCCATCCCTCCAGCCCCTGTCCATCTGGCAAGCAACAAAAAGTTCTCTGTATCTATGAGAATGTTTCTGTTCTGCTTGCTCATTTTGTTTGTAGATTCAATTGTTGATAGATATGTATTAATTGCCATTTTATTGTTTATATTTTTGGTCTTTTTCTCCTTCAAGAAGACCCTTCAACATTTCATATAATACTGTCTTGGTGGTGATGAACTCCTTTAGCTTTTTCTTGTCTGGGAAACTCTTGATATGTCCATCAATTCTAAATGATTGCTTTGCAGGATAGAGTAATCTTGGTTGTAGGTCGTTGCTTTTCATCACCTTGACTATCTCTTGCCATTCCTTTCTGGCCTGCAAAGTTTCTTTTGAGAAATCAGCCGACAGTCTTATGGGAGCTCCTTTGTAGGTAACAAACTGCTTTTCTTTTGCTGCTTTTAAGATTCCCTTTGTATTTAACCTTTTGCATTTTGATGATGATATGTCTTGATGTGGGCCTCTTTGGGTTCACCTTGTTTGGGACTCTCTGTGCTTCCTGGACTTGTATGTCTGTTTCCTTCACCAAGTTAGGGGGTTTTCTGTCATTATTTTTTCAAATAGGTTTTCAGTTTCTTGCTCTCTCTCTTCTCCTTCTGGCACCCCCATGATGTGAATGTTGGCACACTTGAAGTTGTTCCTGAGGCTCCTTACACTATTCTCATTTTTTTTTTTTAATTCTTTTTTCTTTTTGCGGTTCTGATTGGGTGTTTTTGGCTTCCTTATATTCCAAATTGATGGTTTGCTTCTTGGCTTTACCTACTCTACTATTGATTCCCTGTAAATTATTCTTTATTTTAGTTTGTGTATCCTTCATTTCTGACTGGTCCTTTTTTATGTTGTTGATGTTCTCACTAAGTTCCTTGGAGGTATCCTTAAGTTTCTTGAAGGTCTCACTAAGTTCCTTGAAGTTCTCACTAAGTTCCTTGAGCATCCTTATAACCATTGTTTTGAACTCTGCATCTGATTGATTGCTTATCTCCATTTCGTTTAGTTCTTTTCTTGGAGTTTTGTTCTTTTCTTTCATTTGGGACAGGTTTCTTTGTCTCCTCATTTTGGCTGCTTCCCTGTGTTTGTTTCTATGTATTACGTAGAGTTGCTATGTCTCCTAGGCTTCGTAGGGTGGCCTGTTGTAGTAGGTGTCCTGTAGGGTACAGTGGCACAGCCTCCCTGGCCACCCAGCTGGGCCCTGGAAGTGCACCCCTTGTGCGGATTTTACACCCTTCTGTTGTAATTGAGTCTTGATTGCTGTTGGCACATCAATGGGAGGGATTTACTCAGGCTGATCAGCTGCAAGGACTGCCTGTTCCCACTGACCACTGGCCTCTGACTACGTTGGAGGATCAGCTGTGTAGGGGCCCACCACCCAGAGCAAGACTTACTTCACCAGGGCTCTGGTAGCCACTTAGTCTGCTCATTGAGTGTGTCACCTGTGGAGGTGGTTGGGTGGTGGTGTTTTGAAGTGGTCTGAAGCTGTCCACTGGGTGTGCTGGCTCTAGGGCAAGGTCAGCCACTGTCTGTGTTCTATCTGGGGCCACCCGGCATAAGCTACAAAGTGATCTGCAGATGGCTGCTTCTTGTGCTGGGCTTGGAGGTGCCTAGGAAAAGCCAAGTTGTGAACCAAGGCTGGCTGCTTCTAGTGCCAGGCCTGGGGCCACTTAACGAGAGGTATGGGACTCACTGAGACCAGATGCTGCTTGTTTGAGAGATTTTAGGAAACTCTGAAGCAGGATCCAAGGCAGGCAATCTTATGGTAAAGCCTTTGGAAACAGCTTGGGTAGGCCCGAAAGTTGGGTGGGGCGGGGCCTCAGGGAATCAGTGGGGCGGGGCAAACAGTAGAGCCAGGTTGGTGGAGTTCCAGATTTGAAGCCCATCTGCCACCCTAGGGAAGGGCTCACCAAAGGAACAAAGGCCTCTGCCAGCACATCTGTCTGAGAGAAAGCTGCCTCTCCAGTCCCCTGTATGTCTCTGGTGCTGTTCAAGCTGCCTCCCCTCTGAACTTAGAGGGAGCAAATCCAAGTAAGTCTGTGTGCGGACCCTTTAAGGGGAGCTTCCTGGGGCTCCAGCAGCCTCAGCCTCCCTCAGCCTCAGTTCCTACTGGTTTTTGCAGCCAGACATTATGGGGACTTTTCTTCCTGGCACTGGAACCCTGAGCTGGGTGCCTGGTGTGGGATGAGGACCCCTCACTCCTCAGGGAGGACCTTCCCTGCCGAGGTACCCTCCTGATTTTTATCTGACACACGTGAGTGTGGGACCAGCCCATCCGCCTCCGCCCTCCTACCAGTCTCCATGTGGCTTCTTCTTTAATTTCGTAGTTGCAGGACTTCCATTCAGCTCGATTTCAGGTGGTTCTGAATGATGGTTGTTCTGTGGTTTAGTTGTAATTTTGATGTGGTGGTGGGAGGAGGCAAGACCAAGTTAACCTACGCTGCCATCTTGACCGGAAGTCTTGATCAATTGCTTTTCTTCCTGTCCTTTGAGAGAGAAAAAAATGACAACTTTCATGATTGACTCTTACCAAAGTTATCTACATGTAAATAGTCTAGGAGGACAGTGATAGTGCTTACCCCTAGAGCAGGTAAACTATTTGTTTTCTGACCAGCATAATAAGAAAAATATATTTCTTCAGGGCAAAGACTGGAAAGGTTTTCCAGCAGTCCCCTCATATGATTGCTGGTTCCTATGCACTGGATTCCTCAGCTATGGGCACAAACCCAGTGTATGTACAGCACCCAGCTGGGCCATCCACTACATTGCCCATGTGTGCCTTGGAAGGCAAGGAAAACAGCAAACATAAAGCTCATGATACCTGCTGTGCTGTGCATGAGTAATAAATTTCTTTGTCTCTAACCTTAGGTTCTTGTGTCTTCTCTTGGCATCTATAAAACTTTGACAGACTAATTTGCTAGCTGGCAAGTAGGGTAAAATATTAGGTCCTTCACAGTTCTTGATAAAATTAGTGATGAGAGTAAAATCTTAACAGTTGAGACATGACTTTCTGAAAGAAGTG